>JAODKE010000068.1:20967697-20982145 GCA_026779605.1 Mormyrus hasselquistii
AGACGGCTACTTTCAAACGCTGCCTCGTTCTGCAGCCTCCCTACCTCTCTCTCACACACACACACACACACACACACACTCACACACACTCACACACACACTCACACACACACACACACACTCACACACTCACACACACACACACACACTGCTTCTTAAGCTTTATTCTCTTTTCTAGATTTCTAATATTTTCATTTGACATCGCCAGTTCTTCGTATAACCCACAATATCCTTCATGCACAGCCAGGCTGCAAACGTCAAATACAATTCAAAATATAAACTTAGTCACTAAATGTCACTATTTTTAAAGCATGAAATTAGTTGTGCACCAGACTTCATTAAACAAAATTTAATTTACTCAACAGGAAGAGAATTAAACTGACATTGAATTTGATTGACGAAAAACTCTCCCGATTACAGTACATTTTTTAATTAAATAAAAATCCCGTGGCCGAATGCTTGCAGTATAAATCATGTAACTACTCATCTTCGTAATTCTGGTTCTTGACCATACAGTGGAAGAGACAAAAATGTCACCTACGAAGAGCTGAGTCACATGGATGCATGTGCAGCTGTAGGGGACAGAAAATCCTGCCCATGACACGTGCTTTTCCATGTCCCATTTATGCAGATGAGGATGGGGGGGGTGGTAGTTTCCTAAGCTTCCCACACGAGTCTGTAATCAGATGTAGATGCGAGGTAATTGGGCTCACATGAAGAACTTGCGGGACTCAATCTCTGCTACCACCAGCAGCGGTAGTATTCATCGTACGCCACGGTAACGCCTCCCTAGAACACCTGCCTTCTCTCTGTCTCTCTTTTTCCTCCACACCGTCCTCAATCCATCAGACACCAAACTACCTGAGCCTCATGCTCACCCATGGCTACCGAGAGGAAGAATAACGGACTGGAAAGCTACACGTTTCACGTGAGTATTTAAACATAACTTTCCAATAGAAGTAATTAGGGACTATTAGAATGATATTGCATTGGGGTTTGTTGGTGTTAACTAGGACCTGTCAGTATTCAGGTATAACAGAATAAAACAGTATAACAAAACTCTTAAGTTTTTCCAAACAAGGAAAATTGCTAAAGTTCACCGTCCAATCTTTGAACTTTTACTTCGGTCTGTACGAGTCTTTGTGTTGTTTGTGTGCAGTTTGGTTTTCTGAGCTGCCTTGTCCATTTTCTGTATTGTCGCTCATATTCATCCTCTTCATTTTGCAATAGGTGAATTATCAAGCTTCATGTGTCTTTATAATCTGTGCCTGTAACCGCAGTAACAGTGTGCTGCCTTAGAAACGTAACAATAAAATATATGGTGGAAATCAGTGGGAGAGCATTTTAAACTGAATTTGAGAAAACACGTCTTAACACAGCATGCAGTTAGAGTATGGAATAGTCTCCCTGTTCATGTAGTGCAAGCAAAAACCCTGGGGTCCTTTAAATCAGAGTTAGATAAGATTTTATCAGCTCTACAGTAAAGTATCAGTTAAGTTCTCCCCAAATGAGCTTGATGGGCTGAATGCCCCCCTCTTGTTTGTTAATTTTTTTATACTCTTATGTAGCTGAAAAACATTGTTCTGGTGAGTATCCTCAGTCACTGGATTTTACTTTTATTGCCGCCTTTTGTGTGCATGCTGCACTTGAAAACAAATTTTACACTAAGCGACTCCAGGCCAAAGTCAGCATTAGTAACGTTAATGGCATCTTTATCATTGTTTTTATTGAGATGTAATCGTTTGTTTAAGAAAACTGGGTGCAGTGCTGCTGTCTGCCTAAGCCCCAAAGCATGCGGAGTGTGTTTTTTTCCCTCGTCCAAATGGTTTCTCTGTCTCTCCTGATAAGACTATGGATCGATGCCAGGGAGATGGAATTTCTTTTTTGAGAAGTCACTGTTTGGGAAAAAAATGCTCAGGACAAGCAAAACAAAAGTCCTGTAGGTGTGTTTCTATGCAGTTTTTACAACAGTGATTACAACAGAGAGATCTCCCCATAATTCTGTACCATGGACCCTGAGATCCTGATCCAGTCTTTTCAGTAGAACGACCAATATACAAGATAAGCAATAATGAAGATGGGTGCATGGATGGATGGAGGCACGCATGCTTAGTCAATTGATCAGGAATGCAAAGTACATTGTGTATTGTTCTTACTAATACGGGAGCCCCTTAATATTTTACAGAATACAGTACATACATACTCAAATCAAGTAATCAGCTTTTTGCATGAGGAAACCTGCTTTTCAGGCAGAGTAATCAGCTTTTCTGTTAAATTAACCTGATTTTCAGAAAAAGAAACATAGTGACCGGCTTTTCTCGCTGCAGATTGATACCAGGGGGCATTTTTGCAAGCTCCCTGGAAGACCAGAAGATGACAACCTATTGGGGAAGGAGAGCAAGAGCAAGCTGGCCTACTGTGTCACAGACGTCCCACCCTGGTACCTCTGCATTGTCCTGGGCGTCCAGGTAGGGCCTCGCTCTCTCTGTGCTCCGAGCCCAGAAATGGAGGAGAAATCTGGCCAAACGCATGCTTTTGGAAGGCAGGGTGTCACACATGAAGTCTTGGCTGGAAGGTGCTGTTCCACACCAGTCCTGGAGCTCCTCCTCCACTCTAGAGGCCACACCCATCCCAGTAGCTATAAGCATTGTGGTTTTTTGCTAGATGCCTCTGATCCAGGGCTAACAAACTGCAGATTCTGCGGGGACATACGCAAAGGATTTTTGGATAATAGTTCTTCCGTGGCTATGGATGTGCTGATTTTGTGCCCCCGTCCCCCCATCCCCTCACCCCAAACATACAGCACTGCCTGACGGCCTTTGGCGGCCTCATCGCCATCCCGCTCATTCTGTCCCAGGCCCTGTGCCTGCAGCACGATGGGCTCACCCAGAGCTACCTCATCAGCACCATCTTCTTCGTCTCGGGGGTCTGCACCCTGCTGCAGGTCATTTTCGGGGTCAGGTGAGGTGTCCATGCTGTGGGTGGGAGATCCTGGAAGGGTAGTTATGATGGGGGAGGGGGACCTTTGGGAAGCGGCTCATAGTAATTGGCCCAGAAACCTGAGATCAAATTAAGGGCTGCAGATTTTTTGAGTCCCTGAGGATGCTGCTAATCCCCTCTAGCATTTGAACACTTTTATTTTTTATTTTAATGTGCCTTAACATTTTTTATAATCTGCTTTTGAAAGCAGTTGCCAAGGCCAATTAGGATTTACAGTCCATCAATACCAATTATTCACAATGCAGAGAAACTACTAAGGGGAAGATTAGGTTGGAATTTCCATCTGATTAGAAAGGAGCTCACTGTAAATTAACATACCTCCAAATCCCTCCCTTCGGCCCTGGAGCACTGGGTCTGCGTTTCTTTGTTTAACAGTCTGGAGGTCATTTGTAGTCAGGTTTTTACACTAATTCTTTTTTTTTTTGGTAACTGTTAAATAAAGATTCCGAACTACAGCACAAACGTGCCATCATCACATTGGAGAAAAGCATTTGTGGTCACTTATGGCCATTCCTCTTATTCTCGTTCAGTAAGACAGTAACTCCTTGTGGACTTTGGTGGTTCTTCTACTCCCCCCCTCCGCTCCCCTCCCGTCTATCCCAGACTGCCCATCCTGCAAGGGGGCACCTTCACCCTGCTGGCCCCGTCCCTGGCCATGCTGTCCATGCCCGAATGGACCTGCCCCGCCTGGACACAGAACGCCTCTCTGGTCAACGTCTCCTCGCCGGTGTTCATTGAGGTCTGGCAAAGCCGCATAAGGGAGGTCAGAAGCCATCCAGTCATTCCATCTCCAAATGAGGTCTCCTAAGATACAGGATGCACCTCAAACACTCTCGTTATCATTCACCGCCAGCTGCTCAAACAACATCAGATATATAAAAGATTAAAGTTCATATCTAGGGTCCAGTTACACATACAGTACTGCGCAAAGTCTGAAGCAGTCAAAGAAAAATGATCTTCATATTGGTGCAAAAATATGTTACTTCAGTCAAAGTGGGTCAGCTTAGCCATTTCAAAGCTTCTCCCAAAGTCACTTCAGCATTTGCAGCACCCATCCAACACGCCCCTGTTTTTCTTTTAGCTAAACCACTGCCCCATTTCCTTGACCTTTTTAATTATTTTAATTGATTAATTAAGTGAGCTAGTTGTGAAACGTATCAAATACATGGAATGGCTGGGGTGCCCCTGAGGAGAGCTACTGTACAGGAACTGCAGAACGGTCAACGAGATATCACTGACTTGTTGGGGAACAAAACATCATTACTATTAATTTGCACATGTTCTAATGTTATACTGTGTTTTTCTTTCTGAAAAAAACAACATACACTTGATATCCAGATAAATAGGTTTAAACTGTTTTGTTGCCTATGACTGTTTACACTATATTGTACATTTCATGTTTATAGTTTATTAGTTGATTGCATGCAGTTTATTTTTTTTTAAATTATGACCTATAATTATAACTTCATTATAATTTATGTATGTCATCCATCCATCATCATCCATCATCCACGTATCCATCCATCCATCCATCCATGCATCCATTAATATTTAATAGTAAATCACTTTAGACAAAAGCATCTGACAATGATTATACATAATTCTAGACATATTAAATCTTTCCTAACGTGCCATTTTTCAAAATCATGGTCTTTATTATAGATAAACGGCGACAAAAAAAAAATCTGTAATTTGATGATGCAATACCTCCCTACACTGACGCAGTGTTTCAAACCTCATTCTGTCTGCCTGCATGTAGCTGCAGGGTTCCATCATGGTGGGCTCCTGCTTCCAAATCCTGGTTGGCTTCTCTGGCCTCATCGGTTTCTTTATGAAGTTCATTGGGCCGCTGACTATTGCACCCACCATCTCCCTGATCGGGCTGTCCCTGTTCGACTCAGCTGGCATGAGCGCGGGGAATCACTGGGGCGTTGCAGCTATGTGAGTTTGTCTCCAATGCCTCGAGAGACACACGCGTGTCGCACACACTGCGCCGACTTTAAAAGGAGCCAGCACCACTTGCTATCTTCTAAATACTTTTTTCTAATTCCTCCTACAGGACAACGGTCCTGATTGTCATGTTCTCCCAGTACCTCCGTCACATGACTGTCCCAGTTCCTGCATACAGCAAGACCAGAAAGTTCCACTCCTCCAGGATGTACATATTTCAGATTTTACCTGTAAGCCAAACTGCAAAGTATATGCACAGCTGCTAACATATGCTAGCACGTGCTAACACCTAGCTTTCAATAAGAAAGAGTGCATGACTGAATATAAGAAGTGTAATGCAAAGCTGGTAGGTTCCAATGAAATTATATTTGTTATAGAAGCCAGTGAACTAGAAGGTTCCAGGGTCTCGTCTTTGCCTTTTGGACTGCAGGTGCTCCTGGGAATCACACTGTCCTGGCTGGTCTGCTACCTTTTGACCATCTACGACATCCTGCCCTTGGATCCAAAGGAGTACGGCTACCAAGCCCGCACAGACCTTAAGGGTGATGTCATCGCCCAAGCCCCCTGGTTCAGGTTCCCCTACCCAGGTAAGGGGGCCAGTAATCCCCCTGAATTTCAGGCTATTGGTGTGAGATGTTCGGTCAGTCTTTTCAAGTAATGCCAAAGATCATGAAAGACATACTGTAGAATCGTTTTTTGGGTTCCTAAACCTGCAAACTAAAAATGCTACATTGCTGTTGCTTATGCCCCAGGTCAATGGGGCATGCCTACTGTGAGCTTGGCAGGGGTTTGTGGGATCCTGGCAGGGGTCACATCCTCCATGGTAGAGTCTGTGGGTGACTACCACGCCTGTGCCAGGCTGTCAGGGGCCCCACCTCCTCCTAGGCATGCCATCAATCGGGGAGTAGGCATCGAGGGGGTGGGCTGTCTGCTGGCTGGAGCATGGGGCACAGGCAACGGGACCACTTCCTACAGCGAGAATGTTGGTGCGCTGGGCATCACCAAGGTAAGTCAGGGGAAGGGGGTGGTGAGGTCTGCTCCATTTTCTTCATGGGACAGAAGAAATCAGGGGCTTGGGTCTCATGCACAGGTGGGCAGCCGCATGGTGATTGTGGCCAGCGGCATCCTGATGATTCTGATGGGGATGTTTGGCAAAATTGGAGCCATCTTCACCACACTCCCAACACCTGTCATTGGAGGAATGTTCCTGGTGATGTTTGGAGTGATATCTGCAGCTGGAGTTGCAAATCTGCAGGTAGGAGCAGACTATCAGGGCATGGCGTAAACAAACATCAGCACCACTGAACCTTTTACAAACTCACTAAAGCAAAATAGGAATCAGTAGCAGCAGACGTACTTCAAATATGTCTTGGTGCCTTTGAACCCACTTAACCTTAAAGCCTTGATGCAGTTGATTGTGAAGACAACAGGTGCAATTCTGCCAAATTATCTGAATGATATTACATAAAGATATTACAAATAAAAACAACAAAACACTGCGGCATCTTTAAACTTTGTGGACATCTTTACATTTTTTCTTGTTCAGGAGTTTGTACCGTTCTTACTATTACAGTGACACATAATTATAAGCATCATGTGGAAAATGTGGACAGATATATTTGCTATATTTTTAATGAGCTACTGGGCTTTTGTGAAGACTTGTTAGTTGAACCTATTCATGGTTTTGTTTCACCAGTACGCAGATATGAATTCCTCGCGGAACATCTTCATTTTTGGATTTTCTGTGTTCACTGGATTGGTTATTCCTAACTGGATATTGAAGAACCCAACCTCCATAGCAACAGGTAGGAGCCAGAAGAAAAGCCAAAATGAGTGACCTGGAACAACTGTACCAGGTATCAGAAAGGACAGGGACCACAGCACTGTAGTAAAGCACAATACAATTTGTCTACTGAGAAGTGAAGCCAAAAAGATGAGTTTCAGGAGCCTTCAATATTGTTGGACTTGGCACAAGTACAAGATGTTTCTCAATATCAAGAATACAAAGATCATACTTGTCTTGCTAAGAGTAGTTTTGCTAAATCCCCTCCCAAGAACAAACTTGGGGTGCAATGAATCATGGGACTGGTCACGTTTGGCGAGGATGCAACTGATGTAAACTTGATATTTGGGGGTGGGGCATGAACGACATCCTGGGATTTTTATCGTTATTCGTGCTTGTCTTCTTAGTACTGGTCCTTGGCAATGGAATATGACATAAAACAGGTACACGAAAACACAAATATAATGAACTACAAATATTGGGAAACACTCTCTGTCTTCTGCTCTCAGGCATCAATGAGCTGGACCAGGTTCTCCAGGTACTGCTGACCACCAGTATGTTTGTTGGGGGCTTTTTTGGATTTGTCCTGGACAACACCATCCCAGGTGAGTCTTCACACATTCAAGAAGGTAAAATGTAATAGCACTTCTGCAGTCAATGACTTGTGGGAGTTGGCTCTCATTGACTCCTGTTGGGTTACTCAGGGACCAAGCATGAGCGAGGTCTTGTAGCGTGGAACGAGGCACACCACGAGATTGAAGATGTGCCGGAGACCAGCGAGGTGTACAACCTGCCCTTTGGTCTCAGTTCCCGCTTCTTGTCGTTCTCGTGGGTGCGTTGTCTACCTTTCTGCCCTCCAGTTGGACGGGAGCAGGGCCCCCTGGGAGACAAAGAAGATGTGACAAAGCCTGGTCTCACACAAACCGAGGGAAGTGGCTGTCAATGACTGTCCTGACTCCTGACCTGTGTTTACAAAGTTTTGGACCTGTCATTATGGGCCTGCACATTCTCCTGTGCATAATTCTAACACGTACCCCTTGCTAATCTATTACTTATTGTTTTATCTAAATATTGTCTGAACAAATTTTTTCATCAGATTGGTTTCATTTTATATATGTAAAGATCTTGCCCTGCAATGGGCTGGCCCCCTGTCCAGGGTTGTTCCCTGCCTTGTGCCCGTTGCTTCCGGGATAGGCTCCGGACCCCCCACGATCCAATAGGATGAAGCGGGTTGGAAAATGGATGGATGGATGGATGTAATGACCTTTGCATGTTTATGCAAGAATTCAATTTAAAGTAAAAATAAATGAGTCAGACCATTTTCTTTTGACTTTTTGGGGCCAATAATAATTTTATTTGGTGTCCACAAACCTTTTATGTACTCTCTGGATTTTAAATGAATGATCTAACAGATTGTAAAAGTTTAAATAAAACCATATTTTAACCATTAAAATAGTTAAAATTCCCTACATTTTTTTGTGTGAAGTTACAGCATCTGTCATTTTAATACTTAATGGAAATTGTAATGTTTGTAATTTCAAACGCCACGTGCTTGACTGCCAGTTTTGCCACGTGCTGAACCAAGAGGAAACAGTGTTATGTGTACAAAATCAAATTATGAGCGTGGAGTTATTTCAGGCACTGAGATAAAATCGGCTTTGAAGCTGAGCACAGCCCTGTTAATATAGTCATTTCTGGTTATTTTTTTTGCCTGGTCAAAGGAAGCACTTGTAACTCATAATTACTGGATGCAGTGCTGCATGGTAACAGTAGAGCTCAGGAGTGCTAAGCAGCACTCCGCAGATCTTTCTTCACAGTTTTATAGAGGTTCACAAAAGACTCTGCCCAGGCATCCCTCTGGTGGCCTGCAGTGTTGGCCATCCTGTAGGCTGTGTGTACCATGGTCAGCACGACATGTTCAAAGTCCACCCTGCAGAGAGATCCGGGGAGCTGAGACAGGGCGGACGTCAGGCGCTGGATGTCGGGTAGCTTTGTGGGCAGGACGTTCCTACTGACGTCTTCCAGCCTGCGGGTGAGTCGCATGGAGGCCAGCTCTTCATCCCGCACGCAAAAAGGTGGGCACTCCTCTCCCACCTCCAGCCCCTCCAGCAGGATCTGGGACAGAGCGCACAGGCTGAATTCCACATGGGTAGTGACCAAACAAATCACACAGTATGCCATTATTGAAGCTTTGACTCAAAGAGCTCTTTATGAATTGTTCATATGACAGAGGTGCAGTACATACCGCCCTCTACCAGCCTGGGGTGTAAATACACAGGAGCAGAACTGACCAAAATTTTCTGTTCACAGAGATTCTACTGTCCTCATGCGTGCAGCACAGACAATCACTCCTCAGTGCCCCTGGTCTGCAAGCAGCTCTGAATGTCTCAAGTAGCTCAACTCTTTGCACCAATCACAGGCCAACCTGCAGTGGACTGGTGAATACATGGTATCTACACAACTGGTAGGACTGGGGAACAAACTGTACTTGTAGTCAGATATAGTGAAGAAAAGGAAACATGTTTGGAAAGAACTTGACAGTGTTCATTTGAGATCTTTTGTACACATTTCACTTTTGGCTTCAGTGTTAACATTATGGAGTATTCATCAACCTTGTCTTTTAAATTACATTCAATTCAAAAGTTGTTAAACATATAGACCACAGGCTGTAGTAAAACACAGATAGCTGATTATAAGACTCCAAATATATCACTTTAAAAAATGACTACTGGTGACTATCAATGATGCTCCCTACCTTACAAAAAGTGCTTTTTTGGAATAGCCCCAGATCGCCAGCACTTTAAATTTGATCAGAATCAATCGGGCTGATGGAGCAGCTTAGTTTGATTATAAAGCTTGTATTTTGCATATACTGATTAGAGGGGACTACACACTGGCAGTAAAACTTCCAGTGTTCTTCCAACCACATGATTAATATTGTTGATAATCTCACCTCAAAAAATAGGTTAGCATCTGCTATGGAGTTCAGAATAGAGGAATTCACCATGGATGTAGCATCTTGATTGACGCTAGATGGGAACAGAGCTGAAAGACAGTTTGAAATCAAGTTTAGTGTCAAAGTTCACTTTCATGCTAAAGAGAATAAATAATAATTCAGAAAAATGTCGGTCACCAGTCAATTGCAGCTGATGTGCATAACATCACATGACGGTGAATTCTGGTGGCTTTCTGTAGCGATATAGACAGACACAGATGTGTCCCAGGGAAAAATCTAAAGCCACAGACCCAATGAATAGCTTCATTTTATGATTGAAGGTGGCACAGACCAATAGTTAAAGGGAGGGTGGGGAGGGCGGGAGGGGGGTGGGCGCATTTGGAGGCGGTGAACCACATATGTGGCGAGCAGCTAATAAGGAATGTCTGGCATTCGTAAAAAGATGAAGGGAAGAGAAACATTTGTGTGAATCCAGCTTGACCCTCTGTTTTTGTGAAGAGTGCTTAAACTCAAACAACGTGTCAGCATTGGAGTCAGGATACAACAGAATGAGCCAATCACATTGGCTGGGCAAAAGTGCAGGGGGGGGGTGTCTAGCCTTGGTTCTCACTTGGGTTTAGGGGTGTATTTTAATTAGCATCTTGACACTTAACGCAACAGGTGAGGTGACTCTGTAATCCTTATAAGGTCCCTAAACCGGCGCTTCATGGTGCCTTTTTTATGTCAGAACAATCCCAGATGTATTCAACAGAAAATGGAGCAGCGATTCAGCCAAAGACAAACAATGCAATTTTTGCACAGTCTGTGTGTACATTGCAATGGACAGCTGTCCTGTCCAGGGTGTCCCCTGCTTCATGACAGCCTTGTACTGGAAAATCAACTGGAAGACGGAAATTTAGATGAATGGATGGATGCAATTTAAGCTGTCTTGAAGACCAAAGAACAAAATTAAGCAAGAGATACGAACATCAGCAAATTGTAGGAAACATTTAATAAAAGTTTAATATTCCTGATTCTAAGAAATTGAAAATCACAGTCTGGCTTATCTAATTTGTAAACAATGCAAGTATTTTCAGCTGAAATGTCCTCTTAGCCATGACAGGGAGTTGAATCTAGTTCTGGCTGGTTGGCTGTGGTTGACTTTTAAGAAAGATAAACTTCAGCAAGGCAAACAGAAATAAGCATCACACATCATCTTCCAATCCCCTTTCCTGGTTAGGATCTTAGGATATTAGACTTCGCTTAAAATGTAAATGAATATTACATGCTAGAAAGCCGGTGTCCTGCTGTTCTTCTCACTTGCCAAGAACGGAAGTGGAGTTAATTTATTGGCTATGACATTGTTTAGCGTTTGATTTGCTAAAGTGATGAGAAGGAGAAAGTGAAAGAAAAACCTAAACCTTATTTTAAACAGGAAAAAAACAAAACACACAGGCTGCGTTCCTGAGGGACTCAGAAAACAAAGTGTTTACGCCTCGAACGAGCAGAGCTATTTAATGCTCAGTGTCTGTGATAACAACCGCTAGTGGGTGTGGTGTCTTTGTGAGAAATGCTGGATTTTTATGGCAGAAACACAACAGATGGGACAAACTTAAAAACATTATACGCAACAGCACTTTTTCACCAAATAGGCGTTATATTGCATTTTGGGCTAAAAATAACCCAAAAATAACACAAGGCTGAATCTGGTTTCTGATCAGATTGTATTTTGCATGCCATTGATCAGATTATTTGCTGTGAATATGGCAAGACACACGATGTTTTTCAGTGGGTGTAATGGTTAGTGTATCAGATGAACAGACATTCTGACACTGGTAATGACCTCAGGACATGAAGGAGCCAAAAGTAACAAGCATTACAACAGCTGATGCAGCCTGGCAACCCACTGCCCAGATCGTTAAGGAGGGACTTGCTTTGTGACTTTCCAATCTCACCTCCTCTCCTGTCAGTCACCATCTGGCTGCACATCACATTCTGGAAATTCCTGGACTCTTTTTATGGAATGTGAGTAGCATTCCTACCATAGTCACGTTTGACAGATAGTCATGAATATTGCAGGTTCCCTAATGTTCTGTTGCTACAGTAATAAATCAAACTAATATTATCATGATGCTAAATATTAGAAAAAATACACACAAAGTCACATATTACATTATTTAAAAACTAGTTGTCCACAGAAGGAAATATTTAACCAGGGCCTTTATCTGATCACCTCAAAATAGCATCAATATAATCAATAACCTGCCTTATATTCTACATTCTCCCAACAACAAAAGACGCTAAGTGTTAGTGGATAATTTGTGTTTAACCATACATGGTGTTTACAGCAGGTGTCCTGCCTCTTACTTCAATACCTCCTGATTACCCCCCCCACCCTCGACCTAAATGTCTTGCCATTAATCAACCCAAAGAGTGCATCTGGCACCTTCAGAATACCCCGTGAATAGCTCCAAATTCCAGCTGAGTGTGACTTAACAGAGCATATGTTTCAGGTCATTACAGGACATCATTTCCGTGCATGAATATTAAATATTACTTCTGCCATTTAGGTGACTAAGTTTGCTTCAGAGTACTCCCAGCCCTAACTTTTCCGGAATGACTTCATTGCTAATAAACATACAAAACAATCACCATTATTATTTTCACTTCTGGTTTTAAACATCCCCCTACCTTTGTTATGGCACTGAGTATCACTTGCGTAGATATTGTGCGATAGAAGTGCAACAATCACCATCCTCCAGCCCATCATGGTCAGCCTGTAGCCAGAAGTGAGCGCCTGACTCTCTACCCCGCACACGGCTAGACCTCAGAGCCCAGATCCTGTACTCAGTCAAGAATCACGTGCTCGTAGCAATAAACTGCGGCTCTCTGTTCCAGCACCGTTCTGCTATCTGGTGCTCACTCTGTTTTCTCATTTCTCTTCCCCTCCCTTGGTCTATCCGTCTCCCTCTTTCGCTCATGTGACTCAGTGTCACAGTGTCCATCTGGAACTCATCACGCCTAGAAGCACTCTGGCTGCTGTGCGCCTCTGGCTTTCTACTCACGCGTGTTAGAAGCTTCCATATTTTACCTTTAGCATCCATGCTATTATCAATGTCGTCAGCAGAATTAGCTTCCTCAGTCTCACTGCTTCTTCATGCTGTATTGTCTTTACAAGTACTTACATGTAATGGGATACCTGCATAGTTCTCATTTTCTAATTCAATTCCATTTTATTTGTATAACGCATTTTCAGAACAATACATTGTTTCAGATTACTTTACATCCCTGCCTAAAGCCCCATGAGAGCAAGCCAGAGGTTGAAAGTGGCAAGGAAAATCTCCCCATTAGGAAGAAACCTTGAAAGCAGTCAAAGGCAGAACCCAACCTCCAAGGGCCAGCATAGGAAGTTAAATTAAAGTCCCAATTTAAACTCTCCCTTTTGTTGAGTCAGGGTATAAATGTAGAATCACTGGCAGCAGAGCAGGCAGAAGGGCAGGTATGCCAAAAGAACGTCACAGACAGAAGGATGGGCACGCCAAAAGGACTTCACAGGCAGAAGGGCGGGCACGCCAAAAGTACTTCACAGGCCTTGGACTGGTACTTTGAAACCCCTGCTTCAAGTTAACTACTGCCCAAATTAAATGGGAGCCTCATCGCAGGTACCAAGTTAGACAATACACCCCAGGTTATGAAAACACAGGTTTGTATTTTTTTATTCCAAAAACTCATCAATCAAAAATTATGCTTTAAAATGCACCAGAAAGAGTAAAGGATGTCAGTTTAGGCTGTGGACTTCCATTAAAGCAGATATTTTATGTTGTAGACTCTATATACAATGGCTCAGTCGATGTAACTGTAAATTCACCTTCAGGGTAAGGCTTTGAATTCCATGCCCAGCTGTGTGTTTTTAATCTGCCCATTCTGTGTGAGTGACTGTCTTGTAATAGACTGGTATCCCATCCATCCTATGTCCTGTCTTGTACACTATGCTTCCGGGAAAAAGCTGCAGACTCACCTTGATACTGTACTGGATTACTTAACACTATCAAAAATGCACAAAAAAATAGAACTGGTAAATAAATAACACAGAGATGCAGGACAGTTCAGGTCTTGAATATTTATTTTATTTTAGGGGTAGGATACGTCCTCTCCTGGAGCCGACAGACACCCTATCGTGGTGGAGCGGTTTGCGTGTTCCAAGGATCCCAGGGCTTTATGCCCCTGGTAGAGTCACCCTAGGCAAACAGGTCCTGGGCGAGGAATAGGGTTGGGTGAAAAAAATCAAAATTTCCAATAGCAATTTGCAATACTGTGGAAATGGTAATCTGCGTTACCTGAACGTTGGTATTTTGTAGTGATTATCATGCTGTGAAAGTGCACAAACACAACATGGATGAGTATAGATAATGGATAGTGTATATTCCCCATTGATGTGACAGGTGAAAACTTCAATCGCTTTGCGGAACCCGAAAATATTCAAAGATATTTTGGACGTTTAATAACAAGGTCCAGTGATAACTTTATTATTGGAAGTGACAACCGCATTATTGGAAATTGCTATTGGAAATTTTGATTCTTTTACCCCACCCTAGCGTGGAACCAGCGGCTCATTAGACCCTTTATTGTAACGTTCGCTGGTGGGCAGGCGGGCAAGGAGGCAAAGCAAGCCAGACGGACGGGGAAACGGGGTTTATTCTCTTGAGACACGGCAGACTGGCACTAACAAGCATGACATTACAACATCAATGACCGACATAAGACTAGGGGAGACGTGGAC
>JAODKE010000068.1:20984572-21002866 GCA_026779605.1 Mormyrus hasselquistii
CTGGGAAAGAGCAACTCTTAACATAAACGATACAACAGGCAAGTCCAAATTTAAATTTCTCATTTTCAAAATGTCTTAGCTTAAGTCATTTGCTTTGAAAGTCCCAGATATGTGAGTAAATGTTTGCTTAATGTAAGACATTTCAGTGTGTTGTGCTTTCTGTTAATGTGTTTGTTAGACTGCACTGCCAGTTGTAATACCTGGAAGTCGAAGTTGTAGACTTATGGAACATTGAAATGGAAGTTTAGTCCCTAGCTACAGCAATGGGGATTCGGGAATTCACCGAATTAGCGTTCTATTCTTATGTCCACATGTCAGTGAGAATATTGCATAATTATAGTCACCTTGGCCAAAAGCACAGAAATGTGCGCCTTGCGGCTGGCAGGGTCGTGGGAGATCCAGCGCAGGATGGCGTCAAACACCTCTTCCTCCTGTCTTACATTGAGCTCATCCTTCTCAATGACCTCACAGAGCTGGTGCAGGGTCAGCTCCAGGAACTCCTCGGAGGTGCTGGCTACCTCCTTGAAATTCTCCAGGAGGCAGTGGAAGGCAGACTGGCGCAGCTCGGGGAGGCAATAACTGTCGGCGGTGCTGTACATGCCAACGCAGTTACTGATGCAGAGCTGGCCGGTCAAGAAGTCACTGCAGTGCTGTACAATGCCTGGGATGTTTAACTGATCACCGGCCGCCAGGAGGCTCTCCACGTTATCAACCGTGATGAGCACGGAGTGTGTATAGGCATACTCGATGACCAGTTTCATCCCTTCTGGGGAAACGCCTGGGATGTTGTATCTGCACTTCCCCTTGACATTCCAGTCACTGGTGAACAGAGCTCTGAAAAATAATCCAAAATATGACTTATTTAAATATGGGTTTTGCAGATGTGGTCCCTTTTTTACAATATCACACAATTATTATACTTACGATATGCTAAAATTAAAATTTAATATGTGTATACATATTAACAAACTGTAGCTTGGAAACATATTTTTACAAAGTACTTCAACAGTAAAACACGGTAATTAATCAAAGAAACTTTCTATTATCATACAGACTCACTGTCATAGACAGGGCAATGCTAAAGAGAAACATCTCAGTCCTTGTCCTTTTGGCATCATTAACCTATATGGGTCACGGCTACTCACCGGAAATAGGTGCTGCAGCCACACAAAATAATTTTGTGGGCTTCAAATTCAACGCCATCCGCGACAAGGACCACATCACAAAGCGCGCCTGTAAGACGCAGCTCATTGAAAATCTTGAAAGTTGGAGCTATAATTTCGTGCTCCATGCTGTAGCTCTTCGTTGTAGCACAAGTGTGTTGCTCCTCCATTGCTCTTGGATGTTTTTTTCCTAAATGACTAGCAACAGACGTGTAGGTTAATTTATAATAGTGACGATAGTTATAGAACGCGAACGCTTTGACGTCAAAATGTTTCAAGATATTTTTGTTTACCTTTAAATCTTCTTCTGTGTTACACAGCTGATTGGATAAATACGATTTTACTTGTACACTCAGCTGTACAAGATGGACAAGTGAAACATTTTTAATAACAGATTTAATAAACGTATACACTTGATCCTTCGGCATCGCGACATTCCCCGTCGCGTTTCGATTACCGGTTCGTCGTTAGAAGTTACACGGGAATTTTTGGGAGCAGCAGTGGACGTACAAAATGTTTAGCACATCACATATAAATAATAAATTTTTGGGAGCAGCAGTGGACGTACAAAATGTTTAGCACATCACATATAAATAAAATATATGTAGTTTTGGTTTGGATGACGCCAAGAGAGTTTACTACAACCTCTAATATGATCTGTCCGAGTGATCTTTGTATCTAGTGTTAATAGATGTATCGCTTCGCCAAAGACAACATTTTTTACGCGGTTTTTGTGGATCGCGGTGAGCTTGCGCATATCACCCCCGCGATGTGGAAAGGTCGGCTGTACCATGTCTGTCCCAGGATTTTACTTTGTATTATGTATGAATAGTCAAATCACAGGTCCACCAAAACACCAAATCTAAAATTATTTTTAATTAATAAAATTGTGTCTTCCTGTCATTGTCCCCCAGGTTATTTTTCTATAGACGAAAAGCTAAAAGTATCCTTCGCATTTATTTCGGCAACTCTGCGGAATCATAAGTCAATAGTGAGCAAGGGACATAATTCTGAGAAGGACACTAGCTGTTTCATTTGGTGCGTGATGCGGGTGAGGAGGGCGGTAAGGTGGCGCAGTGGTTAATATGGTTGCTTTAGCCAGCTGTGTGTACAGTCTGCATGTGTAACAGTCGGACCTAGCATTTAATCCCAATACTATTGATGGGTAAAAATAAAATAGATCTGAAACGCGTATTCCGATATGTCAAAATAGCCTTATGCTTAGGCTAAATGGTGCTAAGGGATAAGCAAAATACCACCAATAAGTCATGTGAGAAAAATATTTGTTATTGATTTATGGTGTAAGTTTCTCAACATTATACCTCATGATCGGCAGGTAACGAGTCCAAACGCTAACAAAGCTTGCTTTAAATCATCTTAAATCATGAAAATGTTTCAACACTAAAATCCAGTTACAGCACGCGGCAAGGACCCCTCCAGTAGTACTTACGTCCTGTTCGTCTCGGTAAAATCGACATTCGTCTTTTAACAAGCTAAACACAGCAGACAAATTTCGCAGTGGTTATAGTAGATAAACGTTAATGGAAATATATGTTTTTTTCTAATTTACAATGCCAAAGGAACGCAGCTAAGCCTGATTCGATGTTAGCAGCAATTAAAAGACATGCTGCAAAGTGTCGCACGCGAGACGCGCTTTTAAATTCAGTGGGAAAAGGCGGGAGGTAGTCTGAGGTAAAATTCAACGGTAAAATTCACCACGGAAACTGGGTGATCGTTGTGTTTTAAAACTTCACATGCATATTTTAAAGTATATATTTTTACTAAATTGTTTGCAGGTTTAGGCTCCTTTTAAAGTCATTTTCAAATTATATGTTTTAGACATCCTTTGGTAATATGAGACACTTTCGCCAATTCTATGCTTCCAGCTTTGTAGGACAGTTTAGGGAAGGCCATTTTCTGTTCCGCCATGACTGCGCCAGCGTGTAACGTACCCAGATTAGGAATGTGGGTAAGACCAAACGTTAAAATAATTTAATTAGATGAAATTTCTAATGTTATCTAATTTGCTTGGATAATATTGTACCAAGATATAAGTGTTAAATGAAACAAAGAAATGCGGGTCATAGAGGAAATACGTTTTTTTAGTACTTTACATACTGTATTAACTATACGCTTACAGTAATTCAGCCATTTATAGAGCTATGCGCGGGTAGTCTGTGCTGCACACGCGTGTGGCTTCAGTCGCTTGAGTAAAGCGTCAGTAAAATATTAGGTTTCCTTTCTTTATACCAAACGTCTGAGTCGGTATTATTGTATGACAGATCTCTTGTAAAGTCGATTGCGATTACCACGGATTACGTGTGGATTCATGTCTTTAGTGGAGATTCGCACAGTAAGAGCAAAGCCAACAATCGTGTTACAACTAGACGCAACGCCAACTAGTTTTATATTAAACACGGTGATTCTTTTAATGTGAACGAATAATTTGACAGAGATTAACTAAAATAGAAAATTGTGTTGTGTGTTAGAATGTATAATCATCTTTACTGTGATTGTACTTTTGTGATGCGCGCGTATGATTTATAAGTTGTGCGACAAATCGGTTAAATTATAAGGATTTGAGTGTGGTATTAGGACAACAATCGGGAGATTAGTTAAAGTAAATTGATTACAGTACAAAGGGTATTTTTATTTAAACAGATGTATTTTATTTCTGGTTACTGTTTGATTAGTAAAACACAATGTCACATACATATTTATTTAAATAGCGGGACAGAACCTTGGAGTTGCCCCTGCCTCTCATCAGCACAAGCATGATGCATTGCATGATGTTTTTTTCCATGTTTCAGTGGTTCTGGCCTTCAGGTCCTGCCAACACGTCGTAGGATTGAAAGAACCATCTTGTGGATCAGGTCTGACTGGTGGATTGGTACTTTGACATCCCTGCTTCAAGTTAACTCTTGCCAAAATTAAGCAGGAGCCTCCTCGCAGGTACCAGGTTAAACAATACACCCCTGGTTGTGAAAACACAGGTTTGTATTTTTTAAATAAAAAAAAACTGATCAATCTAAAATTATGTTTTAAAGAGCTGCTTTGGAAGCACCAGAAGAGTAAAGGATAAGAACATTAGAAATTTACAAACAAGAGGAACTTAAGTAATAGCGCAGAGTTGTTAAAATCTTATCTCTTATTTAAAGGAACCCAGGGTTTTGGCTTCCACTACACTAGCAGGAAGACTATTCCGTACTTTAACTACAGTACACGCTGTAAAAAAGTACTTCCTCAAATTTGTTTTAAAATGTTCTCCCGCTAATTTCCACTTATGGACATGAGTTCTAGTTTTTAAACTAATAGGTTTAGTTTGCAAACTTCCATTAAACCCAGAGTGCAGCGGGATAAGCCCATATCCTGTGCATGGTACCAGTTGCCTGTCTCCACATCATAGCATTCTACTGTGGTGGTGGTTCTAAACCTGTCTTGGCTGCCAGGTCATCCACCACCTCAATGCCGAAGCTACAGCACGGGTTGAACAAGGACGCCACAGCTTGCCAGCGATTGGTCAGTGGCTCATAGGCCTGCACGTTCCACAGGCACTCGGACCTGTCTGTACCGCCCACCTGGGAGATGACAAAAGCAAGTGATCACTTGGATACCAAAGGGGTGGGCAAACATCAAGTTAGAACTCCTTGCTTCTGGACTTTTAAGTCAAAGAAACCAGGGGGCTCATTTATGAACAAAATAGATGAGAAACATTCGTACATACAGTACTGAGCAAAAGTCTTAGGCAGACCAAAGAAATGTGTAAAGCTGTTTACCTGGGTAGCAAGCGTACTTTGGCTTAGAACAAAAAACACAATTTAACATTAGAACATATGCAAATTAAGAGTGACACAATAAAAACTAGTAATAATAGACCACTTCCTCCTTTCTGATATTGAGCTCATCTTTCTGAATGATCTCACAGAGCTGGTGCAGGGTCAGCTCCAAGAATTCCTGTGAGGTGCTGGTGACCTCCTTGAAGTTCTCCAGGAGGAAGAGGAAGGCGGACTGGCGCAGCTCGGGGAGGCAATAGATGTCGGCGCTGCTGTAAATGCCAATGCAATTCTTGACGCAGAGCTAGTCCTCCAGGAAGTCACTGCAGTGCTGCACGATGCCCGGGATGTTCAACTGATCACCGGCCGCCAGGAAGCTCTCCACGTTACCGAACGTGATGAGTACAGAGTGTGTATAGGTGTACTCAATGACCAGTTTCATCGCTTCTGGGGAAAAGCCTGGGATGTTGTACTTGCACTTCCCCCACTGGTGAACAGGGCTCTGAAAAATAATCCAGAACATGACTTATTTAATCGGTTTATTTATGGGTTTGTGGTTGCCTTTTTGCATGAGCACACAGCTATTATTTTTATTATATGCTACAAATTAATGGGTATTCATGCTAACAAACTGTAGCTTGGAAATATATTTTTACCTAGTACTACAACAGTAAAACACAAAAATTAATTTAAGAAACTTTCTATTATCATACGGCCTTATTGCCTCAGACAAGTCAATGCTAAAGAGAAATATTTCACTCCTTGAGTGAAGGGTAATGTGGGCCCAGCCTGGCCCTTGGACCTCTAGTATAAAACCCCTGCTTCAAGTTTACTCTGCCCTAATAACACAGGATCCTCATTGCCGGTAACAGGTTAGGTGAGACTCCCCTGGCTGTGAAAATGCATGTTTATATTTCAAAAATCGAAAAAGTCATCAGCGTAAAATTATGCTTTACAGAGCACCAGCAGAGAAAAGGAGGCCAGTTTAGGCTGCGGACTTCCATTAAAGCAGATATTTTATACGCAGTAGACTCTATATACAGTGGCTCAGTCGATGTAACTAAATTCACCTTCTGGGTAGGGGTTGGGATTCCATGCCCAGCTGTGTGTTTTTAATCTGCCATTTGTGTCTGAGTGACTGTCCTGTAATGGACTGGTATCCCATCCATCCTGTGCCCTGTCTTGTACCCTGTGCTTGTGGAAAAAAGCTTCAGGTTCACCTTGATACTGTACTGGATTAACTAACACTATCATAAACTGAAACAA
The DNA here is from genome assembly GCA_026779605.1 of Mormyrus hasselquistii. Taxonomy (NCBI): domain Eukaryota; kingdom Metazoa; phylum Chordata; class Actinopteri; order Osteoglossiformes; family Mormyridae; genus Mormyrus; species Mormyrus hasselquistii. Next base: position 20,990,775 of record JAODKE010000068.1, read on the forward strand.
AAAAAAAAACATTTTTTAATAGGTAAATGGACAAAACAGGTGCTGGATAGCTCATATTTTGCTTCATTTGTATTTCTGAGGTAGAATACGTGGGCGGGGGGCAGTGTTCTGGAGGTGGCCCATTGGGCTTGCTGTTGGAGGCGGATGGATTTTTCTCCTGGTTGGCCAGTGTCAGCGTAGCGTATGATGCTGGGATGTGCTGGCACTATGCAGCAGCTGAAGGTTACACGGGAAAGGCCCATGTCCTGAGCATGGTACCAATTGCTTGTCTCCACATCGTAGCAGTCCACTCATAGCAACAAAGGTGAATTGGTTAGTTGTCACCATAGTGTAGTGGTTATCACATTTGCTTAATGAGTGAAAGGTCCTCGGCTTGAAACCGAGTGGAAACATGATGGTCTTTTAAAGAGCAGCGTGTGGCTCAGTGGGTTGTGCCTGTAAAGGCCGCTGGTTCAAACCATCTTATCACATCTGTGGGTCTTTGAGCAAGGCCCTTAAGCCCCTGCTCCATGGGTGCCACTACGGGTGGCTGTCCTTTGCGGACAACTTGCTCCAGAAAGAGCAAGTTGAGGGAGGCATAAAGACAATTTCCTCACAGGGATTAATAAAGTATTTATTATTAAGTTACCATTAATCTCACAGGTAAAACATGAGACTTGATGCCTAAGGTTCAAGGTACAACAAAGGAGTCACTCACCGCATAGATTTGTCTGTGATGCGCAATGACTCCAGCGCCATACCGGAGTGTCCTCATTGGAGCGATCATGGTCCAGGTGTTGGTGACCGGGTCATAGCACTCAACACTGGTGAGGCACTCAGCTCCATTAAAGCCCTCACAGATGTATATCTAGGAAAACCAGTATAAAGGTGAAGACTCTTATGCTGTACCTGACCCTATCAATTGTAGACTGTACCTCTAATTTGAAGGGAAACTGAGCTACTGAATGTGTAAAATAATAAATTTCATGAGGAAAATGAAGGTGAACACAGCCAGATGCCCTCACCCCGCCATTGATCCGCCTTGCCATTGAGGGTGGTAGCACTGCCGTCACTTCTCTGTGCGTGCATGGGCTGGATGAAGCTCCATCTATTGGTCTCAGGATCATACCTTTCGACCGTGTTCAGGCGTCCGTCCATGTTACGGCCACCCATGACATAGATGAAGCTATCCAGCACAGTCACACTTGAAAAGCAGCGACGCGACTGCATTGGGGCCACAGTGTGCCATGTCCGTGTGATGGGGTCAAACTTGTGCACACTCTTCAAGCAGCCGCCACCAGCACACCCCCCGATGTAGTACACACACCCCCTTGAGGTACATGATGCCATGGTGGGCCCGGGGTCTGTCACCCTGCTGCGTCACATTGACCCAGTGCTCGGCTCTCGCATCATATACCTCGATCACATTGCTTGGCCGGTCATTCCAGCCACCAATGGCCAACAGTATGTCAGTGGGCAGGCGTGGGCGGACCAGCGGGTGTCGAAAGTTTGTCTGTGGTGGACCATTTACCCCGAGGTCACACATGGCCTTGAAGGTGTCTGAAATTAAGGGCCTGCACTCCTCATTGCCCTTAATTAAAGAATGGCTCATCACAGTCTTGATAAAGAATTCTTCATCCATGAGAACCATTCACACCTACACAGAAAACCAGATGAATAATGATCCCATGAGTTTCTTGGAACTTTTTGAGGGTCTCTGGGAAAGAGAAACAATTCAACAGGCAAGTCCAAATTTAAATTTCTCATTTTCAAAATGTCTTAGCTTAAGTCATTTGCTTTGAAAGTCCCAGATATGTGAGTTAATGTTTGCTTAATATAAGACATTTCAGTGTGTCGTGCTTTTTGTTATTGTGTTTTTTAGACGGTACTGCCAGTTGTAATGCCTGGAAGTCAAAGTTGTAGACTTATGGAACATTGAAATGGAAGTTTAGTCTAGCTACAGCAACGAGGCGTGGGCGGGCCAGTGGGTGTTGAAAGTCCGATTGTGGGGGACCAATAATCTTGAGGTCACACATGGCCTTCAAGGTGTCACAAATTATGGGCCTGCATTACTCATTGCCCTTCTTTAGTCAGTGAAGTATTTTTCATTCATACGAGCCATTCTCACCTACACAGAAAACCAGATGGAGAGAGGTCCCATGAGTTTCTTGGTGCTTTTTTAAGTATCACTGAAAACGAGCAACTTTTAAATGGTACAACAGCCAGTCCAAATTTTAATTTCTCATTTTCAAAATGCTTTAGCTGAAGTTATTTGCTTTGAAAGTTTCAGATATGTGAGTTAACACTTGCTTAATGTATAAAATATTTGAGTGTGTCGTGGTTTCTGTTAATTAATCAGTTAATGTTAGACTGCGCTGCCAATTGTAATACTTGGAAGACAAAGTTGTAGACTTAGGAACATGAAAATTGAGGTTTAGTCTTTAGCTAGAGCAATAAGGATTTGGGAATTCACTGAATTAGCATCCTATTCTTATGTCCGCATGTCAGTGAGAACATTGTGTAATTATAGTTACCTTAGCCAACAGCACAGAAAGGTGGGCCTTGCAGCTGGCAGGCTCATGCAAGATCCAGTGCAGGATGGCGTTAAAGACCACTTCCTCCTGTCTTACTTTGAGCTCTGAGGTGCTGGTGACCCACTTGAAGTTATACTAAGGAATAGTGTTTTTCTGGAGCCTACGCCCTAACCCCCTCAATGTGGAAAGGTCAGCTGTACAGTGTTTATCCCTGGATTATTTTATTTATTTATTTATTTATTTATTTTGTATGTATGAGTCATCACAAATCCCCCGAATTCAAACACCAGTAAAGCTAAAATTAGTTTTAAATGAATGAAATTGTCTCCCTGTCATTTTATCTATACTGCTTTATCCATTTGGGTCACCGGGAAGCTGGAGCCAATCCCAGCATCTTCAGGCGAGAGGCAGGGTACACCCTGGGCAGGTCGCCAGTCCACCAAAGGGCCAACACAGACAGACATAGACAAACACACACATTCACACCTATGGGCAGTTTAGAGTAGCCAGTTAACCTAATCTGCATGTCTTTGGACTGTAGGAGGAAACCGGAGCACCCGGAGGAAACCCACACATACACGGGGAGAACATGCAAACTCCAAATGGATAAAAACAATCTTTGTTTTTGAATTATATTGAATTAAGTCAGAGCCCACAACATGGTACCTGTGAGCACCAGAATGCCCCCAAGGACATGAGTCACCCGCGGACCTGTTCTAAAAATCGCAAAAACTCACCAGTGAACAGTGTCTAAAATCTAATTTTATCCTGTTTTATCCTATTTTTCTTTAATCACATTTACATTTATATAGATTTGAAAATCACAATATCTAAAAAAAAAACATTTAAAATATGTTTATTATACATGAAGTTCAGACAAGTTTAGGAGGGCGTTTCAAACTGGTATCCCTTCGTATGGCTCAGTACCCGTGAAGTAGCTCTCAGTTTCAAAAAGGTTGGTGACCCCTGGTTTAAGTCTCTCAACACTCTACCATAGCTACTCATGTTTGTTAAAACCTAACAGCTCATCACAAAGCCTGCTAATGAGTCCAAACGCTAAGACAACTTGTTTGAAATAGTCTTAAATCATGAAAAATTTCACTTCTAAAATCCAGTTACAAGTCACTGCCCAAGTTGGCTATATACTACACCAGCAGATGATGTGTTTCAGCCACATAAGAACATAAGAAATTTACAAACGAGAGGAGGCCATTTGGCCCATCAAGTTAGTTTGGAGAGAACTTAACTAATAGTTCAGAGTTGTTAAAATCGTTTCTAGCTCTGATTTAAAGGAACCCAGGGTTTTAGCTTGCACTACACTAGCAGGAAAACTATTCCACACTCTAACTATACATTGTGTAAAGAAGTGTTTTCTCAAATTCAGTTTAAAATGTTCTCCTGTTAATTTCCACCTATAGCCACAAATTCTAGTATTTAAACTAATATTAAAGTACTTATTTGGCTGAACAGCATCCAGACCTGTTAGAATCTTATATACCTGGATCATGCCCCCCCTTAATCTCCTTTGTGCGAGACTGAACAGATTCAGTTCAGCTATCCTCTCATCATAAGACATTCCTCTAAGACCAGGAATCATACTTATAGCCCTACCCTGCACCTTTTCTAAGGCCGCAATGTCCTTTTTAAGATATGGCGACCGAACCTGCACACAATATTCTATGTGGGGTTTTACCAAAGAATTGTATAATCATAGCATCACCTCCCTTGACTTAAACTCCATACAACCTGGGGATGTAACCAAACATCCAATTGCCCTTTTTTATTACTTCCCCACACTGGTGAAAGTGGAACATGGAAGCATCAACATACACACCAAGGTCTTTCTCATAATCAGCTACCTTTATTTCAGTGGAACCCATAAAATATCTGTACTTTATATTTCTGCTCCCTGCATGGAGCACCTTACATTATCTATATTAAATTTCATCTGCCAGGTATCAACCAGGTCGCTAATTAAATCAAGACCCCATTGTAGCCTCTGTGCTGCTAATTTAGTATCTGCTACACCACCCACCTTTGTGTCATCTGCAAATTTAACTAGTTTACTGTATGTATTGATGTCAATATCATTAATGTAAATTAGGAACAATAATGGTCCTAAAATTGAACTCCACTATGAATGCAGGCCCACTGCAACATTGTGCCTCTAATAATTACCTGCTGCTTCCTGTCTGTTTTAACCAGGATAACTGGTATGCGATGTGGCAGTTTTGATGGATGTCTTATTAGCCCATTAGTGACTAGTAAACCACCAGGCAAAGACACTGACTTCGGTAACTCAACTATCACCCACCTCCCAGCATATTGCACTTTACAACCTAATGTTCCCTCAATAACTTTTGTCTGACCAGGGATGATGGTTTCAGATTCTGTGCTGTGTAAACTCACCTTTCCCAGGTTGGAATTAATAGAGTCTCTTTTTCTGACTTCCAGGGTCTTTAAGACAACTTTGTAGACCTAAGAAAGGAAGTAGTTATTCTTTGGGTCAGTGTCAGCATACTGTTTGTAAAGAACATCTAATGTGTTGGTACCTACTAAAAGAGATGACAAGCTGGAGCGCATATCAGGCACAATTAATGCCAATGTAGGGACCTCGATGTCCATACCAAGTGAGCACCTGGATAACTTGATTGTGGTTTCGACATAGCCAAGGTAAGGCAAACTCTGACTGTTAGCTCCTTCTGCCTCTGCCAGATTATTCAAGGAGAGGATCGGTAGTTGGGACAGGTACTCTTGATAAAATGATTCGGGGATTGTTATCACCTGACATCCCGTGTCTAACAGGCAACTGCAATTTTGACGTGCTATGACCACCTATGCAGTGCATTTGGCCCCAATAACCTCCGTCCGGTAGGTTTACAAGTTGTTGTTTGGTATATGGGCGCACATATGAATTGTGTCGTCTCTCTCTGGGACGTGTTATTTGTGATCCAGCCCCTATCTATCCCTGAATAGGAACTGACTCTAGATTAAAGTGGTTTGTGTATTGATTTTTGATCAACTAGAGCAGAGTTTGGTTCACTTTCACACTGTGATCTTATATGCTCATCCTCCCCACACCTGAAGCAGTACCAGGGTTTTGATCGATTAACTGGGCTGTTGTTCATGTCTCGGCTACAAGGCTGAAACTTTTGTGATCTGGGATTGTCACCTGGGGGCCTCGTGGTGTTGGTTTAGGATGTGGCTTTGTTGTATCTCTCCTGCTGATTTTCTGTGTGAGCTGTGTGAACCGTGTGAGCTGTGTAAGCAAATTTTTTTGGAAAAATGTGTGTGGGGTTGTGTGACTGTATCAGAATCCATATGTGAGTAGTCGGATTTTTAAAAGAATCTCTAAATGTATACTGAGCATCCAAATGTGTCTGTTAATGTGTTAAAGTCCTCTGATCTTGGATGTGCTACGTGATATGAAGTACATCGCAATCGATAGGCCTATACAATGGCAGGATTCTGAGATGAAATTATAACTATTTTAATACAAACAAGATTTTAATAAACATACAGTTTCAATAAAAGGAACTGAATGAAGTGCAGCAGCATGTAATAACCCCCAAACCTCTTTTTTGAATCCAACAATAGATTCATTTATACCAGCATTACGATAGAATCTGTTCTGTAACTTAAACTGAACTTCCCATCACTAGGCTGCGAATTCACAGGCAAATACTACCGCGGATCTTTAAAGAGGAAAATTGTTGACAGGTTTAATTGTTTTCTCTCAGTATGCTAGTCCTTTAGGATGCCAGGGGGCGCTAGAGATTTCCAAATTCTTGTAATGGTTTGATTTTAAGACGTGCAGGCGTAAACGTTTACTGATTAATAATAAAGCATTAGCGTCGAATTATGTTTCAGAAGTTCTTCGATGTAATTAGTAAAAAGTGAAATAGAAGTAAAAATACGGAAAGGGGGAAAAATACAGATGTCCTTCGAGCCGGATTCGAACCAGCGACCTAAGGATTACAGCATCTATGCTCTACAGTCCTCCGCTCTACCAACTGAGCTATCGAAGGCACCGCGTGCATGTTTTGATTATATACATTCCATGTAATTTTATTATTTTATTTTTTATGCGACCATATGAAGAATATCTGATATCGTATTTAAATGTCGTCGTCATTGAGTTTCGCAGCGCAAACCGAGCCTGAATTGCCAGTGAAAACTGCTGTTCACAAGCCGCATCACAATGAAGCTCATATTACGTGATTGATTATAAACATATTTATATGTCTATTTCGACAAAATATGAACACTAACGGTATTAAGAATCAATGTCTGTATAATGCAGTGTTAAATACTGAAAGAAATACATGCTTGTTTTACTGCACCGTAGGTAATCTGACCTACCTCGCTCCTCAGCTACGTCCAGAGAACCGCAAGAAAAAATCTATAATTTGAGTTTGAACTGTAGAAGTTGTAACACTACAATGAAATTTTGAGCTATTTGAAGACACCAAGGGAATACAGAACGTATGAAAGTGAATGTGGCACCAGCAGAAGAAAAGTATCAGAAAATTAGGGATTAGAGGAGAGAAGTCATGCCGAAGGAAACGCATCCTGACAATGAAACCGACGTGGTTCCCCCGTCCAAACATATAGACAATTACCTTTACTATGGATATAAAGTGTATACACCACTGTAAAAACACCAGGTTTTTGTGATGTAAAAAATGAGAATACGATACATAATTTCAAAACTTTTCCCACCTTTAATGTTACCTAAAATCTGGACAATTCGATGGAAAAACATCTGTTAATGACAATAATATATATATATATATTAAATATATGTGTGTATGCATGTATATATAAACGTACAATAAGCTGGTCGCATAAGTACGCACCCTCTTATAGTAATATTTTATTAAAGCATCTTTTGAATGTATTACAGCATTGAGTCTCTTTGGGTTGGAGTGTATCAGCATGCCACGTCTTGACTTTTGTCCACTTTTACTTTACTTACAAAATCACTCATCTCCTGTGCACAGCCCTCTTCAAGTCACCCCGCAGATTAGCGACTGGATTTAGGTCCGGGCTTTGGCTGGGCCATTCCAAGACTTACTTTCTTCTTTTGTTGATCTGGATGCACTTGGCGTCATTGTCATGCTGAAAAGTGAAATTCCCCTTCAGCATTCTAACAAACACCAGAAGGTTTTGGGCCAAAATTGACTGGTATGTGGAACTGTTCATAATTCACTCCACTCTGACTAATGTCCCAGTTCCAGCTGAAGAAAAACAACCCCAAAGCATGACGCCACCCCACTGTGTTTCACCGTGGGTATGGTGTTCTTTTGGTGAAGTGTAATGTTGTTTTTGCACCAAACATACCTTTTGGGATTGTGGCCAAAAAGTTCAACCTTGGTGTCATCAGACCACAACACATTTTCCCACAAGCTTTTGGGAGACTTTATGTAATTTTTTGGCAAAATTTGGCTAAGCCTGGATGCAAGAAAAGGCTTCCGTCTTGTAACCCTACCCCATAGTCCAGACATATGGAGAACATGAGATTGTCGCAAGTAGCACATAATCACTACTTGCCAGAAATTCCTGCAGCTCCTTCAGTGTTGCTGTAGGCCTCTTGACAGAGCTCTTCTCAGATGCCCAGGATGTTTGAACATCCTTACCAGTCCAGAGGAGCAGATTCCATGCTCCAGCCAGACCTTCCAGCACACCAAGTACATCCATTTTCTCAACCCACTTGGCCTATGCAGGGTCACAGGGCCCTGGGTCTATCTCAGGAAAAACTCAGGATGAGCAGTCAGCTCATCAGAGGGATGTCAGGTCATGCAATGTAAAGTTATATTCCAACATCAGCACCATGCACATGCTGACCAAACTGAGGTAAAGCCACCTGTCCACACTTTCCTGAGAGACAGCAGGAGAGCCATTATGAGTATTTAATTGCTGTCCACTCCTGGAAGTGCAACAAGTAACTGAAGAAAAAGAATTAGTATTCCCTCCAGCAGCTACACCTAATTTTCTGGACAAACGCTGAATTACCACGCATATATTTAGTGTATACGCAACAACACACTAACATTGGAGACACTAACATAATACATAGTGAAATATGCACACAGAAGAGGCAGCTGATTGTTCAAAATAGATTTATTTTTCTAGATTGGCAGGAGGCTGCTGAGGTGTTCAAAGCCTTTAGAAATGAAGAGAACGGTGACGGCTATGTCTTTCTCCCCAGGACGTCCAGCATCCGTCCATAAGAATACATGTGAACCAGTGTGTGACACCTTAATGTTACGCAAGTCAAAGAGTTTGATCTGATCTGGGCTCATGGCCTCAAGCAAACTGCTGAGATTAGCAAAAAAATGACACAAATGAAAAAACATTCACAATTTTATTTCTCCATCCAATGGAGGACAATGGTAGAACAGTGTATAAGAATATGATGCAAAGATCAAAATCTTGATTTGCCATCACACACACAATGAAACAGAAAAAGGGCTGCCCGTTACTTCCAAGTTCTATAAAAAAATTGCAAACTATGTATTCTGGTAAGGACAACAGGGACACCACTCCTTCACTCTCTCATTTCACCATCTTCCTCCTCTTCCTCGACACCTCTTATGTACAACACATTATTGCATCTGTGGAAAATAAAGCAATCTTATAATTCATTGAAAATGAAAGCTCTGCAGAAAAATTACAGCTATATGTCCTACCAACAGTTCTTTAAGTTACATTTTATGCATACATGCTTTTCTCAGTAAGAAACTATACTGCCACGTTGTATGAGTGAAGGGGCAGCTACACATTTGTTGCACAGCCTTGGGCACTCTTCAAAGTAATGGGAGAAAAAAATATATACACTTAGTGACGTCTGTCCCTCCATTCACCTCCCAGTTACACTCACCTTATGAGGACCTCCCCTAAATGACCAGCCAAAGCACCATCCACATATTCCTCCGTGTTGGCCAACTGGAATCCAAATTAAGCGGGGTTATCCAGAGAAACAGCCCTACAGCACTTCAAAGAGCTCACAATTCACAAACTAGGAAGCGGTTTTGCTTTGTATGAAATTATACAAATATGTTTTTAAATGGATATAGTTACCAACATTACTAAAAGTGGATCTTAAGCATTAGGAATAATATGAAATCAGTCACAAAATGGACAGAAGTGCATATATCTGTGCAATCTGTAAAATACCAGATTGCAAATTGGTTAAGAAAACTGGATTCTGGATATCCAGGCTAACTATTTATAAACAAACACTGCCAAAATCGGGTTCTAAATTAATGGTTTTGGCAGATAAGTGTAAACACGCAAATATAAAAGAAGAAAAAAAAACATCCAAAAAGATTAACATCTTTGGCAGCTGGTCTATACCTGCATGTTCATGTATCCATCGACGGACACTAGATATCCTTTGTATTCCATTCCCCACTTCAGTTTGACCATCACGGGCTTACCGGTCAAGCCGTTGAGGAAAGGCTTAGGATTCAGAGGTAAACTCTTAAAAAAAAGACATCGTTTAGTATAGTACAACAAGTAAGCGATGGTACCTACAAATCCCCTTGATAAATATAAGTCAGATAGTTGATAAACATATACATATATATGGAAATATATATATATACCAAGTCGAATATGCAGCAATTAGCAAATTGTAATTATGATATTAAGCAACTATAAAGTCTCTACTAAACTGAGCGAAATAGCAAGCGATCGTACTCAGGTGACAGATTAACAAAATTTACAGACGATGGTGTATAAAAACGTCAAGAGATCGTAATAGTAAACATACATAAATATATCTAAATTACATCATAACAGTAAAAGGAAAATAGTGCATATATATACAGTGGGACATGGGCCGTGAAAAAAAATGAATGAATCAGTCGTAGTAAAACGTTTCAACCGCCATCTTTGAGAGCAAGATAAAATAATCGATTACGCACGTTTTGTTTACTGAAATATGTTTCTTACCATTTGGATGTGCTGGAATTCTATAAGGCGTATAAATCTATAACTTTTTCTTTCTTAGAGAAAATCAACCAACAGCTACACGCCGCGCGCACGACAATAGGAAGTTCTCGCTCAGTCGAACTCTGACCTTTCACCCCGCGTGGAGAGTCCGCTCTGATTGGTAGAGAAACGTAAAGGCGTTTTCTATTGGTCTAAATAGGGATGTTCGCTAGTGCGGGAAATGTGTTATTATTAATTTTAACCGTATAACGTTTTTTTTTATTATTATTTTGTTTATGTAGGTAACACGAAGCAAATGTTCCTTACAGAAATCTTTGCAGTACGTTTCTAAACTCCACGGATAACTTTAGACACAAAACGATGGCCTTTCATGTTTTGTCCATGTTTTTTTTTCACCATTTCCATGTTTTGTCCACCAGATGTCAGGATCGGTAGGCCTGCGATCCACCTTATTGGTGGAAACAGTTTCGCCTTTTATAAAATTGAAAAGAGAGTAAATGAATATTCAATAAAAAAAAAAAAATAATTAATGTTGATCATTATAGTCTAATAGTCTAAAGACTGCAAGATGGGAGGTGCACTGAGCACACGTAGCACTACTGTAAATCCAAAAAGCCATGACCAGCACCAAGTACAAGAAACTTGTCTTAAGGTCTAAATTTAGCAGCTGGTTGTACACATATGTCCAGATAAATACCCCTTATCCTTGAGGTTACCTTCTGTGTGAAAGAGAGAAATAAAATGATGTATGGCATTAAGATAACGTTGGGGAAACTAGTTTCTCTGCCCTGTTTGTTTGACAGATTCAGTTATCTTTTGTCACTAATGGCTTCTATAATTTCATGCAGATGACATTCTGGGTCTGGGCTGCATGTTGGCTCAGTGTGTGACCTTGCTGTCTCACACCTCCAGGGATGGGGGCTTGAGTTTCACCTCCAGTGTGTTTATCCCTAGCTTTTGTGGTTTTGTGTTCAATAATAAACAGCTCACAACAAAAAGTCTTTTGATCTCTCTATAACACTGGTTCTCAACCCTTTTTATACCGTGACCCAATTTTTACCATGCCAGTTCAGTCTTGAGTATATATGAAGTATATGTTTAAATTAACTCTATGATCATTACATTTACAGTAATTACATTCTGCAATTTATACCAATCAATGCCTAACGCAGGAATCTGATTGGAAATTTTAAGTTAAGCACCTGTGGTTTGGCTTTTTGGATTGGTTGAGTGTTCACTAGTTTTGCGCTAAGCAGTTGCAGACCAAGACCCATTTATATAGGTTGATTCTAGGATTGGGGCTGGGAAATCTGATCGTGGATCATCGTAGGAACGTGCTGGTTTTAAAATGCTTATATTTGCAACTCGTGACGCTTTCAGAACTTACCGTGACCCAAATTTGGGTCGTGACCCTTGGGTTGAGAATCGCTGCTCTATAATTCATTTTGATATTACAGTGTTAAAACAATGCTAATCTACAGGGAAAGGATAGAAAGCCTCGAAAAAGCCATGTTTTTATAAACATTTATATAAACATTCACAACTTTTAGTAGTTATTTAGTAGTTAACATATTCCTTTTATTTTCAAAGCCAGAAACATGCTATTGTAATGTATCCTGG
>JAODKE010000068.1:21002966-21013231 GCA_026779605.1 Mormyrus hasselquistii
GCTTAATGAACCCTGCTTAAACCATAACACTGAATGTGCATCTTATGTAAGACTGACATTGGCAGAATTCAGAGATACAATCAAAAGTGTACATGTGGAAACTTTCAATGCCCTGATTAATCTTGTCTGAAAATCTAGCTGTCTACACACTGGCCTTTTTAAAGAATAAAACATCTTATCTTGACAGTGGAGTGAAGTTCTTAATCCGAAACAAGAGAAAGTAAATATTTGATTTTAAACATTTATCATGCAGTTTATGGAATAGCGATAAAATTTTTGACTTTAACAATGAGCTACTAAAAGCCTGCTTCTGTTTAAAAATCCACTGATAATGCATGTTTTTTTTCTGCATAGTGGAAATGCTGTGCTGAAACTGTTGTGAGGAACCACTTATGTTTAGACCGATACATCCCAGATGCCGGTCACAGATGGTTTTCACATTGTATAGTTCCTCATCTAGGTCAGAATCTAATGTAGAGGCTCATCGTGTGGTTTCATTTCCTGTAGGTTGTCACCTCAAGCCCCAGGTTCGGCCTTGATTTTCTTAACTCACATGTATAAATGATTGTGTGTGCTGTCAGCTGATTCCATTCACATACCGTGTGCAGTGAAGCTTGATGCTTTTGAATTGACATGCTCCAGAAAGTCAGGTGAGATGAATGAAGAGAAATGATTTTAACGTCTGGGCATCTGGCTCCATTCGGGCTCTGGGGGGCCCGAGAAGCCTGGAGTAGCCCAGTCATCACCCTGAAGAACACAGGGCATCTGTTACACCCCCGAGGGTGAGAAAGTCCATCAGTCCGATGAAGCGATTGCCTTTACTGAAAAGGCTAGAGATTAGACACCTGCTTAACATCAGTGGATCTTTTCAGCTGTGATCAGCCAGAAAAACGGGCATTCCCAGAACCGAGACTGCTGTAAATTTTCCAGAACGCTGGGAGACACGCAGAATGTGAACTGAAAAACACGAGTCACGGTAAATTGTTCACAAATGGGAAGGTTCCGTCAGTCACGGTGCTTTGAATTTAACATGTACAGGATGTCTATTATCCACCCAGTGCTCCCAGTAACCAAGAATTTCAGAAAGTACATTCTATGCTTCTTGGCTACCTGTATTGATCGAATCTGCTATGATGGTATTCATCCATCTTACTAAGGCTGACAGCCTTAATCCCCACGGTGCTTAAAAAGAAGAAAAGACCGAAGATGGCAGGAGAGAAAAGGGTAAATAAGGGAAGAGGTGCACGCCTCAGAGATGTACCCAGGGTCTACCGTGCTCTGAATTTGTTTCTGATATTTGATTGGCTGTAAGGTGGTACTCTGCTTTTCTGACACAAATCCCACATATAATCAGTATTACCTGTGAAAGGGTCATTTCCCCCCCCACCCCTCAGTATGCCATTGTATGTGTATGGGATCCCTCCCAGGGTTGGCACTTTGAAAACAGAGTCTTCCGAATCTAGGGAGTTTGCAAAGGGGGGGTGTCCGACTTGGTTGATTTCACCAAGCGGGGCCTCCACTGTAGAATACAGGTCTCTGTATAGTGCTGGGCTCTTGAATCTTCCAGGGTATGTAGGGCAGTCCTTCTGACTGTTGCTGATGTGTGTGGGGGGTGTAGAGAAAAGGTAAGGAAAGCTGGGGGTAAAGGACGCGGGGGGGGGCTTGATAGGGCAGGTGGTTTTTAACCCCCTATAACCCTGTTAACCCCGTCACCAAATACATGAATGTTTATTAGTTTAAATTGTGTTCTCATTCATTTTCATTAAAATCAGACACATACCCGCGCAGTAAAGGTTTAGCCGCTCCCCCTCCTCAGAAATGTCTCGTGTTACTCCTGGTGTGAGGACGCATCAGCTGCAGTGCACTCTGGGTGTGAGTCAATGATGCGGGTGATGCAGGCGCTAATATAGCGTCGTCCTCCAGCCAAATGTGCACAGGTGGGCACCATCTTCTGCTCTTTGATGGCTCCTCTTCCTTGCACTACGTGAAACTCAGATACTACGATACTTTGGGTGTACGCAAGGACCCCGAGACTTCAGGAAACATTAAAGGTTTTCCAAAATTTCCCCAGAGGCAGGTTCAGTTACAGCGCAGGATGAGTCGACAGACGCGGGCCTGTCAGGAGGCCTTGCCAAATCTTACTCAAGACAGAAACACGTTTTTAAAAAGGCTTTAAAAACTTCCATTGTGCATTCATAGAAGCGAAGCCCATTCATGCCGAGAGATATAAAACAGAAAAAAAACAATATCTGACTTTTAAGGAGGAATATTTTCTTACACCTGTTACCGGTGGATGCCGCGAGATCCGGGCGTGCAGGGACTCGCGAGGTGGCTGTATCTCCCTTTCCCGCCGTCGATTCCCGCCAGACCTGGTCCCCAGAGCATTCTGGAGCATAGTCGCTGAGGATGCGTGGACGTTTGGCACTTAGGCTCCCTCTGAAGTCCAAAACACACACAGCGTGATGAACACCAGCTTGGATGAATATGCTGGGGTGGCAGGACAACAAGGTTATTTGATAGAATGGAGGGCACCACTTTACAATAAGGCTCCCTTTGTCACTTGTAAATGGTAGTAACTCATTAATAAAAAGAAAACTGTGTTATAACTTATTTAAAATTAATCCTTTACAAAGTGTTACAACTTAATTAATAATCAGATTATAAACCATTCATAAACCCTTTATATGGGCAGCCTTATTGTAAAGTCGCACCAAAAAGAGTGTAGCTGTTTGTCCTCAGGACGGAGGCAGGCGGAGTTTGACTTTATTTGCCTGCTGTGAACAAGATAAAATTGACATTAATTTTGCCCCGAGAGCCTCCAGATATGTGTAACATCCGCTAAAAGTCAGCTGCCTCAACACAAAGGTACCTTTGCAAAGCGGTTCCCTCTCTCAGTTCCTCAGAAGGTGTGATGGCTTGTCTTGTGTAACTAAAACACATACAGCAGATGCACACATACCTGATGTGGGATTCTTCTCTGTGATCCTTTCACCGTTATTGTCCCCTTAGGTACTGGCTCAGTAGGTAAGTAAGATACTCATTAACGATGAGAATGAGTAGGTTAATGTCTGGAGGTGTTCTGCTGGGGAGGCCCAGCTGTAGGAATCTGCAGAAGGCCTCCTTGTGCAGATCTGATCTCCATGATTATTATTACAAAGTGGTACATTGCATATCTACTGATACTCCCGTTGTCCCGAAGAATCTCATTACGTAAGACTCGCCTGCCAGGCTCTGCCGATTGTTTATCTTAAAACAACGCTGGCATTCTTCTTAAATTCTCCGAAAGGTCGAGTAAATGTTTTTTTGCAAAGTGTGTGCTTTTAATAGATCGCACAGTGCAGTGGATGCCAAGGCTTAGTGAAGCGTAGTGTGTGTCAGATTTACGCGAGCTGGGCCTTTAAGGGTGGCACTGAAGAGCAGGAGCACCTGCCCAGCTTTTCCTGCACTGCAGGATGCAGAGTGAGCTGGCCAGTGCCGCAGTTACCGACACACGCTCCCTCAGGATGCGGGTCTGTGGAGACCCCTGTCTGATCGGCTCGCTTCTGAAGCACGTTCTCTAAAACAACCACCCCCTTGCTGCCCACTACCAGTTTTGTTCACTCAGCATAATTTTAATGCGCTCCTCTGTTGATTGCTGGTACTCGCATTCCTGAGGAGGAACTGTCAAGGAATACTGGGCCGTTTTATTCTGCATTGTGTTTTTTCCCCGTCAAATCGGACTTCTGTACATTATCTCACTGTCTCTCGCCGGCGGGCCTCTGGGTTTTTATGATTTGTGCTTCGCCGAGACCTTGGGTTGTGTGAGCTGAAGGGATCCACCCTGTGTCATCCCTCCTACACAAGTAACACAACCTGTTGGTCACACAACCTGCCGTTTGCCTATTTTCCTAGAACAGAACAGGACTCACCCTGTGGGGAAACTTTCACATATTCCATATTGATCTCCATAAAAGATGCATGTTCTGCATATACAGATGAGAATGAGTTTAGGTTCCCAAGGTCGGCTAACCCCTGGAGTAAGTTTGAGTTTGAGGCCCAATGGTGATATGATTACTCTGCATGCCATGGGATTCAAACCTATGACCTACTGGGCATCGTTCCCTGAGCTACCCACCTACCCCGTAGATTATTTAACATATAGAGTTGAGTGGCTGCTACAGCTCTTAAAATAAAGCACCAAATCCTTGAGTAGCCCAGAAGGGTCTGTTTGAGGCTTAAACCTAAACTTTTGACTCAAATTCCTGATTCTAAAACTCTAAAATAATGCCTGCTTTTGAAAATGGTGAATATTGGAACTTATAACACTGAAAGTTTAATTTGATGACACTTAACCGATAAACTACAACAACAAAAAAATAGTAGATACTAATGATAACCGCTAACTGCTAACTTTTGTTATATTAATTTAGCTTTGACTTGGTTTTTGGCTCTGAAAGCCTTAAAAGAAAGATTTTAACCTATTTAAAGTCCCATTTGTCCAACTGGAGTGATCAAGTGGGGACATTTAGGACCAAACTAGCTACTGGATTCTGTAGAGTCTCTGGAATAAATCTACATTGAAATTAGTTTTCGTTCAATGAAATTCCGTTTGTGAAAATCCCAATTTCACAACTGACTGACATTTTGCCACTTGGGGGCTACAGACATGGTGCCGTTTGCCTGGAACTAGAAAGGAAGGTCTCAGCTTTTTATTGGTCTATTCTTTATCCCAGTTTAAATGGCCTTTCTCTTTGTCAACTTACGTTTAGCCCAGTTTACCTTAAATCGGACTAGTTATCAAATAATCAGATCACTGGATTCATGCTTTCTGACAGCAGACATACTAAGAAGCCCCAAGACCAATTAAGCTGTGGCCCCTTGCAGGATGTCTGCTCTGCTTCACCCCACGGAGACGAGCAGCACAGCTCCTCCGAGTCACGACCCACACGCCCGTGTTTTCACCCGAACACGTACACATACTTGTGCACGGAGGTGTCGGCCACTCGGGCATGCCGGGCGAGCTGGCTGTTAACCGTAAATACGCGCCGTCCCTCCTCTCTGTGATTCTTTGCACCACGGTCTCAAGGATAGATTACCATTCTGAGTCACGGCACACGCAGTAGCATCAGATGACAAGGGGAGGCATGACCATTAACAAATAAAAGGGTTCCCTCCTCAGCGAGATCTGAATTTTATGCCTCCTGGTAAAACAATTCATTATTATTACCATATCCATTGAATAAATACTGCAGCCCATCACAGTCTTAATTTTAAGTAATTATTCTGAATCTCACAGAATGTCTTTGTTTTTCAATGATAATAAAGGTATCATACTTTATGTCTTATTTATTCGGTACCTTTTACATTATCTGCACCTTCATAATGTTTTCATTATGCATTCAAAAGCAGCATGTAAGTATATCTTAATATGTGTTAAAGCATTGCATTCATAATACATTCAATGATATGACAGCCGTAATATACTTTAATAACAAGCATAATCAGTGTATAAACAAATGATGTTTGTTATTACTATTAAGCTGTTAAGGTATGTTATGATGTTAAGGTATGTTATGATGTTAAGGTATACTTATATTGCTTATGAATGTTCTGTGAATGCACTATAAAGGCATTATGAAGGTGCAGTTACTTGAAGGTGCAGGTGGAGCGTCACCGTTTATTTTCATCAATAAGTAAACAAGTTGCATATCCACACGCTAACATAGAACCCCAAGCCCAGTTATTTTGCTTGTTTGCTGACATACTTCCACCCCCACCATCGCATTCGCCTTAGACATCGAGAGGCTGGTGATTTTCTGCATGACCCCCACATACAGACACTGCATCATCCATCAGTCTTCCATGCATATGTCTGTCACTTAAATCCCCGCCCATTCCCCCAGGATCCCCTCCCACCCCAGGGAAGATGGCCTGGCCCGGAAACCACGCCCCGCCCCGTTCTCAGCAAAGGAGAGTGACTTCAGAAACAATAGGCATTGTTTGTCCCTGCAGTCTGGGAATCAGTGACACAGCATTGTTATGGAGAGACGCAGACAAGAAAAAGGAGGGAAAAAAACGAGGGTAAGAGGGCCGTGACAGAGAGACGATGCGTGCCGTTGTTCTGAAAGCATCCCATTTGACCCTGTTCGGAGTCCCTCAAAGTGGTCCGTGGAAAAACAAAACACAATGCGTGTATCTGAAGGGGAGTCTGAGTGTCACGCTGCATTTCGGGACACAGAAGAGATGGATCTCCAGAGCTAATTAAGCCTGGAATTTTAATAACTCTCAGAATCTGCCCTGACTTTCCCCTTTCACACACTGCTAAAGGGGAGACAGACAAGCCAGGAACAAGTTATGCTCAAAAATTCACGGCCAAATGCAAGCCGCACTCATAAATTGGCGATCGAAAGTGGAACAGAGGCTGCTTACATCAGAAATTACACAGCTCTTAGGCCCAACAAGGGAAGAAAAATATCCTGCCCCTCCCCCCCCCCCCTTGCTCTCACACACCCTCCTATTTGTGAGCTAGTAAATCACCCGTATTCAGATTCCAGAACCATCCAGGGAGGGCAGTGAGGGGGGCAGTATGACAGAGAAGATGTAAAGAAAAATATAAGCCATATTTCAAGTTATCACTAATGCAAACTAATTCCCCTAATCATGTCACTTTTTTCATTTTCAAGTGAAAAAATAGCCAATCAAAATTAAAAGAGCAACAAACCAGGTAGAAGCGATGTTGGTCTCCCAGGCATGATGGCAGGTGAACTGCAAAAGGCAGCAATGTCGGACCGTGATGCGCGCTGCATCCCTGTTTAGGAAAATGACCTATTGGTGCATTTGTGGAAATACCTTCCGGTATTACCGAAAATACAGCTCCGAAAGATTATAAGGTAAAGAAAGCAAGACAGAGAGAGAGAGAGAAAGAAAGAGAGAATGAGAGGACGGGAGGCCATGTTTTCCATCCAGTCAAATCTCAGTGAACGCAGTGAATCTCCTTTTTATGCTTTCTGTCATTCTTCCTCTGTACCAGTTATCCCTGTTTATAAATATACTAAAAATGTTATAAATGGTGCAAAGGCGACAGAAAAAACATCTACAGATGTTTGACACAAACCCACTGCCAGTAGCCCATAGTGTGCTTGAAATATCGGTTGTTGGGTGAGGAGTATCAGTATCGACGGTCGCCAACTTTAGTCAGCTGGCTGGCGTGAGATTTTCAGTTTGAGACAAGTCAGACACATTTACATGCATGTGACAGTTATATTACCTTGTAAATAGTCTGCAGGGTTTGCAAACTGTCCCAATGCTTTTAATTTAACTGATTTTAGTTTTCTAATGGAATAACATAAGATTTCGTGCATGATCGTGAGGGTCTGAAAGCATGAGTGTGAGAGCTGGCGACGAATGGATGCTGCATCTGTGAAGCCCATTTATCTCGCTTCAGGTTAATGTCTTGCAGCCGAGGTTAACTGCCGGCACGCTGAGACCTACTTAGAGGGGTCAAGGGTCATTTGCCGTGGGACTGTTTACCCCAATCTGGAGTGTCAGTCTGACAGAACAGAAGAAGCAGCCCTGGAGTGACAGGGAATTACAGCTGATGAAGGAGCAGACACAAGCGGCAGGAACGCAGGAGACCAACACATGTCTGAAAGTGGAATATTGCAGAGGGATGCTGTTGGGGAGCTTTTGATCTGTGGCTGTTTAAATGGGAAACGTTTCCCTGTCTCGAGCTTTAGCTAGAGACATTTTAGTTCGGTCGTTTGAAGTTTCCTCCTGCAGAGCTGGAATTAAACACTGGGTGGCGCGTTTTCTGTAAGATTATTTTTAAGTTTCTTTTCAAATCTTTATCTGACGAATTTATTATACCAATAAATGAAATAAAATGCACAATTAAATTTAATTATTAAAAAGTTTACTGCTCCCCAGTACAGTTCAAGAAATAGTTGCCAAGAAGTGAATCCGCATGGAGAAATTAATTTGTATTAACACCCCCAGTAAGACGGAATCAATTATGTAATTAAATCCACAGGATCACTAAATGTTACGTAACTGACAAAGCAATGTTACATTTTAGTTTTATGAAAATCAGCATAACTTGGAAAAGAACGAGCCACCAAACGCAATGGTAAACATTTCTGTGTAGGAATGGAGATGACAGACAGTTAAATTGGATCTTTTTTACAGCTGTCTTGCGCTAAATAAAACTGGAGCTCAACTGACACAAAAGTGCGATACTGTATCCACTTTACAGATGACATAAGCGGCCTCCAATGGAAAGCGGAGCCCTCGGAGCACCTGACTGCATGCATTGTCTTTAAGCTGTTTACAACAACGTGGTACATCGGGATGCCTTCTCCTACGCCGACTTGACCTCCTTTTTTGTTTTTGCAAGAATCCTAGCGTGCAAAAGCTCATCTAACAGCCCGCGAGTGGGATTTGTAGGAATGTGCCTTTAAGTCGCAGGAAAAAAAACATGAACCGGGATGGGGCGGAGCCGCGATGCCCTGTCACTCTTTCAATATTGCTCAGATGTATATCTCCAGGCAAAAGTTAGCGATTGAAGTGCGAGGGAGCAGATTGCGGCGGAGGAGACGAGCGCTGGAGCGCCAGCGTCCGGCTTACGGAGAAGCGCTCGCCCCGGACCAAGGGGACGGACTTTGCCTCAGTCGTTGCTTGAAATATCTGGGGTGTCGCATTTGTCAAAGAGTGGATTTTCCGCATTTAATTATTGTTCGAGGTCACTAGCATTGCGTGGGGGAATCTGCTTAGTTGGAAGAGTTTCATCTGGATCTGCCCCTCACATAAAAGCTTGCCGCCACTTGTTATAAAACGGATTAATATTTTTGGTCTGATCTAAAAAAAAAAAAAAAAAAAAGATCTTAGGAATATTTTAGAATCCCAAAAACTTGGTCTCCCATGAGGAATAGGGCTACGTTGCAGGGGATGAGCTGGTCTGCTTTACTTGCCCTGCTTCTCTGGGGGCTGCAGTCTCTGTCCGCAGGTAGGTGCCTCCCGAGTCTCACTACGCGCGGATGTAATCGCAGGATAGAAAGTACAGATGAGCTCAGCCTATGCAGACAATAGCGGTTCGGATGCTCCCTGCTTGTCACTGTTAAGGCTTATAATTATCGAGAGGCGTTTTGTTGCTGTAAAAAGGTGTGGCCCATTATCAAATTCGGGCTTTTAAATAAGTACAGTAAAGTCTCGGCGCATGTGCTTTGACAGCGCGGTGGATGTGGATCTTGTTGCGTTTATTTTTAATGAGATGCCTGGAGGTACAGAGGCGCCAGATAAAACCAGTGTGAGGGGGTGACCACCCATATTTAAGTTCTCGTATGTGTTTTAAACATTTTAATTTTATACATTTTATAATTTATATTTTGCACAAGCAGATTAATCATAATCATTCCAGGCATCTTGCAGCGTGGAAGTGGTGTTATTTACATGCGTGATATGAGTTTGTCTCCAGGGACCCACGTTTAACAAAAAATGTAAGGGCAACGCACGGGGAAAGACACAAATCACTGTATACAAATTTCGAAGTTTATAGGTAGGCCTACATCACGGATGGATTTATGGATGGATGGATGAATAATGGATGGATGGATGGATGGATTGATGAAGTTTACAGACACCCGGCGCTTCGCCTCGCTAGCCCAAATGAAAAAAACAGCACAATTATTCAATTATATAACAAATTTACAATTACATTGTGCGCTGATTTTGGCTTTCAGTGTGCCCCAGTTTACGTAATACTTGTGAAGTACTTAATAAAGCCTCTTTTAATATTGTCAACACCTTTGCAATATCAGTCTTAAAATGTATCACAGGGGGAAATTATACACGGTGTTAGTATAGAAAGCCACATGAGACGCGCCGTCGGTTCTCCGCCTCGTTTCATTCCGCGATTAAGCGGCAAGATTTATCTGAAGCGATCGAGGTGGACGTCCTTCCAGACATGTCTCTTTTATCACCGCATTTATCATTTATCACCACATCAAACAGCCACGTTGCTCAATAAATTTATAAAGGAATGCTTCAGAACCCCAACGACACATCCAACCATCTGTCCTCCTTAATAACTAACTATAACAGTTGTCGTGATTTGGATCCTATCCAGAGGAACATGCTGCGTAACTTGCACAACATGGCTGAAGTTCTTTATTATTTTGCTCTAAGAAGAAAGATTTATTGTCCTATTTGACGGGGGATTCCTTTCTGGAGGAAGCCATACACTGGTCCTCATAGCTGCTATTCATTTAAGCTCTAACTCAGTGAAGACCCCC
>JAODKE010000068.1:21017813-21103605 GCA_026779605.1 Mormyrus hasselquistii
CGGCCGGTGGCGGGGGGCGGGCGCGTTGGGGGGCGGGGGGGCGGGGGGGCTGTGAGACCTGGAGATTTAACCCCCCTGTGCCCCCCGATGGTGTCTGAGATGTGAGACTATCAGGGCACGGGAAGGTAAATTCGAAAGTAAGCCTTGTACGGGGATGTAAGGGTTAGGGTTAGGACACATGAGAGAAGATCACCCGCATACCATCTCAGCTTCCCTGAAGCACAAGAGAGACTGGCTGGCTGGTCAGATTCTCTGGTCACTCTCCAGACCAAGGGCAGCACCAGGGGGCTCCTGTTTGCCCAGGACGCCCATCTGGCTGCCATTAAGCCTCCCTCTCTGTCTGCCCTCAGGTGATTTACCGTGCCCTGCCGCCCTGGAACTCCCTGGACCCCTACAGCGAGAAGGCCCAGCATAAACTTCTTGTCACCAACCTTCGGCTGCGACTCCTACTGGGCCAAGAATGTCCCTGCGGGACGAAGGAGCTCGCTGCCGGCCCCCGGCCGAAGGGCCACTTCGCCATCTACGACTTCATCGCCAAGGGCAGCTGCTTCTGTAACGGGCATGCTGAGCACTGTGGCCCCGCCCCCGGCTACCAGCCCCTCCGGGAAAGGACCAACCATGTGGTGAGTGACAGGAGACTCTATCCGCAATCCCCTCTGCTCCACTAGATGGGGCTCT
This sequence comes from Mormyrus hasselquistii, assembly GCA_026779605.1. Taxonomy (NCBI): domain Eukaryota; kingdom Metazoa; phylum Chordata; class Actinopteri; order Osteoglossiformes; family Mormyridae; genus Mormyrus; species Mormyrus hasselquistii. The sequence goes on from JAODKE010000068.1 coordinate 21,018,492, forward strand.
TTTAAGTCCAATTTTGACCCCAGCAGATGTGTGATTCGGGTTCGGCTAAAGGTTCAGCAGGTCAGGTAGCAAAGTTAAAAGGTTAAAGGGGCACCTCACCCCAAAACTGAAAAAAAGATATGCTTTACATGGCTTTGGTCATATCTATCCATGTAGGTTGTTCTGCTCGGAACTGTCTAGTTAGAAATATGTGTTCTCTCTTGATCTACTACCCTGGCAATGTCTTCTACACAGTGATATGATTGGTGTGTGGAGTTCTGTAGAAGAAAATAGTCCCTACATTAAGCTGCTCACCAAGAATTCTGTGGTTTATCTTGAGTAACCCGGTCATTTCCAGTAAGAGACTTTGCTGTTCAATTGTTCAAATTTTTCAAAAGCTTTAATCAGAACAGAAAGAATGCCATTCCATTTGGTCCCATTATGTTCAAGGGGAGACAACTAGTCACCTTCTAGAAGAGCAACCTAGATGGACAGACAGTACTAAAGCCCCTCTAAAACATAACATTTTCAGTTTTGGGGTCAACACCCTTTGATATAGCCAGAAGATCATCTCGCTAATGCAGCCCTGACAAGCAAATGGCCTTTTTACTGTGGGGATAAGTGCTGCATAAACATCCATTGTTGCTGGGCTGTGCCCCACCTTGTGCCATCACTGCTGGCATTCCCCAGTTTGTCCACTTCTGCATCCCTACTGTCCCGAGGTCGGGTCCGCCTGACGTCAGGCCAAGCAGCTGAACGCATGGAAATCCTGAAGTGCCAAAGCGGGGGCCGTGCTTTGGGACCACAAGGGGCCACAAGGGCAGCGGCTCTGTTTACCGCCACTCAAACCACACACTACCCCCTACTGGCCACAAACAGTCATTACACTGTGCGGCCTTGAAGTGACTTTTTAATTAGGGCCAACCCACCTTTGCATAATGTTGTGTGTGTGTGTGTGTCGCTTTCCCTCCTGCGGTTTCCTGTGTCACCATCACTCGTGTTTTCCCTGCGTGCCATTTCATGTCACCTTCCTTCCACAGAAGGATACCCGGCTTGTGAGTAAATACCCATGGATGATAAAAACGATGACTATCCGTTTGGCAGATGATAACCTGAGATGGGATTTTATTCATAGAGATCACAGTGAATGTTAAGCGCAGGACGCTGGCTGGCAGGATGCGACCGATCACGCTGCAGGTTTCACTTTCCAGCAATGTCCGTGGGCACAGACAATGGAAAGTGCCCGTGTGTGTGTGTGTGTGTGTTTCCTTGCTGGCATCTGTTTGGTTTGCTTAACCATGTGTTATTTTTTTCCACTTCCCACATTCTATCGCATAAACCAAGCATGTGGATGTCCGTTTTGTCTACAGTCCGCAGCCTTTTATCTTGGCTAGACGTGAGGGGAGCTCGTTAGGCAGGATGCAGCAAAGGGCATGGGGAGGGAAATCTCAGGATGGTCGGTGGTGGCTGAATTCACTTAGACTAAGTGCAGCCCTTGGTTAGCATATACCATCTTGCTCTCCTTCAGGTTTACATGTCATAGTTCAGTTCATGAGGCCTTCTCATCTGCTATGACATACAGATATTATCCCCGCTCCAGGGTTAGGGTTACAGGGGACCCAGAGGCTATGGGCACAAGGCAGGAAACAACCCAGGATTGGGCTCTGACCCACTCACACATACCTAAGGGACAATTTGGTAACTCCCATTAACCTCAGCATTTTTTTGGTCTGTGGAGGGAAACTAAATGCAAACTCCAAACACATGGAGCCATACTGACGACTCAAACCCAGGTCCCAGTAGTATGAGGTAAGAGTGCTAACCACTGCACCACCGTGACTCCCGGTAAATGACACCCCTCCTCTGTGAAATGACCACACAGAGCATCAGGCTGCATGGAGAGGTCCTCTGTTTGTGAACCTGGGATTATTGTTTTTGTGTGTGTGTGTGTGCACGTGCGTGTGTGTGTGTGTGTGCGTGTGTGTGTGTGTCTGTTTGCGTGTGCGTGTGTGCAAGTATTTTCTTTCACCGCAGGCTTGCAATACATTTGAAACCCAAACACCGAAATCACAACAGAGATGGACTCAGAGATTAAACATCCTAGACTTGACATACAGGGAAATGTTCCGGAAATGAGGCCCAGCGAATAAAAACCTAATTAGCTGGCTGTGAAGCTGTGGCCAACCCTAAAGTGTTTATAGCACACGCCCTCCGTTGCCGTTTGTTTTGCAGCAAGTGCAATTAAACCACAAAACGGTTTAATTTCACCTTGTTTCTGAAATGAAACATCGACTTCAAAGGGGCATGTTGTGTATAAAATTACCACAGGAAATCCAGGCGTGCGGATTACTTTTCCGTTGAACTCCCTCCGGTTGTGTTTGACGGATTTCTGTTTAACTTTGCGTCAGAGCAGAACACGCCAAATTGTTTTTCTGCTCCGATACTGATCACAGGAGAACATGACGGGAAATGATAGCGGTGGCGTCACTCGGGGCTGTTCGTGTCATTGTGGTGACAGAAAGTATCAATACGCAGGCCCTGCCTGCAAGACAAGCGTCAAGAAGCCTTTCTCCACCATCATACTGCTACAGGAGCACTTGCGGCAATTACGCTCATCTATGTGGTAATTAAGGGAACCGTAAACAGACGGATAATTTGCGATTAGACCGCTGCTGTGAAAAGTTGTCTATCACCTGTTTGCGTGTAAGCAGACACACATGCTTGTGGTAATGATGTTTTCCACCTTTCCACCCACAGCTGGCACGGATTTAGCACTAAAATAGTACCTCAAAGTCCCCGCCCCCGGAGGTCACATGACTCGGGGCACCTCCCACAAATGCCCAATGATAAGCACTGTGGCCTGTGAACCCTTTAATCCACTGTACTACTCTCAGTCCCTTCATGCGAAGAGTGGAAATCCGGAAGTACTACTCAGTGTAGCCCACTCGCAGGTCACATGACCCTGGTGCTGCTCACAACTGTGGTGAACCCACCATATGGAGGCCCTCAGTCATTCTCTGGCCGTCTCTCACTGTTTTTCTGGCTCTCTAACAATCTCATGTGGCTTGACCTCATTTACACACTCCTCCATTACTGTCGCTTCTCTGAAGGCCCTTTTTGTATTAACAAAAAGATCTGACCTCCACTGACCAGCAGATAAGCTCCACGTAGAGAGCAGAATTACCAGTGCAGGTTGTAACACATGGTTGAGGCATCTAATGAAGTTCGGTTTTTGTTTTGAAACGGTGTTACAGGAAATGTGGACCTCCTGTTCTGGCTCGAGTCCCAGCCTTGTGTTTTGGACCTGAGGCAGGCCTTAACCACCACATCCTTCATACCAGGCATGTGTGTCTGTGAGGAAGGTTCCGGCTGGTGGCCGAGCGACCAGCTGATCAGCCATCACTCCCCGTATGGCCTCGTTTGACGAGATGGCAGCTTTCTGCTTTGGCTATTACCCCCTGGTCTAGTTTCCGTGGCCAGTGATGAGATTAGCTGTCCCTCTTTGCTGATTTGAGGGCCGGGACTCCCCCCGATCTGTCCGCTTCCCAATTTAGAAGGCTTTGAATTTACTTTGTTTTGACTTTGCCAACAGGGGGCACTGGCCAGGTCTGAGTAGAAGCTTTTCCGGAAGGTCTTTCTGAGACAGAGAAAGACTGTCTCCATGCCTTAGTCTCACCTTTGGCTTGAGGAATGTTCTTGCAGGTTGACTTGCATGGTCCAGTTTCTGCACCTACTGCAAAGTCAATTCTCTCCGCAGCTTCAGCTCTGCGGGAGCACAGAGGCCAGTTGCCAGTTGAAGGCATTTCGTTGGGCAAGATGGATCACTGTTGCCATCAAAACTGCAGGCACAGGGAATTAAACCATGTTTTACCCTCCATTGCAGGAATTACTCTAATTGTAGCATGTGGCTAAGTCTGTAAAACCTACTACAATTAGGGTGTCTGTTCTTGTATGGTGTTTGGGGGGGGAGGGCATGGGAATATTCATACTGACATTAAACCTTTGTTTTTAATTTGTTCTGTATTATAATGTGCAGTAGCAAGCTGATATGCAGCAAGCTAGTTATGTTCTGGCCGGGTCAGTAAGGTAAAGCTTCTACAATTTTTAGCTGTTAGCGGAATAGTTACGGATTAAACAGGGAAAAAAGTACTAAATAGCTTTGATAAATATCTCCCTCGGGGTTGTCGGAGAAACAGACAAGGTGCTGTGCTGTGTGACCAAACACTCGAGTTTGGATCTTTTAAATTCCGAAAACAGAAAACCTGTTGGTGGATCGTGTTCCGCTTTGACCGTTTCAGTAACTCGATGGATTCGCAGGCGCAATAGATGTTTGCGACTGGGTGGAAGCCACTTTTAATGCTAATGTGCAGATATGATGAGGATAATAAAAGGAGCATTTGTAAGGTGTAATGTTATATCTGAGAAGCAGTAAATACTCTTTTGAAAGGCCCCCCCTCCCAGCTTGTCACACTGTAATTAACACAGCATGAATTAACCGTTTTTTAAGTGCGGTAATAAAACATGTGACTTGGCGTTTGTTCCCTAATTACAGGTTAACATTCCAGCATTAAGGTGATGTGTGTTTTCATACCTTCATTGCAGTGTGTCGTGCCACCTGTGCGTGTCGGGGGTCATTATGGGATGTCCCGCCCACTCCCAAGGCACGTGTGTTGTTTTTGGATGTTCTGTTGCTGCTGAGCCGCTGTGCTGGTTTTTCCTCAGTCATTCGGTCGGAGTGTCGATCCCTGTTAAGGGAAGGGCAGGGTCTGAATGGACTGTGAGGGGAGGGTTTGCTGAGGGGGGGCGCTGGGTGTCTTTTCACATATGCTGAGGGGGGGCGCTGGGTGTCTTTTCACGTACGCTGAGGGGGGGCGCTGGGTGTCTTTTCACGCACGGATGCCCTCACTGGTGTGATATGATATGTAGCAATGATGTGCTGCTTCATCCCCTCCCCCTCTCTCCTCCTCCGTCTTTCTTTCCCTCTCTCCTTTTTCTCTCTCTCCTCCATTCTCTCTCTCTCTTTCTCTCTCTCCTCCCTCTTTCATTCCCTCAATCCCCCATTACTTACTCTCTCTCTTTCTCTCTCCCCCTCCCTCTTTCTTTCCCTCTCTCCTGCATTCTTTCTCTCTCTGTCTCTCTCTCCCCTCTCTTTCTATCCCTCACACTCCTTCATTCTCTCCCTCCCTCTTTCCCTGTCTCCCTGTCTCAGGTCCATGGTAAGTGCATCTGCAGGCACAACACTGCCGGAGAGCATTGCCAGCGATGTGCCCCTCTGTACAATGACCAGCCATGGCAACCTGCCAACGGGATCACAGGGGCACCCAAGGAGTGCAGGAGTGAGTTGTGCTGCTGTGGGGGGGGGGGGCACCTACGCATTGAGACACAGCAAAAAGATGCACTTCTGTGAAAAACAATACCATGCTTTGTACACACTGGCTGTAGGCTGTATGTGTGTGTGTATGCGCCCCCCCCCCCCCCGGGGGTAAGTGCAGGGGGGACGCAGCAGCTTGCCGCTTCTCCAGGACGCAGTGGCTGACCTCGAGCCGCCGCAGTGGAGGCGTCTGCGTTGACTGCCAGCACAACACAGAGGGGCGCAACTGCCAGAGCTGCAAGAGTGGCTTCTACAGGGACCCCCAGAGACCAGCATCAGACCCCGACTCCTGCAAACGTAAGGGCACCTCCCCCCTTGGCCCCGCCCCCATCAGCTCCATCATAAATACAGCACCTGCTTCACAGAAAGTGAAATACCTGAGGTTCGGTGCGTTAGACCGGTTGTCTAGGGAATGATTTAGCATCCGGTGAAATTTCCCAGTTACTGTGCCGGTTCAGAGGTTATCCCAAAATACGCTGCGGAGACTAATGGCTTAGGGTGAGAAGGGTTTACGAGAAGCGTGGCTCGGTCATCGGAGGGCTGCGAGGGCGGGGGGGCCGCCCGCCACACTGGAATGCCGACACCCCAGGTGCGAGCTGGAACAAGCATTAGCTTCCAGTGGGCACCTGTCCGGGGGGGGTGGGGGGGGTGCAGTATGGTGCCAGGCCAAGGAGAGGCCTAAAACAGGAAGGAACACCGCGGGCCTCGGCGGGCCGTCTCATTGCGCACGACAGGCAGGGGAGGTCCAGAGAGGTGACCTTTACATCACCACATACATTAAACAAGCTCCTTTAGGCCTTATTAAACACTCACGCCGTAAATGTGATGCCTCCTACCTGCTTTCGCATCGTACCATTTAAAAGAAAAGGGAACCCTGTGCTGTCAGTAGGACAGATTGGGCTGTACCATTTCAAATAAAAGGGAAACCTGTTCTATCACTAGACCAGTGTGTCAAAGCAGAACCTAAAGACTCTCCTGTAAGTCATGTTTGCTTTTGGTGGTGTCCCTGACTGCTTTATTGCGGCTCTTAACGGCTTGTTTTGGTTCTGGTCCTGGTTCTGGACGATTCCTGCTTGTCTCCTAATGCAGACCAGTCTGTTTCACCACACCAAGGCACCCAACCATACCCCTGGCAATGGATTATCCCACTTCGGACATCCAGTCACTCTTGCTGACACTTCGGGGGGGGGGGGGTTATAATCCGTTCAGTAACACTTTACTTGACAGGGCAGAAATTCAATTACTAAACCATGAACAAATATAGTCGCCACTTGAGATAAAAGATGCGTCACCATTCATTATGGTGAATAAACATGAGATCAGTATTTAATGTCTTATTTATGACTAGTTCCTTCAGCAGTTCACAAAGGTTTATAATACTACATTATTTGTGCTGTGTCAAGAGTAAGTGTGATGGGTTTACATGCCAGGAAACACACAAAAATTGTAGCGCTTTGTTGCTTTTGACAAATGTGCTTAAAGTAGTGAGGGCTCTTTCAAAGCAAATGAATCAAACTGTATCTTTCTGCCTCCTGTTCTGTGCTTATTCAATCAGAAAAAGCTAGATTACGCTCCTTACCCTCGAAGTTATAAGCAATGCTTTGCTTAAGAAAATGGAGGTCTATTATTTTCAAAGTTACTTTATCACCAAGCATAATGTAATGTTCACGATCTTGTTCAGGTTCTGACCTTTTATTTATCGCCCATTAATATTGGTGCTTTTGGAAATTCCTGAAGGGAATCTGTTGTTCTTCCCTTATCAGTTGCACCTTTCCATTCGAAGGCTTTTGCATATTATCCAGATAATCAGACGGGTGCTATCTGGTTCCGACGGGACGGCCGGCGATAAGGAACTGGTGCACGCATCAGCGTGCCTGCCAGATCAGACGGAGACTGGCTGGTGTAATGGGGAAGCGGGCGAGATGCAGGATGCGGCTCAACGTGGTGGGGGGGGGGGCTGCCTGGGGCAGGGGCTGATTTATTGCCATATACTGAAAAAAGACTTTGTATCAGTCAAAGGAAAAATCCCTTTGGTGCCGTCTGACAAATGTAGGGCACTTTTTAATCATTTTCTTTGGTGAATTTTGCCACTGCGCCTCCCTCGGGGGTGTAAACTGAAGAGCAAGCATTCGCTGGACACTGGCTCGACTGGGGGCAGGGTGTGGGTGGGGGGAGGGAATGGCAGATCCATTCTTTCTGCACCGCCCTACTGAGACGCTGCTATAGTTGTCCACCCTGTATGAGCTTCCCATGCTGTACATTTTTCCTATGCTGCCTGTCATTGTGGAAGTTGGCGAGGGAGAAGCTCTCAGGAAGGTGAAGGAGGAAAGGAGAGTATTACATAAAGGCCAGATCAATCAGCCATTGAAACACAGACTGAATACCGGCTGTTTGCTCTCCGGGTGGGTCACATGGTCACGCACACGCGCTGCCGTCTTGTCAGAACTCGCAAGGACGCTGTAAATGGTCGGCGTTTCCTGGGCTTCGCGGCTCAGGGCAAAAACGATTGGCCGGGACGACGTCAGTCATCGGGGGAAGAGCTTTGGGATGACTGAAGCAGGCTGAGCACACATCAGTGATATGATGTACAGTTAGTATCATGGCTGGTAACTGCAGACAGGGCACAAGTGCTTTAGACCTCTAACACCAAGAGATTTCCAGCAGAATCATCTACAGGTCACTGGCTGAAAGACCCGTTTGCATAAGCGGTAGCCTTTACAGTAGAAGGTGTGTGTGTGTGTGTAAACACACACAAATACACACATACACATACATTTTTTCCTTCATATCTTTTCAATGGGAAAAGCCCTAATCCCAACAATGGCAACCTTAACCCCTGCCCAGCCCTAACCTTAATCATAAATAACCAAACAAAATACAAAACATTTTTAGTAATTGAGTTTCTTCCTTGTGGGGACCAAAAAAATGCCCCCCACAATGTTAAACTAACTATTTTTTTTATCACATTGTGGAAACAAAACCCCCACACACACATGCATACAACCATTGACAGGTTGCTAATCTATGTATATGCAGTGCCATAATTACAAACTGGTATATCGCTGATTACCAGTGATCCTTGTGATGCTTAGAGCTGCAAACGTAATACCGCTGCAGTGGCTGAATGCTGAGACACGCAGCTTCTCAGAGCTGCCTGAGTCCGCAGTATGTGCTGAGAGGTTTTTAAGATCCCACAAACCTCTGCATGATTCAGCCCTTAAAAGCATCATCCTGTATTTTTACACAAAAATCCCCCCAGGCTGCTTCCAGCTTCAGTTTCATTTCTCTCCCTTCATCATTCTAGCCTTAAGTATATGAACCTGAAGAGAGAAAGACACCTGTGTGTGTGTGTCGGGGGGGAGGGGGGCACTAAAAGGCAGTGCTGTGTTGCGTTTCAGCTCGTATCACCGACCGCTACTTTGGATATTTGTGCCCAAAATCTCCAGGCATTTCATTTGTTTTTTGGATGAGGTATAGTGTATTGTAGAAGTACCACTTCACATACAGTAGCCATAGGACCTTTTATTCAAAATCTGAAGTGTCCCCCCCCGGGCAGTACGGTCCGGGCTGCTGTTCAGGATGTAAATCAGCAGCTGTTGTGAGCTGTTTGCTCGCCTTGCATCATCTGAGCCATGTGCTGTCAACAGGTGGATTAACACGGAAAAAAGGGCTTCGAAGCGCTGATCCGATCCGATTCTCGCTCCAGATAGTGGGGCCACAGAGGCACCATTGTGGTACCGGCCATGTTAAATCATAAAAAGCCTAAATATACTCCACTGTGTCTGGAAAGGAGGTCATTACGGAAATGAAAGCATCAATCTCCTCTTCCTCATAATGTTATCTCTGCCCATTCAGAGCTTTTTGTTGGTGGTTAGTGCAGGGGCCAGGGTGGGATGTCCTGGGGGGGCATAAATGGAGCTGTGTGACTCCAGAACAATCAGTTTTGCAGAGATACATCTAGATTTATTCATTGGCTCCCAGTGCATGTGGCATACAGCAAGTAGGGAGATTGTTTAGTGTGCATTAAACGTTTATTTAAACACAATGTATTGTGTTTATTTTAAAACTTTCCAGCCTGTGCCTGTCACCCGATGGGGTCTGTCCACTACCAGCAGAGCAGGGGGGGCCTCTGCAACCCCAGCAACGGGCACTGCGTCTGCAAGCCTGGGGTGGGCGGGCTGCACTGCGACAGATGCATGGTGGGATACTGGGGGTTCCTCCAGTTTGGCTGCAAAGCCTGCGCCTGTGCTGGAGACTGCGACCCCTTCACGGGAGACTGCGTGTTTGGGTGAGCCAGCCATAGCGCCGTAAGGATGCAGGGATGACTCCCGAAAGCGGGATTTGATCACTGTACCCATTGTGCCGCGATATTACAGGCCTGTGTGTCCCTTCCAGCCCAATCAGCTTAGACCTGGAGCATGACTACAGCCCGAGACACAACAGCAGCAAAGGCAGGTCCATCTTCAGGACGGACGAGCTGTTCTCCGCCTTACACTACTCAGGTGGGGGTGCTGTTGAGGTCTTTTGGTGATTCACAGAAACACACGTACATCTGGAATATTTTGCATTATTTACACGTAGTCGTGTGATTCTCAGACATTGAGAAGAGGTATCAGAGTAATATTCAGACCTTGGTTGTAATTTAGTTGGGGGGGGGGGATGCCTTTTTCAGGGAAACCCCAGAAATCACCAGTCCCAGGTGATCAGATATCAGAGCTCCGCCCTGTGCATGTGACACATCTCTATGTTCATCAAGGGCACAGGGCTGGGACCGGCGGGCTCTACATGCCTTGTGTGTAGTCGCCTGTTGTTGGGTGTTAAATGATCCTGTTCACATTGTCCTTTGCAGAAAAATGTGAATGCAAGGAGCAGGTGCTGAGCACGCCCAAGCACTTCTGCTCCATGAAGTACGCTTTCGGTGAGTTCTGCACACGGGACTCAGCTGGATCTGTAGCATAACACTATACTGTACTGCAGACCTGCTTCTGTTCAGTGCTGTTACATGTTTCTGGCATGGGACCACTCTCTGACCCCCATGGGCTGCTGGAACAGGGCCGCTACCTGAACCATAACGGTTCTGGGTTCCTGGTACTGGGTCGCTATCTGACCCATAATGGTTCTGGGCCCTTAGTTCAGGGCCTCTCTCTGACCTCCAGCTGACCTGTTGCAGTGCTGAAAGTGAAGATCCTGTCGGCACATGACAAGGGCTCTCACGCCGAGGTGGAGGTGAAGGTGAAGAAGGTCCTGAGCCAGAACACCAAGGTGAAGGTGCCACGGGGGAGGCTCACCCTGTACCCAGAGTCTTGGACGGCACGAGGATGCACCTGCCCGGTGCTCAACCCGGGTAGGGCCTCTCAGTCCCATCGCATGAGCAGGAGGACAATGTCAGCACAAGCAATAGGGAATCTCCCAGTTCCCTTACAGGGGAACCTGCATATACATCGTGCAGGACAAGAAGTATGACCTGAGGGTGGTCGGGTGGCCCCCCCAAGGATGAACATACAGCGGGCCCCACCCTCCCCCCTCTCTGTTTGGTTGCTCAACTGTATAAATTAATATGCCATACAAACTGTCCGTACAAACTATAGTGATCCATTTTCGGGTTTATACATATAACATACAGCAGCTTTAATAAACTCCTGTAATTATGAGCCTCTTCCGTGTCCCCTCCCCTCCCAGGGACGGAGTACTTGGTGACTGGGTATGAGGACCAGAGGAAGGGCCGGCTTGTGGTCAACATGAAGAGCTTTGTCAAGCCGTGGACAGCCAGCCTGGGCCGTAAGGTGCTGCAGTTCCTGAACATGGACTGCAACCGGTAGAGGAAAACCTAAGGCAGAGAGAACAAGAGAGAGAGAGAGAGAGAGAATGAGTGTGCAGGAGAACGTGAGAACAAGAGACAGCAGGGGTTTTGTTTCTGTGCACTGAGTTTGGGGAGGAGGGAGGCAGACGGGCCGCCATTGTGGAACGAAAGTATACAGTGAGAGGGATTCTGGGAAAGGAAGTATCAGGGAAAAGATACAAACTGAAACGTCGGCTAACTAGAGCTTGACGAGCAAGTCACAGGTGGAGAGCTGGAGTGAGCAGGCTCAGTTATGGTCCCTCTCCCCCCTGGGACCCCACAGCACTCTTGGAAGCACTTTAGGACCGTACACCAAAAGAAGAACAGACAGACAGGCGGCAGACAAGCCCCCTCCCCCCCCCAGCCTGGAAAAATCTGCAAGAACGCCATAGGTGAGGGTCATCTGGCCACGTTTGGGTGTCTGCGGATGTCAGGGACGGCGTGAACGTGCACCCCGTTTAAACGGCAAGCCCCCGGTGCACGAGAGCACGCACCAGGGGGGAAGAGCGTGGAGCCGTCCTGCCGTATCATTAAGCCATAACCGTCCCTGGTGTTTCCTTAGTGGTAGGTCCCTGTTATTTTGTCTATAACTGATGCATTTGCAAAAAAATAAATAAATAATGCAAAGGAATGTGCACTATTTAAAATGATAAGTTGTGATGCAAGTCTGAAGACACTGTCAGCCACTGAAAAGTGCCATGGGGAAGGAGAACAGTGATTTCATTTGTACAGACAGTGTTCATTTTCCAGTTAAAGCATGAACTATCTTTTTCTGCTTAAAAAGCTTTTCAAACAAGGATGCTAGGACTCAGTAAACATGAGGTGTAAAAATGAAATATACATTTCGCCGTTCTTTTAAAAGATTACAATGGATATCCAAAACCAGGAAAACGTTCATAAATCTGTCTATGAGTAGTGGTGTGTGTATTCAGCTTCCTACTGATTTTAAAATACTCAGAGACTTTCAGAAACTTAACATTTAAGTTTATCGTATTACAATATTGTCTCAGAAGTGTGGGTGCCCTTGAGCCTGTTGAACGCTCACACATATTTACAGAACATTTAGATCTGTATTTTGCTGGCAAACACACGTTAACCTTCACTTTTATGTTTATGGTATTTGCTGTTTGCTATTTTCACCTCTAAAAAAATCGACTAACCTGTCACAATAAAGAACCACAGACTGAACAATTCTAGCGTTTATTTTGATCGACCGCAAACTGATGTGAATGGTAAACGGGAAAGAGAGTGATTAGTCAAAGAACGGTATTTTGCGAAAATCCAGGAACAAGCAACTTCAGAAAAGCTGTGAGTGAAAGCTATGTGGTATCAGGAATGAGTCTTTTTGGGGATAAGAGGGTATTGTTTTTAGGTTAATGGGTGTGGTGGGGGGCACAGACAGTTTCAACAATGCCAAAATTAGCGTGAGAAATAGTGCAGCACGTTTGGCAGGTGATTAAAAGGGGTAAAAACATGGGATGTACAAAATAGCCCCATAGCAGGAACCCGAATGCAATAGTGACAGTGAATGGCGACAAGACGCAAGTCAAGGTTACTGAGGGAAGGAAGAAAGTTAGACATCTTGTGAGAATCACCAAATACCCTGGTCACCTGACCTTTAGTGCTGAGACACTCGTACATATATCTTCAAATCCAAGCTGATCTTTCCGGAGACGTTTTGTTCAGGCAAAACGAACAAAGAAATATTATATATAGCATAGGATATGAATTTAAGCGCTGATCACCATTGAGAAACTTTCGACATTTGCATTATAACTTTACCATAACCCAGACCGCTCTGAAAGACCTGTTCAATATGAGGTTTCTTCTTGTGTAAACAAGGAAAGAGCAGCGGTGGTAGGGGAAGGGAGGTGAGACCAGGCGTCTTACATGAGATAAGGTGTGCCTAACAGGAGCATAACAGAAGGGCTGAGAAAGACCGAAATGCAAATCTGGGCAAGAAAGTCTTGGAATGGCTTCAAAATTAAGCTCCGGGGTATATTTTATAGAATAAATTTTAAGAATTCTGCTTCCTTCATGCACAAAAATAACTCAAAAATTCATACTTAATCAGGACCAGCCAGTATATCTACACTCCTGTGGTGAAAAGTGTTACCACTGAACCCATGAGCTGACCAAGACTATCCACTTTAAATGTACATATGTTAACATTTTTATTTAGGAATTAAAACGGATACTGCAAGGATGAAACTGGCATTTGTGAGACCATTTCTGTCAAAAGACTGAGAGTCTGTAACTGCCACCATGGAGTTGAAAGGAGATAAAAAGAGGTGAAGACTATTACAGAAACTTCCAGAAAATGGCGGCGATACTGTGGGCATCTCATCTATCTTTCTCGGGGCAGGTGGGTTTGCAGTTGCGTGGGTTTGATTAAAAACCAATAAGAAGAATAACAAACTGCCAAAGTCTGAGCACAGAACTAAATCGCTAATCCAAGCTATAAAAAATATTCCTGTCAACAGTCCAACAGTGATTTCATTGGTTTGGACTCATGAGACAGTATTGATTTTGCATCTAAACCTACTGGTACTTTGGCTATTGGCTATATGTAGCCTAACTGCTGTTGAAAGAGAAACTGATAGGCTGAAGGCATACACATATTATGATTGGTTTGGTGAAGCCAATGATTGCCATGGCGCACCAGTCCCATGTGAGGGAGGCCTGGACCTCACCATGACGACAGCAGCAGCAGAACTTCCTCCCCCGCTGTGAGTTCTGGTTGGTCGCATTTCCAGGAGAAATCTCAGTCCCATGATTGCGCTGTGAGACGATACGTGCCGTGTAATTATGTTATTGCTTTTGTTCTGTGGACATTACTGTGTTTTTATCGCCTTTCAGGGTGTGGCCAGATTCGAGAGTGGGAAGGACTGAAATGGTCCTGGTAGCCCTGAAAAGTGAAGCCCTCGTGGACTCAAACACAGGGCCATGCCCCTCTCTGCATGACCGTCAAAAACAAAATCCTGGCCATTATCCCAAGCTAGCCAGCCTGTCCCCGATGTCAAAAAGCATAAGAACAGGGACGCTTTTGTGCTGGAAAATTTGGCAGCAGCATCCAATGTAAATAAATGCAGTTCACTGAGGTCCCGTCGACTTCTCCTCTATAGGTCAACTTGTGCCAATATTGAATTGTGTTTCATAAATCACCCAAATGACAAGGCACAGGCAAAACGCGTGGGAAAACCTGTAGCTTCTAACGACTACAACCCATGTTTTTACATGGGATCATGTGATTCTAATACTCCGCAATGAATACATCTCTTTTCGTGAAAGGTCAAGAAATATCATCTTTCATTTGGCTTTGGAGATGACAGAAAATGCGGAGTTGTTTTTTTTTTATTCCAGGCGTGTGTTGAATGTGTCTGGAACATAGAGGTGTTACGGTTGCTAACCAAACAGGAGAGGAATGCCGACTTTCTCGGACCACCGGGGTGGATGGGAAATGACTTCAGTGTTTGGCAGCGTGGGCAAATTGCTAGAGAAAAGGAAGATACAAGGCAAAAGAAAAACAGAATTCACAAAAAAATAAGCTGCATGGAAGGAGGGGGCCCTGGACCACAAATCCCGCAAAAATGAAGAGTGTGGGTATCAGAGCTTACAGAGGTCACCACAAAGCTGCTCTCACCCTGAAGTGTAGGACGAGGGAATCTCCCAGCTCCGCACGCTGACCTACCATCCAGGAAGTTTTGCAAATGGTTACTTTCGGGCCCCCGACCAAGGGACACGTGAGATGTGATCAAAATGGCATAAACAATAGAATAATCAAGGAACAGCTGGCAAAAAATTTATGTGATCAGGTGGGTTATTCACTGGGCAAAAGGCGACATGAGCTTAAACTCTAACTGCCAGTTGTTCCAGTGGAAAAGGGGACAATGCTAGACCGTATATCTGCCTGGCCTTCCTGACTCGTAACAATCCAGACACACCAAACATCTAACGCATCCCCTCTCAGCAAAAGCACAGCGTTTCATAACAAGACCAAACAGAACCCGCTCTGCGTACTGCCATTTATTCACCAGCCTTATTGAAAGATGGGACACGCAACTCTGCATCCCAACCTCACTATCCTCTTATGTCATCAAACTATTTAAAAATATAAATAATTCACTGCGGAACACACGCAGTCCCAGGAAACAGGAGGGTGCAGACTGACAGACAGTGGGTGCTACCCTCAGAAATAGTTTTGGTTGAGGGAAGTTGAAGTATTTTGCCTGATTGGGAGTGGCTTATGGGCCAGAATAGGTTTTTGGGCATGACTGGTTCCTCACAGCTGGTTCCTGTCTGTCCATAATGTCACCATGGCTGCCGGATATCGGTCTTACGGGAGCACAGGTAAAGTCAGTAGTCAAGCCGCCTCTTCAAATCTCTATGCATTTCACTAAAACGAAAAAATAAAAATAAAAATCTCTGTGGATCCTCACTAGAAATCATTTAAAAATTTCATACCAGGCCTCTCTTTCAGAATCCATTTCAAACACAAGAAACTAATTGGGTGACAAACAATAATGTATTCCGACTACTCTGTCTATGAATTAAACCCTTGTTGCCGGCTAGGCGTTCACCTGTAAAACGAGTTATGTGGTTTTGCGTAACAACACTTTACAAGCTGCGTCTGTCGTCTGGGCTGCTGAACTAGGCATGAATCACAAATCGCTGCGGAGCTGCAGCATCTCCTTTTGTTTCAGGAGTAGCTTTGCAGAACAGCAGGCGACGATGATGTGGTGAAATGGCTCTGCATAGTCCAACATGAAGGAAGGCTCTGGCAAATGTCTGAACACCAGAGGATGTTGCCCTGCCAGGCCATGTGTGCTAACCATACAGGGCTCTGTACAACCATACCTCACCGCCAACAATAAGACCACTGGCCATCTGCATGGCACTCCGAGCCATGGCACCATTCCAAGCTCTTCTCTCGGGTCACATGGTCTTATGTCCTTTCTGAATGCAGTCTATAGATTACCACTGGCGTTGTGAACGATTCACGTTTTTAAAAAAAGGGTAAGACACTCTCCTGGACTCAACCATGTACCTGCAAACATAGAAGCATGGCCACAGGTGCAGGAGTGGGTCTTGAAAATCTACAAGAGATGACAAATTTTCACCAAGCAGTGAAAGATGACGTGTTTAATCATTACACCTCGACGGCACCGTGGCACAAAGAAAAGCTGAAATGTGGGGGGTTTTTTTGGAGGAGGGTACAACGTGAAAGTCAAACCAGTTAAGTATTGTAAAATAAAAAGTGGACCAAACAAAACTATGTTCAGAACCTAATTGGACGGCATTTTAGAGCGCATTGCAATAGGCCTACATCTAGACGCAGGAATTGCATTTAAAAGGTGCATGAGGAGGCCTGCCCTGCCGCAAGACCCCCGTGTTGAGTCTTCAAAACACTGGTGCAGTGAATATTTTTATAATACTTTTACAGGGGAAAAAAAAAGGATTTTTTTCTTCTTCCTCTGCAGAGACGTGTTGTTTAAGTGGGAGCAGGACAGGTGTGGGAGTTTGAAAGCCGGTGCGGAGGGAAGCGAGTTATGGGTGCAGCGTGTGCCGACATGAAGACACAATTCTTCCCCGGGGAGCTGAAATACAGAAAAACATTTAAAGCAATTCAACAGGAATTGGGTGCACAATCTACAAAGCAAACAAGAATGCAGAGGGCACAGAAATAGCACAAACATCAACAAATCACACATAACAGTTTACGTGGGGGGGGTAACCACTTTAACAGCCATGACTTCAGAAGATGATTTACAACGTAAATTCATAACGGTGGGTTAAAGATTTCTTTATCGACACTAACATCAAAGTCATATTTTTACCTAGAGAATTGTTCTGTGATATTAGGCTTTAAAACCGATACTGAACGACGATATCAGAAGCACTCCGAGCAACTTTTTCAACCCCGCCATACTAGGGTGAAAGGATCCTCTGTGCGTGTTGAGAAACCATGTGGCATTTAAAAAGTGTCCAGTACGGGAATGTATTTTTTACAGATCTCAAAAGATCATAAGCAATAATGTGAACACTAATCAGTTCTAAAAGTAAAAGTCATGTCAGGTCATCCAAGAGTGCATTGATAAATGAACAGGATGTCAGGCATTTGCATAATCAATATGATGTGTTTGTTCTCGTTGATACGGAGGAGGGGCTGGATGTGACACTCAGCGCCCCAGGAGACAAATTCTTGTGTCCTGATGACACAGTTAATGACATCATTCCAAAGCTGACTTGCGTTCTTCTCGCGGCCATAAATGGGATAAGACTAGATAGCAGAAAGTCAACTCTGAGCCATTCCCAAAACACCTTGGCGAAAAACAACATTTCGCTCCCAATCCACGGTGTTTGCCATGTGATTTCAGGGAACAGCCTCCCAAAATATGTCCATCTGCCAGGTGCAATGACCAATCATTATTCAGACCAGTGTTTGCCAGTTCTGTGCGGTCAAATACCACCAGAGAGCTGGATTTGACACACAGACCAACAAACAACTCCCCGTCACAGTCTCTAATATGTGAAAAAGCTTTCCAAGATAAAAGTATCTATAATGAGTCATTAAGAATATATCCACTATCCAAAGTCTTATACAGTACAGTCAGCGACACACCTAGAAATTCTGGAGTCCCGGACAAAAAGTCTTCTTGGACCCCCTTGTACATTTTTAAGTATTCAAGAGCCCTCACTGAGCACTTGGCCCCCTTATTCTGCCAGGCCCCTCTGACACCCCTGAGTACAGTTACTTACTTTCAGAAAAATCAAATGGAGCAAAACAATGAGTCATTTGAACAAGACGCACAGCTGCGCTGTGGTCATTTACACACTGGGCTCAACCCAGGGCAGAGACACCAGAGGCCGATGACTCACAGACGTTTCTCAACCACTATTGTATTATACAGGTGAAAAAGATTACTTGGACACTGAAACACCAGACTATAGCTAAACTTTTAAAAATCATACAGAAAAACATAACCCTGCAGTATATCTATGAGGAAGTAAGCAACATGACAAGTATGCGTCGTCATTAAGGGAGGAGTGTATGCGAACGTCACAGCACATCTTCCAATCTAAGAGGCCACCAACGCAATTTCATTGAGGAAAATACTTAAGTTGATATCATAACTACAGATCGAATAAAACCCAAACACACCAAAAGAACATAAGTGAAAACGTAGAACAAATAACATGCAATGAACACAACAAAGCTTAAACATCCAGTTGTTTATCACGACTGCATCGCTGCACTACCAACCTACATGAAATACATAAAGGAATGCTTCAGAAATTCACTTAAATAGCATTCGTAGTCTGACGGCGCCCTCGCCTGGTGAATATATACAGCGGAAAAGAAGGTGGGATCGTTCATTCACCCCAAACTCCACATGGTGGCACATAATAACACAAACATAAAATTCGCGAAGAAATGGTCAGACAAAAGAAATACTGAAAATCACAATTAAAATGCATCGGAAACAACAACACAGCGATTCCTTTACAGACAATAGATCACAAAGGTTTTTTTAACAGGCTGCCTTGCACATACGTGTATTATTATATTAATATATAAATATTATAACCCAGCATTTATAATATCAAGTTAGAAAATCAAATGAAATTACACTGGAAGTATTTTTCGTCAATGTTGCAAAACCCTCTCACGTTCAATTATAGTAACAATCTGCTGTTCAAGGGCTGTTCCTAAAACTCCCGCCGTTGTGAATTCTATACATGTTGGATCTTTGGTCACATTTTGTTGATAAACAGACGGTTATGAATTATTAATCCGTTTTACGACGTCGCCTCATCCTCTTCGAAAACATCTTAGTTAACACGCAAATGCGTTACCAGTTTTATGACTTTGTACCGTTGTTTTCATCAAATTGAAGAGACGAAATAGGGAAGCTCACGAATCAACAATAAACTTTCAAAGAACAGCATTAAATGCAATTCACTCAGAGATTACCTGCCCATATGTGTTAATCACAGTTCAAAAGAGTTTATTAGGAAAATGACCTTTACGGTTTAATTGATGGGCATCAATTCAGTGATGTAATTTGCCAAGTCAACGCTAATTATTCAGTAGCAATTAATCATTAACTCTGGAAATACAATACAATTGGTCTTAGAAAGACAACTCTTCAAAGTGGCAGAACTGTAGAAGCGTGCTTCCAAAACGTGAGAGACATACAATAAGTCATGTTTTATATTTCTGCAAAGTTTTATTAACTTTTTAACTAGTTAAAGGAAAATGCCGCGTTCGTCAGTAGTGCTTTGTACTATTACGATCCCAGACATGCACCAGCCACAAACTCGCGACACTCCCACTGCCTCGGGGCTCTTTTGTCTCGCGGCGGAGGGGGCGGGGCGCGGGGGTGACGCAACGAACGTACTTTTCTAGACTCCTGACGTCACCGGGCTACGCAGGGGGAAGCCGACTCCACGCGACAGGAGTAGAGAAGATGGCGACGGTTGTAGTGTCAGCGGAGTAAGCGCCCTAGCGTGATAGGTACGTCTGAATTTTTTTTGAAAATAATAATAAAAAAAAGTGTTAGTTTGCCTTTTTAAAACGCACCCGGTTTCTGCGCCGTGGCCATTAAGCTGTAAACGTGACTCAGAGGGCAGTATCAGTCACGGATAGTGATGTGTGCTGCCGTGTAAGGTCGCTTTGACATGATCCTTATTGTACCGGTGGTGGTAGCTCAGCTCGGCTGCCTGGCTCTGTGGACCTGGCTGCCGGCTGTGTCGCTCACCGACGTGCTGTTGTACTGGGTAATACCGGGGTGTCCAACGCCGGCCGAAGCTGCAGCATCCCCCCCGCCCCCCCCTTTCGCGGTCAGTCCCGGAGCTTGGTGGGCGCTCACGGTGCGTGTTTCTCGTAAGCCCCCCCTTTCCGAAAATACAACTAACGGACGTCGCCAACAAACCCGAGCGGGGGGGGACTACTCGGCTTCGCCTCCCGAAGCGTGTCCGGGTCAGTTTACGGGTTACGGCGCTGCCCCGTCGGATAGGTGCAGCCAGGGTGGGAGGTGGGTTCCCCTGCAGTTAATAATAGCCCGTGTTTATACACAGCGCTGCCTGCTTTCCCGTTTTGTTTGCCTCCACCGCGGCTGGCCGTGTTGCTGCTTCAGAGTTGCCGTTTGATTCGCGGGTTTCGGTTGAAAAAGGCTCCTTGTCGTCCGGCTTTCACTGGCTGGCCTCTGAGAGAGGGGGAGACCGGACTGTCACACGGACGCGCTCGCCTTCGTTTTGGTGCCTTTAGAAATAGAACCACATGGACCGTCCGGCACTCCCGGCCTAATCCCCACCACGGCTTTCTGTCTAATTAAGACGAAAACACGACCAGCTCTTCAGTGTTTGTGAGGTTTAAATTATGTAGGTGGATGGAAATAAACAATAAATAAGGTCTAAAATTAAAAATCTGGTTAGTAGAATCTAATAATAACTTCAATTTGGAGCCGATGACTAAAAGAGTGATTTAACATGTTATGAGAATACTTTTATCCATTTAACTTACTCTGTTATTCTGAAAGAGATTTTGGCTCAATTTTTTATTGGTGCCCAGTTTTATGACTTAATATTGTAGCTTGTGGCAACCAGGCTTTAAATGGCTTAATATTCCACATGGATTTTTTTTTTGTTTGCTTCCACGGCTTTTGTTAATGCTTTCAGGAGCTGGCACTGAGTACATTGAAATGGTGTATTTTGTAAACTGTGAAATGAGGTGTTCAGATTCCCCCGGAGTGTATATTTCTCAGAATCCCCGGGATTTATTTGCTGCTGGATTTCAATGCCAGATCTTCCCAAGGCCTCTGGAATCTTGTGATTTTGCCAGTTATTCCTGAGGGCGTTGTGGTAAATCATGGATTGTGTGTTCCTAATATATCAGCACCACAAGCAAGAGGATGTCATAAAATGAAAAATGGTGGAGCTGAGAGAGCATAGCTCTCCTGCTCTGTCTCTGTGTCACTCTAGACGTGGGGCTCAGTGTGTGTCACCCTGTCCTCAGACAATGGGGCTGAGCTCCATCCCTGGCAGCCCCATTTTACACCATTGGCCCCCCTTTTGTTAACTGAGTAGAAAGCCGCCCAGCTCAGAGGCCTGAGGTGGTCGGGGGAGAATCCGACCTTTTCAGGGGGCTGTGTGCCCAGCGAGGGATTAAATCACGTGGGATCATAAGGGACATGTGTGTGTGTGTGTGTGTGTGTGTGTGTATTATGGCTAATCTCCTGCAAGAACTGCTTCCTAGAAATGTCAGAATTGTTCTTGAAAACTGCCTAGTGGAATACAGGAAAATCATTTTGAGATTATATTTCTCAGAAATTGAATTGGAAAATGCCCATGGTTTAATTACACCCCTGAAGAGTGCTGCAATTTTCTGTTCTCGGAGAACCGCTTTAGTATCTGCTGCCATGGAACGAAACATTTTTTTTAAAAAAAAGTTTGATTCTTAAACATCAGTTTTTCCCTCTTTCTCCTAGATAAAATGCTGTGGGCGGGTCCTGTTTCACAGCTTTCCCCAGTTGCCATGGTGATCTGAAACCGGAGTGGGCGGCAGGCACGTGATGGACCGGTGCAAGCATGTGGGCCGACTGCGGTTAGCCCAGGACCACTCTATTCTGAACCCGCAGAAGTGGCACTGCGTAGACTGCAACACCACAGAGTCTGTGTGGGCCTGCCTGAGCTGCTCGCACGTGGCCTGCGGCCGCTACATCGAGGAACATGCGCTCCGCCACTTCTTGGAGAAGCACCACCCGGTGGCCTTGGAGGTCAATGAGCTGTATGTCTTCTGCTACCTGTGTGACGACTATGTGCTGAACGACAATGCCACGGGTGACCTTAAGCTACTGCGTGGCACGCTCAATGCCATCAAGAGCCAGCGCTACGAGTGCACGACGCGCAGCGGGCGCACCCTGCGCTCAGCGGCTGCTGTAGGAGACGACGTCCCCCAGGGCGGTGCTCAGGAGCTGCTGCTCAGGGACGAGGACCGCATGTTCACAGCCCTGTGGCACCGGCGCCGCGCACTTATGGGCCGGGTGTTCCGCTCGTGGTTTGAGCTGACGGAAGGAGGGCGTCAGCGGGCGGAGGAGGAGCGGCAGCAGGAGGAGGCAGAGGAGCGTAGGCGGGAGGCTCAGGACCGGCGACAGCAACTGAAGCGAAGGCGCCGGGAGGTCCTGCGGGCCGCTCCGCCCCGGAAGAGCTGCCGCCTCCTCCAGCAGCAGCAGCAGCAGCAGCAGCTCAGTCGAAGGTCTGCGGGCAGGGTTGCAGTTCCCAGGGCTGTCCGCTCTGGAACCATCAAGACCTCAAAGAGCCCCAGAGTGCTCAAATCCTCACCCAGGAGGGGGAGGGCCACTGCAAAGCCTATGCCGTTCCTGGCCCATTCAGGCAAAACCAAAATGGGAAGCGGAGCTGCCAAAGGCCCGCCCTCTGTTCGGTCGGCGAGCCCTCCCCCCAAGGTGGGTGACTCGCCCATCAAGCGGAGGCCCACGGTGACCCCAGGCGTGACGGGGCTGCGTAACCTGGGCAACACCTGCTACATGAACTCCATCCTGCAAGTGCTGAGCCACCTGCACATCTTCCGGGAGTGTTTCCTGCAGCTGGACTTGAACCATGCGCTGGAGCTCCTGGCCAATGCCGTCAACGGGCGGTTGGTGGTGCGAGGGGGGGGCACAAAAGGCACGCACCTGTCGCTGGGACCCCCCGAGATGTCGGCGGTGGCCCCCCGCAAAGGTTCGTTGTTGGGCTCGGGACTGAGTGGCGGTGCCTCGCGCTCCCGCAGCATGGAGCTGATCCAGCCCAAGGAGCCTAGTTCCAAGCACATCTCCTTGTGCCATGAGCTGCACACCCTCTTCCAGGTGATGTGGTCGGGGAAGTGGGCGCTGGTGTCGCCCTTCGCCATGCTGCACTCTGTGTGGCAGCTGATCCCGGCCTTTCGCGGATACGCCCAGCAGGACGCCCAGGAGTTCCTGTGCGAGCTGCTGGACAAGGTGCAGCGCGAGCTGGAGAACACGGGCACCTTGACGCCCGCCAACGTGCCGGCCAATCAGAGGCGGCTCATCAAGCAGGTGCTCAGCGTGGTCAACACCATCTTCCACGGCCAGCTGCTCAGCCAGGTATGAGAGACTCTAACCTCCCTCCCCTCTGCTCTCAGACCTCTTTCTTTCTGGAAACGTGTGTTTGGCTGCAATTTTGGCACCGGCCTGGTTTCATGTTTCTTATCGCCCTTCATTTCTGTTTTCTCTTGACTTCCACCAATAAAATGAAATGATATTGCCGCTACTCCAGACTGTGCAATAAACAAGACCAAAGGACAATAAAATAAAAATTTTGTTGTCCTTTGGCCTTGTTTATCACGGTCGTGGTGGTTCCCTGTCCTGTCTGAAGTCACCCCTGCGTTGTTCCATTCCTGCAGTGTCAGTTGGTGTGTTTGATTCTCAGTGGCCTTTGAGGGAGGGAGGTGAATGGATACAAACAGGCCCTCTGGCCCCCCTGCCAGGTGTGGCTGTTGAAAACTAAGGGGATTAAGAAGCCAGTGAGTGGAAAAAGATTTAAGGTCCACCATGGCTAACTTTGTAACAGGAGTGGTCGTGGCCAGACCGCCAATCAGGCGCAGTTTGTAAGATCAGGTTCACAAATCCAGGCAGGGCATTCGGTGTATCGCCACAGCCAGCTCTGACCGTTGCTGTCGCCACACCTCAGTGTGGCCCTGATCTGAGCGGGGAGCTTTAAATGCCTCGGCCTGAGAGGATTATGAAAGTCACCTTCCGCGTTCAAACCCTCCTCGTAATCCTGTTTAACGTTGTTTAAATTTTTTTTTTATTCCCCCTCCATGTGTCAACTATTTTTAGAGATTTAAATCAACCAGTGTTCCTGGAAAGACCTGAAGACTTGCCCGATCAGTCTCCAAGACTGGTTTGCAGGTGTTACCTCTGGCTTGTTAAGTCACCTTGACGGTGTTAATTCCATTTGCTCCGCGTAACCTGACAGATTAGGTGGCCTGACAGGGCAAAGTCTTCATAGGACTGAGTGTGTTTCCTGAGAAGCTGTTACTAGTGGAGTTGTGTTGGATGAATCATCATGTGGTGGTGAAGTTTCCACACTTACCTTCTGTTATCCGAGCCTGTGCCGTTAGGTGTGTCTCCTGTAAATGTAGAGGTTGCGTGGGCATATCTGATTGGCGGCCCTCCACCCTCCATACCACACTATCTGCATACAGGGGCTGTGCTGTTGATGGAAGAAGCCCTTTGATGTGAGACCGTAAATAAGTGCACGTCGTCATGCGGTGTGTGCTTCGTGATGCGTTTCACATGCAGCCGCTGGTTCTCAAAAGGCCGCGGCGACGAGTGTGCTGTTTTGATTGCACTCTTGTGTTTCCTTCCCGCCTGTGATTGGGGGATTTCTGCAAGACTTGGCATGTTGAGGGATAATCGGTCTGTTTACGGCTGTGGTGCGGATGGTTACTAAAAGCGGCCGTGGTGCATTCACAGCATGTATGCGGACATTTGAGCCAGTGACTCTGACCACTGAGGTCTGCCTCTTCTTACTGGTCCCCCCCCCTTTGGACCTCGGTGGTGGGAGTGCTCTTGTGAGGAGTTTGCACTCCGCCCTCATTTGACTGGGCTCCCAGCCCACCCAGGGCTGCTCTCTGAATTTTCACAGGATGACGGCTGTTGTGAGTCGCGTTTCCTTCATCTGTTTTAGACCCAGGAGGTGGTGGTGGTGGTGGTGGTGGTGGGGGGGGGCCCAGTGTTTGTCTCTGTCACCCCCTGGAAGGGGGCCACCAGGCAGACACTGCGACCTGGTGCTGATGTTATTGTGGTGCGGGAGGCACTGGGGGGTTTTGGGCCTAATCGCTTGCCGCCGTGGGCCCCTCCTCAGCCATGTCCCAGCTTGTGTGTTTATCCACTTCGCCGGGCTCGCCGCCCCGCCAGGCTCCGCTCCCGTTCTTATTCATCTCCCCCGTGCGGAGAACGATGCCTTTCTGGGTTCCCTTCTTTTTCCCCTGAGTCATCCCTCACTGCCTTGTTTTCTTTTTTAAACTCAATCTTCTTTTCTGCTGTTGCCAGTTTTTTATTTATTTATTTATTTTTTTTTTGCCACGACTTCCCTTAGCGTAAGAAAGTCAGCGTGTGCTTACGGAATGAAAACTGTGCTTCACCGAACGCGCTCTCTGGTATCCCGCGCCTGGCTGAATGCCTTTGGCCGCGCTCGACTACCTGGCTAGCGGCACGCGGCGCGAAGCGTGTGCTGATGGGGCGTAACGGAAAGTTGGGTTCTCCTCTTGCCTCCAAGTAGTGGGGGGGGGGGGGCTTTCTCTGAACACTGCCATTCCTGACAGGGTCTGCATTGCGTAATAGCGATAAGGGGGTGGGAATCTTCTTAGTGCTTTATTACACCGCATCCTGCCCTTGCCCCCAAGTGTAGGTGTTGTAACATAGGAGGTTGTATCACTTTATTGCAAGGACACACTCGGTGGTAACTGTAGGAAAACATTGAATATTTCATATTGTTGCATGCATCTGCCCAAAGAGGGATGCACTATAGCTGTTTATCAAGCTGAATGGCTGAGGAATTCAGGATAAATACCTTAAAGGTTCTACCCCAGGGCCCTGTTTACGAGTTTGCATGATGGGTCCAGGTGCTCTGGCACCAAGCTGGCTGGTACCGCCTCCTCCTGTCTGTTTAGAAACATCAATGCAGGCATGTTGACATGAGTTGGTCCCAGACCCGCGTGACCCAGTTCTGGGTATGTGATAGATGCACCTGCTAGACCAAAGCTCGGGGTCTTCAACAGAGGGCCCTCTGTCTCTGTGTGAACAGAGAGGTGGGGAGGTGGGTGCAGCTTTGCAGCGACTGGGCCCTGGAGGAGAGGCTCTCTTTACCCCCACCATGTGTCTTGGGCTGCAGGTGTTCCAATGTGAAAGTGTGTGTGAGGACGGGGGGGTGTGAGCTTGAGTGAGAGTTTATGGTGAAGGCCTTACAGGAAACCGCTCTCTCTCTCTCACTCCTCATTTCTTTCTGCTTGCTTTATTTCCAGTTTGAAATGCTCGCATCCTTTCGTGCCCAGATGAACCAGTTTGTCTCATAAGGAGTTTGGCCAGCCAATGCTTCTCGGTTTGTCCTGTCGTCTTTTTTGTCCGCAGTCCTTGTCACAGTCCATCTTTATCGTTCCTCCCCACCCCCCTCCCAGGTGACCTGCCTGTCCTGTGACAACAGGTCCAACACCATCGAGCCCTTCTGGGACCTGTCGCTCGAGTTCCCCGAGCGCTACCACTGCAACGGCAAGGAGACCAAAGAGTCGGCGGCTCAGTACTCCTGCCACCTGACGGAGATGCTGGCCAAGTTCACCGAGACTGAGGCTCTGGAAGGAAACATTTACGCTTGTGAGCTGTGTAACAGTGAGTGTCAGACCCCTGGGGTCCCGGTGTGTCCTCCTTCTTGCTTCTCAGTGAGGCCAGCTGAACTCCTACCCAGTCCTGTAAAGGTCTCTCCCAGTTCTCTCCCAGTCATGTGATCTGGAAAGACCACAGACATTGGGGTTCTGTGGGACGTGACACTGTGTCTTCGGCCACTAAGGTGTAAACAAGCAGAACAGCATGTTTACGTTACATTGAAGATCAATTTACAGAACAATCAAGGACCGAATTCACAAAGACCAGCGTCAGTAAGAGCAGAGTTGGAAAGATTCCATTTTATGGAGCTTTCTGGGTTTGTACCGGACCCAGGTTCTCTTAGCACGGGCCTGATGTGCCGTCTCTCCTCCATTTGTCTTTCAGACAAACGGCGGAAGTTTTCCTCCAAGGCCCTCGTGCTCACAGAAGCCCGGAAGCGACTGATGGTGCATAAGCTGCCTCAGGTGCTCCGGCTGCACTTGAAGCGCTTCAGGTAGGCGTCCAGCTCCCCGACCACGCGGCACCAAGCGTGAACGCGGCGCCGGTCCTGACTCACCCCCTTCATGCCCGTCACATGTTCTGTGATTCTCAAAATCTGTGCCCCTCTCTTGCCCAGGTGGTCCGGCCGAAATCACCGGGAGAAGATCGGCGTTCACGTCTGCTTCGACCAGGAGCTGAACATGGAGCAATACTGCTACCAGGACCCCTCACCCTACCCCCCCAAGCACAATGAGCACTTCCTGTACGACCTGTCTGCTGTAGTGATGCATCATGGGAAGGGGTTTGGTTCTGGTCATTACACTGCTTATTGCTACAACACGGAGGGAGGTAAGCCTGACTGCCCGTTTGGGAGGATTAATTGTTTTTTATATATACATTTATGTAAATATAATTGTATAGACGCTACTCTACTTACTCTCTATGAATGAGATACGTTCTAAACGGCCGTTCGTAATTTTAAATGTTCGTAAGTCGTATACACAAGTACACAGAACTAGGATACTGGGAGTACGCACGCTACACTGCTGCGCGGCAGGATTAGCGGCCAGAAGTCGTGCTAGGAGGAATTGGTGTGCTGAAAAAAAAAACGTATGTTGCAGACAGGAAACGGGAGCCCAATGAAGTATAATTTGAACTTCTTTGTTCATATGTCTGAAAGTGCGTCTGTATAGTATTTCCTGTACTTAAGGGTGGGTCTGTCTGTCTGTGTTGAATTTATGGCTGTGGGGTTGAAATGCCAAGTTTTTACTCTGTGCCCATGCGATGCCCACAATGCAATGCGGATACCCTTTCCCTGCAGGTTTCTGGGTGCATTGTAACGACTCCAAGCTGAACGTGTGCACCGTGGAGGAGGTGTGCCGGGCTCAGGCTTACATCCTCTTCTACACGCAGAGGGTCTCTCAGGACAAAGGCAGGCCTCTGTAGGAGTGGGGTTCATTCTCCTCTTCCTTGTCGCGCTGCCTCTGGCGAAGGCCCCTTGGGTGGGGTGGGGGTTTGTTTAAATCCTCATCCCCACCTGCCCACCATCACTCAGCAGCTGAGCACCAGCAGCCTCTCTTGAAAGAGTCCCACCCCCTGACTGTTTCCTGCCAAAGGAGGAGTGTTTCCATGGCAACATCAGGACTCTTTCCTTTTTTTTTTTTTTGTACACGAGCTGGATACTGAAAATGTTCTGTTCTTGTTTCATTTATCTTTGTGAATTCTTGTACATGATGTTTATAAGGTTTTGTATTAAATTTGTAAACATTTTTATTGGTATAAATAATGTACAGTTTTTTGTCCCCCGTCCCAAAAGACTAGAGTTGTTTGAGCATTCTTTGTGGAAATTTGATATTGATGTTTTCACCATGGTTGGACGTTCTTTTTTTTTTTTTTTTTTTTCCCCTTCTTCTTTCTTGTCGTTAATGTTGTTGGCTCTAGTGACGAGTACATGGACATATGGAGATCTTTGCCTTTCAGCCCCACATCCGTGTTAACTGTGAACAGACTTGCCATAGGGCTTGGGTTGCAGCTCTGTCCTGGGTGATGCTTTTTAACACCGCCCAACCTGCAGGTGGCGCGCCGTGCGTCAGAGC
The DNA here is from genome assembly GCA_026779605.1 of Mormyrus hasselquistii. Lineage (NCBI taxonomy): Eukaryota > Metazoa > Chordata > Actinopteri > Osteoglossiformes > Mormyridae > Mormyrus > Mormyrus hasselquistii. The sequence goes on from JAODKE010000068.1 coordinate 21,047,157, forward strand.
ACTTCAATTTCAAGGGTTAAATGTAACCTTCCGTGCCCCATGTTTAAAAGAATGCAGGTTCCATTTAAATATGCCCGCCCTCCAGGTTAGAATGTATTTGCGATTAGAAGAACGAGTTTTGTTTTTAATCATTAGATTATGTGGTGGAGAGAGAGGGTGAAATCACGTTCCTCGGGTTTTCTTCAGGATGTTTAGTGTGTTCAGATCCCCAGCTGAATGTTCCTGAATGGTGCACAGCTTCAGGAACACGACCCGTTTACAGCCATTCGGCAGGACGGTGACGTCCACCTACATTTTATACAAGTATTTTGTACCGCTGCCGTGAGGAGAGGTTTCGTCATCAACAATCAAGCTGCCTGCCTCCTAATCGTCCCTCACGACGGGTTACTGGCCAGCTCTGAGGTTGGAGATGCTGCTTCTAGGTCGGACACTTATATTTTTAAAGTGCTCTTAAAATGGTTTTGTTGTAGAGGTAGCAATAACAGGAACCTTGAATTGCCAAAAAAAAAAACAGTTTGTTAATATTGAAGTTAGAATTCAGATTCTACCAGAGAGGTGTTGCGGAGAGATGTTCTGTTATTTACAAATGTGATATTTGTGACTTGGATTGTTTTAGAAATCATGTGCTCCTTGTCTGGGAGTATCTCGTCAGGAGCCGATATCAAAAGCAGCCTTTGTTCACCAGATGGGGACAACACGCGTTGTCAGCAGCAGTGACGGTGCACGGGCCGGAGGAGTGAACATCACACGCCACGTCCATGTGTGAATACATAGAATGTATGGCTTAAGGATGATTTGCCATCGAGCAAATGCCCTTCGCTTGTCAAACTGCGTTTCTTTTTTCTTATGGGAAGAATCAAAGCACAACATTGCTGCTTGTCTTTTTCTTTGAGTGTTTTTTTTTCCCCAGATGTAAATTTATGGCAGTAATACTATGCAAATTGTTACCTCAATTTTTAGAGATTTACCTCAATAAAATGAGAATATTTTTTCATTTTTTTTTAAAAAGGCTCCTGTGTTTTTGTATTCAGAATGCTTGCTCACCCTTCATCAGCATTTCCTATTAAATTACAGAAACTTGGAAACCAATTCCTTCTACACTCACCAATATCTGGTGGTAGCCTTCTGATTTGCTTATGTTCTGCAGCTGTCTCTGCGCGCCCGAGGCTCACCACTGGCCTTTTTCCGGGCGGAGCCGTCCTTAACAGGAGAGAAGCCGAGTGACTTCAGCCTCAGCAGCCCTTGCAATGATCTCCCTTAATGCACTGATCTCGCTGCTTTTTGTTAAATGTCACTTTCGAGTCCCGTCTCCCTGATGTTGTGCTGTATCTGAAGGCATTTTCTGCACAAAATCACATGAGTGTAGCAAACCACATCCAAACTGAATAAGACTCTGCCCCAAAAGGCACTTTAAGCACCAATATTTCTCCAGTCGTACATGAGCAGTGATGTGTAAAACTGAATTTCAGAAAAGGAGGGGGGGGGTCCATACTTCTCCACTTCCTAGCCTATGTTTCTCTTCCCCCTTAGCCCCACCCCGAGGGAAAGCTTCCTCTAGTCCAGTGAATCACAACCTGTGGGTTTCACTGCATCTTTCAACACATTACAAAACTCAGGTTCAATGACGTCTTGTGCCCTCAGAACAGTATTACAACGTGAACAATGTGAAGTCTTCACACATTAACAACCCATAACAAGCATTTCTGAGTACAGTAAAGGCGAGTCTACTATTAGCAACTATGCTGTTTGCTAAACATTTATCATTGGATCATTTAAAGGACAAAAGTCAACAACAGCCTAACTTCCTCATACTGTCATAACCACAACGCCTGCAGGCTTAAGCTGATAAACATTAAATGCTTCACACATACTGCTTTAAGCATGACTTCCAAACAGGAAATTCTGCCACCACCTGGTCAGTAATGGAATTTATAAGGAATTAATAACTAGATGCATCATCAGGGAAACAGGATTCCTGCTACAGCTCCCACTGGATTTTCCATAGGCACTGACCATTAAGAAGCAATTTGGAAACGGTAAAGGTTAACTTTTATATAACTTTATTTTTCTACAAAAACATTTCAGGGACTCGAAAATGAAGAACTGCATTGGGCACAGAGGTCAGAATCAGACATTTCAAATATTTCTCCAAAAAAAAAAAAAAAAAATCCCAATATAAATGCAGAACGGAGGAGCAGGCTGCAGATTTTTAATAACTTTCAGGCCAGACGGCCTTCCGCTTCCGCTAGAAGCCAAGCTTGCAGCCGTGATACAATTTCCCCCGGAGGGGGTGGATTTCGTAATGTCACCGAAGCGTGTCTTGTAAAAAGCGACTGAACAGATTTTCAGGATGCGGCCACTCCGTTTCACTGGGACTCTGGTTCAGCAGGCCGCTGCACCGGAGGGACGGCGAGGCGGCGCCGCCCTCGGCAAAGCGAGAAGTGAGAACAAAGCAAGCTCTTGTTAAATGCGTTTATTTTTAATACATTTTTGCTTTTTTTTTAGTGCGCGTGTGACATTTCGGTTTGTGGCGGGATTCATCGGTGGGCAGGGACGGTCAGTAGTCGTCTCCCCGGCTGACCACCTCCTTGCAGGTGGGCCGGAGTAGGATAGTGTGCTCAAACTGTGCTGTGTAGCACCCCTTGGTGTCGCACAGTGGGGGGTACGGGTCCACGATGCCCAGGTCACACAGGTTCTTCAGAGCCATCAGGTATTTGCTCTCTCCGAGGCGATCCAGCCAACGCCGGCAGAAGGCCAGCGTCCCGAAGTTCTCGTTGATTACGTTAAGCAGGTGCTTAGCCCTTGGGAGTCTGTGGGGATGGGGGGGGGGCATGTGGTGAGGTAACTAAAGGGGAATCACACTGGGCACTCTGGTGCACTCTGTCTGTTAACCTGACATTTAAATATATAGCAAATGCTTTTGTCCAAAGCGACGTACAAATCGAGGCAAGTGGTACATCGCAAGTATTAATGTTGTCAAGGAATCAACAAGGCACAAGCGCAGCTAGGCTGAGCTTACAGCGAATGCCGAGGTGCAACTGCAAAGCAGTTTTGGAGCAGAAACTACACAACAGTAAAATCTACACAACAACTATTAAAAGGACCTAATCAGTCAAAGGGCCAGTAAAGGCAACAGCACTCAAGGAACAGAGGGATCAGGCATCTGTTTGACATTAAGACTCGATTCCAGAGTCAACCATCTTTCTCTATTCAGCATGTGCACTGATCCGTACGGCCCTCTGAGAGACACACACACACACACACACACACACAATGATGGGACACAGGCAAGCCAATCCACCAACCTGATTGGAACGTGTCCGACGTCGAAATTCTTCATGTAATGGGAGCATTCCATGTCGTCATGCACCACGCCCTTGCCTGTGCTTCCGAACGTCTCGATGGCATATACCTCCCCCTCCTGTGGGAGGGGCCTCGGTTAGGGGCGGGGCGGACACAAGTACAACAGCCAAACAGCAACTACCTCCCTCAATGGAGTGTCCGTTAGCATCATAATAATCATTTGCAGAATGTGTGACAATATCTTTTGTTCCTTCATCTGTTGGGGGGCATAAAAAAAAGCAAGATATTCATTGTCTCGTCATCCCTTGATGCGTGATCTTTCCATTGCTCCATCTTCTCTTGAGAATCAGGCTAGAACGTCAGAATCCCTTTCACAGGAGAGGGTACAGTACTGTACAACGTACCTTATTATTACTGTATGCACTGTTAATACCGTTTTATCGTGCTTATCAGTTACCAAATACGACAATCATTTTATATATGGGGTCTCCGGATGGCTCGACATCCATGGTTTTGGCTCTCTGCGGTAGGTCTGGGTACGATTACCCGCTGATATGGGAAGGCTAGTGTACACAGGAAAACTTAAAGGCAAGTTTACAGCGTTTGCATGAGGATTATATAATCGCGCCCTGGCACGTTCATATGGCCGCATTTACTTTTCTTCTTTTAAGACTTCCAAAACAAAATGTAATATGACTGCCGTTTCATTCTTAAACATTCTAAAAATGACATTTCAGCCGCAGGCTCGCGTTTGATCCACTCTGCACAGTAAGCAGGAACCTGAGCCAGCAGCCGCCTCTGCCAATCCTCGGCACCCACCCTGCGATCACTACGGCGCATTTAAAATGGAATCGCGCCCAATGGGATGTGTAATATGCAGGTCAGAGAGCACAGTTATCAGAGTAAGCATGTTAGCATTAGCCAGCTAGCCGCTGTTTTATTCGGGCTCCGAGTGGGTCAAAGCAGCCTTGGGCTCTGGCTGACCAATCACAGCTGCATGCTCTGATGACCACTGGCAGGCTTCATAATACTTGGGGGAGTTTTTCCTCCCATTAAAAATGAACCTCCCCAAGTATACTACGGCCTATTAAACTAACCCCCTCCGTCACCCCGAGATTTCTAAGCACAGCCTTGTTCAAGCCAAACATGTAAAACGGAGATGTATATATAAAAATTGATCAAGCAGAAAATTAACTATGATTACAGCCGGCATCAATTTCTGCTGACATCAATAACACCGGACACCCCTGATCTGTGCCTCTCTCTGAAACATGCCAGTCGACAGCCACTTGACTTGTTTCATCCATAAACCCCTCAACCATAAAAAACACAAATTTTCAGATTTTCCACAGCATTGCTGGCCTAACACCCACCTCCATCCTTGTGGCCTCTCCACCCTTGACAATGGGGACAGTCTTGCCGGCGTGTATCCTGTACTGTCCGATGGAGTGGCCATTGAGATTCCGAATGGGCTTCACTGAAACACAAAGGGGGAGAAATATCCCTGACGTAAGCGCAACATCAGCCGGGACAAAAAGATCTCAGTACAGGCAAGAGCCACGACAAAAGCTGTTCAGTAGCTCACAAAGGCTCAACGTTTGGCTTCCTGAGAGCCTAATCAGGAAGGGGAGGGTCGGCAACAACCTACAACACCCTGCTTTTCCCAACCTCTGTACCTTGGTAGGTTTTGCCGTCGATGTCCACTTCGTAAGACTCCATAACCTCCTGTATCTGTTCACCGACGTCACAGAGGCGAACGTCGATTCCAGCACACTGAGCGGGAAAGAAAAACACCAATCAGAAAATGTAAATGACACTGATATAAGTACGGGGTGGTTGGTGAAAGAGACCCCGAGTAGATCTATCTGGGTAAAAGGCCCCAAAAGGTCACGCGGCACTAGCGATTGAGGCCTGTGAACAGCAGGGCACTCGCGGCCTACCTTAATTCCGGTATTGGTGGCATCTTTCACGGCTTCCAGCAGCTTATCATACTTTGGGTTGAAGGTGACGGTAAAGGCACAGTCAATGATTCGACCTGTGAGATTAAGGACAGGTTAGAGAGACAAAAAGCATTAAACAAAACCTCTTACTCTCGTACACACCTTCGATCAGATCTACCAGGCCTGATTAACCAGGGGGGAAGTTCTCAACCAGGCATAAAGTGCCAGCCTGAACCCACCGCGGACCCAGGACTCACCGTTGATGTGCGTGCCGAAATCGATCTTGCAGACGTCGTCATACTGCAGCACGGTGGCGTCGCCGGCATTGGGGGTATAGTGGGCGGCGCAGTTGTTTAGGGAGCAGCCAGTAGGGAACGCCAGGCCGGCATTGAGCCCGTTCTCCTTTATCAGCTTCCGGGAGCAGTCCTCCAGCTTCTCACTGCCGGCCGTGTCAAAATGGTGGGGGGAGAAGCACGAGCGGACAAAGAGAAGAGATGAAAACACTGGAGAGGACTGCTACTGGAGCTCAGAAAACAACATCACTCTCCCCAGCTGCAAACTAAAGCATGACATGTGTAGCAGATGACCAGCAAAGCAACGTGGGGACAGTGAGACTCACCAGATCTCGATCATGGTCAACCCAGGCTTAATCCAGCTCATGACGTACTGTCGGACCTGCCGGTGGGCCTCGGCCGCCTGCCTGAAGTCGTTCCACACCTCCTCGTTGGCCTTGTCCAGGACCTTCTTCTCCTCGCTGGTCATTCGCCATGCCGCGGTGCGCCTGCCAGTCAGGGGAGAACCCACGATGCATTTCAAAGCAGTTCTGAACAGAGGCTCAGATCACATCAGGGAGCTTGTTGTTAGTTACATTAGCGTTTGGCTCAAGCTGAATGCTATCCACTGGGATAAATACTGCAGGCGCCAGGCTGGAGTCAGCAACCAGCCCCCTGTATTTACAAGCGAGGTGTGTACGTGCTATAGACATCTAGTAACAATCTGGCTACGTTACAGCTCAGGTCTCAGAAACAAGGTGCTCATTATAGAAATCGCCCTGGGAGAAGACCAGTAAAAGAGAATTTACCGCAATGTCATAACCACCGGTGTAACTCAAAATTAAGGGCTCACGGATCTCACCCATCCTGTGTCGAGGGATATTCACATTCCTGCCCCTTTTGGTAAACCCCACTCGGGTAGAGGTCGCAGATGGGGATAGAAGGAGGGTCGGTCTGTCCTTTGGCTGTACGAAGACAGAGGCAGAGCTAATGATGTAACATGTAAACATTCTTCCTTTACATGTGAAATGTATTCAAGCAGAAGTTCTGCAAGTTGGAGATCCCCTGCTCACGGCTGCATCAGCTGATGCTTTTTAAATAGTGACGGCTATTTTGAAATCTCACGCCGATAACGATTGCTTGGGAGGTTCTGCTTAAATAAGTTTAAAGGGACATTTCACCCAAACAGATTTTAAAAGAAATTAATTACATTCCAGAAATATGAAAAAGTATTTCTTGGTAAGAAAACACCAATTTTACCATTCAACAGTCCCAGAGCACTATATAACTCTATATAATGCCATATATTTATAACATTTATAAGAGAGAAGGGCTGATCATCAAGTGTAATCTTCCAAGTAATATCTTTTGATTTCGCACTGTCTGCACTGAATTTTCGTTTGCTAGATCTTCCTCTGGAAATTTTAGCAGAACACAGCCCGCAAAAAGCAATCGTAATGATTTTTCCAACATTAAAATAACTGCACACAGCAGAAAGTGTTCTCACTGTTCAGTATGCGGGTGTGCAAAGTGATATAGGTCACCATTTTACAGAGAATAAATATCAGTTCATTTCTAATCATTGGTCCATGGGCGAATGTTGCTGCATCAGCCGATATAAATGGTGCATCTCTATTTTTAACGGAGCTGAGAATCTAACATCGGATGAGTATTTAACACACTGGTGCCACTGTACGTACCACCACCTGGTTATCAGCTTACGGTGGGGCGTGTCCTTTTCAAATCGCTTTCAGGACCACAGATCACAAACCAGTGACTGTAACCGCTCCATTATTTGGAAAAGGATGGTTGGGGGGGGGGTTTCGCATAGAGATACACAAGCATCTTACGTCCTCTCTTCTTTTTCTTTTTCTTCTTCTTCTTCCCAGCAGAGTTCTCTCCTTCTTCTCCGTCTGTGGAGAACATGGTATTCAGACTCACAGGGCGATGGCGCCATCGACACGCAAACCGATGCAACAGAACGGGCGGACACGAGCCGGGGGCACAGTACCATCCTCGCCGTCCTCCTCTCTCTCCTTGTCCTCGATGACTTGCTTCTCCAGCTGCTTGGTCACGCTGCTCACCCCCCCGGCAATGCCTACACCGTCTGCCTCACTGCTTGCAGCTGCAGAAATCAGACAGAAGGCTAATGGGTTGATACCACACATCCTCATTAGGCTGACGACACATTACTTATAAAAATTGGGCAACCCGCACACTTCCCACATCTGGATAATTCACTGTTAAAACAAGTATCATTCATTCATCACAGAGGCCTTCAACTGGTCATACAACATTAATAAAGAGACGGCATTTCCCCCAGATCTCCTCTACATTTTGCAACAAGAGGACGAAACATACTATGGGACATCCAGCTATTGACTAATAGAAATTATAATTGGCCATGTCGCCCACATGGCATAGAATTAATCAAATTCGTTCATTGTCCTGCTGTTACTGTAATGACTGGGGAAGCTGTGATTGTTCGGCGGAGCACCTCCAACCCAACCTAGCAGACACACATAGGAGGTGATTGAGGTATGGATTGATTCTGATCGTGTGTGGACTAATCATCCCAAGAGTGCCAAGGCTGAACTGCAAAAACACGTTTTTCTAGGATCACTTATATAACTTGTTTCCCATGAATAACTTGATTCTCACAGAAAGGGCTAGAACACCTACCTTGTCTTTCTCTGGGCAAAAAAGGGGCACGTATCTAGTCTCAAAACGTTTCGTAACCACAAGCGCAAATAGCCTCACCTGGAGAGGAATTGGAGAATGAAGAGTGCATCACCTGAGGGAAGGGGCAAGCCTGGTCAGCTCGCCCCCTGCCCGCACGCTCATGATTTAATATAAAGGAGGCGTGTAAAGTATGGAACAGTCTTCCTGCTAGTGTAGCGGCAAGCTAAACCCCTGGGTTCCTTTAAATAAGAGCTAGAGAACATTTTAACAACTCTGAGCTACTAGTTAAGTTCTCCCCAAACGAGCTTGATAGGCCTCTTCTTGTTTGTAAATTTCTTATGTTCTTAAGGGGGGAGATCTCAGTACTGATCGGAGTTCAGCCGTGGGATAGAGCACGCATGGCCCGGCACATTCTCAGTACTGATCGGAGTTCAGCCGTGGGATAGAGCACGCATCGCCCGGCACATTCTCAGTACTGATCGGAGCTCAGCCGTGGGATAGAGCACGCATCGCCTGCCACTTTCTCGGGACTCATGTGTTGGTCTCCTGCCAGGACTGAAAGGAGCTCCCTAGTCCGTGTGTGAAGGTGGGGGATGAGGGCACAACCGAGTGTTAATAGCTTTGTAGCTGCTGATGTATTTTAATTATTAAAGGGATGACTTACCAATGCTTATGATATTTCCTAATTATGTATCACTTTGGACTACTTATCAATTCTTATATTTCATAATTTTGTATCGTTTTTACCGAAGCGAGCCTGTTTGTTCCTTCGAGAGCCCTATATCCCCCTCTCATATTAAAACACTAGTGCATAAAGAGCACCAGCCTGAGAGGCGTTTTGCTGGGCTATAACCTTGGAGTAACACACTACTGCGCAGGCGTATTCTGCTCCCCAGCTGGAAAACGCCAGCAGCTTGGAGACAGCAGTCTTTCTGGTTTCCAACTAAAGTAACAAAAAAAAAACACACACACCATGGAGTTGACCTGGGTAAAATACACTGCAGTCCAGGCACCAAACTAACCGTGTTAGCTTAGACAGGCAATAATCCAACTAACTATACTAATGCTGCCCTTTACTTGGGGTAGATTAACTTTCACTGCCATGCTTGACGTCTATGCCAAACGGCGCAGTGGGTTTAGACCGCTAGCTGATGTTAGTTTTCAGATGTCAGGCGCAGGTCTGACCGTCAGATTGCATGAAACGAATACGCAGGTTGTAGGTGCAAACGGCTTCAGAACCGCCCCGACATTTAACGGCAGACATTTATGGGGCTGCTGTTGGTTAATTTTACCGAGTGTGGATATCGGGCGCTCACGCAAGACGGTATTCTTTCGCACATGGCAAGTCCAGAAATTTGAACAGTTAATTTCTACAATTTTAACAATCGACGAATCGGTTTAATAACACATCGAGCATTTTCTTTGTACTATATAAATGTCAGGGGATTTAAGCAAACTCTTCTGTGTGATATACATCTTGGCGTAAGAAAGTGCGGCCTTCAGCACTCACCAACGCGGCCTGTCCCTGAGGCCTCCTCACTTTGGGTCGCCGGCTTGTTTTTCTTCTTCTTTTTCTTCTTCTTCTTTGCCGTCTCTTCCGAATGGTCCGCGTCTTCTCTCTCGTCGAGCTCCGCGTTCCCGTTCAGAATCTTCTCCTGCTCGGGCTTCACCTCCAGTTGCTGCACCACATCCGCCATGACTGCAGACACCAAAGGGGAAGGGAGGGGGGGAGGTGTAGCGACGCGCTGGGAATGCTGGGAAACCTCGACCGGCGAATGACGGAGACACCCGAAACTGAGCCGAAGCCGAGCACGAGCACTGCACGAGAAAATATAGGCCTCAGGACTGGAACCGTCTGAAGCCTGATGTCACTTCATCGCCCTTTAGTAGGTATTTTTACTCAAAAATGACCGGTCATTTATCTGCATCCCCTGACGCGTAGACTGAAAACTGACAGTAAGGTTTTACATATGAAAAATATTATCTATGTTATCAAACAAGCAAGCTTAGATGTTTGAGTGTTTTAAAAAGCACAGGCGTCGTCAGCAGAGAGGCTCAAATGTCAAAATATTAAAGCATCAATATCTATCTGTGGCCGTCGGTTTCGCACAATATCAGTTTCTGAGCGAGCCTTCGTTGGATTGGATCTTGTGACTGACAGCAAGGGCCATTTTTTTTGCTGTGGAAATGCGCAGAACCAGTTCCGCATTGGGGAAAAGCGCGGCTCCGGCACCGCGTTGGTGGAAACGTGGTACAGCAGCAATCCCATCACCACTGGTTTCGACGCCAATTTTCTTTCAGCACTACCGGCAATGACCAGATGGAGGCGCCTATATATATATATATATATATATATATATATATCCGCCTTCTGTGTAAATCCCACATTCATCACGGTCCAATCACTTTCCCAGCGTCATGTAGTACGTTAAAAATGTGAGGAATGTTAACTTTATATTCGTATAGGTTGGCATGATGTTTTGACTTTTAATCATGCAGTAAGGATGACTCTTGCACCATTTGATTCAATGTACTCGGAAAACAAGTTGTATCCAAGCAACAAGGTTTTACAAACTAAAAGAGGTAGGCCTAAATGCAACGTTTTCATAAGGGTGTACCAGGTTTTCAGAATCGTAAGAAATTATAACTTATTTCAACTGGTAAAATATTTGATTTGAAAAATGTATTATACAGCTTATTTACAGAACAATTGTAATGTTATTAAATGCAATATTTAAAACCACTTTTATTATTTGAAGTTTTGGAATGGAAGACAGACCAGGACCAATATACTTCTTCGATCAGGTAACATGAAGTAGATATAGTTTACAGTCATAAATAACTATTAACAATTGATTAATAGATATTTCTCTGAATATTTAGCATTCAAGTAAAAACGATAAACGATCAAGATTTTCGGCTGACCGCCCACCTTTTCCTTTACGATACTACTGTAACCAGCCATCTTTTGAATCAGTCGTTAATATGTAAGTATCCGGAGACGTTTGTACGGGATTCCTACTGCTTGTAGTACATTGTATAACATCCACGTTTATATGATTAGAATATATACCGGAGACAGACTGGATTATTAAAGTATGAATATGTCCCACATGTCGTCTGAACAGGTTGATCGCCGACGGTGACTCTGAAGAAGAGGAAGACGACGACGGTGAAATGAAGAGAGAAAAACTGAAAAGGGGAATAAAATGGGAAACGCTGCCTAGTACAAAAAATGATCAGGGATTTGTAGGCGCTTGGGGATCTGGGGTGGAGGACAAGGCGCATCTGAATGAGCTTAGAAAAAGAGCTGCTTATATTCTTCAGGAGCTGGGAAAGTTGCTTCATCAGTGCGAGACATGCGAGGTAGATTTTTCTTTGCCCCGGGGGCTGATGAATATATTGAATTACACCTGGAATGAGCTGACAGGAGCAGACGCTTATGATAAACGACAGTGGAAATCCCTGGACTTAACAGGTAGGAAAGAGTGCAACCTGAAAGCCGCGTTGACTTCCGTCGATGCACGTCAGGCGGACGGCTTACAGGTCAAGAAAAAAACCAGAAAGACGGAGGAAAAACTCACGAAAGAAATCGTCCTGGAATCTCCGAGCTTGCAAAACAAGCAAACGAATGCCAAGGCACACAGCTGTGAGTGTTCAACGTGTAGGTGCAGTATTACAGAACCTCATTATTCGGTATCATTGCGTGAAAATAGTGAAAAACACAAAATGGGTCAATAGTGTTACAATCGCAATTCACATTTTACATCCCGACAGTGTTAATTAAATAACGACTTCGTGGACCTCTCCATCTGAAACGTTAAACATTTATGGCAGGCTGGTTTGTAGGATGTGCTCCAGGGTGGATACCGTTACTGGTTTTACGGCGGATATTATTACCTACTTCATAGTTTTACCACTTACATTATTTATACTTCTCCGTGAAAACAATAAAAGCGCATACTATCTACTTGCTTGATAACGAGTGCAGTGCACTGAATGCAATCCATAGGAATTGGTTTGAATGAAATATTTTAAAGCCATATGATGACATTTATGCCGTGATCTGTTGTAAAATTCCTACAGTGATAAAATGTAAACTTTCAATTTCAGCAGAATCATCTGAGGTACCAACCACAATAAGCTTCTCAATAACTTCTGAACTCTGCAGGGATCAAGGTGCAATTTACTATATATTGTTTCCTCTTCCCCTTCATACACAAACACAATACTGCCTCCAGGTTGATGAATACCATATTGAGCAATGCTGTCTCCTCATTCCTCTCGCAGGTTGGCTTATTTACCCAGAGCCGCCGCCTCCCGATGATCCTGATTGGCAGGCACAGTGTCAGTGGGTTGTGGAGAGGCTTCAGCCGGTAGTAAAAGCCATGTGAGTAACATTAATGGTGCATCACACAGGATTTACCTCGCACACAGACACTTTTTTTCCTCAGATTTTTCCACAAGTGGTTCTCAATCTCAAGATGCGCTAGATTTTGTCTTGTCTGGACATCGTTTGAAGTATATGGGCCACCTTACATTGCGTTACAGCCAGGACAGGGGGCAGCTTTGTTTGTCCTGCAAGCATTCACTAAATATGCAAATAACAGCCATGTTGCTGTAATTTAAATGATCTTATTGTTTTATATTCTTAAATGTAACTTCTGTAAATTCTATCTTCATGGGCCCCCAGTTTTCGGGGGCCCCAGGTGGCTGCTTCCCTCACCTTATGGCATGTCCACCGCTGTAGAAAGGAGCTCATTTTTTCTGATTTACCATATCAGTGTCTGAATCAAGTGTAAAAGGACTGATAAAGTATCTGTCTATATATCTATCTTTCACTCTGTCTGTCTGTCCATTAGTCTGTCTGTCTGTTTAATCATGTAAGTAGAAGTTATCCTGAAATTAAACTTAGCTATTTGTAAATAAGTCCTCCTCTTTTTTTCTGCCAATGTTAGAAAGGAGCAAACTGCAGAGCTCAAGGAGCGAGGAATCACCAAGTCACCGGTGTTGCGTCACTATGGGGATGACAGGAAAAGAGGCGTGGTCGGTTGCAGAAGGGGAGTGGTTCCCTTCTGTGGTCCTCCTCCACTCCCCCAGATGGTCCAAGAAGAACCATCACTACCAAAGCTGTACTACAGAACCGGCGACGGGACCTCCTTCATCTAGTGTCCTTTCTGTATTTCGGTTTTGGTTTCCCTGTCATTTATGAAAAAATATCTGTATTGGGTCGGGTCTTTATTCCAAAATCAAGTGCAGATGAAGGACAGAGCCGGCTTTAAAGGGGCAGTGTGCTTGTATACAGTGCTAGTACTTGTTTTAAGGGGTGACGTAAAATAACACTTCTGAGGGGGGCATCTTTGTGTGTAGCAGGCCTTGGGGGGCCGAAAGAGTGCTTGGTTTGGGAAGGGGTGGTGAAAACTGTGACTCTGGGGAAGGAGCTGTTTCTCCATCTGTTAACCTGGGACCTGATCGCCCTGAACCACTTTCCTGATTGCATTGGGTCAATCAGATGATGACCTGAGTGAATTGTCTCTGTGATGATGCTGCTAGCCTTCGTTTTCGGTCAGCAGCATAAACGGTGTCTAGGTTTGGGAGGTCGGTCTCGATGAGTCTCTGAACAGCCTTCACTACACAATGCAGGTTCTTACGCTCTACATCTGTGCAGAGTTTTCTGTCATGTAGCCATTAGCTGAATTGGTATCTCTAAAATTTCCATGATGTGTGATCGTGCATCAGCATGACCCTGAATTGGAAATGTGCTTAAGGAAGATGGATAGAAATAAATGCTTCTTATTGGTGAGAGAATCTATCCTTCATATCTGGTTTGATCAAAATACAAACATAAAAATTGACCCACAGATGTGCACCAGGTGCAGACTAAGCTAATCATCAACCCCGGGGCTCAGTGGAGAAAGCAGACCCGCGTCTTTTTCCTTGACTCTGCCAGCTACCCTTCAGGGCGTGTAGCAGTGTGCCAGATCCCTTCTGGACTGCTGTGTGGCAGCTCCTACACCAATGTGTTTGGGGACACTCCGGAGCAGGACGTTCTGGCCACCTTCACGGCATCGGGCTGCGGCAGTGTTACGCACCCACTCAGGTAGGACACCTTCCAGCGGGAACATGGAGATGGAAATCCTCATTTTACCACTTCTGTGTAAGTGTTCGATTTACTGTTAGTTGCTTTGTGAGGGGAGAATACAAAGAGTAGGATAGCAATATAAGTAGCGGTTAATGATGTCGTTATGTCACGGCTCTAGTGGCACAATGACTGCGACGTGGAATCGGCGTGGGGGGGTTTTGTATTATCCAAATGGGGCTGTGAAGAAGGAATGGATCTGGGGCCACAGAACCTCATCGAATGGCCCGATCCATATACAGGTTAGAAGGCCCAGAAGAGCCTCAGAATCTGTGTGACCTTTGTGTGTGTGGGAGGTCCTGGATCATTTTGTCCTCATGTCCTGTTTGCAGGTGACTGAGCTGATCTCACTGCGAATGCGGAGACCAGCCTCCGCTACTCTCTGGTTCAGGGGTTCCCAGGAGAGTGTGCAGCTGTCGATCACCCCTCCTTCTGGTGTGAAAAGCCAGGTGAGAAGCTCCGGACCACAACAGCAAACCGTCCTGTCACATCACCTCTTTTTCAGAGCACTAACCCATTACACACGCTCTGATATGGGAATTGTTGGCCAAATTGAATTCCCATTGCCAGGAATGCATGTGTGGGATTTGCGGTCTGCCTCAATGCTTGCAACATCTCTGACATATACACTTTTAGAGATGGATGAAGGAAAGAACTGGATGCTGAAAAAAGAAACACTAATTTAGTGGACATGGAGATGTCTGTTATTATATTTCACTAGATAGGTATGTTCTTTATAAGGGAGAACTTAATATAATTATATTATAATCCCAGAGGATGTTTGGATCTCTGCAGTGTTTGAGTCATCAGAGCGACTTTTACACACTATGTGCCTCAGCACTCGAGGACGCCATTCTGTTACTTTACGTGGTCTTTTCTCTTGTTCCTAAATGCTTCTACTTTTGCAATAGTACCACTTGGAATATCTAGCAAGGAAGAAATTTTATCAGCTGTCATAGATGGCATCCTATGACAGCTCCATGCTTGTATTCACGGAGCTCTTCAGAACGATCCATTCTTTTACAGATGTTTGTAAACTTGACTGCGTGATTTGTGCTTGATTTTATGTGGCAGTGGCTCTGAATGAAACACCTGAATTCAATGGTCCGGAGGTGTGTCCCAATGCTTTTGTCCATATAGTACACATACATGTACAAACATACTCGCTCACCTCGTCAATCCCCAGAGGGAGATTTAGGACCCAAGTCATCAGATCATCTCTGTTCTGTCATGTGATGTATAAATCTTATTCGTTTGGCTCAGTGTCACTTATGAGCTCCCCACGCCATTTAAGGCTACGTTTTGGTCACAGGTAGCAGTGAGGCCAGCAGAGGCAGTGACAACAGAGGTGACGAACTCTCAGATGAACCGTGTGGCTCAGCAAGGAGGACAGATGGAACAGGAACTGAGACGGCTTCGGCGAAGAGCTAGGAGCGTCTTGGATTGCTGGTTGGAACACTACCGTGTCACCGTTGGTGTGTGTATTGGGAAAGGGGGTCCAAGACACTGATTCTGCTGAACCGAGGCACTGCAAAGCCTCTGATTACAGAAGAAATATAGCTACAAGGTTAAACATCCCAGCTGATAAACTATCCTTCCTAAGTTTTGTGCTCACAGACCTGCATAGTCATAAATTTACTTATGCTTTTAAATTTTAATAGTTGTAGCCTATATGTGATTGTAATAAAGGCGTCGTATTTAACCCTTGTGTCCTTAATTTCTGTGTTTACTTTACATGATTGACCAGCTATATTTCAGGTTTGACGGTATCAGAATCCCCCTGCTGGACTCCTCTGAAACAGCAGCTCCCATCAAGAGCTCTGGCTTCCATTTCCACTGCTGGTTCAGTCCCATACTCAGAGCAGCCATTAAGGGGTAGTGTTGAGGGCCACAGGACAACTCACCATCAGTCTGCACCTGGAAACAGCATCCGGTGGGACTCGCCCATCTGCACTCCACTGTCACGGTAATCACTGGAGGAAGTATGTTGATAAATACGCTTATTGCTAAACAGCCTATTCCTAACCACATCTGGCCTGGAAGACACTCGGAAAACATACATTTGCATTTATTCTTTTAACAGACACATTAACTCTCACTGTAAAAAAACAAAAAAGGCTGGGCACCCCTGGTCCAAACAAAGGTGAAAATGGGGCTTGATCAAAATCAGATCACAATATATGATTTTATTTATTTAAATATAATAGTCATATTAAATAAGAGGTTGACTGAGATTTCTTTTGATTACTGGTTCATTGAAAACCACAGAATTTAAGATTCTCCTATAAAAAGCCCAAGCAGGGACACAGTGGGGGGTGCCATTTAAAATGTCACTTTGGCCTTCGTTCGTTGTCCTTCTATCACAGCAGGTTGAAAACCCCACGGGATGAGAAAAGAATGGAAGCTCAATATGTCAGAGAGGCTGGGCCGCTCCGGGTGTACAGCAACGTCATGCTGGAGTAAGGCTGAATGCATTAGCGTCTGAAGTACAGACTTCACACTCCTGTCTAATCTTCTGCCCCCTAGTGGAGATGCCAGTACACTCTGTTTTTGTGCATCCCCTTCAGTCTGCTACTGACCCCTAGAAGCCCAGAAATACCCCGGCCCAGCCCTGTACCCCCAGGCCTCTCTGTGCCCTGTCCCAGCCTGCTACGGGCCACCCTGCTTGGCCACAAGGGCTGCGGGCCGTGCCCCTGCAGTGCCCACAATATGCCCCTGCTGACAGACCTGGAGTATGATGCATTCGTCGCCAGCCAGGCACTGCGCCGTCAGCAGATCCTGATTGTGTGCGTAGCCGCGGTGCAAAACCCGCGGTCTGCGTCTGCTGAGGCTGCGCTGGAGAAGATGTACAGGAGGAGGAACAAGAACAGGAGCATGCCATGTGCTCAGGTACAACTTCACCCATTCAAGCAGCCGGATCATTTACTGGAGAGTAATAGTAGTTTCACTTATAGTAATGAAGTAGTCCACTTACAGTGTTCATGTGTTATAGCATTGTTAGCATGTATTCAACACGTATTCTCCTGTTTTTCACCTGTTTAGCGTTACATAGTGTTGCGTATGCGTCGGCCTGTGTGAAGTATACCGCGGCCCTTACCAGGACCCTCTTTCTCCAGTGCTACCTGGATCCATTCCGCATGGTGAAGTACACGACCCATGCCACAGACCCGCCTTCAGTCTCACAGCCTTCTTTGCTTCAGCAGAGACACAATGTAGCTCCTGGGATGATCATGGTGAGTCGGCCTACCACCTGGACCCACATAGCAAGAATTCTTTTCTGTTTTGCTCTTAAAAACACCCAGTCAGCCCTTTGTAACTGAAATGTATTATCATTTCTGACCACTAGGTGGAAGCACTGTAAATGTTATCTGTACTGTACTGAATGAACATACGTGAACATACGTGTTTAAAACATCACTGGTAGTCAGGAATAGAATATGAATACATGTGGAGAGAGAACTGGGCAGCTGGCAGTGATGAGCTTTTGCCATTGTGCCTATATGAAACTAGTTATAGGTCTGTAACAGGCACGTGTGTGCGTGTGTGCGTGTGTGTGTGGGGGTGGGGTGTCTCTCCACAGCTCTGATGTATAAAAGCCATGAGTAAACATTGGAAGAATAGCAGGTCAGTTAGCAGAGTGTATGGAGAAAAAGCTGAGTGTCATCATCCTAACATTTCACACCTGCCAACCCTCTGCTACTGTACAGTAAACGTTAGACACTTAGGAGAAAAATCTTACTTTACCAAAGGCTTTCTTTGAACATTTATGGAATTAGTTTGTTGGTTTGTCAAGAGCTACCGAAAGGTGAGACTCTGAGTATGAGTCTGGAGGTGGGGGGTGATTTACTTAATGAGTCATTCGGATTGCAGAAGGTTGCCTTTTATTTTTTGAGCAAACAGTGTGCTAGAATGCAGCGCCGAACCAGCAGGAGGCGAAGGTGTGCTTCTGTTATAGTAAGTGCTAAAGCTAATGTCTTTGGCATCAAGATCATGCAAACAATGCGACAAATGTAGCAAAGGTAAGTCAGGACATCTTTGTGAATGATGTGCATCACTGGCAATGTGAAGATAAACAGCAACCCAGGAATTTCAGTGAAAGATTCTGAAACAGAAACCTATTTCCCCTTTTGGTTCCTTCCAGTTTGGAGGAATAAAATACAGACTGTTATGAGTGTAAATTTCTCTTTTTATTTCAAATTCCAAGGCTTCCATCTGATAACTACCACTCTCTGACCCATGTTAATCAGTCAGGGTGGCTATTTATAACATCCGTCAATTCAATTCCGCACACAAGATGGTTGTGGGAGGGGGGAAATATCCAGCCAGGCGTTCATTTGTTGCTGCGTTCAACATTTTGAACATCTGTTACAGGAAGGTAAAAAAAACTGTACAAAACGCATGGAAGGAAGACTTAAAAAAAACTGAAGGTACTTGAGTAAGAGGAGTGTGTGTGCAGGGGCTGAAGTTCCCATCATTTAAAGCCACTGCTTGTTCTTTGAGTGAAACTGGAGCTGGGTTCTGCACTCAATGGCTTATTGTGGAGATGGGAATGGCAGTGGTGGTGTTGTGGAGGTGGGCCAACTGTCTTGTCTCCTGCACACACAAAGACAGCTCCACAGCACGTGTGCACACACACATACAGACACACACCAACTCTCCATTCATTTGTATGGGCATAACTTTAATCCTATGATAACCCTAACCATTACCCAGTCCTAGCATTAAGTAACCAAACAATATCCAAGACTTTTGGTAGTTTTTTTAGCTTCTTAATTGCATTCACAGATTTTTTATAAAATTAATGTTTATATTGTTGGGACCTGAAAAAATGTCTCCACAAGCTAAAAACGAACAGGTTTGACCACATTACATGAATGTGGTGAATACAAACCCACACACAAACATCGGGTTACCCCAGGCTACAAAGCTGCTCCCCGCATCTGTGAAATGTGAAAATTAATAATCGGAAGTCGTGTCTATTCTTAGGGAGCTAAACTCAATCAAAGTTGATCTCTTGGGGAGGAGGTGTCATTGCTAGGCCAGGATAATTTGTGAAACTAAAGTCATGTGAGTGGAAGTGGGGGGAAAAAAACCATATAAGCAACAACTGTGTCGTCATTTGTGTGACTACTGCGGGTGTGAAGCAGTGATGAGATAAAATCCCAACCAGGAACTAACTGTTGGTTTTACATTCTGAAAAACAGGATGATTAAACAGTGGCATTTATCTAACAGAGGCAAACTAAATTCTTAAAAAGGATGACAGATAGCCTATCTGTTTATTCAGCAGACACACTGACTCATCCAGCTTCCTCTCAGTGGCTTTTCGATGGTTCCTCATACCTGGTGTACCTCAAGAATCCCAGCTTTCCCAGTATCTTGTATGTCAGCGTGTGGTGTGGAG
This sequence comes from Mormyrus hasselquistii, assembly GCA_026779605.1. NCBI lineage: Eukaryota > Metazoa > Chordata > Actinopteri > Osteoglossiformes > Mormyridae > Mormyrus > Mormyrus hasselquistii. The sequence goes on from JAODKE010000068.1 coordinate 21,066,896, forward strand.
TGGTACAGCCAGGATGAAGTGAGGAAAAGTTCTGATGACGAGGCAGAATGTGTCGGGGGGGGGGTGGGGGTTGCCACCCTCCATCGTCGGTTCAGGTGGCATTCGCGGCTTCCTCCATCCAGCGAATACACAACGGGTGGGGGGATGGTCGAGGTGTGGATGTTTTCATAGCTGTGGGTCCCCCACTCCACCACCATGGGCTCTCAGCCAGACTCGCACACTCGCAGGGAAACGGGTCCATTCCTCCCACGCCGGGTCTCCCTGTCCGGGCCCCCGGACCGGCTCACTTTCTTCCTTTCCCTCAGCCCACCAGGGTCTGGTCCTTGAACTGACTCTGTGGCTGACAGACAGGTGCTTCCTGGTCTCTGCTTCACATGTGTAACCCCTTGCCACAGGTGAAAGACTAAACATCACAGACCATTTGAAGGGAAACACTGCTAAAGACATGCAGATGAGGATACAGGCTGTACAAACTATTGAAGATTTTAGAGAGATGGCTCCATGAACACCACTTCAATGGCACTTCACCCAGAATTAAAGGAGGGGAGTTCTGGGAACAGATTCCCTTTGCTGTGGTGCTGAAGTAGGCTTTTTTGGCTTGGTTGTGTTGGCAGATGTACATCGAGGGGAAGCTGCTGTTTGCAGATTACATAGCTGACGACGGCAGATGTTCGTCCCAGGACCTCCAGAAGCAGATCACCAGAACGCTGGTGGCTTACCGTCACGGTCACTGCCTGCCACCTGACCACAGGTTCAGGTACATTGAATTCGGCAATAGGAAGTGCTCGTCTCACCTGCTGTCGATTCCACCCGCTCAGGAATGATCACTGACATCAGAAGCTCTTTGCTGGAGTATTTTGGGTGTAGGGAGGATAATCCCTGATGCCACAGAGGAAAGACCAAGTGGCCTGTTGTCATCAGTCCTCAGGTGGGATGCCCAAGAGGAAGGGGCTGCCAATCCTACTTCGCAGGGGCTGGGAGTGGACCAGGACGTGGGAGTGACTCTGCCAGAAAATAGGGAGCCACAGATACGAGCTGGGTACTTGTGCCAATCCCTGCATAGACATGTATCTGCCTGCCTGAATGCTAAGCCTGAGAGGCTCTGCTGAACTGATGCACATACACTGTTTCTACAGGCCACCTGTTGCAGAAGAATCAGAGTCACTGGCACTAAAGAGGAGCTGGCTGCAGACCGAGTGTGCCCTCAGCTATAATGTTCTCCTTACCCAATGAGAAGGAATCTATGCGTGGATCCAGGAGTGGACTCTAGCCCCAGGCTTTGAAGATCAGGCTCTGATTTGCAGGCTATACTGCTGCTACCACCTGCACCTGGCAGGGTGACCAATTACCCAAGTGGGAAAATGTCTCGGGAACGAACACCAGGGGTCAAATGAAAAGGGGACAGTGGCACGGTGTCCTTAAAAGGTTACTTTATTCATCAGGTGAAAAGTACAGAGGAACAGCAACTAACTTCACTGGCTGAAGTGTCACAAAACGGACAAGGCAAACAGGAGGCAGAGAGAAGAACAGCGACCCAGACAAGGAGTCAGCGGGCCCTGGGTTGGCTTCTACAGGTTCGGCACCACCCAGAGGATGGAGGCAGGAAGGGAAAGCTCCCAAAACAAAATCAGAGATGATCCCGGCAAAGCTGCATTCAGCGAGGACACATGCCCTGCGACACCAAAGATCGAAAGTGAGGTGGCCAGTGACATAACATTCCTCTCATCCAGCTCGTTCGCATGCAAGACTGTTTAATCTGGTTTACTGTCACACCCAAAACTACAAAACAAATGTTTCATTCCTGTATCATCCGATTATCATAATAATAATAATACCATTTTAGTGCTCAACAGGATAAAACTTTTGTTAGCAAAAACAAATCCCAGGCAAAGAATTGTCCACCAATTAGTGTAGCTATTTTCTTACGTGTCAAATAAAACTCAGTTAAAAAGTAGAGGGAGTCAGGAAGAGATGAATTAGAGGATGGCAGCGTGTGGGAGTCAGATTCTGAGGAGGATCAGTGATTCACAAAAATATTGAGTCGGAAGGGCAAAACTAAAAAAAAAAAAAAAAAAACTAACCCATGTGACAAGTAGTTTGGCCACATGCTACATTACAAAGCCAGTTTCGTCTACCCACAGTCCATTGTGAAAGACTTTTTTGCACCGGAGTTCTTGAAATAGCATGCCTCACTCATGAAAAGTATAAGGAGACAGACAATGTACAGATAAAATACCACTGGTTTAGAGAAATGCCCTCCCCCCACCCACTGAAACCCCAGACTGTCACTGTAAGCATTCACCCGATATCTGAAGGTCCCATGTGACAACTGACCCGTCAGACTTGCCGGTAAACTTCATAAAGGAGAGCGGCGTCCTCACAGCTGTACAGGAACGCATGAGTGAGATGGTGCTGGAGCGCCGTGCAAGCCGAACAGCATGCCAAACCACATGGGGCAGATTTTTAAAGAGGGGAAAAAAAACTTTTTTTTTTTTGATTGCACATTTGGTGAATCAGCTCATAAAAAGCAACTACCATAAGTATAGGGCGACCTCTGCCAAGACACAATAAGACACATTCACGCGCTTAGTAACATCTTTACATTCGGAGCACGGCTTGCAGAGGAAAAAATGTACCTGAGAATTTTGCATGGATTGTAAACACATTAACATTCTCCTTCCCCCTCCTTCCACGCCCCAAACTGCTACTATATATGAACCTGAAGAACCCCCTTCACTTCCTCAATTAGCAAGGCTACCTGAATGAATTGGCAGACCAAGGAGGGGAATCCATCCAGCAGTTACTTTGGGGGTTAACCCCAAAATTAGCACATTAAAAAGCAGAAATGATTAAAATTAGAAACCTCTACCATCATCCCCTCAGCACTGGCCTGTGGAATTCCTAGGAGAAACATTTGCACCATAAACAGAGTCTCTGAATGGCCAGCAAAGTATAGAAATATGGCCCCCAAATCCTTTAGGAAAGGCAAAGGATTCCACCCAGGGCATGAAGACCGGTTTGGGTTAGGGTCCGGACTGAGTGAACCCTACACTGAAGCAGGATCCCTGAGCAGGAGTGGAGAGCGCTTTCACGGGTCTCTCTCTCTCTCTCTCTCTGGTGGTAGCTGCCCAGGGGAATTGTGGGAAGGGAGAGCGATGAATGGCTGATTTAGAAGTAATGGCTCATGACAACAACCAAGTAAACTTTTACAAAAATACAGTAACTCTGAAAGGATAAAACAAAAACTACATACACATTTCAAAACACCTCACAAAAAAACTAAAAATTGGGTATTCGTTAAGGAGAATTTCAATAAATAACAGAAAAATCCTCAAATAAATATCCTTGCCTACACTGATTTTTGATTTTTGAGTTGTCTAGTCCTCTTCCTGTTTGTCTTGCTTCTGTACCAAAGTATACGAGGTCATCCCATCTTCTTCCTGATCATCTTCATCTCCGAATGTCTGCTCCTCCATGGTGGTGAAAGTGTGAGACCGGGCCGCCACTTGGGCCGCGAGGGCGGAGCTGAAGCTGAGGGTGGCCGTGCCATGTATCTCTGAAAGTCTGTCCATCACGGAGAGTGTGGGTGGTCTCCCCACCAGGGGGCGCCCTGTTCCTCCCTCCCCGTCTCGGTCTCCCTCCCCCTCAGTCCCATCATACTGGTAATGGACGGTCTCTCCTTTGCCATCAGGAATACCTACGCAGGCCTTGTCCTCTCCCACCTCAGACTGTCCACAGCAAAACTCTGCCTCTGCCTTCGTAGGTAAGGGATCTGATTCTTCTGTGTCCTGCTCTGGTGCCCGATTCTGGCCCTCCACATTGTTTCTGGCCCCGTGCCTTGGGTCCAGAGGGGAAGGGTCCACATGCCCACAGGGTTCCATCATTGGTACAGGTGCTATAGGCATCAGGGCAGCTGTGAGACAGAGAGAGATCACTGGTAGCCAAGTCTACGCAAGGGAACCAGAGTAGCCGTTTCCAGCAGTATGAAGTCAAAGGTAATGTAATTCTAACCAGCTATACTAGTGGTTTTCTATTTAAACGATTTTAAATTTACGTACCATTCATTCATAGGAAAAAAACTGCAGATGGTGTAAAAGATGAAAGGTGTTTAGAAACAGTAAGATTAGTATTGTTCTCACTGAAAGGTCACCAGACAATAGGTTTACAATCAGCAATGCATGATTCAAAAATATACCCAATAAAATATTTGGTGTAGCGGAAAAAAAGACTCCCAGTAGAAATGGGACTGTAAATGTTGACATATACAGCCTAATATAGTGCACCATTACACATTACTGGGTCCCTGCTGACTGGTCTCACTGGGCTCCACCGCAGTCTGCGGGCGATGATGTCACGGTTACTGTGACAACACTCAGGGCATTCACGTGACCGTGTGGATTCCAGCCAGGGCCACTGGCACTGCAGTACAAAGCCACCATCCACCACCTTCGTGGTACCACACCTGGGGTCAGGGGTCCCACATCATGCGTCATGGTCACCAGTGTGTCACATAATGAAAGTCAATTCATCAAGGCACTTTATCAGTTCAAGGTGGGAGTCAAAGAACATACTAGAATGTGGATTGTGTATGTCATGTATAAATTACATTATGAGGACATCTGTGATAAAAACCTGTTATTTTGATGTTTACTTTATAAAATGCAACCAAATAACTGAAAAACTACCAAATGTCTTGTAGCTTGTTTGGTTACTTATGGGTAAGGATAGACTGGGTAGGTATTAAGGTTGTCATTGTTAGAATTAGGGTTATGCCCATAAAAATATGAATAAAAACATGCATGTGTGTGTGTTAGACTGGGTGTCCTCTGTTTCGTGCACTGGCAGGATGTCTTTGTGCCCCCGTACCTCGATCGCTGAAGAGCAGCTGTTTCCACTTCTGCCTCTCGACGTCAGACGCACGCAGGCCCAGCACGGACTTCAGCTCCAATAGGACTCGCCGCGACTCCTCCCGCTCTCGCCTTTGCTGATCTCGCTCCTCTAGGGTCAGCCGGTCTGAGGTGGAGCACCGCCACTCCCCGTCCGAGTCCGAGTCCGAGGCGTACGCCTCCAGCTCCTGTCCCGTAGGAGTGCAGCGAGGTGACCGTCACTCAGCGGCAGGGCCAGTCAAAGCCAGGACCCCGCCCACAGCGTGTATCCCATGTGTGCTCACTCACACACCCACAACACCTGCCCTGATTACCACCCCAGGTCTGACAGGTCACAGCCTTGAAGGAGCCTGAAAGTACATTTTACCAAAATATCAGTCATTCATCTGTCATGCCTGTAGTACAGCCACACCCACTGGGACACCGTTGGCTTTTCTGAAACACTGTAATTCACTAATCTTCACCAATCAGGGTGAAACTAAAACAAGACTCCAACTGTCCAGGAGGACAGCTTTCTGCTGGGACACAGCACTAGTGACTGCCGTTTTGCTGTGTGCTGTAAATCTGTGATTTTTAAGCGTGGTGCAAACATGAGGTTTCTCTGTTGCATTGGCTAATCAGAGGCGATTCAGGTTGTCACCTCATGTGAAGTGCAACAGCTTAGTAAGTCACACAGTCAGTTACTGAACCCCTGCCCCCAAGCCCTCTAGAGGAAGCAAAACATGTCATTGTGTCATTAAATGGTCATAAGATCAGGAGCCACAGGAGGTAAATAGTGTCTTTCTGAGGCAGCCTTAAATTCTGGAAATCACAGAGAAGCCAGAACTCTGGGAATCGGATGAAACAATTGAGGAAGGAGTCGCCTGAGGCCCGGAGCTGGACCTGGGTGGGGGACTTCCAGGCTGTGGGGTAAACCTGTACGAAGAGGATCAGGCGGAGGCGGGACCTGGGTGGGGGGACTTCCAGGCTGTGGGGTAAACCTGTAGGAGGAGGATCAGGCGGAGGCAGGACCTGCTCCTCGGGCACGGGGTCTTGGTCCTGGATGAGGGTGATCGGGCATGGCGGGGGGGCCAGGAGGGTGAAGGTCCTCTCCTCCGGAGACTCGGGGGTTCCTGAGAGAAATGTGCAGACCACGAGGTGCATATTAACCAACGGACAGCATGCTATCTACAGGCCATGGGTTTTCCAGAAAACAGGAACTTAAATAACCCAGGACCCAGGGACACATTATTAATGGATAAACAATGCAAGGTATGTCTGCAGTGAAGACAGAAGCCTCTGCAGGCTCCAGCAGACATTTACGGGTCAAGCAAAACCAAGGTAGTAATCAGCTTGATGACATGGGTTCTGGGAATGCGGGGGGGGGGCGGATCGACATTTTAATTTTCTTTCGAGACATCGTGCCTCCCCCCCACCAAAACACACCCACTCTGGTTGATTTATGGCCCCTTAAGAGTGGCTGTCTCAATAGCAGCAGATGGAAACACTTATTACATTCAAAAACAGTAAAACTCCCCAGCAGGATGTTTCCCTGTAAGCTCCGCCCCATCTCCCCCCCTCCCCATGTATTTACCCCACCCCCTAATCTAACTGGAGACAGACTGACTCGCAGGCAGCACCCAGAGGCAGAGCCAAGCGGGAAAGGTACCGGTGACATAACACCTTAACACTGCATTGTGCTGAGTCCAAAAGAGCCCCACTGTGGCCACTTCCACTAACAAGGGACATCCAGCCATGTGACCTGAGAAGAACCATGTGAGACAAGGGGGGGGGGTGCCAATGGTGACCCTCAGTGGCTTGTTAATGCCAGCAGGAGGCAGCAATGTGTTTGGATTCTATGTCAGCTGTGACCCCCCCCAAGTTCTTGAACAGATCACATGACCACTGAGCTTTGTGCAAGCTGACATCACCAGGGTGATGTGATAAAGTGTGGTAAATAAGGCATCATTCTCTCTCTCTCTTCTCTGCTTCCCTCTGAAGATGTAATTTCCTACAAAGGTCAGAAAACGGGGCAGGACAGAGGAGTGAATTCTCTCTGAAAGACGGACATAGAGAGGCAGGGTGACCCAGTCTCTAATCATCACAGGTAGATTGACACCTCCCCATCTTTTTTCTATGTAGCGCATCTTCGTACACACAGCATGCTACTTCTCTCTGTTTCTGTGCCGTCCCGAACACTGCCAATGAATGGAGCTCTGAAACCCACAAGGGGCGGGATTATCAAATGGATTAATCTACTTCCCATTGGTCGCCTTATCAGCTCCAGCTCAGTTAAACCAGTCAGTGACTGACAGGGAAATCCAGCCCATCCAGTATGAAAAGTTTTGCTAATTTGTTCTACTGCCACTGAGGGTGTGGCAAGACACAGTCAATGGGTGGTCAGGCTGGGCATGGCTTCCCATCATGCCCCTCACCTGGGCAGTTGGTCGCACGGCACAGCATTCGCTCCACCTGTGCCACCGTCTCCTCCCAGCAGCTCGCGCTGGCCTGCATGTGGGGCTGCAAGAAACGCAGCCTGTCCTGAAGCTCCTGGTACCCCACCCGGGTCATCTCCATCGTCTCCCGGGAAACCATCAGTTTCTCCAGTTCATCCTCCAGTATTATCACTCTAGAGGGTGTGGGGTGAAAGTAAAACTAAACATTGGCATTGTAAAAAATGTCACCTGACAGCATTTCCATGGTACATACCAGAAATGTTCAGGAATCTTATTCAATCAAGTGACAATCTCTATCTTGTCACTTAGCTGTCTTTTTAGTAACTGGCTTGTTACACGTTGGACCTGTCTGTTTATTGTAAGTTTCTCCCATTAAAAACTCACATACTGACAAGCTGCAATGGCTAGCAGACATGCAGGAGCCCTAAGGGCCAGCCTGAGAAAAGTCCCCCCCTCCCCACAAACTGTGTGTGTGTGTTGTCTGCGCGGCAGAGGTCAACGGTCGGCAGGCTGCGTACTCGTTGAGAAGGGCCTTGAGATGGAGCTGCAGGCTCCGGACGGACGTGTGTAGGCTGTTAAGCTCACAGCACTTCTGGCGGGCGCGGCCAACCCGATCGGTGCTGTGTGCCTGCAGCTGCATCTCGAAGTAGCGATGGAAGTCGTAGCTGCGCTGCAGGTCGCCCAGGCTGCGGGACAGCACCCCATGCAGTGGCTCCGTCAGCCTGTTGGTGGCCCGGTACGCCAGCCCCCTGTTGGAACGTCCTGGTGGCTCCTCCTCCCGGCCAGGCGACAGAAGCAGCGCTAGGCGACGGAAGAACTCGGAGCTCTGGCTGACCCACAGCTGGAAGAGCACCTGGACCACAGGGGATAGTCAGCACGTCACAGGGAGAGTGTCATCAAACCACGTGTTGTTAATCCCTCCTCACTGGACCCGTATCATGTGTCCCAGCCTGAACCAGCCCAGCTGGACCCCTGTAACCACGATTTGACTCAGTTCTGACAGGCCCAGTGTCAGTAACCCCTGACACCAATGACTGGTCTCCAACTGGAGCCCAGGCAGCTGTCACATGACCTGGCAGGCAGCCCGCTATTTTACACTGCTTACGGAAGTGCCCTGGGCCATAAACACGCATGGGACCAGAGTGTCAGAATCAGAGTTAAATTCATAATGGCAAGGAAAAGAAAAGTAAGTGTCAATAAGGAATCCGGTTCCATGGAAACATTGGGAGCCGACATTAGGGTTGAGACGTATACAGGAAGTCTGGCAAGACTGCAGCCAGTAAACAGAACACAAAATTTACCCACATCTGTGTGAAACCCTCACACAGATAATGTTGATATAAACTTTCCCTAAATCTCACTGCAAAGATCGTCTGTTCTTATACCCCATACTGTCTGCTGTTCTTGAGAACTTAATGTTTCTAGAGCCCACAATATGGGAGAGTAACTGCAAAAGAAGTGAACGTCAGGGACTGAAGGCCCAGCAGAAGAGGAGAGAGGGATGAACAGGAGGAGGAAGAAAATGAGGAAGTAAGAGGAAAATGGACTGAGGCAAGATGTCAAGAGGGAGGTGGGGTCAGAGGTCAGGGGTCGCTCACCTTGAGGGCAGGGAGGCTGTAGTCGTCAGTCAGCTCCTGTGCCTGTTCATCAGACAGAGGCTCCTCCCCCAGGCCTAGGCCCAGCTCTCTCAGCGGCACCGTAGAAACGTAGTTTGTCACGTTGTCGATCTCCAAGGTCAAGGGGTACGTAGCAGACTGGGTTAAGGCAAGTGGACCTTGGTGTCGGACCCCAAAGCCATCTATCACGAGCCAGGAAGTGTGAGACGGGCTCACGGGCTGCTACGTCCCACATGCCATTTGTTTCCCTGGGTTCTGAACAACTGAGTCACTTGAAGAGGAAGTCAGATAGAGAGCTTCAGAGGGAGATGACACTCATCCAGGCTGTGACACAGTATGCATAAAAGCACAGTGCCACTCTAACATAATCGCTCTGGAGAGGAGCGGAGCCGTTCCTCTTGCCAACATCTACATGGACATGGTGGCTCCATGACACGCTGCCATAGCAGTTATACCTTTATTAGAACTGAGAGGATAGGGGAGGGGGAGTGGGGTGGGTCTTTCTAGAGCTTGGGCCTGGTCCAGCTGAGCTGACCTGGTTTTCCTGCCTGGGTTGCCATGTCGTCCAGTGAAGGGGGGGCAGGGGGGCCGCAGAAGGATATGACTTGAGCATGTGGCAGGTGGCCAGGCGGGCAGCGCGGAAGGCGGCTCTCAGGGCTTTGTAGAAGGCTTTCCTCAGGCCCAGCAACTGCTGGCCGCGGGGCTGCCCGGCCTTCTTAAAGGGACAGGCCGCACTGACCCTGTCGAGCAAACTTGGAAGAGTGAAACGTGATACAGACTGTGCAGACATCCCACGGTGGCTCTGTCGCAACACACAGTAGCGTGCTTCCCCAGCGGCGGATGCGTGCAGCGCAGGGTTAAGAAACGCTAACGCCGGGTGGGAGGCACACGAGACACCACCAATGGCCTTCGCTGTCCTGCTCATGCAGCTGTACCTCACGCGCACAGGCAAGCAGGCAGGCAGGCAGGCGGACAGACAGACTGTCTTAACTATCAGTCAGAGCTAGTAGCATAAACAGAGATGGGGATGGTACATTGGATATGATGTCATAGGTGGAAGGAAGACGTGAAATCAGGAAGCTGGAGGGACAGAAGGTCAAGAGAATGTAAACATGTCTGGAAGAGTAGACATGGAACACAAGCTCATTAATTTGATACTACTTTACCCAGAATACCCTTGCAAAACACAAATATTATAAGTAGAGCTCCTGTACATTCTCACACAGATGACTGTTTCATATAACCCTGACAAAACTATTCTAGTTACTGTATATCTATGGCTAATAGGCACGAGATTCCAGTTTGTGGCTTCCTGTGAGGAGTCATGTCCAGTCAAAAGGGATCAAGCCCTTCAAGACTCCTCGTGCATGGACCCAAACTGCCCCCCTCCTCCACAGAACCAGTCCCCCTTAATCCTGATGCAGTGACAGACAAAGTCTTATCCAAGAACATACTAGGTATGCGGGGAGAATGGTACAGGCCAAAAGAAATAGGGCATTATGGGAGAATCCTACAGGAGGTCACAAGGTGCGGATGGCTTTATGGGGACTGATCATAGTGAAATATATGACAACGAGAAAGGGACAGCATATGCCCTGGACACAGCAGTTGTGATAGGGACAGGGGGAAGGCACCAGTAAAACAGGGACAGAACAGGTGAGACAGGGACACAGAGAGAGGCCTGGTGTGACAGGTAGGGACAGTGGGAGAGAGCAGATGTGATAGAAACACAGGGACCAGTAAGACACGGACAGTGCAGATATGACACAGACAAAGGAACAGAGTGGGTGTGACTGGGACAGAGGGATAGAGTGAGTGTGACGGGGACAGAGGGACAGAGCGGGTGTGACGGGGACAGAGGGATAGAGTGAGTGTGACGGGGACAGAGGAACTGAGCAGATGTGACAGGGACAGAGGGACAGGGCAGGTGTGACGGGGACAGAGGAACTGAGCGGGTGTAACGGGGACAGAGGAACTGAGTGGGTGTGGACACTTACAGCGTGAATCCGCGGGAAATGACCTCCGTCTCCTGGATGAGCCGCAGCGACTTGCGTGCCAGGCTGGTTAGGGTGCGGCTGCTGATGGCCAGCTGTTCCAGCTTCTCCTGCTGAAGACACATGGTCTTCTGCAGACATGTTGCTCGCCACAGGCTCCGCCCCCGCAGCACAGCCAGGGCCCCCAGGAGCATCAGCAGGGACAGCGACGCCGCCAGGCCTGGTCCATTCTCCAGCACCAGTAGGCCCATCAGCACGGCTGCGAAGCCCACAAGCACGGACACATCCCTGGGCAGACACAAGTCCACACATGAGCTCCCTATACAGCCCTGTCTTCTGGACAAAAATGCCGGCACTTATCCAAGGTCACAACACACATCAATCACTGGACGAGAGTTTAAAAAGCCAGTGTTTGTTTTTGAAACACCTCAGATCACTGGGGCCAAACTGCCAGGCAACTCAAAGTGTAATATCCTTCACAAGGAACCGAGCAGGAAAAGCAGAAAATCCCCAGCTGCTAAATGAATGAGAAGCGACTTTGGGAAGGCGTGCACAAATGCAGATGGGGGCCTGACACAAAACAATTAGGCTAAAGGAGAGAATGAGTCAGAAAACAGAACAGATAAATCCATCCACCCACCCATCTTTCAAATGCCTATCCAGTGCAGGGTCTCGTTGAACTTAGGGCAGGGGTGGGGAACCTGATCCATGGGGAGCCAATGTGGGTTTTTGGGACGACCTCACAACCACTGTTTTATTATTGGCTGATTGTGAGGTCATCCCAAAAACTGCACCCACACTGGCCCTCCATGGATCAGGTTCCCCATCCAAGACCTAGAGCCTACAGAGGATACAAAAAGCATACATATTCCTGTTAAAATGCAAGGCTTTGTGACAAGGTGCGCACACTTATGCAACCAACTTATTGGATGCTTTTTTTAAAAAAAATTTTAATAACAATGCTAGCCCTAGAAAAATGGGAGAGAGAGACAAAAATGGCAAGAGAAGAGACAGGTAGTAAAAAGATGAAGAGGAGAAGAAAAAGGAGATTAATATCAAGGATGGGCTACTCGTTAACTGTTAAAAGGTAGGAAGATGACACCACAGGAAAGTGGGCGCGTCTGTGAGTATATATTATATAGTGGGGACATTGATAAAAACCTGTTATTTTGACCTTATAGGGGCATTTTTTCCATATCCACATGGATAACCTTAATTTTATGAAAATCTATGCATGCATTTAAAAAACTGAGAAATTCTTGTATTCTGTTTGGTTACTTGTGGTGACGGTTAGGGTTGGGTAGGGTCAAGAAATTCATGCAGTGTCCCCATAAAGATATGATGATGGGGACTGTGTGTGGGTCTGTGTGTTTCCAGAGGTGGATAGTTCAGGTCCAGAAAGTAAAAGTCCAGACCAAGATTTTGTTTCAACCAACCAGTTGAGTAGTCTATGATTATGACTCTTTATACTCAACTGGTCGGTTGAAACAAAATCTTGGTCTGGACATTTACTCTCTGGACCTGAACTACCCACCTCTGTGTGTTTCCGATCATTGGAGTCTGACAGACAGGGGAAAGTCAAAAGTGCTGCAGTTACTGGCCAGGCAGTGGCTTATCAAGGTCTGGCTTTTATACTTTTTGATTCCTGGGAGTGTACAACTATGAATATGAGCAAGGTGTTAACCTAAGGGAGGAAGACGACAAGATAAAGGGATGGAGAAAAGAACACTGAACGAGACAAAGGAAGGGACAGAGAGAGAGGTTGACAGGGTAGATGTTTTCCGAGCCGTACCAGAGGGAAGGTGTGGCGAGGAATCGTGGGGTGACAGTATGAGGATGGCTGGGGGAGGACGACGAGCCCACGGAAAGGATGCTGGGATCCAGCAGCTCGATGAGCTCCACATCCTCCTGGAGGAGCACATCCTGTTCCAGAATGGTGCGCAGCGAATACTGCTGAAAAGCCACGTCCTGGAGAGGAGGACGATGGTCAGCGAGCAGGTGGATGTGTGTGTACACACACACACACTCAAGAACTCTTGCTCACTGATCACCACGGAGACAGACAGATGCTCACCAATCACCACACTGAGAGAGACATGTTCACCGAACATTACAGAGACAGACGCATACTCACCCATCACCACAGAGAGAGAGACACACTCACCAATCACCACACAGAGAGACCCTTCCTCACCAATCATCGCAACACATGCAACACCGATCACCACAGACAGCGAGAGAGAGACACACTCACTGACCACCACACACATACACACATGGACCATAACACACACTTTGTCTTTCACTGCATGTTTCCATATGTGCTACTCAGATACAGCAAACCCATTCCTATCATTAGGGTGAAACATGACAGCTGTAGCAGTAACTAAAAAAAAATTGCTTAAACTTATAATCCCCCTTTCCCCAGGAACTGACTTTGATTTTATCCATTAATAAGAAAAATACCAGCACTCAAAAATGAGTCATTTCCTAATCTCACACTAACTTGCTGAAATGCTATAATTCCATGTGATGACAACAAAGAAACATGCCGGAGTCGAACACGGCTGCTCATTGGCTGTTGGCCTGTCATATCTGTGATGACCCTTACCAGCTGTTGCTCCAGACTGTCAGACATGACACCTTGGTGGAAGGGGTTCAGCTTTCTCACAGCATCAGCCAGTCTCCAGAAAAGGCTTTCCTGAAAATTTGGGGGAGGGGGTGGGGGGAAAAACCCAGAGGGTAATGATCTTCAGAGCTCTTCCAAATCCCTGCAAAGGTCGGGAGACCTTAAGCAACCAGTGGCAGGACTGTCTCCTCAGGAAATAAGCTGTCTCGGAGTTCTCTGTGTTGCCAGACCCACAAAATCCTAAGTCAGCCTGCTAAACCTGCAGCAGACCCCCGTAACTCCAGCAGACCCCCCTGTCGACCCCCCCAGCGGTCAGGCATGCACCTACTTCACCAGGTCACAAACGAAGGCTTCATCCGCTCGACATCACCCGTGGCCTTCAGACACCGTTGAACCACCAGAGCACAGTGTTACTGCCGCGTTACCATGGCCACAGGGGCCACACATACGGGCCTTCCCCAGGGTTCCGTGTTCCTGGCCGGTACTCCGTCTCCACACAGTGCGGGTTTAGGATTCCACCGGGGGCCCCGGTGCACCGCCATGGGGAACAGCCGCTTTCAGGAGCCAACAAAGGGCCTCTTTTCATCTGCTGCTCCTTCCATTTACTCTCTCACTCCGTGATTTCCCCCCCCCAACAAAAGGCCCCCCCAGACTTTCCACAGTCCACACGCACACACACACACACACACACACACACCTTCACAAAGCCCTTAACTTGGCAGGCTCTGAGTCTACACATAACCTCAAACAGGCGCACACACACAAGCAGCCTGCTGTCTAGCAGACTAACGGGTCACTGAATCTCAACATACAAACAGACTCTCGCCGAGTTTCTGAGTTTCCACAGCTGAAGGTAAACAGATTTTAAGGATAATGCATTTACGTATGTATGCACACAACTGACGGCTTCACTGATACCACTGTGGACTAGGCAGTTCATCTGATTGTTCTGTCAGCCAATCACACTGACCTGGATGTGAGGACACAAAGTTATTGATTATCAATTCCAGCCTGATACAGGAGCAGAGATGCATATTGACTAAAAGCAGAAAAAGCACTTTAATATTTAATACATTTCATTCTTAAAGTCTGCAGGGTGATGTATTAGTCTGGAAGCCCCATTCTGACTCATTATACCACAGTCATGGCCCTTACAGGAGAGAAGGTCTTGTAAGTCAGATGTGTGCGACCCAAATGCAGGCCAACCAGGACGGCATAAGCCTGTCCAGAATCAAGGGTTCAAGCTGTCCGCCTACTGGCACAGTTAATCTCTCACATATTTTAGGGATCACACTGCGTGTGGGATGACTTACAGCGATGGGGGTGTGAGGACTGGGGTATGTGTGTGTCTGTGAAAGCAAACTGTTGGGTGGGTGGGAGTAGTGTGGAAACAGACTTCTTGAGAAAGACCAGTCGGGGGGGGGAATTTTTTGGCAGCGATGACAATATGGAGCGATGCTCAGACAAACGGTCTGAAGACTGCGGAGTGAGGCGTGTCTAGATGTGAAACCCGACTATCCGCAGAGCTGTGAATAAGACTCGCACACATATGCGCACGCACGATGCCACACTAAGCAGAGTGCATCCCAAACAGCGAGCGATTCTCACGTTTATCTTGTCATAAGGACAGATAGGTTTTGGTACCATGCGAGTACAGATCCGGTTTTATAAACTAGAATTGAACATAACCACAGCCCAGACGAGAAATGCCTCACTGATCTTAGATCAAATTTATGGGTGTGGCAGTATTCGTTCAACCTATTTTATCATATCTTATCGCAAACTCTTCCTTTTCTTATACTTTAGCTATGCGTATGTATAACAAAAGAATTTCCCAGTCGGTCATTTATGAAGTACATCCATCCATCCATCCATCCATCCATCCAGTATGATCTGAACATTGTTCTATTTCCCTAACCCAGGGTAGGGAACGTAATCCATAGAGAGCTGCTGTGGGTGTGGGTTTTTGGGATGATCTCTCAGTCAGCCAATAATAATGCAGTAGTTCTCAGACCCAGTCCCGAGGACCCTCTGTTATTGGCTGATTGAGTGGTCATCCCGAAAATCCGCACCCACACTGGCTCTCCATGGATCAGGTTCCCTACCCCTGCCGTAACCAACTGACAGTGGACCTTCATGAACAGCATTGATCCCTTGTGTCAGCATGTCTGGCTGGGAAGATGTGTCCAAATGGATATTGCTGGTAATGTGACACTGGCTAAGACACCTGATTCACCCCCCCCTTCACCCCCATACAGCCACCTGAAGTAGATTTGTGGAGAAAGAACAGATCTCCCCCACCGCCAGTGTAAGAGACAGCCGGCTCCACCAGCTGTCGATCTGACCCTGAGGCCTGTGTGTGTGGGGGTGTATGTGGGTGGGGGGTTAAGATCTCCCATTTCAGCAAGAATGTATCCAAACACACACAGGTGGATACAAGAAAATACACACACACCCTGTTTCACCACTTCCTGGAAAAGGATTTGGAATCTGCGAGGCAGTACTAAAAACACGAAGATCTGGGCCGTGGAAGAGCCTTCCTCTGAGCACGGGCCTCAGACGGCCCTGCTGGGTCGTGGCCGCTAACCAGCCTGCTGCAGGTGCCTCTGTGCGCCCCATCGCGCCCTCCCCCGCTCACACGCCATTCTCTGCCTCATTGCCGGCCTGCGGCACCGCGAAGCCGCACCCCCCCATTGGGGTTACTGTCCGGCCACTCAGCTTAATCAGAGTCTCCTGGTGCCTGTGACCTGAGTAGCCGAACCCCCACCCCCGACTCACAATGAGAAATGGGTAATCCGTGTTGCCATCTCACTCCCTTCCTCTCTCTCGCACACACACAGATACGCCATGAGTACAAATCTGTGCTGGATGACGAACATCCACCCCAGGGCTTGATTTAGACCCGGCAAGCAGGTGACAGGCAGGTCTCCTTATGGTGATGCTGAGCACCAATGCTGATTATCATCGTGCCTCTGCTCTCTCACCTCATCAGCACTCTATGTCCACCGGTAACATACAGTGCATCTCGCAATCCATGCTTTATAGCATGAAACTGTTCTTCCAGTTGCACGAATAATTAGACTTATATGAGTGCATCTGCCTCCGCCTCCCCCAATCCAACCCACATCCGAAGCCACATACGAAACGTCACAAATAGGTCACACTAGGAGATGAGTGCAACCGCCTGGCGAGGAAAAAAAGGGGAGAGAGGACAGGAGACTGGATGGGGCAGGGAGAGGGAGAAAGAGGGAGGGAGGGAGGGAGAGAATGAGAGACATGGGAAGAGGAGGGTGGGGGTGAGTAAGTCAGGCCTCACAGAGTTTTTTGGACAGGAAAGCAGTGACAGGATTTAGGAAGACTGGAGAGGAAACAGCAGGGGGCGTGAGTCAGGGGCAGCGGGGGCACTCACTCTGGGCGAGGGGGGGGCATCCTGCTGGGGGTGCCCCTCCTCCCCTTCGGGGCACCGCTCTTCCTCCTGTGAAAGCGACGGACATGCCTCGAAGTCTGTGTGGCCTAGATCCTGCAAGTACTGGAACAGCGGAGATTTCTGGGGGAAGATGGGGGGGGGAAGAGAGAGAGAGAGAGAGAGAGAGAGAGAGAGAGAGAGAGAGAGAGAGAGAAAATACTTCTGTTGATTCAGGACAGACTCAAACACTCACAACTCTCACCATATACAATCCATCCCAGGCATTTAAAGAAATCGTGCTTAACATAGAGTGAACTGCTCTGAATAGCTAAACACTCCCAATTCACAAATGGACTCAAGCCTTCGGAATACAGAGTATCCTCTGTAAGGAATCCAGTCCAGATTGCAGTTCCCCGTGGATTTCTACAGCTACAAAGTCTTAAGCTTTATTTTTGCAGCTTGTGAAACCCACATTTAAATTTGGACGCAAATGAAAAGTTGAACTGAACTTGAGATCATAACAAAACATATGATCGTCAAAATGCTTCAGCTCAATTTGAGCTCATGCATCCTGGCACTGTCAACAGAGTCACGACTGTCAAAAGTGTCAAGATCATCAAATGATTCAAGTCAGCTCGGTTGTAGTCACAAGATTACACAGATTGTACAGATGAATGGTGCAGTGTAACTGGGGAACCGCATGCCAGCAGGAACGGGGCATTCAGCGCAACACGGCAATCTGTGTAAAATGAACTGCTCTGCAAATGTAACGTGGATCCCAAGAATCATCAGTTCTCATAACAGAAACTACTTTTTATTTCAAATCCACATTTTCTCCCACAGATGAAACATTCTTTTTATTATGATACTTTAAAGAATGAGTCGAAATGGTAGAATAACAAAGTAAATATTAGCTCCTGCAACTAACATATGGAAGGATGCTTCAAATCACAACAGTGTTTGCTGATACAAAACGCATCACTACTTCTGTTTTATCGAACAAAACCAGAATGGCAGGCAAATGAACGTGATCAGAATACCTACTAACATGTCCTATAAAATGGTACAGCTTCGTTAACTCTGCCTCTAAAAAATGAATGCTATTATCCTGTAGTGAACAACACAAACTTAAGATACTGGGGGAGGGCTTTATCCGGGCTGCGAGGCAACAGCACCGCTTAAAGCAGCTCCTGTTGCTGCAGCAAGAATTCAATGCTCTATTTTACTCCGTAAAAAAAACAAAGAAACACTGACCCATTTCCAGGCCAATGGAGTTCATCTGAATGCGACGCGCATGGATTGTGCACGGTTTAGGGCTGGTGGAGATGCTGAGCAGTCGACCTACCGGCCGGTTCACAGTCACAGATTACTCCTGATCATTGTCTGTCTCAGCTCAATAACAAGCTTGTGACCCGCCCGCAGCGGCGGATCAGGCGACATGCAGAGATGCATGACAGCAATTCAGAAATCAGCGCAAAAAAATGCAAGTTTACATATAATTGCACAGCCAGCCGCCAATCTGACTGTCAGATTACCATGCATGGTAGCTATTAAGTAACGGGGACTGAATGGGCAGCAGCGGCTAGCCGGCTATCACATCCAGCAAAACCACCACGATGCAATGACAACCCCAAGTCGCCCCTCTCCGCCAGGCCAAAACGCACGATTGTTTTCGTGCGCTTGTCTGCCCCACGACCTGCACAAAACGCGCACTATGCCTTCACGTAAATCGCGATCGCCAAACACAAAACGCCGCACGAACCTCGAACACCACTTCTTCATCAAACTCCTCAGTCATCGCTCCTCGCCATGGGCATCCCGACCCAAAGGGATTGTGGGATTGTAGTCCGAGAATGCCGAAGGGGAACAACGAAAAGTCATGCAAGCTCCGACTGCGCAAAGCGTCGATGTTGTGAAACTCGGCTTCCCATCATGCAAAGAGTAGCTCTTTTTGGTTACGTGATTAGCGTGGGGTGCCCCTAGTGGACATTCTTTGCAATTAAAACTCAATTAATAGCTAGTCAAAGGAGTCCCGTGCTGTGAATCTGAGCAAGCTGAGATGAGTGGCAAAGGAAAACACGGAAAACACGCTAAACCTATTTAAATCTCAGAAAAAACTATATAATTACTCAGAAAGTCGTATGGAGTGTTTTGGACGATTGGCTATTTTATGGATGTGGAGTTGACAATGCGTTCTGGAAAAGAAAACCGAAGAATTTACAAGGCAGCGAGTTCACCCAGCGAGTTATTCATGGAGTAAGAAGTTCTGGGAATCATGAGCACAGGTTTGTTCCACAAACTGCTTTAATCGATTTTAAAAGTTACGCTTTCTGGATTGGGAAAAGGGTTTCAAAGTTACATTCGAATTACGATAGATTACCTCGGCGATGCTTGCAGTTTAACAGCTAACTCAAGTAATGGGTGCACGGCATTGTTAGCTCGGAGGCTAAAACGCTTTGTATTGCTTTGATAGTTGGGAAGCAAGCCTACCTTTTCTTTATTCAAATTAAGTTTTATTTATTATGCGTCCATTTTTTTGTCATTTCAAGCAACTCACCTCCCTGGCTGTCACACTCACAACTTTTATTTGTAATACCCATGCATGTGATTTTAATGGACGGAAATAGTCAATTCCATCTAAATGTAAGTAGCCTATGCCAAGCAGTTGAAACTGCCCGGTTTGAGATACGAATCCGTTTTAAGCGTTTTAAAAATATCTATCCTTTTGTGGGGCATTGTCTCAAATGCTATGATTTGCGTGGGTTCAGAAGGAAATGTGTGCCTGCGGGTTGTTTTTTCTTCATTAACTCTTAATTGTCCTTTATTTGCATATGTAACTTCGTGTCGGTAAAGTAAATAATGTGATTTAAGTGATCTTACCGGTGTTTCCCTGGATTTTGTCGCGATGTTTCTTAGTCAGTTGTTATTCGTTGCGTTTATAATGTAATTTCATATTCCGCGCTCTTGATAGAAATTTGAAGTATTTTGCAAAACGTGATGTGTTTTAAAAACAGAAAACCTCAAATAGAAGCGGTGAAGACAAGGAAACGCGTCTAATAAAGGTGCTTTTATATGCGTCGTTTAATCAAATACGTAAGATGACTGCGCTGTGTTTATTTTGGTATTTGTACGCGTTTGGTAATTAGTAATGCAGAGTTTTAATAGCACATCCGCTGGATGAGCGTGAGCTGTGGGTGCCCATTATGCCTGAACATGCGTAACGTTATGCCCCATGACGGCGTACAGGACACTGCACCTCTGCCGCCTCTTTCGGTCGTATTCCCGTCCTTCAAAGCTGACATGCATGCATCAAAATAATGTGTTTGAGCTGTAAGTTTTGGAAGGTAATCAAAGTCCATACAGTCATCAGTTAGTCTATTTAATGCGAAGCAAGGTAGGCTATCCCTGTACAGTCATTGAGTTTAGTTAGCATTTTGCAAACAGTAAACTATGTAGATCATAATTAGAAAGAGTAAGATGGTACATCTGTAGTACAGGTTCTTATAAAGCTAGTTTGGCTGTGATGAACAATTTTATGGCCGTGGGGGAAAATATAAGCAATTTGAATTTTCTCTACTAAAGGCTGTAAAAGGAGCTGTAACTGAACGAAAATACGCCTTGTAAATTTAGATAAATATCAAGCATATTCAATATAGTAATTATTAACCTAAAGGAATTCGTGAGTGGGAGCCAAAATTGAGTGGTGTGAAAGATGTGAAGTAAATACAGAGGTGTCCACAGTTTCCACACACCCTGTTTTATCCGCCTTGCCAACTGCAGCCGTCCGCTGTGGGATTAATAAATCATCACAGAATAAACACCGGCGACTGCAAGCTGGCTCTGAAACGTCCCACCTTTTGCCGAGTCCGGACGGTCGATCGCCAGAAGCCTTGTCCAATGCACCAAACTCTAACCAGGTAATCTGGTGCTAAGTGAGTTAAATAGAGGATCCTGGTTTTGGCTTCCGGGTAATTGTTATTTTTTCTTCTTTGTGGCTTTGCTGGTGCTGGTTTTGAGGATGTTTAGTGGTCTGTGTTCTGATTCTGGTACCGGTGTCATAGGTATAGGTTTCCTCTGGCTCTCATCGCACAGCCATGTAGGCTTGCAGTTGGGTGAATTACTGTCTCTAAATTGTGTGTGTAATCCGAGGTGGACTGGCATTCCATCCAGAGTACCGCGTGCCTCTGTGGATAGGATTCAGGCTCATGGGACTGTACTTGATAACAGGGCAAGCAGAGTTTATTTTGGATCCGAAACTATCTAGCTCTGTTGATCTGCAGATGAGAGACGTGCGATAACCTCCGCACTGCTGACAGGCAGCCGAAATATAATCCCGCCAAGCAATTCAGTCATGACAATGTAATTAAATTCACGGTTTGCATTGTTTTCCATAGTATTGTGGATTAGGGAAGAGGCAACACTCGTCATTTAAGACTTTTGCTTCTGGCTCAGTTGGTTTTGAAAGTTTTCTAAGGACACAACATAAGATGCCTATGATATGTGCTGATAAATGTTTTGTCGGGGAGACTTTCCGGTTCCTTCAAATAACAAAGGTTTTATTTGAGGTTTGTTCTGAATGCCGGGAGTGTTGCGGTTCTTTAAAGGGGGCGGGGCACGCGTGGGTCCGTTTGCGTGCCCGTTACTAGCAAAGCGTTTATTTCGAGGATCAGTGCGGGGAGGGTGTGCTGTGTCTCCGCCGACCTTGCTAATTTGCGTCCTCCTACGTTGCAGATGATTTCCTGCTGTTTTCCTTAGTGTATGTTTCTTTATGGGATTTTTTGTCTTGAAGTGCCTCTGGATTTTTGTACAAAAGAAAATGTTTTTCCAAAGTCGCTTTAAAGCTTCGCTGTAAAACGCTTGGTCTGTAAATGCATAATGTGGAGTTTGCCATCAAAGCGCTCCGTCGTTCTGAGACAGTGTCTGACTTCAGTAACGGTTATTTTTAGACGACTGGACAGACTGCACTGTTGTTTCAGACTTTTTAGTTTTAAGTCGAACTAAAAAGGGTTTAATGAAACGTGTCATAAAAGAACCCCAATGCCGCTGGGTTTGTACGAATAAACAAACAAATCCCTTTCCCCTCTTGTTATATCTTTTCCAATTTCGACCAGCTGTCATCCAATAACTTCCCATATTGTTGTTTGAAAGGCTCCCTGTCATGAATAACCTCTGACGACCCCGTAATCTCATCTCTTCGGAGGCATACGCCTTGCCCCGCGGTATACAGTCAGGGAAATGGAAACTGGGCACTGCTGCTTCAGCACATGGGCTGCAGATGCTTTGCGGTACCCAGCTGTTCAGTGGTTAGATTCTGAAAGTTGACCACGTGGTTTTTTTTTCAGTTGATATCTTAACCTGCAGATCTTGTTTTCTCCCTAGATTTTACTGATATTATGGTATTAAGAATTTCTTCATTGTGTGAATGTTAATATTGTATATACTGCCTCCAACTGGTTCCATTTCAAAAAACAGGTTGCGTGTTAAAATGAACATATGTTGGAATAGGACAGGGGTGGGAAGTCTTATGCAGAAAGGGCTATATGTGTGTTTTTGCGGCAACTGATTAAATGAAGAGTCCTCACACCTGCAGGGTTTATCCGCAGTCTCTAAATTCTGCCATCTCTGTCACCTCAGGTGTGAAGAAGCCGCCCGTGGCCCCCAAACCCAAGGTTATCCAGCTGCAGAAGCCAATACCACCTCCGATCGCCCCGAAACCAGACATCGTCCTCTCACACTCCTCTCCAGCAGTAACGAAGAAGGCCAAACCAGCAGTTGCACCTAAGCCATGCCTTCCCAAAAGCACCGTTTCCCCAGAATCGAGACCTCTTGCCCTAAAAGGCATAGTTCTAAGCTGCACACAAGAGAGCACGGACACTTCGGAGAACCTGGGCCTTCTGAACTCGAAAAATGGGATGAAGACTCAGCTCAGCAAAACGGACTCGGATTACATCATTCGGACTTGTTCATGTGGCCAGGATGGCTGTGTACAATGTGAACGAGTGGGGAACTGCAAGTCAACCGGAACGGCGATAGACCAACTGGAAAAGCCGTGGGAAACGTGCCAAAATGGCGGGATAGAAGGGTGTATCACACAGTCGTCGCCTGTTCCCAGGATTCAGAATAAACCCGAGAGTGGCCAAGATAAAGTAGGGAACAAGAGCCAGGTGCTCAATGCCAGTTTTTTTGAGCAGAAATTAAAGGATGTTTGGGTCCAGGCAGTATCCCCCAATACCTACCATCTTAAGCATAAACCTCAGGGAAAGCCCATAGTGCCAGGTAAGGCTGGGATACCGGACCAGAACTTGAATGTCACTGTAGAACCCAATGTAAAACAGGTGTTCCCAGAAAAATCTTGGAGTGACGAAATTAATTGCAACGTCGAGCCATCCATCGATAAAGTCGAAGACTTACCCGGACATATAGAGAATTCATTGGAGAGGGATGCTGATTCTGAGCACATGCATCATAGACTCTCGGTTCCAGCGGCTCCTCAGAAGCCTCTGCCGATCCCCATGCCGCGAAAGCCGAGAAAATCTGCATTACTTAGGCAGGCTGGTGTTGATATAAGCTCCCTGGAGATCAAGGAGCCAACTGAGATGGTTCAAGGAGTGACTAATGAAAAGTCAGCCTCCTGTGATAGTCCCTGTCTTTCTTCCAAAGTACTGGTTCACACACAGTGCGTCTCCTACTCCAAGAACTCAGGTGATGATCACAAACACTCTTCACCTTCTCTAGAATCTGCTGTGTTAGAGGATTTGAAGCGACCAATACCTCCTCCACGTAGGGCATCACTTACACCTGAACTCGACAGGGCGTCTGGCTACTTTCTGGATGGGAACTACATCCAGGATGAGGGTGGAGATCATCACTGGGGGGGTGGTTTTTTGGATGAAGTTGGAGGCTGTGGTGACTTTCCTCCATATCCCATAACGAGGAGTCTCCCCAAGAAGCTCAAGTTGAGCTGCAATCTGCCTCCCCCTGTGGCAGCCAAGGTGTCTTCCACAGAGGAGGAGGAGGAGAGGTCACCAAAAGTTGCCCCGAAAAAGCCACAGAGACACAGCCTGCCAGCTTCCGTGTTGCTGAAGAAAGAGTTGTCAGACGAGGCAGAGGAGAGCGGCACAAACTACGAAGATAGGATATATGAAGAAGCTCCCGGGGAGGAGGAGGAGGAGGAGTCTGACACGGCAAAAGCGGATGAGGGGGAGATGGGAGCGCTTCCGGCACCCCCTACTGAAAAAACGACGTGGAGGTTTCCCCGGCACATGGTCCCATTCTTCATCAAACAAGCATCTAGGAGTTCAAGCACGGAGCCACAGCGCAAAGCACTTGCCTTCCGCTTGGGGAAGCAGAGGGCCAAGTCCTTCTCGTCGGCAGATCTGGACCGATCTGACGGACAAAAGAGGAGCTCTTTCAGGAAAATCCTGGAACTGAAGCTCTCGGTGAAGATGCTTCCCAAGCTGCTGGCGAAGGGGAGTCATTCTCTGGACTGCACTTCTATTGAGACGGAGCAGTCTATGGATGAGAACTGTAACGGGGCCCCTCAGGACCAGGACAGGAACCGGCCCAGGGAACGCAAGCTGTCATGCCCGCAGATCGCCTCTGAGCCTGATGTGCCCCGGGACGAATCCCACTCGGGGGCGGAATATGAGAACCTGCCGTTCTATGAGGAGATACCCGAGTACATGAACCTTCCATTTCTGAGTGCAGCGGGGGCACTTAGTGACTCGCACGCCTGCTTCATGTGGCAGAACTCATCCAGCATGGAGGGCGACGATGAGGACGGGGACATTTATGAGATTCAGGAGCCGTACGAGCCTCGAGAGATGTTTGCAGCTCGCAAGAGGTAACGGGACAAATGGGCTCATTGGTTCCATTTCCCATGTCTCATGATCTCAGGGTGCATCTCGCACATGTGAATCTGTGTGCGTCTATATATGAAGACTGTTAGTAAATAGATTTGCGGATGCTGCATATTCTTAACCCGTCTGCATTGGCTTTTTTGAAGTAGGCCTTGTGATTTTGGTGGTGGTAAAGCTTATGGATGAGTCCGTTCCCACGCCCACTCGGGTTCCCTCCCCCGCTAGGACCAGTATGTGGAACAAGGGGGGAGTGGATTATCTGGGGGGTGGTGGTGGTTTGCTGTTTGTCAGTGTAAAGTGTTGACTGTGGAGGAAGACCTGAAGAACAATGTATTTTATTCTCTAGTGTGATGGGCAGCTCTGGAATTCAAAAACGTTCTTTCTTTTGTTTATTTTTTTCTTTTTTTTTTTTTTTTTTTTTTTTTGGAAGCCTGAGTTTGTTTCCTTCTGGGCTTTAAGTTAACTGACTGCCGGTGCTGATCTTCCATAGATGTCTACCTTATCTGTTTTGCTGCTCTCTCCCATCTCTGCAAAGGCGGAGCGCGGGAACATGCTCTGGCAGTGTAGCGATACACGGTGGATGTCCGTTACTCATCACACCTCGTTTCTAAAAATAACCAAAAATGAAGTGTGGGAAAGCCTGGATTGCGTGGAGAGATTCCGCACCTCAAGGCCCTGTGATGGGTGTGTTACAGAAAAGTGTGTGTTCACTGTGCTGCATGTCAGCAACTCCTGTGTTGGCTTCTTTTTTTTCTGCCGGACACCTCGCGTCCTACCCCCACCAGACCACCTCTGCGAGTTACCATCGAAGGTCCCCTCCGTGTGAAAGCAGCATTCACCCTCGTGCTGCTGGACCCGTCTTTCCTGTGGGTTATTTTTGGCCCCGTGAAGCAGGAAGCTTTTTCGAGTGACGCGCAGCCCATGAATTTTAGCTTGGAAAGAAAACGTTCCCCATGTTTCTGCTCTGGGGGTTTTTCTCCAGCTACCTCTCGCTTCCTCTTCCCGCCCCGTTCCGTCCTGGCCTACTCCTCCCTGCTCCCGTCTTCTGGAAGTCTGAGTGCGCGGTCAGCTGTGGGCGTGATGGAAAAGGCTGTTTTCCAGCAGCTTGGCCGGCGTCTCTCTCTCTCTCTCTCTCTCTCTCTCTCTCTCATTTCCCCTCACTGCTGACACCTGGCCTATGTGGGCCACCATTCAGATGAATGGAGAAAGCTGCTCCAGGCTCTTGGTGTCTCGACCCTGCAGGCCATGCCTGCCTTCCCATAATGCAGTGTAATGGCCCGGGTGGCACTGAAGTGTGGCTGCTTTCTGTCCTCCACTTGCTGTCAGTTTGTGAAGTGAAGCTGGTTCCCCCCTGGTTCAGTAACATTAACTCTAAAACTACCATGTCAGCCTCATGATCGTTCTGATAATCTGGTACAAAAACATTTAACGATGGCTTTACGTAAAGTTTTTAAAGGAGACTAAGCTAGCTGGCAATAATCCGTCATAGATGATATCCTGAAATGCTGTTTCTCAGTCATTCTTCCCTCCATCCATTGAGTGCTTCATATGTTCATAAAGGAACTCTAACACATGACTTTACTAAATGTCCATGTGTGTTCGTAAGGCTCTCGGTTTTTAGCGAATCGGAGGTGTGTGTGTGTGTGTGTGTGTGTGTGTGTGTGAGTGTGAGTGTGTGATTTTGTTTTCATTACATTGTGGGCACCAGAAAGAAAAATAGTTTTACAAAAATCTTGTTTGATTGCTATCAAAAAAGTAAAAATGCCAAAAGACTTGTATTTTGTTTGGTTACTTATGGTTACGGTTAGGATTAGGTGGGAGATTCGGGTCGCTGAGTGATGTGCTGGGGGGTCGAACCCGGCCTCGTCACTTCATCGTCTGCTCCTGTCCTCTGGTCTCATACTCTTGATGGCCCCCCTTTTATGTGTTATCTGATCTTGCGCCGATGTGTGTGCTGAAGGGGGAACTCCAGGTACCCCAAACAATAGCAAGTCAAAGTACTTGAGGAAGTTTTGTCTCAAATAATTGTTTTTTTTTTTCTTTGAGCACCCTGAAGGACGTAAACTGCATCTAGATTTGAATGGTAAGGTTTGTAATGACTAGTGAGTCTGAGGTCAGCTGTGGAGGTCTGTGTAATAAAGTGTATCACTCATTGTCTTCTCCTTATCTGAGGGCATTAATCCTGCGGAGACGTTGGGATGAGGGGCGTCTGAGATGCTCCTGGAACGCTTGCTGAGAATGTTCTGTGTGTGTGTGTGTCTGTCTGATCGGGGGGGGGTGTGTAAGGTGTTTTGCGGTTTTTTTTCTCTCTGGAGTTTTTCTCTGAAGCATTTAGCGGATGCCAGTTTATATAACGACAGCCAGGCGGTAAACAAGTGGGGGTTTGTCCTTGTCCCCACAGTGTGGGATGCTTGTTGGGGGGGGCTAGCAGCCTCACAGTGAGCTTCCAGTAAAGGTGAAGCGGTAGACCCTCATGGCTGACCATCGGACTGCTGACGACCAGAGAGGGGCTCTGCGGGTGAACCATACATGTCATGAGACAGGTCGTCTCTGTGGTGATCTTGATTCACGCCTCACAGTTCTGTGAAGTGGTCCGAGGATGACTGGGGTTGTCCTGACAGGAATGCGGCGCTAATGAGCCAGGGACCGAGACCGTGAGTGTGCCGCGTATGCTATTCGGGTCTTCGGCGGATTACAAACCCGCTCTGTGCGGTTAGTGAGCAGAGGACGCTTTTGCTTTGAATTCAACTCTTGTCTGATTGGGTTAGTTTGGCATCTTTCACGAGAGCCTGGGTTCATTCGAGCAGCATGTGAGATTGTGGGGACTGAAGTGGAAGTGCGAAGGAAAGTTGCGTGAAGGTAAGACAGAGGCCGTGTTTGAACCCGAGATCTGGCCGTTTGTGGGCATGGAGCGATGCTTCCCCTTTCGTCGACTGCTAACAAGCGGCCTTTGTGACGGACTCCAGGGCCTCTCGCTGGGGCCCGGTTCTCCCCTCCGCCCCCGCCGAGGTGGAGAGCGTCACCGAGCGTCCGGCGGCTTCCTGCCTGACGGGTCGCCAGGGGCCACGTTCAGTCCCAGGGGGGCCCTTTCACCGAATGTCCTGTCTTCCCCGGTAGGGTCTTCTCAGCTTTTTGGAAGCTGTCCAGGAGTTTTTGTTTGCAAGGAATCATCGTTTCCTTCTCCTCCCTGCCCTTGATACAGCGCCAGTGCTGAGCCGTTTTCCGCCCCCATCCCCTGCTTTGTTTTCCATTGCTTCTGTTGGGCTCCTCCTCCTCCTCCTCGAGGGTCCTCCTCATGGCCACTTTAGCCGGAATTGCCGTTCTGTGTCTCTCGCTCAGGCAGGACGCTCGCTGAGGCTGACATTACATGGTTTGGGGGAGGGGTGGCTTTAGCTCTTGCAAGGTGCGGCTTTTGGGTGTGTCGCCGCCGCATACAGACTCCGGAGCAGTGCTGGCAGGATGACCCATCTTGGTCGTGCTCGTTCCAGCATGCTTGGCTGCTGCTGCCCAAACACGCCTGGCTGGTTACTGGGACCTCATTTGCTTTCCCAGTCAGATCAGGTTATTTTGCACTTTTCCTGACCCCCTTTTGTTTGCCTACAGTACCAGCAAGCACTTAAGCACCCGTCCTCAACAAGATTTGTTTTGTGTACTGTAAGTTTTTAAGGTCACTTTCGATACATACTGTGCATATAGTGCCTTTACCCATAATACATTTCCTCAGTGATGATGCTGAGGTAGCCATACTGGAGTCTGTATAGATCTGCGAATGCTGGCGTTGTGCGTTTCAGAGGGACTGCTTTGTGTGTCAGGCCCAGTCTGCCTGCCATGGAAGGTAGGAACGTTCCGTGAGAATATCTGAAACTTCAGAGAAGGTCGGGAAATTCCGCTCGTTTGCGCTGGAGGCAAAGGGAGCCTCATGTTCTTGTTCTGTGGAGACATCATCAATATGCTTGATAATCTGCCAGCATCATAAAAATGGGATATTGGGCAAAGGGATTGTCTTGTTAGTGTCAGGGAGGATTGAAGAGTTTGTGTGTTAATCTCCTTTTCTCTGGTTGTGTCTTTGAAGTTACACCCATCAGAGTTGGGGGGTGGGGGGGAGGGGTCACTTTCCCTTCCTTCACTCAGCATCAATGAGCTTCTTCCAATGTGTCTCCATGTGTGTTTATGCTGTATTTTCGTTCGCTCCTCTTCCGTTTTGTGGTCACCTTGTTTTCTCTCTTCAGTCTGTGGCCGGTCTACGTGTCTGTTTCCGTGACACACACCGGCGTTTTCCTGTTTTTCCCGTCAGGGCATCTCTGGAGGAGGACGATGGGCGCTCTGAGGAAGAGGAAGTCCCCGGCAGCTCGGACGAGGACGACGACGGCAGCTCCGCCTCCAGCAAAGGGGAAGCAGAGTCACCCGGGGATCAGCAGGTGCGACTGTCTCTGTGTTCCTGTGGTCGTCGTGACATTAATCTTTGTGGAAGGTCTCCTTCCCTCAGTGGAGCGTATAGGAGGGGCCCTGCAGATGAATGGATTGTGCCTGCTGCAGACGTGATCCTCTACAGGCAAAAGTCACGTGGGCTGGCACTGTAAAGTTGACCATGCAAGAGTCCACAAATGCATACTCGAGTGAGGAGCAAGATTTCTGATTAGCAGTGGATTTGGGGTTTGTGTGTGTGTGTGTGTGTGTGTGTGTGTGTGTGTGTGTGTGTGTGTGTGTGAGACTAGATTCTCATTAGCTTTGTGGTACCCTCCCCCCCCCCCAACACTGTAATTGTGGTTATAACTTGACCCAGTTGAGTGCACAGTTCCAGTTTAGTCCCCTCCCTGCTTCTGCTTTCTTCAGCCTCCGTCTCCATAACAGGTCCTCCTTTGATCTTCAGTAGCTAAAACCTTCTGAGCGTTTCACAGGAGCCCAGCATTACACTCCCCATCCCCCCCCCAGAATAAATCATGCTCTGTTGGCTTTAAGGTGTCTTTAAAAGCCGGCTTGGTGTTGCCAGGCTGGCAGGGACTTCCTGCTTTGTGTTTGGTTTAGCAGCGAGGGT
Source organism: Mormyrus hasselquistii (assembly GCA_026779605.1). Lineage (NCBI taxonomy): Eukaryota > Metazoa > Chordata > Actinopteri > Osteoglossiformes > Mormyridae > Mormyrus > Mormyrus hasselquistii. Next base: position 21,096,756 of record JAODKE010000068.1, read on the forward strand.
GAGTTTAATTCCACCTCCTGTTGGATGTGTTTTGACAGGCTGAGACCGATATCAGGTGGAGAGGGGCATGTGGATGGTGTAGATCCCTTGCTGGAGGGGGGGGTATGCAACCCACAGAACACCAGTGCCCCTTTTATACCGCAGCACCATGTCCCCAGATCCACTTCTGTGAGACGACTGGGGGGGAGGGTCAATGATAGCATTACTGTTAGATGATAAAAGGGTAAGGCCATGCTTCTCCCCAGCTGAGGCAAAAATAACCCAGGAATGTGTTCTGGTTGGCCCACAGTGGCATGCTAATCCGTGTGCTGACCTTTGGTCTACAATTGGCAGAGAAACTGTGAAATTTCACTCACTCGTGCCTGAGCTTTTAGTTTTTGTAACGTGTTCACTTTCTAGCCATTTTATGTTGAAAAATCAAAATTTACTCTGAGTGGCAGATCCCCGTCAGATGGAGAAAAAGAAGTAAACGCAGCTTATCGATGCTGGCTTTGATTTTCCCCATAATGCATTTTCTTTTCCAGTCTCCCCTGTTTCCCCTGTAATCGTATTACCTGCCCACCCCCCAGTCACACACACGCAGCGTATGATAGAAGTTATACCAAATTAGCTTGGACCTACATGCATGAAATTTGATATTCCTCAACAGAGGGGTAAGTCTTTGGGCCAATTGCGGAGCAGCAGGGAGACTGACATCTGTGGCAGGGGTATGGCACCTCGCTGCACCCCCCCTAGTGGTCATCAGTCACGTTTATACAGCCACTCCTTGTCTGGACAACTCAACTGGACAGACCCATGCACAGCTGCCTCGTATAAGATAACTTCTTGTACGGCGTGGTGTGTGACTCTGTGGGTTTGTTACTCTGATTGGAAGGCTGATTGTGCAAATACTGTCGCCACACCTCTGTTGGGCCTTCCAGCAAGGCCCTTAACCCCCCCAAAATGCACCGGGGGTGCCAGATAAATCACTGACCCTGCGCTCAGACCCCAAGCTTCGCTCTGAAATGTATATGTGTGCCTCAAAGCAGAGCATAACGGGATATGTGTAAAGACAGCATTCCAATGTACGGTACTGTGCAAAAGTCATATTCAGTCAGAGAATATGTAAATTATTATGCTGATGTAAAGCTATATTATGTCTGTAAAGGTATATTGGCTTAGCCAATTCAAGAGCTCTCCTATAGTCACCTTAGTATTTGTGGCGACCATCCAATACACCCATGAATTATTCTACTCGGTCACTAGCACACCTTATAAGGGTAATCGATACCTCATTGAATTATTTAACAAATTATGTTAAATGCCTGAGCTAGAGGTGAAACTTCCGAAATCCATGGAATGGCTCGGGTACCTCTCAGGGGAGCTTTGGGACCTGAAGCGGTGTTCATCTAGCCGTCCTACAAGATATCTAACGTTTTGGAGAACATAAATTCCTGTCCTGTCAAATCGGTTATCAATTGTCATTTTCTAGCGTCAAACTGTGTTTTTGTGAGCACGTATGCCCTTCCTACTCGGATAAACTGCTTTAAACATTTTCTAAGACTGCCCAAGACTTTTGCACGGTGCTTGTCCTCATATTTGTGCAAAGGCATCATTTTATTCCAGTTTCATTTTGCTGCTTTTTTTCCTACCAGAATGAAATCGCAGCAAAGAAGACGAAGGTGGCCTTCATCGCCAAGGAGATAATGAGCTCAGAGAAAGTGTGAGTCTCTGCCGAGCGTGACGGTCAATCCCCGTGCGAGACCCCCAAGCTCACGTTACCTGTCTCCCCCCTCTGCAGGTTTGTGGACGTGCTGAAACTGCTTCACATTGTGAGTATAGTGAGTGTGAGCTGTGTGCGTGCGTGTGGCTCCTTTTGTCTTGTTCCTCTGTTTGGATTTGCTGGTGCCCTCTTGTTCTTTCACTCATCCATCCATCCATCCATCCATCCATCCATCTTGTACAACCACTTCTGTGTTGCGGGGTCCATGCAGTCAGGCTGGAGCCTGTCCTGCAGATCATGGGGCCACAGCCAGAGGGCGCCCTCTATGGGGAATCTCTCGTTCTTTCTTTATTAGTGATCGTAGAAAGCAGAACACAAGCAGTTGCATGGACCCTGTAACCTTTTAGTCATGGAGACAGCAGGAGGTCATTGTGACCCTGTTTCTGCCTGTGATTGTCCTCTTCTGCAAGCAATGAAGTGAGTGGGGCGGGGGGGGGGGTTGTTTTGCCGCAACTGTGTAGCCCCAGCCCCCCCCCTCCCCCTTTAAAAATCCATTGCTGGTGAGGTGGAAAGGTATCCGTGGCAACGGGGTTCACTCCCCCTCCCCGCCCCAGTGGGGCATGACAGGTGTGCGGGGGAGTTGTGAGTATAGGGTTGCCCATGGATGACTGGGGGGGGGGGGTGTTTATAGGGGTCCGGTTTAAACACTCAGCTTTGGAAACTTAAGGAGAGCTGTATGGTGATGCCCCACCCCCCCGGGGTACCTGTATTAACAGCGCCAAACCAGCTTTAAAAGGGTTCTTGTTTTGTTTGATTGTTGAGATTTGGGGTGGGGTCTTCTCCGGCTCTGTTTGTGCAGCGAGTCACACCCCCCCCCAGCCCCCACGCATGAAAAGCCTGGCTCGGGGTCAGCTGGGGGGGTTAATTTCCAGTAGGAGTGCCACGAGGCTGCACACGTGCCTGAGTTTAGGTGGAGGGGGAGTGCTGACAGCGCACCTGCCTGGTACCGTCTCCCTCCAGCTTGATGGATGTGACCGGGTGGGTCACTGCTCTGGGCCTCGTGGGGGGGGGCTGCGAACCTTTCTGTTTGTGTGCCATTCAGGGTGACGGCCCCCCTCCTCTGCGGACCGCGGCGACCTTCAGCCTGCATTTCCTTTTTTCATTATCATTATCTGTTTTCTTCGGCTGCCTGTGTGGTCGGTATCGGCCTCGACGCTGGCTGGCGCATCTCGGCCCTGTGAAATTCTCCTGCCGTTTCACCGCATTACGTTGCATCCGTTTAGAAGACTCTTATCCAAAGCAGCATGCAGCTGAGGGTCAGACAGTCCCTGGAGCAACAATGCACTGGCCCACCCCCATCTTGACTTGGCACCGAGGGGCCGGGATTAATCCTAACCACAAATTAGACAGCCCGGCCCCAGGGACTGTGGTCACGATGTCCCCCTAACCCTGCTCCTGAGGGGTTCTTGGAGCCTGCCCCCGTGTGACTAGAGTGACCTGTGATGCGCGAGTCGTCCGGGGGTGGTGTCAGCAAATGAGGCCCCCCATGTGTGTTGTATTAGGCTGCCAGCTGGGCGCCCCCCCCGCCACGCCTCGCCTCATCTCGCCTCCCCGCCTCGTGCCTCCTTTAGCCCTGTGGTTCCCGCGGTCACTCGCCTGTTTCCGGATGCTCAGCATTCCTGGCGCTTTTACGCATTTCGGCGGTGAGGCTTGAACAATGGCCGCACTACAGACTTGACTTCATTAGGCGCAGTGAATCCCCAGACTCATTTCGGCCAATTTGGGAAGATGCTGTTGGTCACAGTCTCTACCATGATGGAAATTCTGTCCATCTGCACTGATCAGCACCAGTGATTCATGTTTGTTGTCTATGTACAGCAGAGGTTCAGTGTCCAGACCAGACCCAGCCGATTATGCTGCTCATGAGGCAACATAATTAATGTAAAAAGACTTTATGTGATTTAAAGTACAAAAATACAATGAAGAAGCACCAAACGTTGCACATACAACTCATCATAACCTACCATGACAGAGAATCAAAACAGTCAGTGAGATATCAAATGCTATTGTTCAGGTTCATGAAATGCTGTTTTGTTATTGAAAATTGTTCCAGACCACTGGCTTTGAATAGAAATCTGATGCGGAACTTTGATCAAAAAGTTTGAGAAGCGCAGATGTAGAGTTTGTCTCGTTGGTGGCGCGGGCCTGGGGTCCGGTCGTCCCCACGAGGATGTGGCATTACTGAGGGAACTGTCTGAGTCACACCTCGTGAGCACGCCTGGCACATTCTCACAGTCACGGCACAGAAACTATTTTCACCAGTCTGGCATTACAACACAGAGGAAGTGCACGCACCCTACAGCTATGACCGTAACCATTGAGACCACTGAATTTCAGATCGGTAATAAGTATGCCAAAAGACTGAAATGTACAACATTAGAGGTGTCAGTGACTGCAGCCTTTCAATACCCAGCCATAGTGATGGATGCTTATTCCCGATTGGGTGTTTCCAACCAACCAGGATCCGGCTTGGTCCGACGAGACCGCAGCTTGCTTTGCATAGCCCATGGCCATCGGTTTCCCTCTCGCCACCTGACTGTCATCCGTGTCCCATGGCAGGACTTCAGAGACGCCGTGGCCAAGGCATCCCGGCAGAGCAGCAAGCCAGTTATCGAGGAACGGATCCTCAACCAGATCCTCTACTACCTTCCCCAGCTGTATGAGCTCAACCGGGACCTACTGAGGGAGCTGGAGGAGAGGGTGGCCCACTGGTACTGGAACATTCCGCTAAAGCTGTCCCTTCAGCTTCACATGTGCTTCAACACACTGCACCAGTGTTTCCCAATATGGTCCTCGGGTCCTGGGAGGGAGCAAAAATGTGGACTGTCTGTGGGTCTCCAAGGACCGGATTGGGAAACATTGCACTATACACTTGCTATACCTGTGAACTTACAGCTATGAGTGTCTGGCCCATTAACACGCTCGTTCAGTCAGCGCCCCCCCATTTCTGTCCCCCCAGGAACGACCAGCAGCAACTGGCTGACATCTTTGTGAAGAAGGGGCCCTATCTGAAGATGTACTCCACCTACATCCGCGAGTTTGACAAGAACGTGGCGCTCCTAGACGAGCAGTGCCGGAAGAACCCGGGGTTTGCCGGCGTGGTGCGCGAGTTCGAGGTACGGGTGCCTTACGGCATGCGCGTGTTGGTTTGATGCTGGTGAGAAGCTTCCCCAACTGGTTCGGACGTAAATCTCCAGTGTGAATGAGTTTGCTTCCTGTGAAGACCTCGTGCACGATCGCCCACGTTTTCCCCCCAAAGCACCGGGTCGGTGATGAAGCCCCTTCTGTATGACTAAGGATTAAGGAACAAGAAGAAACAAAGTTTGTGCTCGTAAAATTATAATCGCTTCGACCTTCCTGGTTGCGTCACAGAATGAATATGCTGAGCACATGAATCTGAGTGTGTGTGTGTGTGTACAGCCCACCCTGGCACAAAGCGACTTATGATGACCTCATGGGTTTCTCCCCCCTCCAGATGAGCCCCCGGTGTGCCAGCCTGGCTCTGAAGCACTACCTGTTGAAACCCGTGCAGAGAATTCCTCAGTACCAGCTGCTGTTAACAGGTAGAGGGTGCTGTTGCAATCAGTAGGGTACAGTGCGTGGGTTTGCTGTGTGGTCAAGGCTGTAGTCGGTGCAACTCGGCTCTGATTGGGAAATTGCAGCAGTTTGTGGGGGGGAAGGAGATCAGTATGTCGCTGGGGAGTTAGTAACCAGAGAAGCTCTGAGATGAGCTGGTCAGCAGCAGCTTTGAGGGACCCACACGGTCTCACAGTCCCTCCTTTTACCTGCGTCGCCGACCTCAGCCGGCCTCCACATCCTACCCATGCTGCCTAGGAGCAGGAAGTGGGTGTCCAGCCCTGCGGAGGGAGGGAGCACGTGCCGTTCCTCCGCCTGTGGTTCCGATTACATAGCCCCTCACAAAAGCCGCGTTTTAGGGAACCAAGGTTCACTCAGGAACCCGAGCTGCTGTTTGAGCCGGTCTGGGGGGGGGGGAGACGCCATACAGCCCGTTTTGAAAGGCCAGGACTTGCTGGAGTTTCTTTACACCAGCTCTCGTTTTGCTTCCAGCTAATGGCTGCCAAAGGTTTGTTAATGTGTAAAATAACAAGTGGTTCATTCATTAAAAAAAGATCAGGGTGTATGTCAGCACTGCAGGACTTCTTCCCATGTCACCTGGTATCAGCTCTAGTCAGGCTACGTGTCAAAGGTATCAGAAATGCTGGAAAATGCATTTGCTGTGAGCACTTGCTTAGTTTGGGGATTTTTTTTCACTACTGATGAGGTAATTCAGCCGTGGGCAGAAGAGTTAAAGGTAGCTTTGCCTAATCCTCAGTGCTGATGCATAAAGTGTGTGTGGGCGTGAAATGGTGAAATAGTTTTGCGCTGTGATCAACGCAGTGGTTATCTACCACCACCTAGTGGTCCACTATTGAATTACACAGCGGCTAGTGGCCACCGATGCTGCATGTAGGTCAGCAAGTAAAAGTTCGTTAATAGTTGTGTTTTTTCTTTTCTAGATTATTTGAAGAACCTCCCAGAGGATTCATCGGACTACAAGGACACTAAAGGTAATGTGCTTATTGCTGTGGGAGCGTGCCCACGCCTGCCGTCCAGCTGCTGCCAGGAATAATCACACCTGTCTGCATCTCTGTCCGAACAGCTGCGCTGGGAATAGTGAAGGAGGTGGCGAACCATGCCAACGACATCATGAAACAGGGGGTAAGAGAACATTTATCTACCCCCTCCCCATGATCATGTGACCGTCCACGCCCTCCCACGCGGAGGAAGACTGAGCTGATTCTCAGTCTCCTCACCTCAGGACAACTTCCAGAAGCTGATGCAGGTCCAGTACAGTCTGAACGGTCATCACGAGATTGTTCAGCCGGGGAGGGTGAGTCCCAGTCCGACCCGTTCCACACCGCGGCTTATGGCCGTCACCATAGCGGCAGGCAGCGGCTAACAAGGCAGCTGTGTGACCCCCCCCCCCCCCCCCCCCCCCCCCCCCCCCCCACGCGCCCCCTCTCTGGCCCCCCCGGCCACGGCCAGCGTGCACAGAGACATAGACCCGCCACCCTGGCCTCGTGTACT
>JAODKE010000068.1:21115072-21129131 GCA_026779605.1 Mormyrus hasselquistii
CCCCCCCCCCCCCCAAAAAAAAAAAAAAAAACGCAGGGCGTCACTACGGCGCGGTGAGCTGTGAGGGCTGCAAAGGCTTCTTTAAGCGCAGCATCAGGAAGAACCTGGTGTACACGTGCCGGGGCTCCGGGGAATGCGTCATCAACAAGCACCACCGCAACCGCTGCCAGTACTGCCGACTGCAGCGCTGCATGGCCTTTGGAATGAAGCAGGACTGTAAGCCCCCGCCACCCCCCTCCCCCCCCCCCCCCCCGGCGTGATCCCACCAACTTTCCGCAAGCGTCACCAGCTGCGTCTCTGTCCCCCCAGCCGTGCAGTGCGAGCGGAAGCCTGTGGAAGTGTCCCGGGAGAAATCCGTCAACTGTGCCGCCTCCACGGAGAAAATCTACATCCGCAAGAACCTCTGCAGCCCCCTGGCGGCCACGCCCACCTTCGTGACGGAGAAGGAGACGGCCAGGTACGTAGCAAGTGGTCGGACGCAGGAGCCGTTCAGGCTCAGTGTTGATCCCTCTTTTCTGTGCGGCGGGGGGTCTTTCGTTGACGCTGTTCTCTCCGTAGGTCTACGAGTCTGCTGGAGTCAGGCATGTTGTTGAACATCCAGCAGCCTTTCTCCAAGCTGGAGAATGCTATCATGGTTCCAGTGTCCCCAGAAAAGGTACGGCTCACGTGCTCTCCACTTGGGCTGTGCGATATGGCATAAAATTAATATTGCGGTATAATCTGAACCATAGATTGCGGTATATGATTTGATCTGTAAAACTGTTTTTGAAAGAGTAACATATGTCCATAGCAAAAGCATTGCAGCAGGAAGTTGTATAATAAACTGTTAACACATTTCAAAGTAGTCATGAACATAGAATATCTATTGTGCAAATCTGCAATTATAGAAAAAATATAAAAACATTTCAAGTAACTTCGCTGGTTTTATCTTTTATTAAAAACATAGGTTGATTTTGTAAACTGCATAGGTATAAGCAGAAAACAAGACAGAACTAGTCTAGTGTCATAACTCCTTCTATATTAGTATGACCATCTCTTCCATAAAGGTCCTGTCAGGCAGAGTCCTGCACGGGTTCAGGTACCCGACGGGTGACCCGCAAATTTTGATGAAACAGGTGAAAAACATTCTACTGTGTCGGATACGGGTTCGTGTCGGGTCGGACGCGGGAGAGCTAAATTGCGGTTTTCAAAACATCATGTGCCAACAAAAGATACCCTAGGGCTATATTTTAGTGACAAAATCCCTGCATTCAAGATAAGACGTAAAATCCATATCAGTTTATGCCTGCACGCGCATTCCCAGAAAACTCTCCCACTTTCATTTTCAAAAAAAGCCTGTGATCTCCTGCAGTTGTTCGAAATGGATGCTGAAGTAGTCAGCTGAGGCCATCAGCTGTGGACGATATCCTTTTTTACACAGTAATATAAAGCACAGCACTAAACGCTAATCTTCGCCTTCGCGTAGGAATTCCAGTCGGGTAATCAAAGGAAACTGGACAGTGCACGTTTTGCTTATTATTAGGCTGTTATTAGGCAGCATTTACCTTTGGCTGTGCCTTTTCAACTGATTTTGCACATGTCACTGGTTGTTTGTTGTGCCAATAAACTTTTGTCTTTAATTTTTAATCTGACTGATTTTCATTCGGATGTGAGTCGGGTGTCGGTATTTATAATGGATCGGGTGCGGAATTTTGTTTTATTTCTGTCGGATAACGGTTCGGATACGGGTTTAAGTATGACGGGTCGGGCGGATGCGGTTTGTTAAAATCAGACCCGTGCAGGACTCTGCTGCCGGGTGCAGCAATAATCATATAAACAATTTTCATATAAATCATATAAATAATGAATTATTTATTCATTATGTCATTTTTGCCGTCGAGGAGCGGAAATTTCTGCGGTAGGGCGGTATAATGAAAATCTATCCCGTTGGCCAAATTTATATCGTATACCATTTATACCGCCCAGTACTACTCTCCACACCACTTTCCATGTTCGGACGGCACTCGTCTTTCACACAGCACTTGATGAAAATATCCTCACGAATGTCTCACGTAGTTCCACCAGATTTTTCATCTGGAGCTCTAAAGGGTCAGTGTTCATGGTCAGGCTGCTATAGCCAAACCTTTGGTCACTCGGACCAATGCCAAGTGGTTTCAGTGGTGCCACCAGTGCAAATCTTGGGCTGTGGACAATGGGTAACGTGTTGTTCTCAGATGAGTCCACCTTCACTGTCTTTCTCACGTGTGGAGAAGCCCCAAGGAGGTTTACCACCCAGACTGTGATGGTTTGAGCTGCAGTGTGATGCAGTTCCCACTGCATGTTCTAGATGGGCGTGTTATTCTGGAGAACGGTGTTCACTCAGTAGTTCAAACATTGTGCACATGTGTAAAACCTGGAGTTTCGGTCTTTATTGTCAAACTTTCTCCAGGTTTCTGTCCAGCTGCAGGTCTTTGTGTTTTTCTGCGTCGCTGACCACATCTGCTGTGCAGCCTGAATCTGACCACTTTCTCTTTCCGCCAGGCTGACCCCTGTCAGGGTGACCTGAGCACTCTGGCCAACGTGGTGACATCGCTCGCCCACTTGAACAAGGCGAGGGAGATGACGGACTGCAGCGTCGACCTATCGGGGATGGAGACGCTGAGTAACGGCGACGGGTCCATAGCGGAGATTCCGTCGGAGGAGCAGAACACGAGCGACATCACGCGGTACGGATTTGGTGTGTCTGCATCGACAGAAAAATGCGGCTGCCGCATTTCTGGTGGCGTTGGTGCCTTGTCGACGCAGCGTGCTAGCATGTCACCTCGCCCGCTTTTGACCCGCAGAGCGTTCGACACACTAGCCAAGGCGCTAAACCCTGCCGAGAGCGCCTCCGGCGAGGCTATGGAGGCCAGCATGCGCCTGGTGTCAGGTGACCAGTCGGGCGGCATCGTGGAGCTGGAGGGGCCGCTGCTCTGCGAAAGCCACGTGCCCTTTAAGGTGAGCGCGTTTGCCGGCGCTAGCCGACACCCAGCCCTGGCTTCGTCATGGTGGAGGTTGATCCTGGATCGGCGGGCTAAGCTCACACGGCCTCCTCTGCATTTCTGCCTGCAGCTGATGATGCCTTTGCCCATGCCAGAGTATCTCAACGTGAACTACATCTGCGAGTCGGCCTCTCGCCTGCTCTTCCTGTCTATGCATTGGGCTCGCTCCATACCTGCTTTCCAGGCCCTGGGGTGAGTTTCTCCTTCCTTTCTCCCATATCATCGCTTGCACTCTTGCCCAGTTTCCCACTCATGCTCATATGTGATCATGTCTCCCGGCATCTTTTTCAGAACTTCCCATCCTGGGACGGAACCTTGAGTTTGTTGAGCCCGAAACGCAAAATTACCCATTGATCTGTCCTCCTGCCTCGTGCTTAATGCAGGGTCATGGGAAACCTTTTTTATTTTATTTTATTTTTTTTAAATCCCTTTTTTTTTCACTTAAAGAGCATCTTTGCTAAATTAAGGTTGTGCTTTCAAAGTCTACGTTGCGCCCAGAGTCTCTCCGTCTTTAATTTATTATATTTCTTTCAGAAGCATAATTAATGTCTTATGGAAACGGGACGCTGGCAGTGTGAACTCGCAACCCTCTTCCTTGTTTCCCTAAGGCAGAGTTCTGTTTCAAGTTGTGTGAACCCTTTGTGATGCAGCCAAACACCCACAAATCCTCTTGCTTTTAATTCAGGGACAGAACTACTCTCCCAGTTAAAGTATCGTGTGAATTTTTGGTCTGATTCACATCGCATCTTGTCTGCACACGATAGGAAATTTCCCATGAAGGGGGAGGGGGAGAGGGGAAATTTTATGTCTGCTTTTAGTGAAGGTGCATCGTCCTGTTGCCTGCCAACTGTTTTAAATTGCCCCCCCCCACTTGTCCCCCAGGCAAGAGAGCAACATCAGCCTGATGAAGGCGTGCTGGAACGAGCTGTTTGCCCTCGGGATGGCACAGTGCTCCCATGTCATGAACGTGGCCACCATCTTGGCCGCTATCATCAACCACTTACAGAGCAGCCTGCAGGAAGGTTAGGCAAAGGGGTCGTCTGTAGCTTCACAGGACAGAAATCCCTCTTAGGGGGATAAATTTAAGAGTGCGAAATGTCAAGATTTAGCTAGCACCTTTGAGTAACTGTTCTGTAATTTATAGCCTTTATAAAAACACACAAAAGCCTATTATTTTTTTTTTAAGGATCTATATTCTGTACCTAGCAGGATTCTTTATATTTAGTTATTTTGTTACATGCTGTCCTTCCTACATAATGGTCCATAGTACAGAGGCCTGTCACCTGTAAAGCTGAGCGTGTGGCTGGTGTCAGGCTCACCCAGCATGCTAATGACGCTGAACACACCTCCCCAGAAAAGCTCTCTGCAGAACGAGTGAAGCTGGTGATGGAGCACATTTGGAGGATGCAGGAGTTCTGCAACAGCATGTCCAAGCTGTCCCTCGATGCATACGAGTACGCCTACCTCAAAGCCATCGTCCTCTTCAGCCCTGGTGAGGGATGGTCTTTTTGGGTCAAAAAAAATTGGATAATATATCCAGAAAATTAGATCGGGCATAATGTCTAGCAATCTTTGTCTTCAACGTAGCTGATTCCTTGTGTGAATTTTGGTCCCGATACTGGGCAGCTCAGAACTTAAAGGGATGTTTGAAGGCGACTCGATTTCACTCATGCAGAGCATGGCTTGTGGTTTCGCTTTTTCTCCAGATCATCCTGGCATCGACAACACCCTGCAGATCCAGAGGTTCCAGGAGAAGGCCTACATGGAGCTGCAGGATTACGTTGCCCAGATGTATCCTGAGGACACCTACCGGTGAGGGTCCCATGTGTTGCTGGCGTGTCACTGCCCTACTTCGGGCAGTTTCGGGTTATATTTGAGGTCTGCTGTTGGGCAAACCCCACTCACTGTATGGGGCAGTGTAGTGATGATGGTTCGGTGTGGGGCTGTATTGATACCCCCTGGCTGACTCCCCCCTGTTCCCCGCTGCCTCCTTCCCAGCCTCTCTAAGCTTCTGCTCCGACTCCCTGCATTGCGGCTGATGAGCGGTGCCATCACAGAGGAGCTATTCTTTGCCGGCCTTATCGGCAACGTGCAGATCGACAGCATCATTCCCTACATCCTCAAGATGGAGTCCACTGACTACAATAGCCAGGGGGTCACCGCCGTTATCCAGTAACCACGGAGCTGCTGTACCACTGGGGTGCCTCAGGAGGGGCACCGGAAACACATCTCCACTTCACGATGTGCCCAAGCAGCGCAGTGGGCCGTAGCTTGTATGAAATTGGCACCTCCCTGTTGTCTTTTGGGGGGAGACTGACCTCCGCTCCAAGAGCGAGTTCGCTTTTGTAAAGGTCGCAGGTAGGGACATGGACTCAGACACCGAAGGCTACCAGCTCAGGTGCAAGGAGGAGGAGGTGCCAGAGGTGGCGCTCTTGAGCAAGATGTATTGCTCCAGTAAAAAAGTTCCTGATTTGTAATGGGTTAAATATTAAAAAGTCACTATGGGGGAAAAAAAACTGTCAGTTAAGCAACTATAAAATTGTGATAGTCTTTTGTTAGTCCCCTGAGGATTTTATTTTTTTTTTTTGTCCGTCCTGTGTGACTGAATCATGTGAACAACATTCAGTTTATTTTTTGAGAAAATTTCCCAGTGTACTCCCCCTCTACCACTCCCTTCCAAGACTTTCTACTTTGTATAGAAATGATAGAAATGATGACCTTATTTCTAATAATTTATCCTGTCTTTGGACAATAATGCTCATGCTGCAACTCGCTCTGCTTGTACACGGACCCGAAGCTCTATGTACTGTGTGTATATATAAATATGTATATAAAATAAACTATGAAGGACCAGAACAGGTCGCTCATTTGTGGTCTTTCATGGCCGGTCAGTGGTCTCGCCATAAATGCCAGCTGCAGTTAATATAGGCATTACTAATACCTTACTCTCTTTGGCATATCTCTTTAAAACAAACTAATGTTTGTTCAAAAGAAGAACGAATATACGCAGGTCAAATCTGAATACATATTGTTTCTCTGATTTTCAATCATTGCTTAAGACAAAACTGGTAAAAAGTTAGAGGTATACAAAAGTACATAAGTCAAATACTATTATATATTAAGATCATTAAGACATGCACGATGTATTTTTTCATAAGCGTTAGACAATGATTGCTGTTCGACAGCAAAGTATTTTTTGCGAAGGAATTGTACTGTAATCGTCGTAGGAACGAATATTTAATGGAACGCTGCTGTGTCGCTGGTTTCCGCGCCGGAATTTCGGTGTTACTCTGGGTTTCGCTTCCGCCTGAAGATGGCGGAGTATGTTCAAGTGTTTCGCAGGGCTTTGGGCCAATTGGGGGGTCACGGAGGGATTCGCGGTCTCCTTCTTCAGTTATTTAGGTGAGTAATTTATGACATTGAGTTTTGGTCCTGGTGAAAATCTGTGCTTGTTTATGATTCAGAATATCATAGTTGATTGACCTCGTATGTGACCTCTGCCTCAAGAGGTCTTGTTGATTCGAATTATTTGTGCATTTTTAATACTATTATTCTGCTCTTTATCTAATTAGCATGTTTAAATATGCTTTTTTAGTGAGAGTAAAATACTATTTAATGGAGCATTGAATGGATAGGCCATCGTTTCGTATCTATATTCGCAGCTAGCCTAGTAGCCTAGTTGTTTTTTTCCCAATTCATTGTCATTCATGCACTGTTTAAATAACATGACATTGTACTTTTTCTCCAGAGTAAATGATCTCAAAACGGGAGCATTGATTGGTGTTGACAAATATGGAAACAAGTACTACGAAGATAAGCGTTACTTCTTCGGTAAGACTTGTTTATTTGTAAGTTAATTATCTTGTCTACCATAAGGCAACTTAATACATTCTTTTACTGAATATGAGGTTTCTTCCTAAAGTAAACTGTACTCTTACTTTATACGTCTCAGGTCGCCACCGATGGGTCATTTACACGCTGGAAATGAACGGAAAGCGTACCGTGTGGGAAGTCGACGGCAGTATGGTGCCGCCTGAGTGGTAAGCGTGGTGCACTTGTGTATGTCATACTGCTGAAACACAATTAAAGAAATAGTACTAAATGTTTTTTTTTTTAACTATTAGTCGCTCTGCTTTTCTGGGCTGTAGTCCTCCTATACAATGTCTTCCATTACTCATATTTTGAATGCGCATTTGTGGTTAACTTCTTACCTAAATAGAGTGGTGGCTCTGAGGCAATCTGTGCCAGTAATTGGAAGGCTGCCGGTTCAAATCCCATGAATGCCAGGGGTGATCCCTTGAGGAAGGCCTTTAACCTGCAGTTGCTTCACCTTGGGTATGATGTTACTCTACATCCAGCCCTGGAAGCAGGTCTTCCAAGTTACAGGGAAAATTTGGGGGTTGCTGACAGGACTGACGCAGTTACTTTATCACACAAAATGTCCTCCGTTGGCAGTCCAGGTTCGATACCATTCAAGAATCATTTGAGAAACTGTAGAGCTGTGCTTTCTGTCCTTTGGGTGCTTATGGGGCTGTGGAAAGCCTGGAGCGAATGTCTCTATGCTTGGAGTGTGTTGCATCACTAGCAACCCGCAATAGAGAAAAGAGGGTGTCTGACAGCTCTGTGCTTTAATTAACACCCTTAATGGCTATGCAGGATGTAACCAGGCATACTAGTGTGGTGGTACTGTGATCTGTGTCCTTGATGTTTCATGGCTTCTGCCTGCTGGATACTGTGACAGTTGCGGAGAGACACAAAGTCCTCCTCTCACCCAGTCAGTACTGTGGAACTTCACCGTGATGAGTTCTGTGTTTGGGGCGTCCCCTGCAGGCACCGCTGGCTTCACTGCATGACAGAGGATCCACCCACCACCCACCCCCCGGTGCCCCGGAAGTTCATAGCAGAGACCCACAAGTTCAACCTGAGCGGCACGTCTGATCAGTACGTCCCTTATTCCACCACGCGGAAGAAGATCCACGAGTGGGTGCCCCCAAAGGCTGGCTCTGCGTAACCGGAGCTGACCTGAGCCACCATGACTCTCTTTATGGAAGTTTCTGTAAATTTATGATTCTTGCCTCTATACCTACTCCAAATAATAAAACGGTAAATGTGCACTGCTCGTGGAAGTGTTTGCTAATAGGGAAGAGCTCTGCTGTGGTGTGACAGTGTCCAAGGGGAAACTTTCAGTGTGTGTTTTCTTCCTTCCACTGAAAAAAATTCTAAATGGTCTTTTCAAAGGTATGTTTTACAGATACCTTTTAAATTCAAAGTTAAATCTGAGACCTTACTAATAATTTTCTCTGACTAATTTTAGACGTTTATGGAAGTTCAGGTCTGTATCAGAGCTGAGTCAGGTCCATCGGGGCGCTTCAATCTTCTGCATCATTTATGGCCAAAGCCATGTGATCTTGGTGGGCTTATTCGACTGAGGGCTCTGCATTAGTATGGGGTGTTTCACAAGTGTGTTCGCTGACTCTGTGTTGATTTTGATGTGATCTCTCAGGCCAGCAGTCCCTCCAGAAGCACCTCAAACGGATCACTCGACATTATGTAAGAGGTGGATTTAATTTGTTTTCGATGAGTTGGAAGGGTTTCTTGTTTCAAATCCTTTTCATTATCTGATTGGCTGTGTTATAAGATTTTTTAAATGAATTTAAGGGAGACTATGGTGTGTCCTTTTCTATAAGAGAATGTAGCGGCGATATGGATCATATATCGGCAGGTATTTCCAGGTGTTTTATACTATGAAGCGTCTGCAGTTGTGACCCTTGAAATTTGTGCCAGTGTATCGTACTGTCCGTCCACTAGAGGGCACCATTAACCTGAATTATTAACGGTAAAAAGAACGATCTTCCTACACTGATTGACAGATTGGATTCATAGCGCAGATCCATCCGGAACCTTCTTAAGCATTTGACGTAGAAAGCGGTGTGTGTTAATGGCAGTTGAATAATGTGTTGCGTGGGTATGTTGAACTTGGAATATATTAAAGAATTAATGAATATAAATATTAATATGCATTTCAAGATTCGTATTAATAAACGCTTCTTTGTTAGGCAACAAATCCAGCTCTAACAAAGACTACATGACTGGTGCCCATTTGTCTTTACGCAAAGGAAAAAGCTAAGGAATGTGCTTCCGAACTGTAAACGCCTTCTCGGTGCATAAATCCGTTTGAGTGCTTTACACGGTCAATTTTCCATTCCAGTTTTTAGCAGTTTTCTTCCCGTATTTTAACTTCTGCTTGATAGTTTAGAATGTGCCCCACTCGCTTTATTTGACTGGATTTGAGGAGGCACCCTGGCTGGGGAGGCGTTGACTGCTTAAATGTGAAATTCACCCTCCAGGTAACGGTGTTTATGTGGGTGTAAGCGCCACTGACTTTCCTGGTACTCTGTCTGGAGGGCTAATAAATAATTCATGTAAACGGCAACAGTACGCATTTATCACAGTGCTGTGATTGCAGGACGGGGGGTTTCATGTGAAGTTTGGGACAGAAGCGCAGCGTGACGGAGGCCATCAGCCCTGAACTTTGGCTGTTTTTAAAGGGCCGCTGCAATAATGGCGTAATAAAAAGGGTAAATATCGCCCAAAAACCCTACATTTAGTGACATATAAAGCGATGATTAGCAAGAACGCACTTTTTTGTTGTTATTGCTATTTTATTTCCATCCAGCCACTGCTGCTTTACAGGAAAAAATATAGTGAGGTAAAAAAAATAAACAGGAATTCCCCTATCACAGACGACATATATAGATATGTACATATAGCTTATCTACAGCGCACACCACCCAAGACGAAGTGGAATTGGTACTGGCTGCCAACGTATGTATTACTATTTTAATAGTAACTAAGTAAACATGGCAGCAATGACTTGATGAAATGATTTAAAGTTAGGCTACGCCCTTGTTTTATTAACGTAGAAATAACGTATATTGCCTTCATTTCGGTAAAATGAAACTTTGTTGATTCGTCGCGACAGGAAGTGCGTTAAACAGGCATTTTAGCATTTTAGGGCCTGATCACCGGAGGCGGTTTAATTAATTACGGGGTCATTTAAACGCTTAGAATCTGTGGTCAAAATCTGACAGAAATGTAAAAACCACAATGAACAATGCTGACAAGAAGGCAGTTGCCTCGATTAGCATAAAGTATATCCATCTCAATCCCTTTTTCTTTTTTAGGGCGAGGGGTCATCTTATGTGCAGAAAAGCCAGGCCTGTGTGCATGTTGTTTTTTCATCATCCAGCCTGGCAATAGATTATTATTTTTCCCCTTCTAATCCGACGAAGTTCTGCGATAAATATGCCCACAAACCGGCCGGTTCGGGACATGACTGTGCAGGTTAGCCGACACCAAGCGGCATGTACTTCATGTCGAGGTGTTTGATGATCTTAATGACCGTAATGTTACTTTATTTTCCGGGAAAGAATTTGGCAAATAAAAGTAATAAATCTATTGATAATGGTTTTCATTAGGCTACGTTACGTAACGGCTGTATTGAGTGTATATAGCCTAAATTAGGACCAAATCTAAGATTTATAAATCTCAAATTTGTTTTGTTTGTTCGTATTTATATATCCATTTTTCATTTTATGCTGACAATCCTAGAGCTGCTAAAGGGTCTTTAGATGTCTTTAAAAATAATGACAACATAAATCTATTCTGTTCTGTTCTACTGCAACATAATGATGTTTTTTCTCTAAACTATACAATTTCCAAAGTAAATTCTATTTTCACATCTAAACCTTTTTACTTTTCAGACTGTTAACGTTCTTGTTTCCTGTCGAGCTTGGCAGTGCAACAGCAGGATAGAAAATCAAACATTTACAACTATTACACTCACACTCTGTTATTAGCCGGTGGGTGCTGGCGCTGGCCCCCAAACCCGCTGACGACATGAGGGACACGCAGCGTTAAGATAAACGTGGACACACTAGACCTCTACTGGTCTCCTATCTGGGGTCTGCAGGTTAGTTCCCCGTAAGACTTGGCTCCCGCCCCGCAGAGGGAGTCCGAAGGGAGGCGCGCACTGCCGCCCGCTTACACCGTCAGGTGCCTCCGCAACTCTCTTCTGCAATATCTGTCTTTCGCTTCCTCTTGAGGGAATGCGTTCCCATACGGAGCTGAAGGGTGCATCTTCAACGGGAATATCTGAATATTTCCAGGTATATTTCGCAGGTAGATCACGCCCGTTCCCCGCCCAGATAACACCCAGTGACTTGACCTGACTTGTTCTTCTGGTCCGGTTATTTTTGTGCCGCCGTGGTACTACCAAGGGCGCCTGGAAGGGAGGGCTTTCTCCGCGATGAGGGACAGACTGTTTCCTTAGTCTCTGCCGGGAAACATGCACAGCGAGCGGCGGCTGTAAACTCGCCATGTGCTGCGACTTGTGAGGGAGGAAGAGGAGCGGAGATGAAGAAAAACTCGAGCGCAATCCCGCTGATCCAAGTCACCGAGGTACGTTTGCTCGCAAATGCCAGCTAAACACCAGAAACCCACGTTTGTCACCATGTTATTCTTCTGATTTGTTGTCGTTATTCTACTGTTGTACAGTTTACAATTTTAAAACCATGAATTTGCCAGTACATTTTCAGAACGATGATATACGTGCGATCACCTTAAATCTGCGTTTCTTTGTCAGGTCTGGCTTATGTGCGAGTACATGAAGTTTAAGCACCCATTTAGCAGAGTTATTCAAAGCAATCCAACTCGGTGTCGCATAAAGATTCAGTGGCTTGTACCGTATTGATGCCGCTCATGCATGAAATGCGATGCTTTTTGTGTAAATTAGAGGGGCTGTTTGGATGGGATTGCTGTGTAATTCAGGGGATAATGTGCTTTCTGCCGTGGCTTGTGTGTTTGGGGCTTTGCCCGGCAGCTTCCAGTTTTTCGTCGGTTGCGCTCTTATCTTGTTTCGTGTGACATTTAGATACGTTTCTGCTGCGTCAGTGTCTCGGTCAAGCTCGTTTGAGAATCCCCGTTTGTGGGATTCAAGTTCAGTGCCATTAAAACTCCATTAAAGCTTCGAGTGCAGGTGTAAGGAGGGGAGGGGGGGGGGCTAACTATCGAATTTGTTCACTATTTTTTGCCAGTTTACGAATATTTCACGGCTTTTCTATAATGATGGAGTAAAGCAGGAAGGGAGCTTTAGCGATTTAACGCTTTTGGGAAGAATGTCCGACGACCCCTTTACCTGCTTCACTGTTGACTGCTTTGAGACTGAATGACTCTTCTGGGATTTATTGTTTCAGTGTTGCGTAAGATTTCTTTTCCCCCTGAGCTAGCTTTGTTAAGTCTTACCTTTTGTATCTGTAACCAAGACTAGATTTAATAGCGATGATTAAAGTGCATTTGAAAACCTTTTAAAGACGAAACAACGAAACTCGGCTAAGTTTCAGTGACTCGGTAATACTGCTCATTTACTGAGCGCGATTCCGATGCGCTCAGCACTTATTTACGGATTTCCCAAAAGTGCCTGTTTGACCGAGAAGTCGATCTAAACTTAACTTCTTCACTGTTAGCAGAAGCATTTTCCTTACGCGGATTTCAGGTGATCCTGACAGTCCTCCGGGGTCACGGTGTTTCACGTTTTATCACATTTTTGAAATAGGTTGGGCGTTTAGTCATGGTGCTGTTACTTAAGAATACGTTACTTTTACCGGTGGTGGATTGGGGCTGATGACAAGACATGTTTCCTCACTCTTTTCTGGAGGTGTTCTGTGACCTGACAACGCAGGATGAAGCCCTATGGGCTGTGTGGTGAAATTGCACCAAACACGCTCCCCCCTTTAGCCTATTGCCGTTATAATAATAAATAATATCAGCAACAGCAAAGAGGGTACAAGTTCAAGATTAGTTGGCCGATCTCTGCTGCCATAGAGCTGATGAAGTACACTGGCATCCAGTCAATGTCTTCAGAGACCCTCGAGGGTACCATGGCAACGGGTCCCACTCGGTCACTCCTGTGTTGTGTTGTGCTGCACAGGCACAGCATCCAAATAGGATTTGTCTGATAATACAAGTCAACTGCTGGCAACAGCCCCCCCACCTGGCGTAGGGATGACTCTGCCGTTATTCCGTTACAGATCGGAGCCCGGCCGCTCTCCTCACAACGATAACCCCCCCACACTCCCCGCCTGGTTGCCGACTCTCACGCATCTGGCGACACTCACGCTTTCAGACTCTTGCGCTCAAATAAGGAAACTTACAGCAAATCTATATTATTCCGTTATAAACCTAAAATTAGCTACATCACGAGCATTGGGGCAATTTTGCAAACAATACAGACTGTTTACAAGGTAATAAACCTGTCACATACATGTAATTGCGTGTGTGTGCAGACTTATCTCAAATTGAAAATCTCACGCCACCCAGCTGACCAAAGCTGGCAGCCCTGCCTATCTGTCAGAGACACTGAACACCCATCGACGCGCACTCCTGTCAGCACCGCGCGGATGACGTTAAAGCTCATTTAATGTTTTTGTAATAGTCCAGACGGGTGGGGGTGGGGGTGGGGGGGGGAGTTCTATCTTCGCCTCTGGATCTCCGCTTTCATTTTAATGTTATCAGTGTATATGTTCTTGCTGTAATAGTAACACTTCCTTAGAATGCTGAACCATAAATATGCACCTGAATTTCTTGATTCCATGGTAATGCATTGCTGTCAATCTTGAAAAATAGACTACAATATTCCTGCTGAGTGTCCTTGTTATAGTGATGTTGAAGGACAAGTCGTTTTACTGTGACTGCCTCTGCAGTTTTTCTTCCTTATAAATAGTTTCCCTGACCTTTGCTTTGCTCTGCTTTAAAATCACGATGCCTTTGCCAGGTGATCAGTGACCGATCGTACGCTGTTTGTCTGATGTCTATCATCTGAGGTTTCGCAACCCTCCAATGACGAGCAGTTTGCCTCCTGCTGTTTTCGTGAGTTCAGTGGTCTGGCAGAAGCCCAAGAGGTAAGGTCCTTACAGGAAAAGCTTGTGGACATGTACTGTCCCATTGTAACTCATCGCTTTGTTTAGAAATGTTAGCAGTTA
>JAODKE010000068.1:21144621-21161903 GCA_026779605.1 Mormyrus hasselquistii
GCGCGGGGGCGGGTGGAGGCGGGTGGGTTTTTGGGGTTTGGAGTCCATCCCAGGCAACACAGGGTAACTTATCTGGGATAGCAGTCCATCACTGGGCACAAACACGTAGAGGGAGGGTGAATGGTTGGATGGATACCGGAAATGCAAAAGCCCAGTGTACAGATTATTATGCAGAGTCAGTTAAAATACACTGAAATGTGACATCTGTCGCAGACTACAGATTACCACAATCTGTTTTGCGTGTTGTGGCTGTCAGCCTCGTGGTCTGAACCCCCCTGCAGCCTGTTATTTACTGCCCACCACCGGTGGTGCTTGTAAATAAATAAAACCCCCCTCTAAGACCACAAACGATCCCTCTGCCATGTCCTGGAATCAGACGGTATTTTCCGAGAATTGAGTCACAATAGCCTCCTTTTGTGCGTGCCGTCGTCTCGCCAAACTGGTTCTGTTGTGGTTCAGGGTCAGAACTCGGGGGACCTTCCTGAAGGTTGTGTCCCCCAGCGGGCCCTGTCAATAAGGTGCGGCCCCTTTTGTCGACAGGTTAGGCCCGTGGTGGCCATTTACAGGCGGTGTCATTGCGCTCTTCTGTTGTCATGGCGACCCAAGAAATCCTGCACCCATTCAATTTTGCATGAATGATGCTTTTGTCTGGGGCGGGGGGCTCACTTACACACGACCGAGTTTTCCCCGTCGCTGTTCGCCAGGGTCGTCGTCAGTCTGGCTGTTTTGCGGGGTAGAATCTTCACTACCACATCCTGTGTCTCAATGTCACGTTATCACCGACCATCTCCCTTAAGCTGCCCAGATCCTGAACCGTGTGAGACTTAGCTGAGGTAGAAGCCACACGACCACAGTGATGTTCATCAGGCGTAAATGTTGTCAGAAACCTTTGTAGAGGGGGGGGTCCACTTCCTCGCTGCGTGGCTTTTGTTCTTCTGACAGTGAGGCCGTGTTGATCACAACAGCTCAGCCCGTGCTATCTCGGAGGTTGGACTAACGGTGTGTGACGTGATGTGCGTACTGCTTCCATCTGGTCGAGCGCCACTCGAACGGACACTCTCATTGACTTTCTTTTTTGTCGTCTCCTGGCTCTGCGAAATTTGCTTGTCTTGTCCGCACAACGAGCTGGGGATTCTGGACCGAACCGGCGAATTCCAGCTGAACACCATTGTCTGGTCTGGATCAGAATCTATAAGACGCAACATGGCTATGCTCAAGAAGCTTTGATTTGAATTAGTTTGAAATATAGGCATGTCCCAGTGTGGTTTCACCCATAACAGAATTTTACAGAAGTTGATTTTTTTTTTTTTTTCTTTTTAACCAGTTCGTCTAGATTGTCATCTTGTCTTTTCTTTATACTGCTCCCAGTAAACACAGCCTGGTTCCTGACTGGGGCAGTAATGAGGCCCGTTTAGTCCCAACAAACCAGGAATCGTTGTGAATTGTTGTAAAATTATCAAGGAGGAAGTTTGAGACGCCGAGAAGTTTGTTTTTGTTTTTGATTTAGCCTCTAATTAATAACTGGTGAGTGATTGTCCTCCTTTTGACCCCACGTAGAGTACAGATGTGTGCCGGTTTGCCAGTGGCATGTGCGGGATCTTGTCATGTGATTTTGGGGGGTGAGAATGAGAGCAGTCAGCGGGGGGGGAGCACTGTTCCAGACCCCTGGGGATTATAGTGAGATCTTCTGTGAAATGCAGAGTCTGACTGATGCTGATTCTCTCTCTTTTTTTTATCTTTCTCTCTCTCTCACACACACACACACACACGCACGCATGCAAACACACACGGACCCATGTAGTTCACATATTCATATCTTTATAGGGACTCTCCCTTCATTTCTATGTATGTAACTTGCCTGCCTTGTTAAATATGTTTTTGTGAAGTGTCCTTTATTATTATTATTATTATTATTATTATTAATCCCGAGAATGACAACCTTAACCCTACCCAGGCCTAACCTTAACCATAAGTAACCAAAGTACAAGACTGTAGAGGGATTATGTCACAGTTCTTATCTGTCACATGTACAGTTTGGTAGAGACATCCACAGAATGAAGTGCTTGCAGTGAGGCACTAATGATCGATCACACATACAACTTACACACGTAGCACAGAGATAAGAGGAAATAACTCCCCCCTGCCCTTTATTCTTTAACGTGTAAAATAAAATAACATGAAGGGGTACAGTGGTCAGCACTGTTGCCTCACACCACTGTCTCAACCATGGCTCCATGTATGTGGAATAAGCCAGGAATAAATAAAATCAGATCTTGTAAAAATAATGAGGAAGACCAGCTAGAGCGTGGATTACTAGATGAGGCGCAGGGACCGTCACGAATGTGTAAATTTATCTGACACCTGCAACAACGAAACTCTAGGTTCAGATCTATATTAAAATAAATGTTGGCAGCGTGCTGTACTGTAAGGCGAGTGGGCCGCTATCTGTTCTTCGAATCGCGTTATTAGCGAAGCAGGAAACGAGACGGGTGAGATGCACCAGCTGCGGTTAATGTAGTCATGCAGCGGGCAATTGCAGATGAACCCTGCAGATGACCTGCACTGGAAGCGCTCGGGGTAATGCTATTAGCCGTACGGAGCGAGGTAGCGACCCGGCGCTCTCTCCGCACACGGCTGGTCTGATTTGCTGCTGCGGTCCACAAAACAGCAGCTTGCACTTGCTAATTCACCTAATTTATTGCCGCCCCTTAAATGCCAATCCATGCTAATAACCCAGTTGCTATTAATATCGGTTGCATCACATGGGTGCCGAAGCTGTTTTACGCCACCGCGGGATTATGGGTCGCCTCTAAGACTAATGTGTTTTCGCCGGCGTGTCGCTGCTTGGTCCCTGCAGCCGGAAATGCCAAAATCTGAGAAGGCATCAGGTCTTCTGCTTGACGGGCTGCATATTGCTAATCTCTCGTTTGGTTTTGGGGTTTAACGAACTGTTCGGCGAGTCGAAATTCCCGGTGCTAACGTTAGGAAGCCTTTAATCTTTCCTTTTAGGAAACAAGAGTATTAGAACAGAGATTATTTCATTATGCCTTTTTGTCGGAGTCTCTCATCCACTTGGCATCTTGCCTCAAGGTGAATAGCTGACTGGTGTTTTATGTGCCAACATATGGACCTGATGGTTCTGGAAACAGGGTGATGAGTCACGGAGTGGCTCTGAAGCTAGAACACAGGTCAGGTGGTTAAGACCAACCAATCACAGAGTTTGACTGAATGGCGGTGATCCACAGTAATTGAGGTTAACCATGTTTAGAATTTGACATGTTGTAATTTAGGGTTTGGGACTAATATCCTTTAATGGGCTAATGGTTTGACGCAAATCAGGCTTGATGTATGAGTTGCAGTGATGTCTTCCTGGTTCTGACCCCGTGACAGTTCTGCATCCTAGCTTTCAGTGAGCGAGTGCTTTTCATCCGCACGGGGAGCTGCACAGGATCAGCCTGGAATTTCCTGCCCGAAATGGCCTGGAAGTGAGCACTGCCTGGCACGGCCGGGTTAGACGCGGCAGACGGATAGGAGAATACGACAGGAGCTGCGCTGACTGCTGTTTGAGACAGTCACATGTTCGCCAGCGATGGGGACTTGCTCAAGGTAGTACCGGGGATTTGATAAATCTTGCTGGCCGTGGGATTAAAGCCGACAACCTTCTGGGCATGGGTACAGATCCCTAACCCACTTAGTCAGACACAAACCGAGTTAACTGAGTAAAAGCTGAGCCCTGCGTTCTTTCCATTGGACACGCTGTACTGCAGCCTTAAGGAGGGATTAGCATGAGCGTTCGCCGGCGACAGGCAGTCACTCCTTAATACTCGTCAAGCTAGCAGCATTAGCGTGAGAATTAGCTGCCCGCTGTGGGTCCGACTGCACCGATAAGAGGGTTCGCCTGTCTTCCCCTCTCCATGAGATTCGCTCATCTCCAACTTCGCCAGCCGGTTTCCGTAAAGCCTGACCCTTCTGGGGGGGATGTGATGTTAACAAACTCGCCGAATGACATCAGGAGGGACATTGTCCACCATTAGCATCATGCGGCCCCCTTGCCAGTCCTCCTCTCTTCCCCGCTGTTCGTTTTCAGAGCTGCTTCCTCTCCAGGCGTTGCCGTCGTCACCTGAGCCGTCACCCTGAAGGGCGCCGGTAGAAAGGGGCCGGACTAGTTTTCGTCCATCTCTGTGCATCATAATTAGCGTTTCATTTCATGCTTCCAGTAATCACCCTCTCCTGCTCCCGTTCGGCCAGATGGTGACCGTGCGGGCATGCTCTGGGCTCACCATGCCATCGCTGTCCCGCTCAGGTAAAACGCAGCCGGCGTGAGGCAATATGGAGCGATGTGGATAATCAGCTGAGGAGCATATGGCTGAATTGAGGAATGGGTTTTAAATGCCACTTATGAGTTCAGTCGCATGTAAACACATGGATGGGGTCCACGGCCACAGCAGCAGCCGTGAGGTACGCCGTGTTATTACGCTCGCTCCAGTTCTGAAGTGTTTTATCTCTCGAGTCGTTCTCGGCCGGGTGTAATTGGCATCTGCGAGGTGTGCTGTGACCTTTGCTTTCCCCGCATGTTGTATATTTTCATTCGTGGGAAAGGGGGGGCTGTTTCTGCTCTCAGACAGCGGTGCTAGCGATGCGATGGCCGCCTCTCGCCGGGATATCGACCCACAAACCGGCACCCCGGCATTTCCCCGGTGTGACTGTGATGCAGATGGACAATTTAGAGGGTAATTAAACACCCAACACACATGCCTGTATTTTTCACAGTTTTCGTTATTAGAATACAATCCTGTTTTAGCATCCAAACTCTCGCTAATCTATCTGTCGCTCTCTATTCTCACCTGGGTCGGCATCTTGCCCGTCTCCCATGCGTCGGCTGCTTCTCCAAGACTTTGGATTGTTCTTCCTGGACACTCATCGGTGCAGCACCGTGTATCCGACTCCATCCTTGGATCTTGGCGTAGAAGTTCCAGCGCATGTGGAGCTCAGCTTCTCGCGCCATCATCTCTTCCATTAATGCTCGTTTGCGCTCCTGCAAATGTTGATGAACGTTTTGGACATTAGTGAGTGTGCGTAGGTCAGAGTGTGAAATATCCTGGGGGTGTCATCTGCATAAAAGGAGAGCAGGTGGCTGATTTGGAGTTGATTTAGACATGATTCTCATAGCCGGACAGTTTGGGGGCGCGTTCTCCTCTTGCCACGCTAGGACCTTGCACTGAAACCGTTGGGGAAGCGTCTAGTTCACATGTTCGGTGTACCTTGCGCTCCCTCCCCTGCTCTCCCGTCCTCTAGAGGGAGCCCACGCGCTCCCGCCTCGTGTCTTTCTGTGGGTGCGGCGTAGGAGGACGCACGGCTTAAGCATGTGCGGGCGTGTGCACGCTGAAAACTCATCTGTCAATTAGGTGCAAACAAGCTGTCGTGGGCTCCCAGGGTTAATGCGGAGATCGGGTCTGTCATGGAGCGTTTGGACAGGAAGTGAGGTTTTTTTTTTTTTCCCCCCTCGACATTGTTGCTCTCCCCTGCTGCCGTGGGGGACAATTCTGCTGCCTCACGAAGGAATGTGGAGCCTCACTGACTACATTCCCGTGGGACGCATGTTCCCAGACAGGCCAGTCCAAGCCGGTCCACATGAGTGACGATATGCTTTGCAATGCAGAAGCATGCAGAGATCTTACTGTTCATGCTCTGTGTTTTGCTGTGCAGGAAATTCCTTTCCTGCTGACAGTCTACAGATACTGTTGCCTCCTTGTGTGACTGTACATCCCGTCTTTTTTTGGCTCTGTGTTGGGCCTCATTCATCACTTTGCTCTTGTCACATGGTTCTTTTCCCCCCCCTTTTATGGCTGAAGACTGTGTTTGTTTTCATTTGAAAAAGAGACTGAATACCACATTTACGTCTCGCTCCCTGGTCACGAGATTCTGCCTGTTTTTTTTTTTTTTGTTTTTTTTTCCAGCTTACCTTATTGATACCTAACCAGCTAAGTCTTTGCTTTTCGCATGATCTTTGGCTATGTAGTATTTTAGTTTCAGGAACATCATCGGTGTTGCATAACGGTACTTTTTTTCCCCTTATCCTGCTGTTTGTGCACTGGCATGAAGGATTAAGCTTTGTCCCTAATTTCTCGTCGAGAGATGACTGGGCTGAGCGGCGACTCTGACCCAGCGGCCGGACGCCTGTGGGTGAGACCTCGCCCCTCCACCCTTGTTTCAGTGCGGTTTTCTCTAAGCATGGCGGCTTGGGAGGGGGGCGGCAGCGGAGAGAGAGATGGAATGTGAGAGTGTGCAAGAATAAACTTGCAGAGAAAACACTGTCAGGATAATTGTTTCTGCCCAGCTGAGAATTAAGGGGTTCTGTCCAACCTATATGAGGTGGCTCCAGGGGCGGGGCTGTGTGTTCGTGAGTATAAATGAGATTACAGAGAGGACCGGTGGGCAGATTTATCTCCTCTGTCCGTCACCAAGGCTCTGTTTGTCTGACTGTAACATAAGCCATGCAGGTTCTGAATGGACGCTTCATTCAGTTGTAGTTGGGCAGATTAGTGGTAGCCTGTCCTCAGTTGCAGCTGGAGTTGATTACAGAATGGGAATCTTTTCAGAGCTGGGTAGACTGGTTTGGGGTGGTTGGTTAGGAGACATAAAAGTGGGGCTGATTTGGGGGGGTGAAGTGTGAGGCAGGGTCGGTAATATGAGGAAAGGAATGCAGCAAGTCAAGGTTGTCCAATCGCAACACCTGGTTAGGGTCAAATAATATCCGTAATAAAAGGTCCAGGCTCCAGGTAATATCTCCTTCTGCTGTTCTGCTTTAAGACACCAGACCAGTAGGATATGGTGTAATTCTCAGGCCTTTTAATGAGAATCTGATTATGCCACACATTTTTATTTCCTGGTGAAAAAAATGTTCTGTTGTGTAGTGTGGTGGTGGCTTGAGAGGGACAAGCTGGCCTTTGTGTGCCCGTCTGGAACGTAGTGAACCGGCAGTCTTTCTGGGCTCAGTGAGGCGTGTTTTCCATGGGAAGGCAGAGCTTCAGTACAATGGGATGGGCTATGGAATACACAGCCAATCATGTGAACACGCCCTCAAACAAACACGCACACACATGTTCATGTTTGTTTCAGTGGGACTTTCCGGTGACTCCCTGGCCTCTTTTGAACAAAACAAACAACTGAAACTGGCAAAGTTTGTTTGTTTGTTAGTTTAGTTAGTTTTTAGTTTTGTTTGAAGTTTGTCTCATCTGAGTACAGATCCCCGCGTAGATGTGCGATGTTCTCGTCCCCGTTTCTGTGGTCAGGTGCCACCCGGGACCGGACCGGACCGGATCTGCACGCCGCCTTTCAAAGTGGCACTGTCAACTCATTTGAGTCCGGTGCTAATTACTTCACGGCTGCAGCCCCGGCCCACGCGTCGACTGCTGGGCAGGAGCCCAGGAGGGAGGGGGGCGGAGAGGCTGGCGTCAGGATAGTCAGATGGTGCCGAAACTCAGGGCGAATTAAATGTGAATGACATTAAATGTGGTTATAAGGTAGGGCCAGAAAAATATGGAGATGAAGTGTGTTTTGGCATCAGAAAGAGCTCTACGGAGACCACAGGTGGAGTTTAAGTATCTTTCAGAATCACAAGGAGGTCAGCTAAGATAACAAAATTAATTGTGTGGTTTTAGGGCCCTGGGGAACACAGGCGGCTCAGATGGAGTTGGGGAGAATGACGAGGGCATGGCGCTTCGGCTCCTTGGAGTTAGACAGCTGGAAGCAAGAGAGAGTGTAAACGAATGAGGGAGAGTGAAGCCAGTTCCTGGAGCCAAGTGTGGAAGGGGACAGGGCTGGGGTTCCCCTACGGCCCGACCCCCCTCCGCCCTCCCCAAAACACCACTTTCAGAAGAAATTTAGTCTCAGGGCAGATTCGCTGCCGTTAATTTCACCCAAACGAGTCGCCGACTCGCCACAGTGCTGCTGAATGGCCTCTGTTACTGGAGACTGATAGACAGGTGTGAGATTCACCCAGTGTGGACCAGCACGGGACCTTGGGAGGCGTATACTCCCTGGGGAGGACTCAAGGCCTGGTGACATTCTGGGTATTTCCAGCTCCAAAAAAACAAAAAACTAACTGTCATTTTACTTATACTGATGAAGGTATCAGTGGAGATGAGTAGAAACTCTCCAAATGTGTGTTGACTATAGTATGAATAGGCCTCAGGCTAGCCTGTGCCACCCTTCAACTTAACCCCTCCCTGGGAACTACGTGGGGGAGGGGGAGCACCCTGGGCTGCCTGCTTAACAGCCTTAACTGCTGACATTTGTGTTTGACGCTTCTCTCCATGTTGACATAAACCTGAGCCAGATATTACATCACAGGCATACACAGCTATGCAGGATCTTCCAAGGTGTAAGAG
The DNA here is from genome assembly GCA_026779605.1 of Mormyrus hasselquistii. Classification (NCBI taxonomy): domain Eukaryota; kingdom Metazoa; phylum Chordata; class Actinopteri; order Osteoglossiformes; family Mormyridae; genus Mormyrus; species Mormyrus hasselquistii. The sequence goes on from JAODKE010000068.1 coordinate 21,153,012, forward strand.
CAGTTACCCCGCAGGGATCGGGAACAAAGGCGAGTTCACATCAGGCCAAGAGCTAGACGATGTTATGAAACATCATGAAAAGGTACCAGGAGAGCTGCTCAAATCGGACCCGTCTCACCAGCGGTATTGGAGGTGTCCGCGGAAACCGACCTTGGCACAGGGACGTGTTCTCCACGTGACCCGCTTGGATGCTGCCTTGCCCCTGGTCGGCTCCGTCCGCTTTGCAAACAGGCGGTGATGTTCTTGGCCATCGTCCAACCAAACAATGAAGGCTATTTTTTGGCATAAACAGGAAAAGAAGAATTCAGGTTGTCCATCTGTGACCTGTTCATGTTCGTCGCCAAACAGAGATCTAAGTTTTCCTTCCTTGGGAATGGCACGCGGTTTCTGCAGAATGTAACGCTGACTGGATAGTCATCTGGCTGCAGCCTGCAGCCCATACTGCGTGTGACATGTAACGCTGCTTCTTCAGAGTTATGTGCTGTAACCGTGAAAGAGTTTGGCTTTTCATTCGAGCGTCTTCAATTCTATCTCATGGTGGAGATCTCCTGGCTGTTTTGTTTCCCCCAGCTGTGCTGCCCGTCACACTCTTATTTGCAAAAAGTGTATCCAGATCAGATTATGAAGATTCACACACGCCGGTGATGCCGTGACATCATTGCTCTACGAGGCATGATGTCACACTCTGTTGCTTGGTTACAGAGACGTGCAATCATGGGTACTTCTGTTCATGATACACACACACATGCACAGTGACTCCTCAGTCCACCGTCCCCAAATCCTGCTCCCTTTAGCTCCCCTGGCTTCCACTCCAGGCTAGGCTAACCCGCCCTCTCAAAATTAACGACGAAAATTAACAAACTGCCACCACACATAACAATCTTAATTTAGCAAGCATATGCTTCTCCTTACTGCACAAATGGCCTTTAATTGTTATTTTTATTACATCTCCGCGTTGCCCCTGGTCAACGACGTCGGCGAATAATTAGGTCCTATTAGCAGAGCGAGTAGATATTATTATTATTATTATTATTATTATTATTATTATTATTATTTTTTTTTTTTTTTAGATTTAAAATAGATGGATGGTGGAATACTTACACAGCTTGAGTTATGACTCTTGACCTATCTAACTTAGTTGGTTCCCCTGAGCCCAGAATGTAGAGTGTTCCATCTCTCTAGCTCGGTGGTGGTGGGGGGGGGCTGTGTGTGGTATGTGTGGGTCGGCCCGTCACGGTTCACTTGCTGGCTGTGTTTTTCCCCCGTTCTATTCTCTCTGTTTAGAACAACCCCCCCCCCACCCCTGACGCCTACCCCTGAGCATCACAGCTGTGGGGTCGTGAATTCGGCACGAATGCACGGCCAGGCACCCACATTCGCACACATTCACATTCGCCACCAACTTTTGAAACCTTTTGTCAAACCGTCTGCAGTCGCCATCTCTCTCCAGTCCAACAGCAGTCCAACACCCCCCAGATGGCTTCTCACTAACCTCTTCGATAACAGTCTTCTCGGCCGACCTTGCAGATGTTTCGCTTTCTCTGCAGAGCAGCGACTGTGAGTTTGCAGCGGAGAACACTGCGGTCATGGCAACGTCTTTACAGTGAAGAGCTTTTCAGGTGTTTATTGTGCGTTTCAGCTTCTGTGGCCTGGATAGTGGCTCCTTAGATTGTTCTGTCACCATCAGGCAGCGTTTTTGAGTGATTTTTTTGGGTATTTTATGCCTCTGGTTTTCAAAATGAAACATTCTATTGAACACACTTCTCTAAGGTGGTGGGGGGGGGGGGGGGGACGTTCAGTTGCCATCTGTGAAAGCGGTCACGCACCCAGAATCGCCCGTCTGTATTTTCACGCAGCAGAAACACAGATAACTGCGGTCGTCAGACAGCCATTATCGGCAGCCTCTGATTAAATCGACCGTTTAACACGCACGCACACGTGTGCGCCCCCTCCGGGCCCATCGATCTCCCCCGGAATGCCGCTTCAGCCCGTGGCGTTGCCATGGCAGGAGCACGTTCCCACGAGAGATCCGCACGAGCTCTGCTGTGCGCCGGTGTTTACGTTTACGCTTGTTTGTTTGGCAGGCAGGCGGGGGGGGGGACGGGCTCCCCCCACTGAGCGATTCGTGGCACAACAGAAACAGCATGTGCTGCAAATAGCAGACAAGGAGCAGTGACACGGGGCAGGGGGTGGGAGGGGGGTTTAACCATGGCGAGCAGCATCGGCCGTGTTAGACGTGAAAGTGTTATATATTATTAAAGGCTACGCACCAATAAACTGTGGGCTTACACTAAAATCGTACACAATATGTTAATAATTCATACTGGGACTGTCTGGCTCAGGGGCTTAGAATGCTCTGCCTGTGATTAGAAGGTTGCTGGTTCAAATCCCAGGATCAGCAGAATGATGTCGCCATTAAACTCCCGACCAAGGCCCTTAATCCTCAACGGCTCCAGGGACTGTCTGAGTGTGCGGTGGTGTAGGATGGTGCGGTGTGGAGTACAGAGGGTACCTTGCTTAGCACCGTAAGCTTAGGCCCTCAGTGTTGGGTGTTAGAAGCTGTCATGTCCTTGCCAGGTTGTGTGGAGTTCCTCCCGCAGTCCACAAACACTAAATTCTCGTTAAACTGGCCCGAATGTGAGTGTTTAACTGTGATGGGCTGGCATCCCGCTACCTCAGGCTCTGTGATTCCCGGGAGGGACACCCGCCTCGCCCTGACCCTGGACTTCATAAATGATTATGGAAAGATGGATGGAAAGGTGGACTTGGCTGATGCGTTTTATCTTAAGGGAAAATGTTACAGAGAGAACTACTGACCAGGCCCAGGGCTGGACTTCAGCAGACATCATCTGCATTGACCGGGAGAAGACCGAGGATGGTGTGCAGTTTGTGTCCGTCACGCTCTGAAAGTGAGAAGCGAAAGTTTATTATTTTTGGAGAAAATGCCTCGTGTTTTGTGACCTTAAGGAATGCAGTCTCACTGACTGCGCTTACTGCAGAACTTGTTTCACGGTTTGAAGCCGGTCGAGGGCAACATGAAGATGTGGATTATTTGTTCTGGATTGTTCTGGCTTTGTGGTGGGGTTTTTTCCTACACGTCTAGCCTAGATACATGGTTATGTGCTTGAGAGGTTAGATAAGACAACACCCTTGCCGTATGTTTTCAAACATGGACCTGGTTTTATTGGTGTGACTGTCAAAGGTCTGTGGATCTGGTACTTCTGGTGGCATCTGTCAGGTTTCCTTGCTATTCTGTATATTTCTTGACGGCTCAATTAGGCCCTGGTGTTCACAGGGTTGCTATCGGCTGCTTGGAAATTTGCTCCGGACGATTGTTAGGGTTCTGCAACGTGATCCTGAATCTTTTTCCTTTTCTGGCAGGCGGATCGGAGCACTGATGGAAATGTCCTCAGCATCCCAGTGCCAATACGGCGGGGCGCTTCAGAGACTAACCTGGACCTGGACTCCACCGATGGGCCGGGCCTGGGGCTGGACTTTCACAAAGGCCGCCTGGACATCGACAACCTGCAGCAGAAGATCCTGAAGGTGACGGAGCAGATCAAGATAGAGCAGACGGCCCGCGAGGACAATGTGGCCGAGTATTTGAAGCTGATCGGCAATGCAGACAAGCAGCAGCTGTCGCGCATCAAGCAGGTTTTCGAAAAGAAGAATCAGAAGTCTGCGCAGACCATTGCGCAGCTGCAGAAGAAGCTGGAACAGTACCACAAAAAGATGAGGGACAATGAGGCGAATGGGTCCTCCAAGCATAGTGCATCCAAGGAGTCATCTAAAGAAACGTCCAAGGAACCGAAGGAGATCTTTAAGGACAGCTTGAAGGACAGTCTGAAGGACGTGAGCGGCAGTGGGAGGCACCCTTCTGTAGATAAGGTGAAGACCATTGGCCCCGGTGTCTCGCTCTCCCCACCCTTCTTCTTCAACAAGTCGCGGGAATTCGCCAACCTGATCCGCAACAAGTTCGGCAGTGCGGACAACATCGCTCACCTCAAGAGCTCCATGGACACCTCACCCTCCTTTCACCAGGAAGTCAGCGGGCGTTCTCTGAGCGGCAGTGCCACCATCGTGGCCAAGCCCAAATACCCCAGCGATGACGAGTGCTCCTCGGGTACGTCTGTGTCCGCTGACAGCAACGGGAACCCCACCCCTGGCCCGGATGGCTGTGGATCACCTGAGGCCCAGAGCAAGCTGACTCTGATCCTAGAGGATGTGAGGGATATCCGTGATGCCCAGAGCAACCTAGGCAAAGGCATGGAGAGCCTGAAGGAGCAATTTAAGAGAGACTATGACTACATCGTGCAGACGCTGCAGGAGGAGCGATACAGGTATGGTGATCACTTCTTTATGACCTTGGAAACAAGCTATTGATCTTGCATGATTTCCCTTTTGTACTCATAGAAGCAAAATGTCCTCATCTTAAGCTGGTGAAAGGAATGATAATGAATCTCTTTTAGGATCTGGGTAGGACTATTTCACATTCTCATTCACGTTCACATTCTCATTCACGTTCACATTCTTATTCACATCACTCACTGCATTCCATCTGGATTGATTCATCTCTCAAGTGTTTAATAAGGTTTTTACACATCAGCAGTCTCTTCAGTGACCAGCTCTTCTTAAACGTGCTCATGGACAGGCAGAGATCCCGGCGCGGTTTCTGAAGCACGTCATGTTCTTCCAGTCTCCATATGTTGGGACATGATTGGTTCTGACGTGTTGCCATGGTGAATAGCGGCCAACCAGAATCTCACTGTGGGTTCACTGAGGTTGGGTATTTCACTTGGCCTGAAGTAAAATTTGTCCTGAAGGTTGCGATGGTCCCTGGAGCCATCGAGGATTAAGGGCCTTGGTCGGGAGTGTGATGGCGACATCATTCTGCTGATCCTGGGATTTGAACCAGCAACCTTCTAATCACAGGCAGAGCATTCTAAGCCTCTGAGCCAGACAATCCCAGTATGAATTATTAACATATTGTGTACAATTTTAGTGTTGGACTAAAAGCCTTACATTTATCAGCATCAGTGTTGTGGAGAATTAGGTGTTTTGCTGAAGTTCTCATCAGCTGTCCAGGAGGCTTTTTATGGCAGATGGAAGAAACTTGGGTATGATGAACAACCTGAACGCTGTACAAATTCAACTCCTGCGTAGGACAGTGAAAGAACACACATCTTATTCTTTATAAAGCTGCACTTCTGAACTGACTTTTGTTCCGAACAGGCTGATGATGAGTTTTGATTTAGGAAGGGTTCGGCAGGAATGTGATTCAGGTTGACCTGGCAAGGCCCAGAGACGTCCAGGCCAGGCAGAAAGCATTAGAGAAATGGAGTGTGGGTGTGAAAAATGACCTAGATGGCTGGAGGGCGCTGGGAAGTCTGCTCTTGGATGATGGCATAAGATTCATGTCTCTTCATCCACCTTCTCCCTCCCAGGTTTGAGAGGCTGGAATGCCAGCTAAACGACCTGACTGAACTCCACCAGCACGAAACCAGCAATCTGAAGCAGGAGCTGGCCAGCATCGAGGAGAAGGTGGCTTACCAGGCCTACGAGAGGGCGAGGGACATCCAGGTACCTCCATGGTCAAGGCTGGGTCCTTCTCCCTTCGGCAGATTCAGATTCACAATTTTGCGAAGCAGAAAATGGCTTGCCAGCAAAACTTTTTTTTTTTTTTTTTTTTTTTAAGTAAATCAATAAACAATAAAGCCGTGTTTCCCAGCCCGGATCTCCAGGACTCAGGCAGTCCACGTTTTTGCTCCCTCCCAGCTCCTTAGACCAAAAACTTGGACTGTCTGTGGGTCTCCGAGGACCAGATTGGGAAACACTGCAATATGAAGTTTAAAAAATGCAGAACAAATTTAGAACAGAACGTACAAGCAGTTCTCCCCATTCAGTACTGCTTCCCTCTCTTGTCTCTCTTCCTCTCTGTCACTCTCTCTCTCTCTCTCTCTCTCCCCCTCCCCACCCCCCTTTTGCCCCTTCCTCACTTTTTCCTTTCCTCCCTGCTCTTCATTACGTCTCTGACTTCTGGAATGAACTGACCACCCTCTCCATCTGCCCACCAGGAGGTGCTGGAGTCCTGCCAGACACGCATCTCCAAGCTGGAGCTACAACAGCAGCAGCAGCAGCAGACGGTGCAGCTGGAGAACGCGGATGCCAAGGTGCTGCTGGGGAAATGCATCAACATCATGCTGGCGCTGGTTACCATGGTGCTGGTGTGCGTCTCCACTGTGGCCAAGTTCACGGCCCCCCTGACACGCAGCCGGCTGCACCTCGTGGGCACCTTCTTCGCCGTGTCGCTGCTGGCGCTCTTTTGGAAGAACTGGGAGCACTTGCAATGTGCCGTAGAGCGCATGCTGCTGCCCAGCTGATCGGAGGGGCGGAGCCACCTGGGGGCATGTCAGGGGATTGGCCGAGAAACCATCTCCCATGTCGTGGGATTGGTCAAGATTATTTTTTTCCTCAATTCCTTCACCTGAACCTTGGTCTCCTTCCCCAGAATGATCTGTGGACTCTTTGGGAACTCTTTCGGCTTGTGCCCCCAGGAGAACATTGTGTGGTTTGCAATGCTCTTGTGTTTCGACGTGGACTGTTCATTCGTAGGATGGGAGGACTGGACTTTTGGCCTCACAGTACCTGTGTGTGTAACATTTGTCTCTCAGCCTGTCTTGCCGTACTCACTCGTGTAGAGTTCACTGTGCAGCAAACTCATCAGTTTTAATATTTCAGATCATACACTGTTGTGTTGGATTAAGAAGTGCAATATTTGTGTTTGAGTGGCAATGGAGTAACGTGTGTCTGCTTATGACAGTTACTTAACGTGATTAAGAACCATGGCGGAGAATCCTGCCAGGGTCATATCAGCGCTGTATAAGAACTACATTCCCCAAGAAATGAGGAATACATTTCCACACACTGCAGCAGATGTGCATCACTGCAGCAGATGTGCACTCATTACTTTTGTTGGAAGGAAAATGAACATTGGCCACTACTGGAGTGGAAGAGAGGTTTTCAGAGGAATCAAACATGGTTGACTTTTTGTGACGGGGGGCAGGGTTAATGGTGGTTGACTTTTTGTGGGGGGGTGGCTGTTTTCAGTGTGGTGGCCTGGATCCTGTGGATTTAATTTGATACCCTTATATTTTATAGGTTATCAACTTAGTTGTATTCCTAGAGGTTCACACTGTTCTTAGACACAACTGAATCCTACATTTTTTGTTCTGCAGTGTTTCCTTCCTCACCTGTGGGTGGAAACGTAACAGCTAGCTTTAGAATCTCAGTGACTTGGTGGCATTACACTGTGTTTCCATTGGAGGGCGCCACCGAGTTGGTCACAGCTGCTGTCAGTGGCTTGGGCTCTGGTGGGGTGTCCAGGCTGACCAAACGGTCAGTTGGGATTTAGAATGGTTTGGAAATTCATCATCAATTTGTACATAATTTTTTTCAAGTTGAACGTTAAAAATTAAACATATTGATGCTGTTTTTAGTATCTATTGTGGATATACTGAGAATGTGGATTTGTTCAGATGTATATTTTTGGAAATGTTTGTTTATAGACTGAGCAAGATAGTGAGTCTGTGTATTTAAATAGACTTTGAGCTGTATGATGGAGGCCTTTGAATGTCACTAAGCTCGCAGCTGTAACGTTACCATGACGTCAGTTTCAGAAGATGGAACACACGCTAAATCGGTACACTAACTCTATTGAATTTACTGCCTATTCTTGTTGTGAAATCTGCAGTAAATACCAAACCGAATCTATTTTTATAGGCATGATCCTCACTGCGTTTGAAGCTACAAATTGCGTGGCCTTACTGCGGCGCCGCCTCTCGGCTTCTGTCGCATGCCGCTCGCACTCGGCCGGCTGTCCTGCGCAGGATCCACCCGCCAGCAGTGATAAACCTTATAAGCATGAACACTTGTCCGTCGGGGTTAAAATGAAGATACAAAGTCGAAGCTGAAAGGGAACCGGTGCTTTGCGTGGTTGATATTCCAGTCATGCTTCATGCTGCCATCAGATTAACTTCACTGCTGCTTCTCTGCCTTCTTTATCTTCAGCGTTTTACACCTTTATCCCACGTCTCTTAAAGCAGAGAAATAAGAAACTTGCATGCGTCCTGTAGGGACAGCAGCTCCATGCATCGAGGAATTTGTTATTGTGAGTTTCAGTCGCCTTGTCCCTACAGTTTGTCATTTAACTCTCCTGAAACCAAAAGCTGTGAATACTGCGCCCCCGGTGGCTGAGCGCACAATTTTTTTTTTTATTGCAATGTTTTTCTGCAATTACCCTCCCCCCCCCCCTCCACCTGCTCGCCTCCATGTCGCATCACTGTGACCTCTTGCTCTTACCTGGCTCAAAGCATTGTGGGATATTTCAGGTCAGCGACAGACCGGTCCTTAACAAGCGCCGTTCCCACTGTGCTGGGTCTCCACAACACCATGGAGGTCCATTGATGGGCAGACTGGTCTGTCCTGGCCGGACTGGTAATCTGTGACATGAATAGGCACAGCTTTGATTTATCAACCTTGTGATGGTGTATGACAGTAACAGCATATAAACCTTAGAGGAAGAGTTTACCCAGAGTTGGGTTCACTTTTTACACCCTATGGTTTCTTCTTTTGTAATGTATTTTTTTATGGTAGACATTTGGGTCAAAGTTCATGTTTTGTGTGACTCACTTAATATCGTTCTATGGTAATTTATCACCTGATCTTCTGGAAAATACTTTGTATGACACTGGAGAACCACTTGATCGGTTTCTGAAATACTTTTTTAATAAATAAAAATCTTTGTTTTTTAAACTTTGCTTTTTACCGTTCCTCTCGCCTCCCCCCCCCTGCTCTCACTACCGTCTGCTTGCCGTGGCTGTTTCGGTCCTGTTG
>JAODKE010000068.1:21229372-21241581 GCA_026779605.1 Mormyrus hasselquistii
TTTTTTCTGTTTTTAAATTACTTTTACCAAAAAAAAACTGAAATAACTCCCTGCCCCCCCCCCCCCCCCCATCCTCTCTGGTTTCCTAGAAAAGGGACTCCACAAAAGCAGAATTATTTTCTCCTCTTTCTATTCCTGCTGTCCACCTCGAAACGCAGGAAGGGAGCGGGAGCGGCCGAGAGGGAGACCGGCCAACAAATGGATTTAATTACAGTTTTCCTAGAAAGAAGGATGCGGGGCGAACGCTTGCCCTCAATAGAGGAGGAAATAAAAGCCGTCGGAGAAACCGAGAAACCACACACATAGGGAGGGGGGGGGGGCTTAAAATGCGCCCTGCAAAGCATCCATTTTATCCACTTTCGTGAGAGATTATTAACATATTCTTTTTTGTTCAAACACGTTTTAAAACTGCGTTTTTTCTAACACGAACCACGTGCAAGGTTCAGTACGACGAGGTAAAACCACACAGCCATTCATATGTGTGCTGTACAGACAAAACAAGAGATTTTATAGATCTTATACCAAAGGAAGTAGCCTTAACATTAAATATCTCCAACAGTATCCTGAACGTCTAATTCTGCTAACGACTGTTAATTCTGTTATCTCTTACGTTACCTAAATCACTGGTTCTCAACCCTTTTTGCACTGCAAACAAATTTTTACCATGCCAGCTTAGTCTCGACCTTATATAAAGTATAGGCTTAAATTAAGTCTATGGTCAAGCACGCAGTACATTCTGCAATTTATACCATCCAATGCCTATCGCAGGAATCTGATTGGATGAGCCAGTTAATTTTAAATTAAGCGTCTGTGGTTTGGCTTCTTGGATTGGTTGAATGTTCACTAGTGTTGCGCTAAGCATTAGCAGATCCAAGACCCGTTTCTATAGGTTAATTCTAGAACTGGGGGTAGTAAATCTGATTGCGGATCAGCGTAGGAGCGTGCTGGTTTTAAAAATGCTTACATTTCCAACTGCCTCGCGACCATTTTTGAACTTGCCGCGACCCAGATTTGGGTCGCGACCCATGGGTTGAGATTCGCCGATTTTAAATTAATTATGGGGTACACTGAGGTATGACTTTCATCTTCTTTGAGCAGAATCTCACATTCAATATAATATCTACTGAAGATAATACAAATAGAAACGCAAACAGCTCAATTTATCACGCATGTAGTATAATGGATATACATTGTTTAAAATTATAGTACAAAAATATAATAAAAATATTTTGAACAATTCGTATTGAGTGACAATCTATTCTCTAGAGTAATTTATTTTATATGAATTATAACTAATCTTGCAATTTCATTGGGTGAACAAGGACTTGGCAGGACTTCCTACCTGCTACGGCTTTCTCGTTCACTGCCCGATCTTTCGGATCCTTCGGTTTCTGCTCTAGCTTTTCTTTCACCCACCAGAACTCCTCCTCCAAGGACTTAAGAAACGCCTCAAAGGCCAGCGGACCCCGGGTGGGGAGGATATCCAGCAGCTTCAGTGTCTTCTTTTTGTTCGTCACCTGAGACTGAATTTCTTCCACCTGACTTTCGGTTAAAATATCTTCCTGGTAAAGATACTGAACAATTGTATCGTCAATTAAAATTTGTTCAGAGAGATACAAACGATGCTTCCTAATGACTTCCTTGTGTCTCGGATCCATGTCCAATAAACATAATAGTAACTACAACTTGCGATATACATCTAATATCACACAAATTTGTTGTATTTAGCCCTTTAGCAGTGCATGTTCTTGCGGTTCGTTAACGCGTCATTTTAACATTAAATCGCAAATATACAACCACATCCATTCCATGATCATTATGAATATATCATGCACACTTAAGTACAGTTCGGATCACTGTATTTGTCAACATTCAATGTTACTTCCTGGTGTCACACTAATAGTCATCCGGTCAAAACATCGGTATGTAGGGAACTAATAAAACTTAACGGGGGATGCTTTTTGTAAGCCTTATTTTTTTTACGTTACCATTGGTGTCTTATATTTATGCTTCATAATTATGGTTAAAATGGGCCTGAGACTTTCCGAGGAACGATTGATCGAACTGTAGTGTTTGTATTTCTTCCAAAATAAGTGCAATATTTCAAGCCATCAAAGAAAAGTCTTCCCCATGGTTCCATTCAGGGTGGCTGGAGTGAGATTTTCAATTCGGAACAAGTCTGCACACACACGCACATGTAGTTACATGTATGTACCGGTTTTATTACCTTGCAGCTAGAATGTAAGGCTTGCACACTACCCCCAACGCTTTGTAGCTAATTTTAGGCTTATAATGGAGTGATATAGATTTGCCGTAAGATTTCTTGTGTGAGCGTGAGAATCAGATAGCGTGTCACGCCAGATGCGTGCAGAGTTTACTACCTTGTCCATTGTCGAAACTCCAAACCATATAGTCAGTTGAATTTAATCACATTTGTTAAATGATTTATTTTGGGCAGGTAAATTAATATAAACTACTTAATAGTACGTAATTGTTTGTTTAATTATCTGCTACCGCTGTGCCTAGTAAATAATGCCGACTAATTCTGCTGAGAATCCCTTGAAACCCGTTGAGGTATAGCAGTCTGACTTCATTTGAGTCATCAGGAAACTTGAAAAAGAGACCTCTATTCGGCCAAATCCAGAGCAATTTTCAACCAGGTAAATGTGAACTTTCGGAAGCTTACTGCTCGTACTATAACCATCGTTGGTGCCAATCTGAAAACATCGAAATTATTCATAATGGAACATTTTGAAACGGCAGCTTATCTTATGCACCATAAATACACAGATTTAAATATGTCTAATTAATTACCTTTGTTTTCTATTTCTAGAGTTGCATATTTTACAGTTAATCATGGGGGGTGAACCCCACCCTTCTGGAGCTCGTTTAACTCTAACACTTCCCAGTATATGCTGGTTTTTACGCTTATCCACCAGGACGTACTTAGGCTCTGGATAATTAACCTGCACCGGGTTCTTACGGCATTAAACGCCATTCCCCGTTTATCCCACATACGTCCTCGTACCATGTGGTCTTCTATGAACGTTCTATAGTACTGAAAGCTTAGAAAGTTTCAATGAACTTCTAACGTCAACTTGGTTTACTGGCGGGCTACTTTTTAATGTGTAGCTTTGTTCATCTTGCAGATAATCTTACTCAGAGGCAATAAAAACGCACTAATTAATTACATAATTATAGTCTCATAGATGACAACAAAACAGTCACTCCCGACAACTATGTGTCTGCCCTCAGGGAGAAAGTTGATCTACATCCCAGATCACTTGGACTGGTAATACAGTCTTTATTTAGGTTTAAGTCACCCTACTTGACTGTAATCGTGGCCAAATACCAAATTTTTAATATTCAAGCCGATTGACTACTGTACTCGATAAAATTGCGAATTTCAGGACACCCACACTGGCCATCGGCGATTAGTACTGAGTACGAGCATATGGGGTAAACAAATAATCTTTTTCATTGGCGAGGCTGGGTGGCGTAGGGAGATAATCAAAATGCTTCTTATTTAGTTTATTTATTACCTCCGTGGAATAACTATCCGAATATCTCGCTCTCTCAAACACGTGCTCGCAGAAATACAATATGTTTGCATTTCTTTTGCACGCTCTAAGGGGGCTGTTTGGAGTCGATGTCTCCGCTGACACAAACACCGCAAGAATGCAGAGCTAAATAATGGTACAGTACTTGCCATTACAGAAATCCGTAATTTTAGAAACGAGATGCAGTGCTTGGTTTCTGCCTGTAACATATCAGTTGCTGCTTGAAAATAATCATTAACAACAACCCTGCCTTAACTTGTTTGTAACACACGGGATACCGAAACAGAAATATAAGACTTTTTAATGATGGTATTTAAAGTAATTTTATTTCTCACATTTTTTTTCGTAAACGATTGCTTTTTGAATTACAAACGGTGCTACCGGCTGCACTTCTGTGCCTGGATTCATTTGTTTCTGTAGTGTGCAAACGTTAAGAATTACGAATCCATGGACGGCATTAAAAAAGTTTAAATTAAAAAAGGAATATTCACATACCAAAATTAGAAAGAAACGATACACATCCAGAATAGGATCACCTTACCCTACAATATTAAAACATGCATTACTCTATTCTTTAAAATATTTTTAAACCGACATCTAAATAAATACACCCAATTGCGGATTGAAATAAATTCAAGATGGTGTTTATAATTAATGACTTTAATATCCTGTACTTGGACAACAAAAAAGTTGATCTGTAGTTTCTCCCACCATTTGATGTGATAAAGTTTAAAACACATCTATTCATATTCAAGTCAGACACTCCAACTTCTTTTCAAGAAAACTGAGATAAAGGTAAGGTTTGCTGGATATATATTCAGAAAGGCGGTAGAAAAAGGTGCAAGTGTGATGTATCCCAGATCAGTGAGAGTATGGGACACACACTGGACTGGAAATGGCTTTCAAAATGAACAGTATAACAGACACAGATATTGAGCTGTGACTTCTCAATATTGCTTCTGGTTCATATATACTTGCATCACATAAAATCAATTTAGATTTTTTTTTTCCTTATTTGATCACAGTACAAAAAAAACTACAAAGTAAGACATAAAACTGTCATATACACAAAGTTACATTGCCACATCTCAGAAGATGCCATCTGTCATGTGACAGTGATCTCTCCAAATCACACGTGATAGACGTAGTCCCTCAAATAGTCCTTCAGCCGATTGGGCAGGGGAAGTTCCTGGACCTCCCTGGTGGCTTTGTTGATGGAGATGCGACAGAGGTGCTGTAGTGAGGGCAAGGTCGTATAAACAGGTTGGGTCAGGAGGAGCTGCACCGTGCCATTGGGCGGAACCAGAGGCTCGCCACCACACCCCTTCCAGGAGGTCCTGGACAGGAGAACATAGTGTTCCACGAGGTGCACCACACTGTCAAACTGCTTCAACTTCGGCTTCACCAGCACGACTGAGTCCAGCTTGAACTTGCCATCTTTGTACTCTATGCGCAAGTTGGTGGGCCCCGCGGAGGTCATGGCAGAGATGGTGAACAGGTAGTCCTGCTGGGAGCTGTCACGCACCAGGAAGGTACCTTCTGATGCATCCTGAAGGATCTTTTTGGCTTCGTTGGCAGTGAGGCTACCCCAGTACCAGCCTGGAGAGGAAACAGACCAGTGAGATAAACATGCCAGTGTCCACCTATAAAACGAAAGTGTACTGCGGGCCAGCACAGACTTCCCTGTCCAGTTTACTGGGGTTGCATTACAAAAAAAAAGGGGAAAAATGGTGTTTTCAGTTCTTTTTAAGTTGGTGCAGAGTGTGGCTCTGTGGGGCAGGACTCTCTGCTCATGATTATCAGGTCACCAATTCAAATCCTGCGCTAGCAGAGAAATCTCACCGTTGGGCCCTCAAGCAAAACCCATAACCTCACCTGCTCCGGAGACTGGTTATCCCGACTATATGTCGCTTTGGATAAACGAATCTGGCAAATAAATGCATGTAAATGTTAACTGTCTTTTTTATATATTTTTTTATTATAGTTTTTATACGAGCCACACTCATTAGACCACCAATTCTTTGCAGTAAAACTCAGGGGTTTTTATTTCTCTAACAGACAACGCTGAGGAGAAGAAACCCGGTAACAGACAACTGGAAATAAAGTACTTCATTGGTGGGATGCACTCATGCACACGGACACTCTCATGGTGTTTAATGTAAAAAAAAAAAAAAAAAAAAGTAAAAAGAAAAAAATCAAAGGTCAAGTCCTGCCGTGGTAAATTTTACTCTTGTCTGCACATGAGGAAAGGAATGCAGAGCTGAACAAAAAACCGCGACACCGTGCCTGAGGTGCGGGCTGCTCAACTAGCGGCTAACAGGAGGGGCAAGGCAGCGTTTAGCACTGAGGAAGCAGAGCACAGATATATGGTGAACTAAGACGACGCTATTTAGATGGTGTCACAAAATGCCCTTTTTTTTTAATAACAGCAGGCCGGGCGGCAATGCGGCTCCATCTGCTTTTCAAGATTCAGACCTTGTCCTGAACAGGTTCTCCGATTTTCAGCAGCGTCATTCTATCTTTATCTCATCCGTTTGCTAATTTTCTTCCAGCCAATAAAACAGCACTTTGAAACATGCATGGCTGTGTGAAAACGATGAAATGGTGTCTTACATCTACAAGGTGCAGGTTCACAGTGGGGTTGCTAATTCCAGACCAAAGCTCACACACATATTGGAAATACACACAATACTGGAAACCCACTCGTGCACCACCCACCATCCATCCATCCTCTAATTATTTAACCTGGTAAGAGCTGAGTTCTTCGAAATGAAGTCATAGTTTAAAACTAGTGCCAATTTATTGCTATAATGCTAATATAAACCGTAATATTAAGTGGAATGCTTGCCATTCTTTGAAAATAGCTGTCTTGATTAAAATGCGATTAGGAAATGAGGAGCACTGGAGATTACACTTAAAATATAGTAAAATCATTACTCACACTAGTGGCCAAAATTGTGTAAACACAATTATTAGAGATTGTAAAACTTTATTTCAGATACTCTACTTAAATCGTCCACCGTATGATATTTGTAAACATGTTCTGGTTGTTTATAAACATTACCGCCAATATTCGTGTAGTAATTTTAAAGCGTGATGCCAAAAATGCGAGGCGTTTCTACAATCTTGGCCACTAGTGTACATGTAAAGGACATAGTTCAGAAAAGTAATACAGCAATAAATCATGTATAACGCTTAAGACATACATTTGTCTGGATTTGTTTCCAGTGTAATTGACCCCTTTCTTTGCCTGTTAAAATTTTATGACTTGTTTATTATTTAGAAGAAATTAAATTAAAGTTTGCCGGTCCTACTCAAGCAAAAACAGGAGGCTGCTGGCCAGATCTAGCCTTACCTTAACTCCGTCTTATTTACCCACACAGGTCAATACATGCTTAACGTTCTCGGAGATAAGCAGCGCCAGCGCCTTCGTTTGAGATTAGCCACCATTCAACCCCTGATATGCTTCTTGCAGGTGGATTGTTTACCCGTTTAATAGTACGCACTCACCAGATCAGCCAAGAGGATTTTTAAAAACGCAACTGATTTTGAATAAAAAAACGCACACGCTGAATTACAAAAAGATGAATTTATGCATATGTATTGTCCCTTTTCCCAATCTATTATTCATGTGAGGTTTCTGTATCAGAAAAAGTTTCTAAGAGATTTGCAGTCAAGAACCGCATTTCATTTGACCTGGAGTATCACCACATGTGAGATCAATTCCAAGAAAAAATCAGCGGAACTGGTTGAAAATTAGGTGACGTAAATTTTACTTTTATTTTCCCCACCTTAAACTCCTAGAAAAGAATACAATACGCCTAAATCTCAATATTATAACTTAAGAAAGAAATGCATGAACGTGAGTTTTTGGGTTAAAATGACGTCCGTTCCTCAGAAATAATAAGCGAGCGTTAATAGGTAAAGAACAACAGAAACAACTGAATACTGGAAGTAAGTGCTCTTAGTATTGCGTGTATTTCTTCGATGTCGCGTGAAGCCTGTTACGAAACGGGAAAAATAAGCACAGATCACATATTTTGTGTCGCCGTTTCATTCGTATTCGTTAATATATTATATTTGTGGGGAAAAACGAATATATGGGTAGAGGTGAATTAAATTGGAATATTTATAGACGAGGAGACATACCTTTAACTGAAATATACAAATAAATTTGACATAAGAAGCATAAGATATACAACGTGTGCACAATAATGCAGGAGGACACTTTCCACACAGGCAATGACCCCATAATTAAAGCTGTGCCTGAACCGTTAGTATAGGATCGACGTAGTTAAACGTACCAGCTTTTTTCAGCTCCCTCATAGCTGCGGCGACGCGGTTCTGATCGGAATCTAGCGCCCGGGATCCGGTCTCAGATCTCCTTTGATTCTCGATGGATTCCGTGGAGTCAGAGGAATGGTAGGTCATTGGAAAACTCCGGGAAGAAAGCCGAAATACATCCAACGAATCCAACAGCTCTCCAACAAAGTATACACTCCCGTATTGTCCATTCAATTTGATAGCAGTCTGAGAGGCAGTGGTTCCACCTACAAAAAAGAGGGATTTATGTATTATATTACAGAATCCCGTATACATGTATGTGTCAGGACACTATTTATAGACACTGACGCAAAAATGCAGTAGATAAGACATACTTTGGACCACACACGTCTTAACTAGGTTTGAGGGCGCATCTGGTGGATAAGTTCGATATTGAAAAAAAAAACAAATATAAAATCAGATATGAGACAGGGTACATACAACTGTTGTAATTCACTGTAAAAGATATATTTCTGTTTCCACAAATGCTTGTAATACCTGCAGCATTAGCCTATTGAGGTAAAATAACTTTGTTTCTTGGAACCCGATTAATTTCTTTTCTAATACAATTCTATATGTACACCGACACCGCAGAGTTCTAACACCCGAGCGCCACGTCTAGCCAAGGCAGTCTCCGTCCTGCTGTGCCTATCGTGTTTTAGTCGTGACAGAATTTGTTTCATATAACTAGCCTAGAAATAACCGCAGCAATAACAATAAATAAATAAATAAATAATACCAGGTTTAATGTCCAGGAAGAGTTATCATGCAAGGTGTTATAAATATATAATTACCTCTTATCAGAGTGGTCGAGCCTTTTTACTACTGCTCGAGACAGTAATAAACATTGTTTTCCCCCCAGGAGAATAAAAGCAACCTTACCTCACATATCAGGATCACTATAATGGTACAGATCTCATTAGACCAAGTCCTAGACATATAATTCAAAGTCCGGGTGAAAAAAAATCACAATCCTCACCTTAAGCAGCCTTTGCATTCTTCGCCGCACGGACATGTCGGCAGGCGTGCTTATTTTCTCATGGAGGCGCCTGGTGCGAATTAAGCAGGCTGTCTAAATAACGCGCACAATGCAAATTAACCCCAACATTTCCTTTTTTGTCAGCCGGATTGGGTTTCGGGGGAACAATGACAAGTGTCTGGCCGGGACGGGCGGGTGTCTGCGCTATCTGCAGTAACGTTTGCAATAATGTCAATAATAATAATAATAATAATAATAATAAAGCACCCTGCAAACTAGCAGCGTAAAAAGGGGCCCCAGCGCCCAGCGCTCCGCCGCGTTTTCAGCACCATCGTCCCCTTGGCTTTGGCGTCTTTCTTTCTACCCGTAATCCGTTTTGAACACAAGAGGCCGATTTCCAAGAACTTTCCAGGAATCGCGTCACGTGACGGAGAGCGAGATATTTTTAAGGTGGTTCCATATCATGCAGTCCAGGAATACGTCCCATCCGACTGTATGTTGAGTACTGATACTCAAATATGACAAAATTAGTGAAAAATCAATTGGCATATTGGAATAGGTGTTTGACCACATTCCTTTAAGTGCCATGACTTGCAAGACTACAACTCCCTTATGATCGGTGCTACAGCTAAAGTAATGTAACTATTCACGAAAAGCGATATTCCAATTTACGTCCCCATTCAGCTTTTCTATATTTTTTACATTAAAATCAGTGTCTTAATCTGTTACTCCTTTGACAAGTGGAGACAAACATTTCCGTTATGATTTCTAATTAAAAAAATATTTTTGATGTACAAAGCCAGAGAACACTGTCTCGGATTTGGTTATGTTTAAATACATAAATAAGCCTAATATATACACAAAGCAACATCAAACCGGTGTGCATTTACGCATTTCAGATTTATTTTTCAATTTGACCAGATCAAAATTAATTTATTGTTCTGGTAGCACAGCTTGTGCCGTTTAAAAAGCCGCTGTGATATTTACATTAGCATCAGTTTATTTTTCAAGAATCACCGATTTGTATAACAGTGCAAAACAGAATTTATATTCCAGTGTCAAAACTTTTACAAAAAACCTAAAATATTTTATTCCAGGATACTTCCTTAAGACTCTTTTACTTTTAAATTGGCTACAAGAAACCAAGAAAAACGGCTTGTTATCCAAATTAAATACACGTTTTTGTGTCTCATTTGCTTTTTATAATACAGTTTAATTCGTCAGTTCAAAATATCGTATAAGATATAAAACGTCAACGGAAAGCGCAACAACAAAGGGAATAGCGCTGCCGTAAACTTAGGATAATAATTTAATATTTTGAAGGCATAAAATCGTTGAATCCATACACACCATTTATTTTTTTTTTTTGCCGTATCCGAACGTACAGAACATTCAGGCCTATTTATCACCAAGGACGCGATATGCATTTTAAAACTTCACACCTCATAGGCATGGAATATTGGTAAGTCATATTACTATATAATAGCTTTTTTAAGCATTACTCCATCAGTTGAAAATATGTTACACAGGCCCCCGCCTGCGCGTTATATATGGGATTAAGCATTAAAGTAACGAAAATCTGTGTCTCATATATATCGTGGTCATATCCAGCGAACACCGCTATACAGCGCACGCCTGCTAAGGCTGAATCTTGGGGATGAGCAGTTTTGTTATTCTCACATCTCATATTTTATTGTTTTATATTCTTGCCCAGTAATATTAATTCACTTATTTCCAAATTTTGAAGAAATTCACTCCGTAGAAAAGCGACGTATTTCGGAAAATGTAGCCGACTAGACAAATAATATTTAATTGTACAGATTTCACCAAATTCGGCACGTCGGATACCATCCTCCGGAAATGAATATCTCCATCTACCTTCAGTTTTTGGCATATATTGATGCTGTTAAATCACAACATGCTATATTCCACGCCGATTTCTCAAACCCTGCTTTGAGCTTCTTGTGTTACTTTATTTCTTAATCGCGTGTTTTTTCTTTCCCTTGTTCAGCTGTAACCTTTCGAAAATGTGCGGCGTTTGATGAGACGTGACAAGCTAATTGCATATAATCCAGCAAGTTGATACATGAATGTCCGTAATTTCATCGTGTTTGTAGTCAGGAAAATATTAACTATTTGCACTATGAAAGGACACATCAAAGTAGAAAAAAAACAATGAAACCGGACTGATATTAAGCCAACAAGAGAATTCACATATTGATCCACAGTGGTACTTATTCAAAACAATAAACCTCATAGGTTTACGTTGAAATGTAGGCCTATTGGCAATCAACATGTGATCGAATTGGTTTTAAAGTTAAAAACATTAAAACATCATCAGAAACACATGCTGACTTGAATCTAAACTCAAAAAAACATTTACAACATAAATCAGTTTAATGTTGTCTTAAACATAACGTAAAGAGACCGTAGAGGATAGTTCACTACAGTTCAAGGCTGCTTTAAATGACAGCTACTAGACTCTTCCACTCATCCTATACTTGTAATCCCTCCAGTTTTTTTTTTTAAAGATTCCTAGAAAATTTGTTTTGGGAAAACAGGAGTTTCCGTAGGGTATTTCGTGGAAATGTACGAGTGTTGGACGCTCTCCCATCGTAGCCCAGTGAAACGTCGCTATTTAGCGAGCATGGTTTTAGTCAAATGAACGCATTATTTAATGGATGGAAAGGAGAACGACTTCATTTCATTCAACGATTTTATGTCTGTATGTGGGAAGATTCACAAAGCCATACTTTCATCTTGAGGCTTGGTGGGGTAGCTGTGGACTTTAATTTTCTAAACATACGAGAGTAAACAAAATAATACAAAATTCATAAATTATCATTTTCATAAAAGTCTTAATGGGGTACTTCATTATAACGATCTACTAGTATTCGGTAGATCAGTAGATCAGTACAAGGATCAAATTTCACAGATAAAAGTCGGTGCATAAGACGTGTTAAAGGAAAGAAATATTCTCATGCTGAACCAGTTTTAGGAAAATGGCTAATCCTTACACATTGCAGTTATCTGACAGCTCATTCACACTAAGTATATACACGTTTTGCTGAAAATTCTCAGCGGCTTTCCGCATTCCACAAGGACCAGAACACGCAGCAGTGAGGACTGCTTCGTTTACCGGTCTCACTTGTGGGCGGCTTCTCTTCTCTGTACCACCAGTTCGCTCATTACCCAACTTTTAAGTATTCCTTCTACATCCACTTTTATTCTTACTGGCATTTGATCATATTATAGCGGGGAATGTATACCTGCGTTTTTGCGCCGTCTTGAAAACAAAAAGTCAGACCAATACCCTGAATTCCCCGTCAGTATTTCTAAAAGAGACA
>JAODKE010000068.1:21241681-21253053 GCA_026779605.1 Mormyrus hasselquistii
TGCGTTTTTGCGCCGTCTTGAAAACAAAAAGTCAGACCAATACCCTGAATTCCCCGTCAGTATTTCTAAAAGAGACATGTAAGAAGCCCCCCCAACAAAAACGCTTTAGTGTCCCCACAACCGTGTGTTGGACAAGCAGTAAGATGATTAAATGGATGGATTTTAATATATGGTCCCAGAAAAAGGTTCAGTTAATAACATAAACGTGTATTCGATAATTGGTTTAAAACTTTTAATAATTAGTCTTCTTTTTCTTCTAATGATTACCGTAATGTTAATACTGCGAGTAACCTGGGTTCCTTTAAATCAGAGCTAGATACGATTTTAACAACTCTGAGCTATTAGTTACGTTCTCCCAAAACGAGCTTGATGGGTCGAATGGCCTCCTCTCGTTTGTAAATTTCTTATGATCTTATGAGTAACTGTAGGCCTTAAATTGGTCAGCGGACATTGCAAATAACGGCTCACTACCGCCACCCTATGGCGAAAAAGCAGAGCGCACATTCCGTAGATGCGCCTGTAGCACGAAGCAGTAGAGATGTCTCCCACTTTAACAAAAATGTTAACTCGCCGCGTGCTGTGTCTCTGTATAACCCGTAAAGATCTACTCTGTTTACCACGCACTGTTCAGCTCCATTTCTGTACCTCGGTAGACGCCACCTCATTTATGGGGACATGCTGATATATAAATTTGTACGTATATGTGTACCTGCATCTACCTTAAGGTGTATCTTCTGGTGAAGCTGCAACTCTATGTTCGTGTACACATGTGCCCGCACCTTGTGGAAATGACAATAAAATCTGAATTGACGACAACGGCAAACTAGTGACCTTAAAGAAAAATGTATTAGGGCTTATTGCGATTGAAATAAATCAATAAACAGGTGCAGTTTACTTGTAAGTACACCAATGCTTTCAAACACTACTCATGTATGCTAATGTTTCTGCTAAGACACTAATGATGTGCTGTGCAAGGACACTACTTTAAACGGGAGTGTGAGTATCCATATTACACTGTATGCTCCCGTCTACATCACGATTATTGCAACCGCAAATCATTTCTTGAGGATGAAGAGGGAGTCTGGTCATCATCTCCACCTTCAAAAAACATCTCAACACCCACCTTTTCCGTGACTTAGTGCAGCCTGAAGCCTCCTTACATTCACTGGATGATATTATATTGTATGTTTGGGGATTTAATAGTCTTATTAGGTTCTTGCTTTGTTCGAAATTTTGTAGCCCCAATACTGCTTACGTTTGTACCTGGAGATTCACTGGAGAAGCAGCTTAGCTGCTCTTTTGCCTAGTTGACTCCCTGACAGCGTATGTTTGCAATGTGCATTTAGTGTCTGCTAAATGTGAGAAATAGACTTTTAAATGCAAATAAAGTTTCACTTTTGCTGCTGCATTAAGTTCTCCTTGTGGGCATGTGGCCAGTCCGCTAACAGACGATGTGGAGATGCTCTTCCACCCTCCACAGTCTCGGGTTCGAGTTTGGTCTCAAGCTTCTTGCGTTTTCCCAATCTACACACAGGCTTCCACTCACGGTCAAAACCGACGTCCCGATCAGGACGCTTTCTGTCACCATTCAGAGTTGAGTCCAGATTGCATGTGGCAGGACTGATCGTCTAGGAGGCCATCAGGCCAGAGGGCACCAACCCTTTGATGGATCAGCATTCTGTTATGGTCGTTCCCTTGAATCGGGCTCAGGCCCAGTCTTGAACATGTACCGGGTACGTAAACGCGAGGAAGAGGTGTAGCACATCAGAAAGCAGGCAGAATAGAAAACCTACTGCATACTAGCTCTCCAGGACCGGAGTTGGAGACCCCTGACTATGAGGATCAATAGATTATTTCTACAGAAAACTTTAACGAATAAGTCAATCAAAACGTAAAATAAGGTCAGTCAGTGTATTTAATGTAGCTTGATTTCTGTTGTCCTTGCCAGGTATCATCTCTGTTATCAGGCCAAGGAATCGAATGACACACCTGCTGAATTCTAGAGATGAATGAATTGCCCTTTACATCCATACATAAGTACATAACCTCATCTAACAGCACATTTCTCCTGCAGTCTTGTCCTTCTTCTGCTGTTTCACCCTCTTTGATCCTGCAAACTTTTTTAAAGCAAAAAGTAATTTTAATCACATTTAATCAATGCATTCTTCTTGGAATGGCCGTAATGGGTTGTCAGTAAAGAAATACAGAAAAATAAACAGAATAATCATACACAAGTCAGCCCGTTAGAAAATGATGCCCTACAGCAGGCTGGACACGACCATCTGATATGACACGCTGTCCCCTACCTGGATAAATCCATAAATGTAGGTTTGAGGTTCAGGCTACAAGATCAGTTCAGTTTTGGGACATCTCCACATGGGCTTTCATGTGGTTTCTGATGTTCTCAGCTATCTGCCGGTCATCCTTGGTTGAGGTGTAATAGTCCAGAAAGAGGCCATCGGGATTGATTAGGTACATGAGAACAGTGTGGTCCACGATGTAATCATTGTCCTCGTCCTTGGGGCCCTTGCTGTAGTACACCCTGAAGTCCTGTCCTGCCTCCTTCACTTCCTCTGGAGTGCCGGTCAGTCCGATCAAACGAGGGTGGAACTCTTTCACATACTTCTCCATCGCGGCCACATCATCTCTTTCCGGGTCCACGCTGACGAAAAGGGGCTGGATGCGTGGCAATGCCAACTCCTGGTCCAGTATGTGCACCACGCTGGTCATCTTCTCCAACTCCTCAGGGCAAACGTCTGGACAGTGGGTGAAACCAAAGTACAGGAGGACCCATCTGCCCAGGAAGTCGCTCTTGGTCCTCCGCCGTCCTGTGTGGTCCAGGAGGCTGAAGTTTCCTTTGCCCAAGGCCACCTGCCTCAGCTGCTCAACCCGCTGAAACTGGATCTTCTGCTGTTTCTCGCGTCGCACAAACCACCAAGCGGCCAGGATCCCCCCACCGAACAGCAGCGTCACCACCAGACGGGTGCGCAGCGTCACCCTGGGGGAGGGCTTCCCCGAGCACTGTGATAGGGTGCGTAGACTCTGAGGAGGGTGGGATACACAGGCTGGGCTTCCCTTTCTCTGCTGGCCTCTGGGACACTTTAGGTGAAGATCTGGTTTAACGGAGCCAAGTCTGCAGGTGGAAGCCAGCTGGGAGAAGAAGGTCTTCTCAGCAGGAAGCCTCCATGGGCAGCTCCGATGGGTGAATCCTGATCTAACTGTGTTGTTAGACACAATTTCCGAGACTCTTCTACACACCATCTGGAGATGTTGTCTTCCGCTATTCTTAATAATATGCAGCATTCTTCACAAGGTCTAAGCTTAAAAAAAGTTTTGCGATATCATTAAACATTTAGTTCACATAACTATTCTTGCGACCTTTCTATGATCCTCTTTGTCGCCATGCTAGCTACTTAAATATTATGTCATATATAGAACGGAAAGTAATTGGACCCACGGAAACAAATATATTAATACACCAGCAAAATAACTGACTAAAGATAACTAAATCTAGGTTTTTACAATCTGGATACTAACATTATCATCTTATATCGAGCCAGTTTTTACCCATGCATTTTGAACCAGACTGCTAATCAAGGTAGCCATCATGAAATCTGTGAGTAGATTACGTATTACGACCGTAATTTTGTCATATCGGTTCATTTTGTCATCAAATACAAATAACACATGTAAAACACAACAAACCCACGTTACATACCCGATAGGTCTACACTGACTTCTACCAGTTAGCGCCACGTGATTGGCTGGGGAGCCGTCGAAGTAAATCTATTTCAATATTTAAAATGTTAGATTCAGTTGTTCAGTAGGTTACACTTTTCATAATAAAAACAAATGTAAAGCCACATACGTCTTACACTTAGAATAAGATAAGAATTTTAATACATCTCTTAAATAAAAATTAGCAGTTTTTTTTTTCTAAATAGAAACTACATCGCCCACATACGTTTGTCACGTTACCGGAAGTCTGAGAATATCGGCTTCTCATATAATGAATGTAATTTGTTGTTCAGTTATAAAAATTTAAAAAGAAAAAGTAATAAAGTAATATATAAATTGGCTGAGCTTAAAGTAATTAGTTGCTAAATCATATAATGGTTGCGTGTTAATGTACAAGAAAAGTAGCTTTGCTTGCACATGGTCAATTAATTAAACTGGTTTTAAAAATCTACATATTTTAATATTATACCACATATTGAAAGGAAATGTCAATTGAATTAAATTGGGAAATAGAGAAGAAATAACATCGGAAAAGTATCTTTATATTTCTTTATTCATCTTTTTAAATCCTTTAATCTACGGTCTACAATACAAAAGCTAAGCCATCTGGCAGAAATAAATCATCTGTCACAAATTTGAAATCCTGAAGTTATTTTAAAAATATTATTTGCTATTTTATGGCCTGCAAATATATTTATGGTACTCGTGAGACTATGTACTGTTATAGTAGTACTCGTCAGAATATACAGTGTTCACAATATGCCATTGCATCAAACAGCGTTCCTCGATTTCCAACACTATTCACATCCAAGTTATGTATGTAATCAACTCAACATTAATTTCTCCTTTTGAATTCACAGGGAAAATACTGAATATCTACAATAGCTGGCCATTAGATGGCACTATTGTACTCTTCAGCGAAAAGAGATTACAAATTACCACCTGCCTGTTTCTCCCTGGGATTTATTGGAGATGACATTGCGAGAATTAAACAGCAAGAATACCGAGGTTATCGCATTTCTTTAAAGAAGACTTATTAATATTGTTGTACTTCATTTCTTGTTACGCGGTAAATTCTCTGGCCATGCATTTGCACACATATTTATTCAAAGACAATTATCAACATAAACATTTGAATGTTTATTTGGGTGAAAATGTAGCTACTGAAACAAACTGAGCTAAGTACCTTAAACAAGGCAGCACGCTGTTACGGTACAAGACGCGTTGCTGGTTTGCGGTGCGGTTTTTACGGACATGAGACTGTAACTCGAGGGGCTGCAGTTATTTTCTTATGCAAGATACCTGTCATACCCTAGGAAAATATCTCACGCTTCAGGAAAACGGCTAAATATGCGGAATTTTAAACTTAAGAATGTTAATTTCCATTTTCATACCCTTTTTCCTTATCGAACTGGTACTCACACCGACAAAGTCTACTGACCCTGTATCCACTTAATCAGCCGGTTACTTTGGTTGCTTAACCTGTCTTCTTCAGGAGGAGATTCAAGCTCTTAAATATGTAACCAATGTTTTATACACAAACATACATTTTGGCGCAACCTCACGCTCTCAGAGACAAGCGATATGAACGTAAAATTTGGTTATCGATTTATAGGTCGAACAGTAATAACAGTAATTAGGCGGCCCCACATCCACTGCTCTCCCCCAATCAAAGTAAAGAGAGAATAATAATTACTTTTACTCATTTCCCCGACTCTCTCTCTCTCACATGCAAATTCAACAGGCTTTAATTGCATTGCATGACAAAGAATTCCCATTGCCAAAGCACTCGACAGAGGATGCAACCTTCTTTCATGCTGGATTTTGCATCCCTTTGTCACACCTGCGATGCATCACGCCATCCCTGCACTTAACTCCGTGTAATTTTCTCTCCCGGCCGTAATCTGCCCGACACAGGAGACCCACCGGTCGGTAAACAACTCGCCGGGGGTCTCAGTGTGACCAGATGAAGAGCGAATTCGCCCTTGAAGCAGGTCATGGTTATTCTCCCAGGGACAGGCGTACCTGCAGTGGATTGAAGACCCGAGATGATAGCTTTCACACCTCCTGCATACGCCTGGTTGTCATTCGTATAATAATGCAACCTTTCAATGAGATTGTACAGGAGTATTGGACATGTGAAATAAGGGTGAGGATGAGTGCGATATTTTCTTAAATAGTAAATTAACATCTTAATACTGCACCCCCCGCCCCCCCCCCACACACACACACACACACACAAAGCTACAGAACCGTACAGTTCGAGGCTTTACGCACATTTATATATCAGACGCGTTTCTCCAAAGGATGTTAATGAAACACATAAAGGCACGGTTTCAATTTACGCTGTCAAAATGTAAAACCTATTAAAGTCTTCAGCGGTAATCAATGTGATCTACAGCTGATGCTGCCGCTTCCCGCGTTTGCTTTGTCCACCTGTCGTCTTTATCCAGGCGTCGCCCTCACTATGATCAGTATTGAAGTCACGTGGTCACTGCGGTGTCACGATCACTGCCTCTGAATCTGGGGGCCTTGCTTGGTTTCACTGTTCTCAGAAGAGTGGCTGTCTGCAGAGATGCGCAGAGGCAGCACTAGCGAGCAACCGGGTGACTTTCTGACTGCAAGGCGACCACCCACATAGCACGCGTGCGTGCAGTGAGAGAGTGTAGGTGACACAGACGTAACCCTGCTATGTGAACAATCCGACATGCAGAGCGATTACCGCAGCCACGGCCATGAAATGCACTAGTGTATCACCAGGCACGTAGACACGTAGTAAAATTACTCGTCTGAATCTACCTCGAATTTTGCCAGACCTCCCTCCCCTCCCTTCTCCTCCCCCCCCTTTCATGAATTAATTTCTGACTTTTGACGCGTGAAACACTAATATGACTCGGGGTCTCTGTGACGTTACTCCCCGTACTGACCTGTAGGGGGTGCTGCTGCAGATATATGATATATGGTGTGACTTGCATATTTCCCAAAAATACACCAGAAAGCAGGTGTGAGGGATTGATTATGCACACCTTGGGGTCCTGAGAGGCGCCTCAGCTGTTTCCATTTCTCCTCCGACAGCCCCTGGGCTCAAGAGCAGGCTGGGTGTTTCATCTCCAGTTCACCTTTTCCAGGACAGACCACTCCCCTTGCCTCTGGACGTCACTGGGGGAGCAGGTGATGAGAATCTGGGTGGCCGCTGTTCCCCTAACCGTCACATGCCACTCTGCCGTGCTGGAGTGGTACCCCCAACCACAGCATACCCTGGGCAAATCCCCCATCAGAGTCGTACCAACATCGCCACAGGCTGTCGCTTGGCACAGACGTCTCTGGATGTCCGTGGCCTTCCAGAATGCAGTAATACCACTATCTGAATGGGAAAACCGGTGAGCCAGCTTCTGCTGTGGTGAATAATGGGGTGAACAGACCCTCCTCTCCTGTACTGTTTGTCACTCACTCTGAAGGAAGGCAGTGGGGGGGGGGGGGGGGTGGGATTTTGCCGTGGTAATGCTAAGCGACTCCAAAAGCGGGTAATCCGCCCCTTGAGGAGAAGTAACCCCGCACTCCTCCTGCCCAAAGCCTTGCAGCTGTCGAAGCCATGAACAAGAGGGACCAGCCCCCCCCCCCTCCATTCCTGGCTGGCTCTGAATAGGCCAGTCCAATTTTATCTACGAAATACCAGTTTAATCCAGTAATTCTGCCTCATGTGCTTTTAGTTCCTCCCCTGTTTTTTTAACATTTGAGGTATTCATCCACAGGGACATACATTTTCAGAGAGAGCAGGGTCACACAGTTCTTGGAGCACTGAGGAGTAAAAGGCCTCGCTCTGGGACCCAACAGTGACATCACTCTGCTGAGCCAGGGATTTGAACCGGCAACCTTCTGACTCCAGGCATCCTAACTCAATGAGCCGCACACCATCACAAGGAGAAACGGGAGAGACGCCCTCCCAGGATTCCTTAAAGAGACCTTTCAGATACCGTTCCTCAAAAACAAATGTGACTGTTGTGTTCTACTCTGTGATCTATTCATTTAAAACCGCTCGTCATGGAAATGGGATGTGATTCAGATTATGTGAAGCTACGCTGGTTGTCTAAGCGTGGCCCTTCTTAGGCCTTGGCTGTACACTTGCAGCAGGCTGCATTCAGATCCCTGGTTCCAGTCATTTGGCTTGTTCCCACCTTAGAATATTCCAGAACTCTGTTTACCATACTCCCCTGTAAAGACAACCCATTCAGCAGCATTATGTGTGAAGAAAATCTCCGCAGCGCATCCAAGGAAAAGACGAATTGGGTCAAATTGCATAACGCCGCGAACCCGCTGATGTAAAGAGGAAGTGCTTTGATATGTGCCGCTCAGTGCTGGCGTGTGGCGCCTGTCCGCTCGGGCGGCCGTACTTCTCAGGGTGCTTCCCGCGCGCGTCGTGAATCACTGCGCCGCGAGTCAGCGCAGGGCCGGTGTTACATCATCGCGATGGTGGCTTTATGTAACTACGGGGCCCCTTTTTCCCGCCGCGGCTCCTGGGGGGGTACGGCAGATCACGAACACGGGGACGCTGCTTCAGCCTAATGCATTCTGTACATTTTTTTACACTAGCCTGGAACGAGGTGCCTGTTTGTACTGTCACCACTTTTTGGACCATTCCTCACGGCTCATGGCGGAAATGCTAAAGTCTGGCCGTTCTTCTACGGCAGGCCAGGGGGAAGCAGATGCGAATGTGCGTGTCAGTTTTACTATGGGCCAATGCTGGCTGGCTGGTAGATTTCAGCAGAAACGGTCCTGGTTTTGCGCAGGACAAACTGACTCCCAAATTACAGTCGAAGGTGCTTCTCTGGCAACCAAATGTTCCCACAATGTAATAAAAACCTGTTTTTTTCATGTTATGGGGACCATTTTCTAGGTCCCCACAAAAATCTGTGAATGCAATCGAAAAAGTAAAAATGTCAAAAGTCTCGTATTTTGTTTGGTTACTTATGATTAAGGTTAGGGCTGGATAGGGGTTAAGGTCTTCATGATATGATTGGAGTTTTCCCCATTGAAATGAATGGAGAGTCCCCACAAAGATATAATCACAAACCGGTGTGTGCGTGTGTTTGCACGGGCTGACTGTGTGACGCCTTAAAGCTGCAGGTTTCGGTTGTCCCTGCCTTTTCAATTCCTCTCAGGGTCAGTTACAGTATGAGCGGCTCCCTCTAGTAGGGATGGGGGGTCGGTGTCAAGCCTGGTGCCATTTACACTGAGCTTTCGGATAAAACGATAAAACAAACCAATAGTAACAGCATTTCCTGAGTGGGCTGTGATCCCTTGGTCTCCTTGGGTGACTTGGCTTCACTCTTGTTACTTCCTCTAGGCAGGCTAGACCGACATCGATCTGGGCTTCGGTCCTGGGGGGGCTGAGGGCCAGCC
Source organism: Mormyrus hasselquistii (assembly GCA_026779605.1). Lineage (NCBI taxonomy): Eukaryota > Metazoa > Chordata > Actinopteri > Osteoglossiformes > Mormyridae > Mormyrus > Mormyrus hasselquistii. Next base: position 21,250,820 of record JAODKE010000068.1, read on the forward strand.
GTTCGGCTCTGATGGGGGGGTGATGTCAGCCGGTGAGGATGGGTGGCAGTTAAAGCGCTACTTGGGCCCTTGGTGATAATAATCACTGGCTGTCATTCTCTCAGTCCCCCACCGCAGTTAGTCAAGGAAAGATGATAATTACTCTTTCTCGCTCTATCTGGCCTCACAGGCATTTTTTTCTCATCAAACACGGCGCTCAAATCATTTCTAGATTGAATTATTCTAGTGCCTTTCTCTGCGTGGTCATCAGCATACAGAGGTGTTCGTACCTGCACGCTTTTCTGTGCACGCCTTACTTAGGCTGGCTGTTTCTGCTTTATTGACTCCGTAGAACAGAGTTTATTCTGGCTGGGATGCCCGTCACCTTTCTGAAACTGGGCTACCAGGCTGTAGATTCATAAAGATTCATCTCGGTTGTTGTTATGGAACGATGCTCTTCAGTCACCTTGTTCACATGCACACTAAGAAAATCGATTTATGGCGTTAGTCCGCCTCAAATGCAAACACGTCAGTCCGACTGAAATTGTACGAAATCGAATTTCCTGAAGTCAGACAAGACACCCAGATAATGTGATTGGGAGTCGATTTATTCCTGCACGTAAACATTCAATCGGACTCAAACTGGCCTAGGCACTCTGTGCACGCTCCATAGCCCCCCCCCCCCCCCCCCCCCCCCCCCCCCCCCCCCCCCCCCCCCCGGCTTTGACCCGGAAGTAAGAGAAGAAGCCGATACACAGAAGAAGCCTGGAGCTCAGCAGAGGACGTGCAGCACATACGAAATGTTCAGCGCTGTAAAGTAAAGGGCGCCTTTTCACCACAACATTACTGTACTTTTGAGACTTCAAGGTGTTGATTTTCCGCAGGCATAGAAACTGGTAGCGGCGGCGAATGACATCACAGCGTACTGACTTAAAGAAAATGCCTATTGTATTATACCTAGTATATTATAGGGCTGGATGATGTGCGATATTAATACCAACATTGCATTTTATGCACGTCCAAAATCATTTCTTACCTTCAATTTGATATGACTGTTCTAGCACAAGGAGTTTAAGTCTTACTAAAGCATTTTTACTGTCATAGGAAAACAAACCCAGCAAGTGTAAGCAGTTTTCATGATTATTCATTTTCAAGATTATCTCCTATATGTTTAAAAGCTGTTTAAAGTTTACCTCCCCGCTTTTGCTGCATGCGTTCGCTGAGGCAATCATACTCATTCTCATCCCTGCTGTTTAAATCACTCCTATATGGGTTTATGCAAAATTTATGCTGAACTCCTTCTTTGTTTTATAAATACCCTAATATTTATTACAACATAAATCACATTGCAATATTTGAAAAACTTCCAATACTGTGCCGTCATATTATATTATACAAAAAACTTCATTTCTTGTCATGCATCCTGATCTCGTTGCATCTGTTCTTCCGAGTAGATCACAGTTAAAGTTTGTGCCGCTTCATTTGTCACACCCATAACTATTAATTAATTAAACTTTTTTTACGTCTGTGACCTAATAGGTGGACCGGAAAAGCTCGATCCTAAGAAGCTGAAGCGACCATATCGCCGCCCATCACTGCGGATTCAGACATACTTCGTTTAATAAACCGATTCCCCTCCTGTGCATGTACACTGAGACGAGGACAGTAGTCCGATAAAATGGCGTGATCGAGCTGTAACCATAAACGTGCTGGGTGACAGCCACAGCATTATCAAGCACTGTCATCGTCGGTTTCACGACGGCTTCGGGGTTGACGGAGATCCCGGCTTTGATCTCAGAGTGCCTCTTGAAGTTCGCTAGGTGACCAAAGTGCTTCCGGAAGGTTCTGATCTGAATGACCATAAGGTCCTGAACACTGTTACCTGCTTACAGTAGGCTTGCCGGTGGTCGTCGGCCTGCACGGTCGACGAGCACGTGCGCGAGGACGCGTGTGAAGAGCGTGTCCTTGGACAGGGGCCTGGAGACTGGAGAGCTGAGCTTTATGGAAACAGCTGGGGTCTCCAGCATGTGCGTGAGGAACATATAAAAAAACAGCCCCCCCAGGCTGCACGCAAACACACGTACGTAGTGTGTGGAGCCCCTGCACACCCATGTATGATAATGCACACAGATTCACTAGCACGCACAAGCAGAGTCACTCATATCTATACACACACATACACACACACACACACACGCACATGTAGGGTAAACATATCCTTATGGGGACCGCTCATTCATTTCTATGGGAAAAAT
>JAODKE010000068.1:21268244-21288581 GCA_026779605.1 Mormyrus hasselquistii
GCGGGGGCGGGGGGGGGGGGGGGGGGGGGGGGGGGGGGGGGGGGGGGGGGGGGGGGGGGGGGGGTGGTTTGGGGCCACTGCAGAACCATGCAACTACCATAACAGAACACAGGCGGGCTGCCTGACCTCTGTTGCTAAGCAACAGGAGTGAGTCACCATCTGTGACAAAGGGAGCAGATGTTTAACATCCGCGGAGAAACCTGAACAACGGTCTGTATGCATTTTTACCGACGGGGAAAACAGAAATTACAAGATGCTCCTGTCACGTGACTTTATGAAATCATCCTGGTCAATTCCCGGTATTGAAGTCTATGGACTGTCTTCTTGGCATCTTCTTGGTAGATAGTTACTACTTGGAGTAATGATGTTCTGATATTTTCTTTTTCACGCACAACCAACCTACAAGCAGTATGTCGGTTAACATGAAAAAAAAGAACAAGCTTATGGAACGTTCCAGAACTGAAAGTATGGCCCAGGAAGCCAAAACTTCTCCTTGAACGCTGCACTAAAAGTACCTAACACTGTGACATTCTGAAAACTCCAAAGCAAATATAAGGAAATATAAACCACGAAGCAAAACAGCATGATGCTGACAACCAGCTTTTTCCGAACCGCACAGAAACGGGCAGCGTCTGGGAGGAAAACGGGACAGATGTTCCACCAGCAGATGTAATCCACCCGAAAAGCATGCAAGCTAAACCAGTGTTAGGAGGAGGAGTCTACAGGGGTAGCTGACCTTAACCTGAACCACAAAAGACTAACTGCCGTGAACCTCAACTCAAAACCAAAGGGCCATATAAGCTCTCTTCATATACACATATCCGGACATGCAAAATCAACACCAGACAGCAAGACGACAGCGCAGATAAAAGTTTGGGGCAGCAGGGCTGAAGCCTAGTTTGGGGCAGCAGGGCTGAAGCCTAGCAAAGCCGACGTCACCTTCTCTAACTGGCAGCTGTGTGCGAAAACGAGGAGTACCTGCTGAGTCCATGCAGTCCTCCTCCGAGGCGGCAGTGAACCTGTCCTGCAAGATGCTGTTGAAGCCCTCCAGGAAGTCTACAGACTGTACAGGGGATTCGATCCTCCGTTTTTCTGCACGGCGGGGAGATGTAAAAAAAAAATAAAATTAAAAAATGACACTAACCAGCAGGAGGTAACGATAAAATTGTGCATGAACAAAAATGTGAGCGAATCAGAATCACAGAAAGATGACCTGACATGGAGTCTGCCGTTGCACCTCTGTGACGACCGCCACGGTGGAAACGCTCACCCTGGTGTTTGACGCTGAGCCAGCTGAGCAGGTAGTTACTGGTCTGCTGCAGAAGGACATTGTTGTCTCCCTCGTAGGTGAGGTTTGGGTCACTGTCACTCCTGATGTCCCCGAGACGGCTTACTGAAAGCACAGCACGTCCATGTCAGGCCAGTGGGTCTCAGGAGAACCACCTCACCTCTCCTTCGGTGACAGTCCCAGTTAAATAAAAGACCCTGACACCTGTCACCTTGCATGATCTTCAATACAGGTACACGTTCTACTCTTATTCATAACACACCGCATTTCAAAACTGTCTGTGTGTGTGTGAGAGAGAGAGAGAGAGAGAGATTGACAATTGTTTTGTCAAGACATTGACAATTGTTTTGTACCTTATACTATAGATGGAATATGCCCATTCTCCTTTGTCTAATTGACTAATAAATGGTTTACTGAGTCACCTGTTTAACTAGCAATTATGCTTACTGTATGTTTGTACTAGTTAATATCTGTACTCGTGATGGTCATTGGTATGGATTACTTTATGCTGCTAAATTTATCAACTTAACATTGATAGCTAGGTAGCTGAATAACATCGGTGTTAATCTTGAATATAAAGTGAGATTAGTCTGTACGTTGTTTTACACATATTGCACCGTTTTAGGTGTATTTTGGAAAGTCGTTTCTGAAAAAATGCGCTCTTTCACGCTTTAAAAATGTATTTTTTGGAAATATGTGTTTTTTTACATATGAGGATAAAACGCCACCTACTGGCCAGGTAGCCGTGGCCACCGCAGGCCTCTCTGCACTCCTGAATGCCCCGCTGGGCTGTCCAGGACGCCAGGGGCTTGCTGGAGCAGGAGATGGCGTGAATCTCTCGGCCCAGCTCTGCCTGGAAAACGGGCGTGCAGAGAGACGCGTTCGGGGTGACCAACAGCTTATGGGCGATCTCCCACTTCTCCGCTCTTAATCAAACACACGTCATCATTCATTAGGATGTCACCCAGAAGGACAATTACCAATGTTACATTTTACACAATAATAATCAAATTATACACTAATTTGTACTCTTTTTGTTAATCCTTCCCCTGCAGTGTCTGAAGCTGGCATGTTATCGCCTCAATCAACCTGGCCTCACTAAATTACCCATAGTGCATTAGTGTGTGTGTGTCCTGCAGCTCTGGGGAGTCCTCTGTCTGTCTAAGACAGGTTCCAGTCCCCCAGGTACTGCATATGCAGTTGGAAGATGGATGGATGGATGGATGCATGCATGGATTTTGAAATATATGTTATCTATTACATCTTTCCATACATAGTGTGTCATATATTCTTCTTAACAACACTCCCACACAGATCTATTCATGCATTTGTGTGTATGTATGAATCTATATTTAATACACCAGTATTAAAACTGTGGGGCACGCCCCCCTGGTGGGCTGTGAAGGAATTGCAGAGGGGATGTAGGTGGTGGGGGAAAAAAAAAAAAAACTAAACTGTGTAGGGCAGGGCTCCTCAAATCTGGCCCTCGATTCCAAATCCAGGCCTTGTTTTCAGTTCTGCCAGGTAGTTAGTTTAATAATTACTGATTCTGATTGGTCAGAGGCTTCACACCTGACTGACAGGTAAAGGAAGGCTGGAAAAGCAGCAGTGCTCAGACCTCGAGGACCGTGATTTGAATAACCCTGGTGTAGGGGGGTTGAGGTGGGGGCAGACCTATTTCAAAATTACACAATATACCTGTAAAAATTATACGACAATAACATTTTAAAATACTTCAAAAATACCCCACCTGTTATTTTAACGTTGTTGTGGCCATTTTTTTTGGTGAATCTGATAAAAATCTGTGATTGCAATCAAATGGCTAAAAACATATTTTGTTTGGGTACTTATGATGTTTAAGGTTAGGGCTGATAGGGGTTAGGGTTACCATAGCTGGCATTGGGGTTTGGCCCATAGAAATGAATGGACAGTCCCCACAAAGGTGTGAATACAAGTGTATGTGTGTGTGTGTGTGTGTGTGCGTGTGTGCGTGTGTGCGTGTGAGCCCACCCCACCATATACCTGTCTTTCACTGTTATCTTTCATCATGAGACCAATCTGGAACTCAACAAAGTTCTTGAAGAGGGACTTGGAGAAATGGTCCAGCACATACACAGCAGCCAGGTACGGAATGAGACGCCATTGCTGCAGGAGAAACCGAAGAGAAGCAATTCCTAAAGCTGGCCAGCAGGTGGCATAATAATTACGGAACTGCAATTTAAAAGAATGAGCCGGTTCACCCTTCAAGGAAGATGACTAAATGGTATTGCTTTAGGGCAGTGCTTCCCAATCCGGTCCTCGGGGACCCACAGATGGCCCACGTTTTTGTTCCCTCCGAGCTCCTTGCCAGACAGCCCACGTTTTTGCTCTGGGAGGGAGCAAAAATGTGGCCTGTCTAAAGATCACTGAGGACCGGATTCAGAAAGCTACTTTAGAATAATGTCCATCAGTAGGCAAAGCCTTAAACCTGCATAACATAAGGGGTCATTAGAGCACAATATAAAGTCACGTGACGCAAAGGATAACAGATCATAGCACTACATAAGCTGTAGTTAACGTCATTTAAGATAAAAGCAAGATGCATAAGGTGAAAGTCAAGGGCCTGGGCCCACCTGCAGCTGGTACTCCAGCACTGGTATCTCCCGGTCGTCTGTGGGCCCAAACTGGCGGCGGGTGGCAGAAAAGCGCAGCGCCACGGTCAGGGCCAACTTCAGATTGACCACCGCCATGCGCGTTATGGACGCCCGGCCCCCCGACAGCGCCCCCAAAGATGCCCCGAACCGCTTGCTGGGATCCTGGAAATTAAAAAAATAAAAATAGAATAAACCCAACAGACGCGTATAGAACCGTCAAATAAACAAATGGAGAGGTTTCCGGAAAGTTCTGCCACATCATGAGATGTAGCTGACACTTCCCATATGAGTTTGTTTTTTTGGGAGCCACCCCCCCCCCCTGCTGTGGCCCCCAGGCCCAAACTGACATTTATAAGCTGACAGAAGGGACGTCCAGGGCCGCCCACTACGTGTGGAAACACGGGGGGGCTTTTTCCCAGGGTGCTCAGGCGTGCAGGCTTGAACGAGGCTTGTTTTCACACCATATTTTTGTTTGACACCCCGTCATTGGAGCGAGACCCCAGGACGCCATCGCTGATGGAGTGTTTCACCAAAAAAGATGGGAGCGACTTTCCCGCAAAAGATACACACTATATGGAACGGTAAAGTGTCTGTGAGTAACAAGCTGGGAAGGAATACCCAGCGGAGCAGACGGCTCGCCGCTCACCTTAAACGGCGTGACGTATCGCCCGTCGGGTGTGACGTCCCCCGTCCTGTTCAGCAGATTCTCCCGAGGAATTCGAACATTGTGAAAAAGCACAAACCTGTGGGATTCGCGGCGGAATCAAGTCAAAAAAATACCTCAGCGGTGCTTAAAAACAGCTAGAATCAATTGACTGGAAAGAGGAAAGGTCTAACGGCTGTCCAGAGGCCAAATCAACACTGGCCTGCTCAGCTGTTCTGTTTTTAAAGTACAAACATTAACTGAAACGAAATGAAAAGGGAACTGAAATGGGATTGATCTGATATAACTTGGCAGGCAGTCAGACTCAGGACAGACAAAAACGGAGGGAAAATGATAAATTTACTACAGTAGCTGCAAAAGCTACTATCTAAAACTGCATTTAAAAGCTGTTAAATAAGGAATAAGACACTTGAAAATTGGGTCCATCGATTCGCAGAGATCCTGCTCCCACCGTGGAGGTGTGGCCGAGAATGTGGATCTCTCTCCATCCATCTTTCCTTACCGCATTTTCATTACAGGGTCACAGAGAGCCTGCAGATAATCCTAGACAGCATGGGCTGTGAGGAAACTGCTACCTTGGGTGGGTGTGCCAGTCCTTCACAGGGCAGACACTTACACATACAATCACATGCTACAGCTCTGGCTCCCAGTCACCAACACAATACCTGCTCTCACCCTCAGACTCCACTCTGAACTGCCTTAGCCTGCCCTTTCAGCAGGACAGATTTACACAGCGTTGCTTCTTAAAGGAGAACTCCACCATGTGGTCCTCATGATTATTCCACACTGTATGTAGAATCACTTGCTGCAATAGGACCCGTAATTTTTCCAAAGCTTCTCCGGCAAATCAACGAGGTCTTAGCTTTACATCTCTAGACATTTGAGGGGGAGTTTCCTGGCGTACGATACACGGTCGGCACAGAGCGACTTGATACGATTCCCAAGAACCATTTACCCGCTGTTAAGCTCAGCAGCAAGCATGCAGGGCATTAGGATCCAACAGGGCAGGCATGTAAAGCTTATGATCAAATATCGACATGCAGATTAACAGCAGGCACTCAGCACATTGATGCTATGCTGGAATGTTCCAGTCCACACATTCAAAAACAAACTGGGCATTTCTCCACAATGCATAGCACAGTTTCTACTGCACGTGTACAATTTGAAGTAAATTATCTTAATATAATATTTAGGGTGCCCTGCGATGGGTTGACGTCCCAAACTTGCGCCCATATCTTCAGGTTCTGGACCCCTGCAACCCAGCACAGAACAAGTGGGTACAGAAAGTGGATGGACAGGTAATATTTGGGAGAAACTGCCCTTTAAGATTAAGGCAAAAGCTTCACTTTATAATTCTGAATACCACCAGCCTTTAACTACCTGATATAGAAAGAATATACATGAGAAAATCTGGAAAAAAAAAAACCTTCCATTTTCTCCCCAAATTGAAGCAGTCAGCTCCCCTGAAGATGCACTGCCACCTAGTGGAAGGGATGAGCTAATTCCTATAAATGTCAGACATTTCAAGGACTGCGGTGTTTCAGCTTCTTACCCGTTGTCCAGGCCGTTCTGCCCAAGCTTTTTGCCAATGTCTCCGACCATCACGCCAGGCATGGCCAGAAGCGTCTTGGGATCTCTCACCTGGACCGGGGCAGAGATTTACACATTCGATACTCCGTGACGCTAAATTCATTCCTTTGCAGCAGAGTCGTGTGACTTGCCTTCAACCACACATGTACAGCCAGGAAAGCACAGCAGCAGAAGGATCTCTGAGAGTGTAGTTTACTTTTTTGTATATTGTTTACATCTTTTATATACTATTTCCTCCATATTTGTATTGTATCTGCTTTGGAAGTCACCACCGTAATCATGTTGCATGCAACAGAATGAAAACAAAACCTTCAAATCGTGAATCTTGTATTACACGCAGTCAAAACAGAGTTCAGAAATCGGTTTAATACAGATGTGTATCTGTGCCGGCGAGTCAAAAATCCAGACTTCCTAGGACTCGACAAGCCACGAAATTCCAATCACGGATAATTTGCCCTGGATGTTACAGCTGCGGTCCTGTGTGCCGCCAGAGCCCGTAGCTGGGATACCTGCACGACAAATGAATGCAGGCCGTGACACCGGCCGTCGGGCGTGAACAGCTGAGCGAACACCACGGCATGGGTGGCCGTCTTCCCCAGGTTCCCCACCCAGAACTTAGCCGCCTCAAAGTCTGGAGAGTTGATCACAAACTCCTGCAATAAAGAAGCAAATATTTACCCGCATTATTTCCTCATTTTGAGGAAGAATCTGCTCCCACATAAAGCAGGAGCTCTTGACACATACAGAAAAACAAAAAGCCGTAAAAAAAAAGCTCATAATTCCATGCGATGACAAATTTTCCCTCAGGATCAACCACATATACAAAAGGCAGACTGTCAAGAGGCTTGTTAACAACACGGACATTGTGCTTGACACTGAATAGTTTAGGGGAACTTGCTATTGCGACATAACTAAAATACAACGGACGCCGTTTTTTGTTCACTGTTTGCTTTTCTCCCCTAGAGGAAAATTCCCGTCATCCCTGCAACAGGACAATCTGCGGTGTCGTCTCACCGCCTCCTCCTCACCTCAGCCAGAACCAGGCCGTTCTCACCCAGCCCACTGGGTCAGCAAAGGAGCCGAGGCAAGAGAACCAAAGTGCTCAGGAGAACCGACCTACCATAAGAAGCCATCTGGTCTCTTGGTGGGTCACTGGGAACATGGTTAATTACTACAGTAATGATGGTAACACTTTATGATAAGGATACAAACCACATACTTAAATTATGCTTAATTAATTGTTGACTCGTAATTATTTAATGCTCACCATGAACTAATGATGAAGTCACTGTGTCTCCATGTGATTATTTCATGCTTACTAGGTCATTAAGGAATGTTAATTCACTACGGAAGGACTTAACACATATGTCTAAAGCATATGTTCTAATAAATTGTATTAATTCTATGTATTAATAAATTATTCATAGTTTATCTCACATTTCCCCAAATAGTTGCTCGGTACAATTCCTTCCTTCCTTCCATCCATCCATCCATCCATCCATCCATCCCTCCCTCCATCCATCCATCCATCCATCCATCCATCCATCCATCCATCCATCCCTCTGTTCCATCAACCATCTTCCATGTCTGCTGCATGCTACTTAGAAGAGGAATATCAAATGAATGTTAAATTGGGAAGAATATTGTGTTACCTAAAGCAGGATTGTCCTGCTCTGTCCTTGGCTTTCTCCCTTCGCTGACATGGCCGCTGATATGCGCAGTTCGCTTCCTGGGAAGCAGCTGTCAGACGATTACCCAGCATGCAGCTGTGTGATCCCATGCAGCCACTTGTGATGGGACAGGTGCCAACGGAGCAGAGGGGGTGAGCGGTCAGACTGTGCCAGCGCACCCCAGTGCTGGTTTTTACCCTCATGTTCCTGTCCCTCACTCAGCACAAAAATGGACACTTCAGTGTGAGAAAAGCTCATAAGCTGTGTTTTTTTGTAAACATCAATGATAGGAGGTTGGATGCTTCAAAACCATGGTGGGTGGGGTTATTGGCCTGTCAGTCACAGGCTGCCATCGTCCATCTTCCACTACTCTGTTTACTTCATTTATACTTAATCCGGCTGTGATTGACAGCAGAGTCTTAATCCTGCCCACCGTCTCAATGTTAAACTCAACACGGCCACGCTGTATAAGGAATTAAGACTTGACTAATTCTTTTTCCTGCTGGAGCTCGTGTGGCTGGATTAGATTGCCTGCTCATTAATCTGTAAACCTGACTAGAGAAACATCTTGTTACTGGTGAGTAAAAACTTAGAGTCATCTCTGCGACAGATGAGTCTCCTGCACACATATGTGAGGTTAATCGTAAATAGAACAAAGAGAATATCATGGAGGGGGGGGGGGGGAATCGTCAAACCTGCTCTGCTGTCACTCTCTGATTCAATGTGCAACAAAGGCTATCAATGAGACAGGTGTCTCTGGAGAGGCGTAATAGTCCGTTACCTCCTCCGTCGAGGCCCGGCAGAGCATTCCGTACAGCACGACAACAACCGTTCCCTTTCTTATGATCTCACACTGACAAAGTACAGTATATATTCTCGTCGCCTGGCAACAGAAGGATCAAATATCTTTCCCCTTTCAATTACATTCACAGTAAACTGGGATATAGGATGCAAAAAGGCAGCATGTGTATGATTTACGTCTGCCTCAGCTTGGAAACAGCCTGCATTTCCTGTTAATAAGAACTTCAAAGCATCCCTAATGAGCTTGCGATTCAACGTGCCGCATCCTTTTATCCGAAGGCTAATTCTGGCTAATGGAGAGTCTTCAGATTGCGGTCGCCGCGGCATCGACGTCAGGTGACCTTGGGGGGGGGGACTGCAGGATGCGAATCCCCAAGTTTCATCAGCAAGCCTTTAAACAGGTTGTAATTTGCTGTGTAAGTGAGCTCAGTAAATAAAAGAGGGAGAGAGAGAGACTATAATTAGGTCCCGACGTTCTTCAGGGTGCATCAGCCAGGGATGGAAGCCAACAGCTGCTCTGGTAGCAGGAAGCCTTACCAGTCTGGAGAGTCTTCGGTCCCCCACAGTTAACCAGACCTCCTGTCTTCCTAAATGGACCTTCCCATGCTCCTCCTTCGTCACAGTATTTGTGAATGGGCCATGTGTCACGCTGAGTGAAAGACAGTTCTCAATTTGGACAGGATCACAATTTGCCATTTTTTTTGCTGAGCTTTTCATATTCCCGCCACCAGGTGGCGCATTGGAATATTTGTTCCCTCTCATCCAGCCATGGTGACTGAGGTGTTACAACAGATTGGTTGTTTTCAAACAGGGATGGGAGTGGTTTGTGTCAACCCCCGAGGGCTACGGGCAGAGGTCTGTCGATAGGTCAGTCTACTTGGTGGGTGTGGGGTAGAAAAATATGATGGCAGTGGAGAGGGTGGGGTCTGAGAACAACAGGTGGAGAAGGTAGGTGGTGTAGGGACAACCCAGAGCAGCTGGACCCCCCCCTGTGAGGAAGCATCAGCTGTCGGGTGATGATGAGAGTGAGGAGTTCAATGAGCTGCGCAAGAATTTGCACCAGCTGCACTGAGACTGTGGCTCGTCCAATGGAATCGCGGGGCAGCTGTCCAGTAAGAGCTCCGACTCTGGGTCAGGTGATGCCAGAGGCAGCTCCTCAAGTTAACATTAATGATAGGAAATTGGATGCTTCAACACCATGGTGGGTGGGTTATTGGCCCTGTGAGTCACACGATGCCTTAATCTACTTTGTTTACTTCATTTTCATTGCACGAATGTGGCTGTGATTGACAGTAAAGTGTTAATCCCGCCCATCGTGGCAATCAAAGCCCCAGTAACTGTCCTTCATCAAACCCAACATGGCCGCATTGTATAAGGAATTAGGACTGGATAAATTCTCTTTCCTGCTGGGGCTGATATGATTGAATTAGATTATCTGCTTATTAATCTGTAAAACTGATCCCTTCCACTCGACAGACGACGACCTGAAACCAGAGAAACCTGGCATGGAGGACGAGCTGACTGCCAAGGAGAAGGAGGCCCTGGAGGAGAATGAGGAGAAGGAGCAGAAGAACGAAGAGGCAGGCAATGGGGAGAAGGAGGTGACTGAGGAGAAAGCGGGGGAGGTAGCTGAGAGGAAGGACGCAGTGGAGACCGACGACAGGCAGGGGGCGCCGCTCCCCGAGGGGCAGGAGCTGGAGGAGTTGAGGGCACAGGTGCTCCAGCTGCTCCTGGAGCTGGAAGAGGCACGGGAGATGTCGCAGAAGCATGAGGAGAGCTTCCACGAGCTGCAGGGTGAGGAGCAGCATCGTGTGGTGGGCTTATTTACCTTCATATGTAGATAATGAGATGAACCAGGATTATACAGGACGGCCGTGCAACAAAAGCCCAGCAGAAACGAAACACAAACTGGGGCACGTTTCTGTCCCACTGAACTCCCCCCAAGCGCAGTCAGCAAAGACCAGGCAGCCCAGCTTCATACCACACATATGACATAATCACTTCCTTTTCTTTGGGGATTGTTGAGTAAGTCGTCATCTATTTTTATGGCAAAATCTGTCCTCTTTTCTTCTGGGCTACTAGTCTAGCAGCACAACGCTCCTGGGCGGGGGGTGCTGTAAAGAGGGCCATGAAGGATTTGGAAGATGACTGGATTGTTCTGGGTTGGGGGCCATTTAAGATATGCTGTCATGGGGCTCAGAGTGTCTTGCACCATGTGCTTCATTAGCATTTGTATGGTTCTCTCTGGATTTTTTGCCCTCTGCTCCCAGGCTACACTCTGCCCCTCAAATTCCCCACAAAAATCACTTATGCCGAGAAAAATCCTCCTCCTAGGCTGACACAGGGCAAGCCTCGCGACGGGAGGGTCCATGGTTCCCTGGCCCCGCGGGCTTTTCTGTCAGCCAGTCAGCGTGGAAGGCAGGCGGCTCGCCGAACCATGGGTTATTTTTAGCAGGCGCTAACACCGCCGACTCCACCGAGGGGAAGGTTCTTGGGCGTCCTCTGTGGATGCGCTGGTGTTTCCCCCCTGCAGGGTACGCTTGGCATTCGGGGCTTAAGGTGAACGGCTGCTCCCCGATAGTGGCGGGGCAAATACGCCGAGTCACTCGGCCTCTAGTCCTTGCCAAAATGCGCACTAGTCACTTAAGCTCTAGTCGTGGTGGCAAGATGAATATGGGGATGTGCAGAGATGGTTCTCTGAGTCTGAGAGAGGAAAACACGAGTAAATGGCTGCACACAGAAATGCAGGTTCAGATATGCTGTAACTTTACGTTAAAACCAGAATAAATTGTATATTCCCACTCTTTGATAATCCTGGGAATCTCCTGGAAATACCCCCCAATGATATTCAGTGTCCATTTTTACCACAATCACCCCCCCACCACCCTAAACTTGATATAAAGTGGGATGTATGTGCACATATACACAAAGACATTGCATTTGTGTGTTTCAAACTGAAATGGGGGTTTTTCCACATTTCACAATGAAAAGCCTGCATTTTTATGTTAAATCAGAGAATGCAGGTAAAAATGCATTTCTGGATACAAAATTTTCCATTTTCTCATAACTTGAAATGAAACAGTCGTAAAAGCATTTTGATTGTGGCCGTGATGGATCCACGTCAGATCGCTCGACCAGGAAACATCTGAGCGCGTGCAGATGGCCTTTGAGGCCGCCAGGCTTGTAAAGATCCACTTTCACAAATGGCTTCTTCTCTAAAAGCTGAAGTTTTGCCCAAAAATTACATCATATCCGACAGGGCGAATAAACATCAGCTTCCTAAAAACTTGGGCCATAGCCACAGCATTTTGGAGCAGGTAGCTAGCAAGCTGAAAGTCAACCAAACTTCATTCTAAACTGAGAAATTAACAAACGGCACAAGCGACACGCGGCTGTGATTTATGGATAAAATGACGCGCCGGCGTGACATGAGGAGTTTCCCTTTTACACGTTGCACTCACAGATTGTCTGTGTCCGGCGCGTTCACACCTACTAGGAATGGGAGCTTGGGTAGAGCATTCAGGACCCAGGACTTGATAAGAAAACGCGCCTCACAAATGCGCTACAGACAGAAACTCCAGTTAGCCCTGTTTGTCAGGGTCTTCTTCACGTAAACGACCATTTTTCTTCACCCTTGGAGGTTTGGGTCCTTCCGTCGCCGATCGCATGCTGGAAGCCTCATCAACACGCCCACTTGCTCACTGTGAATCTTCCCGCTCCTTTCACACAGGGGGGTCAATCCTGGACTCTGTATTAGGGAGCTAACAGGGTTCAGAGTCCGTTTAACATCTGACTGGAGACAAAGGGGTGTCTGCGTCCCTCTTCTCGCCACATTTTTCTCTTGGGGTGGTTTTCACTGAATCCAGCTGGGGACCCAGTGACCAAGCCTCAGTCATTACTCTTGATTTTTTGTTCTGGAATACGGTGTCAGGAGAAAGAGGGACATAATCTCACGATAAACCCCTGATATCTCTTCACTTCCAATCACTTTGTCTGTCTCCCCCCGCCCCAAACCCAGGTCTCCTGGAAGATGAGCGTCTGGCCAGCGCACACCAAGCTGAGGCCTTCACACGTCAGATCCAGAGACTGCAAGGTAACTTCAAAGCAGGACTGACTGAACCATGACCGCAACCTGACCGGGCTGCCTACTGAACCATGACCGCAACCTGACCGGGCTGCCTTGTGGAATACTGACCAAGTAAAATAATTTATAACATTTTAATAATTGGTGACCCTAGAACACAATCATGCCCAGAACCTCACCTGACCATAATATTATAAATTATATAATTTATACATAATATTATAAACTATATTTCCGGTCTCCTTGGAGAACCCGACTCAACTGTAGGCTTCCTTTTTTAAAGCATGAGATCACATGACCGTGTCGAGACTCATGATTTCTACATGTTCCTGCACTTTTATTTTGGTGAATGATAGTCATTGGTTACAAACAGCTATTGAGCAAAAGGTCCTGACTGACTGATTGGCCCACCGGAGGTGTCAGTGAACATTCCCAGATTATCTTGAGGAAAGCCAGTCATCTTTCCTGGAAGTCAGTACTTGTGTGGGGGGGGGGGTTCATGCTTCATCATGGATCATGTGTTTTATTTTTTCACTGCGGGGCCCCTCCAGATGCCGTAGGATTCTATGAATATCCCCATCCTGCCAAACAGGCGAGATGTCGTGTACGGCGATGTGGCCCCATGAAAAGATGTGGCATGACGTAACTTTGCGTGATTCTCTAAAAGTAGAGCAACCCCCTGCTACCACCCCCCCCGCGCCCCCTCCCCACGGCCTTGATGGGAATCTGCTCGCACCACTGACCAGGGGTACGAGACGTGCGTCAACTGTGGACGTGGGGGTTTCCACCCCTGTGTGGGGAACCAGGATCTCTGCGAGACGAAGCTCAGTGATTGCGTGGCTCAGCTGGTTTGGAGTTTGTGTTCTGTGCTTGGAAGGTTGTTGGTTCAAATCATGCATGGAGATTTTGCGGTTAAACCCCAGTACCACCCGCCCCTGATTTCTCAAGGGGAATGAAGTGTATCGTGTTGATAAACGCATATGCTAAATGTGACAAAATGCTGCGGTGTTTCTTGAAGAAAGTTGCCTGCCCTTGTAATGCTGTGTATTTATCCATATATAATTCATTCCTAGCAGTGTAGTGCCCTTACTGACTTTGTTCTTTTGTAGCGCATTGACTGTAATATCCCTTAAGGATCAGATTTCCCTCAGGGTCTCTAACAGAGGCACACGTGCACTCCGGACGCACGCTATGCACTCTGTGCGAATGACACTCTTGTGCCCTCCACCTCAGCCCAGCTGCGCTCCGTCCAGGAGGAGATGGACAGCCTGGAGGAGGAGAAGGAGAGCGAGCTGACCGAGGCGCAGGAGGAACTGCGGGCGGCGCAGGAGGAGGTGCTGGTGCTGCAGCAGGCGGCCGAGGAGGCGGCGGCTGAGCGGGAGAACGACATCGCCAGCCTGCAGGAGGAGCTGTGCCGGCTGCGGGCCGAGCTGCAGCGGCTGCATGTCACCACGCAGGAGTACGACCTAGAGATCACCACGCTGCGCGCCGAGATCACCATGAAGAGCCAGCGCCGGGAGGAGGAACGCAACCAGGGTGAGACACGCCCACTCTGACTCCACTACTGCCCCCGTGAGGAATCAGACGGCATTACCCACTGTAGATATGCCTTTTTCCCCGCATTGATCCCTTTAACAGCATCCTGACAGCCTGCAAATGCTGTAGTACTGCAACCCAGACACATTGCAGCTGGCTGATGAGATAATTATGTTCCTGGCCCAGGAGCTCATTTTTCATTTTGGAAATAAGACTCTTTCGACGCTTTCGTAGCTCTGCAGATGTTTACGGCCTGTGAGATCTGAGCTCGTGGATGAGAGTGACGATGGCAGGGGGGATGTGAGAGCATCAGGCGCGTGATGGGACCACCCAGGAGGGGGGTGGGGGGTGTTTGTCAGGGGGGAAAAAGTAACCTAAAAGGAATATGATGCCATTATGGGCTTCTGGTGGGGGGTGTCAAAGGAAAACAGAACATGCTAGTTTATACACACATTGGGACAGGTGGGCTGTTAAATCCTATAAATGGAGAAAAAGCTCCCCCCTCTCAACATAGACAGCCCCCCCCACACACAGCTAATAGAATCAGGTTCAGCCCAAAAGTGCAACAAAGAAAGCTGTGAGGTATAGTAACGGTTGCAGATCTGGGATCAGATCTTATTTAAAAGGGCGCGGAATGTGAAAATGAGACAGTCAAGTCTGAGCTATGATGTTAACTGCCATGTTAACTATGATGTTAACTGCGATGTTAACTGCGATGTTAGTGACTCCCAGCAGTAAACCAAAAAGTCATCTTTAAAATAAAAGGCAAAAAAGACGGTTTATGGTGTGCAGTTTGAGCTATGGCACTGAAATTCTCACTAAAGGTGTGAAATATTGTCTCTCTGCCCAAGCAGCTCCTCTTGGCAATGTAAGGCTCTTTACACAAAAAAATCGAAAAGTCTAAGGGAATTCGATGCTGTTTTGGACCAGTTCACAAAACTAACAGGCATATGCTGTTTATGCTTCTTACTGGATCTTTTAATTTACTGTTTGGCCTCAGAATGATAATTGACACTTTTTGTTTGCTTCATATTGAATAGACGGGGTCAGATCTAATTAAAAGCAGAGCTCATTAGCTCATCCCCTGTTCCTCATGCGACGTCAGGCTCCCGCTCTTTTCATGCGACGTCAGGCTCCCGCTCTTTTCATGCGACGTCAGGCTCCCGCTCTTTTCATGCGACGTCAGGCTCCCGCTCTTTTCGCTGATCTGTAACGGTGCTCAGATCTTCCCAGACAAGTGCTGCAGGACCTTCCTTACCGTAATGAAGGACACGCTTCCTCAGGGCGAAAAAAGCAGCAGGAAATGGGAACTGGTGTGTGGCTCAGTGGGTTAGGACACTGTGCTCAGAAGGTTGTCGGTTGAAATCCCAAGTTGAGAGGAGTGATGTCACTGTTGAGCCCCTCAGCAAGGCCCTAACCCTCCCTCATTACCACAGGAACTGGGCGACCCTGCTGTCTCAGAAGTGTATGCTGCTTTAGATAAAACTGTCTATTAAATAAATGTAAACCATAGGGTGCTAATTTTTGGTCACTGACAACTCGCTGAGCATGTCCACTAAGTAATTAAAATGAAAATGATCTGAAGCTGAAAGGAAATGGACAAAATGGCTATTGGGGTTACGTGAGGAACAAAATACGATCACTGCTGATCTGCTGTTGATTGTGTTTGGACAGAGATGCTAACTATACTTAGCCTATGTTTTGCTATGCATCTCTCCTGGACGCTTTTTCTGTCAGGTTGTGGAATGTACTGGGATGCTCTTCTCTTAAAATGAGAAACTTTGACCGATTCGGTCTATAAAATGGCGGGAGTCTCCTTTTAAAGACATCGCTCATGTTTAATTGAGACGTAGGGTTCAGCTGTGCTGTGAAAATGTTGATGTCCTTTTTTCACGCAGTAGCTGTAGGTGTCGCAAAGAACAGAAGATGCCAAAAGTAGGTCATGGTGGCCGATGGTACCAGCTGACACACAGGGAGACGCAGAACGCAGAAGGTAGCTGGGGTCGGGCTGGCACCTGGCATCGCCTACGGTCGCTAAGCGCTAATATCTGCCACGAAAGCAGGAACTTCATGCGTGACCGAGACAAAGATGCTCTAGATGCACTGTCATCAGTGCTCTGTGGAATTTAACAAAGACCTGATGAGGCAGTGGAAACCTTCATTTCCCAGGTAAAAGACCAACGAAACACCACTGTCGGATCCAGGGGTGGTGATAATAGTGCTCTTTTCACTATCAAGGAAAGAGCCTCAGCCCCCTTCCCAGAATCCCCTGCACACATCGCGATAAGCTCGTCCATCCCACTGAAGAACGCCGACCTCAGAATTTCTCCACGATGCACCCCTCAGGGTTCAAGCGATAACTCATGCAGATTTTTAAATTGATTTAAATAGCAGTGTTATAATATAAACTCATGATCTAAAAAAATGCTTCTGGAAAAATATCCCTGTTACAAAGACAGTTTGCGCATTAATGAGTATGAATAATGCCTAAATTCCTCCCTGGATGATGAGAGTCCCGTTAGGCTGTTGATTTTGCAGTATGACATCACTGCATTCAGTTTTTCCAGATCCCTTAATCCTTCATTTTGATCCCCAGCTGGCCCCCAGACACTCCCCCCTTTCCGGTGGGTTTTGGGGTCCGTACTCTGATTGCTGGGAAAAGGCTCCAAGCTTGGCATAGTGCAGCACTGCATTTGCGTGGCATCACACCTTTTGCACCGCATTTTTATGACATCACACCTTATGCACCACATTTCTATGACATCACACCTTATGCACCACATTTCTATGACATCACACCGACCTACTCACATGCATTCGTCCATTTATCCAGGTTGTGCAACGCCTTTGGGGAATATAGTGCCTTTCTTGTGCAGGGATTATGTCATTTTCCCAAGCTGTCTCTTTTTTTCGGTGTGAATGAAACAGTCCAACCCACTGCAGCCCCACCCCCACCGCGGTCAGCTTGCTCCTCTCATCTTGCTGAATTCCCCCCTCTCATTTCTAATCCTATTTAAATTAAAAATTTAATTTTGCCTTTATCCATGCATGTATCACATCTGTGGCTCAATCAGTCTCAATCTGTGTCTTTGTAAAACTTATCTCCCCCAAGCACTGGGAGATAAAGAGATGTATATTGATGTTGACTCTCAGTGTGGACTGAAATGGTCTGTATCTGCATCACCCCCAGCGACATCCGTGCAGGAGAGTGATGCACTAGGAGAGTGATGCACTATAAGAGTGATGCACTAGGAGAGTGATGGTCAAGTGTGTGAGGTGTCTCTTTGGGATTCTCGCCCACTTTGTTGACACAACTTCAAAACGCAGATGAGGTCCTCCAGAACCAGGACCTGGAGCATCGTGTATCCCAGCAGAACCTCTGGGTGTCACAATCTGCCCCTTTGCTGGACAGGGTTGGGTCGAGATATATTTTTGAGATAAAGACCCAGTTATGCAGAACATGCGTCTTGGAACGAGAGAATTTAGGTGGAGGAGCCTGTTGAACTCAGCTTGGTGCAGAAAGGACAGATCAGATGACTGGCAATGGCCAGGTGCTATATCTTGTGGACATTGGCTGGGGTGCTTTGATTGATGGAGAAGAGGCGGGGCTTCCGGAACCTGTTGTATTTGGCAGTACTGGAAGGCAACATTTATGTGTTTGATTAATATTTATTAAGGAATGTGTGGCTTTTGATACACAGCTGATGAGTGAGTAACAATCTGAGCAGGCCTGTGTTTTAGATGTGGATCTGCAGGAATTGGAAGGCGTGCCACCCACGTCCCCTGTTTGCATTGGCTGGAGGCCTATTGGCTATGTGTTGATGCTCGTGACCAGCTGGCCTCCATCGCGTTTGGTCAGGTGACGTGGGCCTGCTGAAGGAGGAGTGCCGCGTGCTGAAGGAGGAGTGTCAGGCCCTCAAGGACGGCAACAGGCAGCTGCTGGAGCGTCTGCAGCTGCTGCAGCTACAAAGGACCGGGTGAGGAACCTGCCATTCAGGCAGTGACTCCGCCCACTCCACTCGCAGAACTATATTACCAGTCGGGAACAGCTGTCCCTACTGTCCTCCTTCTTAAAAGTTTAAATCATGGAAATGATGTTATCTCTATCCAGCCGATGTGGGACTTCATATTCTGCTTCCGTTAACTTGTCCGCAATAATATCTGATATCAATATCAATATCACTGCAATAGTGGCTGTGTTTGATGTATCTGTACTGTCTGAGAGAACTAAGCTGTGGCTTTCAACACTGCGACTGGCCCTAGGGGCCGTCTGCTCAGCAAATAATTGATGAGGGGAATGAAAAAGTGATGAGTGCGTCCTCAGAGAGTCCGGTGCGGCTGTGCGCGCACATAGCTGGGTGACGGGGGTGCGATCGGCGGGATGACTCACTCATTCCACGCATAACTCACACGCTTATGTTCTCGGACTCAAAACAGGCACTCAGACACTCGTTTGGTGCGACAGATCAGGCGCTGCCGCAGAATACTAACTTGTTTGTGTTCCGTTAGTGTTATAGCTCACCAAGAAACTTTTTCGCATACTTACTCACTCAGGGTCCCATACTAACTGTCATAAACACCATAAGCATGCTAATCTACCCATAGCCTCAGGGTCATATTAACTCATACAAGCATCTTTAGCATTCTAGCTCACCATGATTTCTTAATCACATTAACTCATACACATGTTTAGCATGCTAATGCGCCACGATCTCTTAATCAGAGTAACTCATAAACACGTTTAGCATGCTAATGCGCCATGATTTCTCGGTCAAAATAACTCATAGAAAACACCATTAGCATGCCGATTCACCATGGTTTCTTGGTCATAAGTAACTCATGCAAACAATGTTAATGACGTTTCACTGCTATTGCAGATCAGCTCAGGTTCTTACACACCCCCTGAGCACGCTAATAAGCACATTCCTCTGGTATAACTCACATACCCCCCCCCCCCCAACCCCATTTCAAGAGAACCAGCGTACTCGGCCAGAATAAATTAACAGAAGAGCCTGAACACGTGTGTGGGACAGGAGAGCAGGAGAGAAAGGATTTGCATGGTTTATTTGTCCACTTTTTGCACATGAAATGCGATTTGATAGTTGCTTGAGAGACAGAAAATGATCGTGACGACTCTGCGGCAGCTCCAACGACGTTTGCCTGCCGCTGAAGGAGGAGAGTGAGACAGAGGACGGGCAGCTCCGTGTGGTTGACGGCGGCGAAGGAGAGGCAGGAAGTCGGAGGATCTCTACACAGACCAGCACCAACTGCCGCCTGGTAGACGCCTCGATCCAGAAGAACATCTCCTTCGACGGCAAGCCCGTGACCCCTACCAGCTGGAACGGGGGCTTCGCTGAGATCTTCTCCCTCCGCGACCAGCTGAAGCAGACGGAGGAGAGGGCCCTGCAAGTGCAGAAGGAGGTACACGGCGCATCCGCCCGCGGGAGAATCCGCCAGCAGCTCACGAGCCGCGAAACGCATAATTTGTCGTGTATGTTCATCGAGGTCATTGCCCAATAGATTAGCTAGACACCAAAAGTACTTTTTCAGGAATCACCTGGAACATTCTGTAACGATAATGGGCTTTGATGAGCGCAGTGGTTCTGCGTCCTTCCGTGCCGCTCACATGCCAGGCTGCTGTCCTCTGTGTGTCCGCCCGCAGTGTGAGGGCCTGAAGGAGGAGCTTCTGGTGCTGCAGAGCCTGTGTGACAGCAGCCAGAAGGAGCGCGACGAGCTGGAGAGGGAGCTGCGCAGTTACCGAGAGCAGCTGGGGAGGCTGATGGAGGGGAGGGCTCAGGTGAGGGGCCAGGAGGGCCGGAGCTCACAGCAGACGGGGGGCGTCGGGTCCCGCATGAGCCCAGGTCTCCTGGTCTAACCCCCCCCTCTCAAATCCTGGCCTGTCTGCCTCAGGGTGGCTGGGGGTCTTTGATTCAGTGTTCCTGTGACTCCATGAGCAGATGGTGCCACTGAGGTGTGTGTGTGTGTGTGTGTGTGTGTGTGTGTGTGGGGGGGGGGGCGGGGGGGAGTATGAGTTAATAGTTCAGGTTAAATGAGGTATAGGAACGAGTGGG
>JAODKE010000068.1:21288681-21307615 GCA_026779605.1 Mormyrus hasselquistii
GTGGGGGGTGGGGCGTGGGGGTGGGTGGTGTTGTGGGGGGGGGGGGGGGGTGGGGGTGGGGGGGGGGTGGGGGGGGGGGGGGGGGGTGCGTATGAGTTAATAGTTCAGGTTAAATGAGGTATAGGAACGAGTGGAACGTTTAAGTAGGATTAATATGCTTAAGGTTTGTTAGAGATGTTAGCCAAGCTGTGGTGTGTGCGAGGAGGGTGTGGTAATACTGTGTAAAAGTCTCACACACAGACACACACACAGACACACACACTACACTCAGCAGTCTGTGTCCGTGTCTCGGAAGCGCAAAAGAACAGCCCTGGCTGCTCGCTCTTTTGCACAAGCGTCTTCCTGTCTGATGTCGGCGGTCTGTGTCGCTCCGCGAGGACAGAGACGGCAGGGGGCGGCCCCTCCCTCCTTGCCGTATCTCGTGCCGTGCTGCCCTGCAGTGTCCTTCGTCCTTCCAAAGTCTCTCTGTGTCTGTCATCCGTGAACAACCATCGTGCACCACATCCCCAGATGGTGTCTAAAGTCTTTATACATTTCTGCTGCAATCATATATATATAAAAACTAGCTCAGTATTACAAACCTTGCAACCAAAAGGAAATATCGGTATAAAGCAAATAATACATTAAGTCTTTATACATTAAACAGGACAATATCTATTGTATGATTTGTCCAGACTGTAGTGGCAAAGGTACTAATGGGGGCTAAATCCATTTAGTAACTTTTCAGTCCAGACACCCGGATTAATGGCTGTGTCTGTTTTTTCCCATGAAGACTTGCTTCCAGCCTGATTTAGCATATCGTTATACGGTATTTGCCTGTTTGCATCCTGCTTGGCAGTCAGGAGAAGTAACTAGATTATGGTTATAATGAAATTAATTAGTCCAATTTCCTTGCTTCTGGCTTTCTTTGTGCTGAATTCATATACATGTATTTAATGAGGTCATAGGGTTTGTTTCCCAGAATCATATCGGTGTGGGGACAGTGGTAGTGTTACCTTGTCGAGACATAACTGAGCTTCAACTGGGAATTTTAGGGTTAATGAGACCTACACAACTGCAATAAAATTAAGTCCGTAGCCATAATATTTAGTGTGCGATGTAAAATGTTATGTAGGGTGTAATGTGTTAAACGTGGTTTCTGTTGAGCTCATTCTCTGTGGGTCGATGTCAGCGTGGTAACGGCTTCGTAGCGGCTTCCCTGCTGAGAGCATGAGTGTCCCGTCCCGTCCCGTCTTACACACCGGCGTCCTGTCCCTCGCCTGTCACCGCTTCGCCCGGCTGTGCGTGACGGGGCGTCGTGAGCACCCCCCACCTCTGCGTCTCTCCTGGCTTTGTCCATCTGGCTCTCCTATCGCGCTCATAAACGCCTCCATGCGTAGACATTGTGTACCTGTGTGTCCACACTGCGCAGAATCAAATTCTCAGCAAATTTGATGGTTTTTGAAATGCAGTTATTTTTTGCTATCTATCTATCTATCTATCTATCTATCTATCTATCTATCTATCTATCTATCTATCTATCTATCTATCTATCTATCTCTATATTGATCTGTGTTCCATTCCATATGTTTATCTACCTGTTGACCTGATCATGTTTTATTTATCTGTTAGGTCTCTCTGTATACCTACCCTTCCATATGTAATTGTTTTCTTTTTTGTCTTTCGCTCTCTCTCTTTCATTTTGATTTCCCTTACTTCCCGCTCCTCCTTCTCCATCCCCACATTCCCTTGTTTTTTTCTCAGAACTCCACTCCTCCGTCTGAGCCCCCTGTTCTCTCCATCCCCCTCATAGGAATGATTGTAATAGTGGCCCTGGTTTGGTGCTGGTGGTCGGAGCTGTCATCTAGAGGGGCCCAGGTACGGGTAATGCTGTTTCTTTATCTTCCCCAAAGGCCAGCCCCCGCCCCCCCCCCCCGCCCCTCACCCCCAATCACAAAAGCCACAACATACAAGAAGAAATAAATAAACTGTCAGCCTGGTGACAGCAGTCCCCTTCAGAGGTGGCGACCGACAGCCGACAGCCACGTCCTCCTGTGGGCTGCTGCATAATTAGCAAGTTTTATATAATTTTAGCAAAAATGCTTATATTTCAAAAGCCTTCAGGTTGGTATTTTTGGATTAAACAAGGTGCATTAACAGAGAATTTTTGTAACAGAAAAAGTGTCCCCCCCCCCCACTCCCAAAAAAAAAAAAACTATGAATGCGGTCGACTGATGACCCGGAGAGAGCTGTACCTATTGTATCCTGCCATCTTGAAGGCTGGCGCAGGTGTGAGTGCGAGAAGGAAATGTGGGAAAGCCCATGCCCCCCCCCCCCCGCACCCCCCCACGCCCTACCGCTGCACTCCCTGCCATCACCCTAGCAGTAGAGACTCCGCAGCCTTGTGCGCCAACAAGGAAGTCATATTCCACTCATGTGCCATCCATCCCCACAGCAGCACTGAAATGCCTATATGACACTGGATGGCCTGTGTGGGGCGCGGGGGGGGGGGGGGGTCCCGTTAGTCCCCCAAATTTGATCATAAACAGAAGATAGCAGGGCTGGATACGTCCCTAACAGAGTCACCGGAAGAAGACGAGCCGATTCTTCATCCTTCATTTCGTGGAACGATGCAAAACTTCCAAACGTGAGATTTGTGGCGGCGACGGGAGCCGTTTCATCGCTGCCCCCGATGGCGTCATTCAGGGAAACAGCCACCGGCGTGTCGACACTTCAGAGCCCTCCTGGGCATCATGAAGATCCCTGTCCGGGTCAAAATGGCCGAAAACATAACGGTGTCAGAGCTGCTGTTCAGCCCAGAGAAGAAGCATTTCCTGCCCTGGGGGGTGAAAGCGAGAGTGGAGTGGAGCAGATTCTGAGGGCAGAGTGAAAAATGAAAAAATTTAAAAAAACCAATCAGATTGTGGAGGAGGTGGGTCCAAGGAACTAGCGGAGGTGAGACCAACCAATCAGATGTCTTGGTCCTGCCTCCTCTAGTTGCTTAGACCCACCTCCTCTACAGTCTGATTGGTTATCTCTCTGATCCAATTATTTTTTGTTCTGCCCTCGAGCATCAGGGACCCACCATGCTGTTGCTGGGTCCGAGCCTGTCTGTAGCCTTTCAGGACTCTCTGTTAACCGTTAGTTGAGTTAGGGAATAAGGCCTGGGTCCAGATAATACCCTACTGACACGAGACATAGGCTGTGTTTCTCTGTGCCTTTAGCAGGTCCAATGTCTCTTGCAAAAGAAAGGAAGCAGCAGAGATCTTATAGAGGAAATGCAAAGAGACAGAAAATGATATGTGTATAAATTTGTATTTATATACCTAATATTTACATGCAGTTTATACTCGTCCTGAGTGAGAAGCCATCATTGCGGACAGATGCGATTCTCCGGTAGTCAGCATCTTATCGACACTGTTGTACTGACACACGCACTCAGATCTTTCCAGTCCAATATACCCTCTGAAGCTTCTAGACCCTGGGACACAGTCGTGGGTTTGTGTATGTTTTCTGCACGTGTTAGTGTCTATTAGTGAACTCCAGGAAAGTCCGTCTGTCTTTCAAGTAACGTGTGTGTATGCGTGTGTGTGAGAGGCTGCATGCCAATGCGTACAATTACTTGCATGTAGAAGTGCACACACACATGCGCGCGTGTGTGTGTGTATGTGTGTCCGTACGTATGCACTCGCGTCGTTCGTGTTCAGTATATGTATTTCGGCATGTGAGGTGACGACCTCTGACCCCTGTCCCCCGCCTCCTGCTGTCCCTAGGGGAGCGAGGGAGGATGGAACTCGGTCCTGGTGGTTGCCGTGGCAGCAGCCGCCTTGCTGATTGTGCCCAGTTTGTGCAGAGCTGTCTCCTGAGGACCTTGACGGTAGAGATTACGTCACCTAGGCAGCACACTCTTCCCCCCAAGCCCCCACTCGCCTCACGACGAGCCCCATCCCATCACACCTGCAGCTTCAGTTTCCTCTTTGGAGGGGGGGGGGCCCATCAAAGAAGGGACTGGGACAAATTAATCACCATGCTGCCACCAGGTCTCCATTCTGAATGACCCAGGAGGATTCTGGGTAAAATGGGGTTTGATGTTAATGCTTATTGAGTAGCATTGAATAAATGCATATGATTCTGGTGGGAGATTGAAGTGCACGGACCCAGGGAGCCATTGACATCGTTGCACGTGTCCCCCCCTCTCCCCCCTCCCGGCGCTCAAATGCACTCACCAGTAGCTGTCCAGTCTCCCTCTAGATAGTCCCTCATTGGTGCGTTGAGAAGATGGCGGACCCATGTAAACTCCACACCACCTGCAGCTCACCTGGGTGCATCAACTAACCTGTTTATTGATTGATTTATTCTCCGCTGAGCAGAGGCAGCCTGAACTTTAGTTTTGTTTTTTTTTCCTCCGTCCAATTGCTTGTTAAATTTGTGCAGTCGTGTAAGGATTCGAAGAAGGCGCAGAGGGGCTAAGCGTGCAGGAAGATGTCGGGTTGGGATTTTTGACGAACTTTAAGGAAAGACCTCATTGTTTTGGGAGGAAACTACTCACCCTGTCATTATGAGAATAATTAACATTAACATGAATAATGTTATTCTTAAATTCTAAGTATTTTTAAAATATTTGAATGACTTTATCATTTCTATATTGAATGAGGCTTCATGAATACCAAGTTTCATTGTTTTCTGTTACATTATCCTCTTGCTTCTTGTTCTCTTATAGCATGTCCTGTATAATTTTGGTAAAAAAAAATACTTTATTGTATAAACGCTGCTTTCGGAGATGGTTGTGGCATTGGTTAGGCTTTTGGCCAGGTCTTCCTGTGTGTGTAGCTCCTGGCACGCAGTATGGGGTGCTGATAAGCGTGACCTTCTTGGGGGAGTGTGTCCAGCTAGGGCTGCTTGGAGGAGGCGCTAGGGTATATTGTCAGATGTACGCATTTCCAAACAGATGCCCCCCCCCCAAGAGAATATGACCACGCCAACAGCGGTTGTGACCCTTTATGCCAGCATGGTCACTGGCATCCCCGATTGCACCCGGCCCAGTTCCGCTCTGTCTTCATGGGCCACATGCAGCATGAGAACTTTCCGGAGACAATAGAAGGCACCCGCTTTCAGAACGTTCTTGCAGTCAATGGCCAGCACGGTATTGGGTTGCTGGTGTTGTTTTGGGCACACTACAGTCACTGACATTGTGGCACTGACCTGTACCCATGTTGGCTATGTGTCCAAATATTTGATGCCTTCCATCACTGAACATGTGGGGTGAAGCTTCAAAACCGGTGTTTCCCAATCCAGTCCTCAGGAACCACACAGACATTCCAAGTTTTTGCTCCAGGTAAGGAGGTAGGAGGGAGCAAAAATGTGGACTGACTGACAGGGAGCTGGGAGGGAGCAAAAATGTGGACTGACTGACAGGGAGCTGGGAGGGAGCAAAAATGTGGACTGTCTGACAGGGAGCTGGATGGAAGCAAAAATGTGGACTGACTGACAAGGCGCTGGGAGGGAGCAAAAATGTGGACTGTCTGACAGGGAGCTGGATGGAAGCAAAAATGTGGACTGACTGACAAGGAGCTGGGAGGGAGCAAAAATATGGACTGTCTGACAGGGAGCTGGGTGGAAGCAAAAATGTGGAGGCAAAAAAAAAACCATGGACCGACCTTTGATCCCTGAGGACCAGATTGGGAAACACTGTTCAAAGCACAAAGAGCTGAACAAGCCTGTGGGACAGTCACACCACAAACCGCAGAAGGTCCATTTATCAAATATTGCTTTACCCTCCGAAGCAAAACAGCTACTAGACCGATAGGAATATCGAATATACCAGTTCAGTTTCATAGCTTTATATAGACACTCAGCAGTCACTTTATTTGGTACACATACTTGTTAAAAAGCCTGACCCTTCAAACAGAGAACCATGTGGCTGACAGCATACAGCACACAGACAGCGGCGACGGGTTCAGTTACTGTGCCGCTAAGCATCACGCCGGCTGAGAAACATGATCAAAGTAATTTTGCGCGCGGTGTGACGACCCTCCGGGGATTTTACCATCCAGAGTTTACAGAGAATGGTGCACTGAACATAAAACATTCAGTCAATGGCATTTCTGTGCCTGAATACACCTTATATTAATGAAAGAGGTCAGAGGAAAATGGGCAGAAATGTTCAAATTAAAAGGAAGTTATCTTAGAAAACAAAAAAAATGCCTCAGAACAATGGCAATGTGCAGTACGTCCCACCTGGTACTTTGGGGGAATTCCTAATAAAGCGACAACTGAGTGTGTATGTATAATTCGTATTGTGACAAACAATCTGTTTAAGGAATGAGTTAATGCTTAATTCATTTTAAAGACCTACTGCAGGTTAAGAAACAGACAAATCATGATGTTCTTAACCCAGAACAATTATTAAAAGGCACAAATATTTTGAAAATAACATTCCTTAATCTCTCTGAATTATTATTCTAATTTTGATTTTGATTGAAGCAAGTGTGTCATGAAATATATTTTTATACCGATTTATTTTTTTGCCCAAATTATGGAATGTAGTTTTGCTGTCTGGTCCGTAAGGTATAAAAGGAAGATCACATTCCTCCCGCTGGGCTGTGGAGTGATATTTTTTGTATATAAACGGACTTTTTTGTGAAAATGCAAGTATGCATTAATGCTGAGCGCATTTTGCAATCCATATGTCCAACTTTTGAAATGCAGTTTGGTGCAACAGCAACCTTCCTTGAAATAACTTTTTTCAAAATTCTTCTTTTATGGGCACTGTTTAATCCTATATTCACTATTGTTTTATTGTCTTGTCATCTATTGAGGACGATTACACTAATGACAACAGGCGCGTAGATGTGTAGATTTTATATTAGGATATTGTTTCTAGATCCTCTTATTACAAATACACATATTTATTATGTGTAATATAATTATAAACAAATTTCTGTTGTCCTATTTCTGTTCTCGTTGTTTTTTCAAAAACTTGCATTTTAATAAACACCAGACCTCCCTTGGATGCCCATGATTTGATACAGTGAACTTTCAGTGATTTATCAACCTTGTAATTGCACATTCGCATGCAGCCTGTTGCAAACATGGCAGTTTACTGGGATAATTTTACGTAACTGTTTATGCGCAATATATAAGGAAACATGCCTACAGTTTGTGCTGTAGTTTATTTTGTTTAAACCTCACAGTCAGTTATTTTGTCATCAGTTTTTTCACGTCAAAATCTTCTCAGTTGAAATAAACATGCATAAATATGCATATATGTATTTTGACTAATATCTATGTCATTTCCTCAATTCTTTTTGCCTTTTACGTATGAACTTGCTTTTGAACTGTCACAGAGAGGCACAGCTCTGTCCCGCTGATAACATTTTGTTGCAGGGGTGTGGAGCGCTCATGGAGAAATATGGGATCAGTCACTTCTCCACAGGCAAAGATCTCATAAAATCCGACTCCTGTTTTGGACGAGTCTCTCGCTGGGATCATACCAGCACTTACGAATGTGAAAACCTGCCTGTCCTGTTCTTTTGGCTTTTTTGGCACGTGATGAAAGGGTGTGTGATTTCGGACAGTGCAAAAAGTTTGTTGTGTGCTCAGTAGAGGTCTGGCCTGCCTCTTAGCTTTAGGTTACGCTGAATTAGACACAGGAGCTGTGTGATTAACGTGGTCGTGGGATAACAGTTGAAGATGTCCCCTTTTGGTCTCTTAGTTTTTCCGCATGATGAGACTGTAGACACTGCAGCCCTATCGCCGTTAGAGTTCATGACATGGTGATTGCTTTGTGCCTGGGTAAGGTGACCACCTAATCTTCAGCTGCCTTTTATAGTATATAAGCTTTGTGGAAACGTGCAATATCAACTGGCATCCCAGAAAAAAACAATATATAAAAATGTATTTTTTATCCTTGATCAATTATAGGGTGTGTTTGCATTTCTGTTTATCTTAATATGTTGAATAATTTTCTCCAATAGATCAATGCATGTGAGAAATAAAATATTTTGTATTTCAGTATGATATTTTGTGTTGTATGTACTGTAAATAGAATTAGGAGTGAACTGAAAACTGTAATCATCATAAATGGATACTTAAATTAAAACATTGCATTGTCAATAGTGGGTGAATCTTATATTGACTGTGTCTTATCAATATCAAATAGCTTAGAAAGAGAATATTTCCCAATGAAAAGTAGTAGTGCGATTATAATTGTAAATAATATATACATTGGTTAACTATACTAAGTTTTCAGCTTAACTAGGAGGACAAACTCCGTTAACCAACAGCCGTGTGATGCATGTTAGTTTCATTAGATGACGGGTTTTTGCATGCAAAGAGCAGTATATTTAGTAACTAGTTAAAGTGCATGACTTGTTTGGTGGCATCAGAAATTGCATGAGACTCTTCCATGAATCCAGACTTCGACACGGAGCAATACCTTCGATTCTTTCCCTGATACTTACGCGCCTTTCAGTCTGTCTGCCTCCTAACCCGTAAACAATGTGTTTCAAAATACATTTAAAGGGTATTTAGGGATCACGTCAAATTCTAAAACTGCCCCGATTATCACTATTTACCCTTCACTTGTCATTACTCAAAGAATCGAATTAGGATTTGTTCATCCTGTGATGTGGAATTATAATCAAAATTATAACTAATTATGACTATCTTATACTCACAGCCTGTTAAACAATTAGATTAGTGCTCACTGGCTGTCTGTCGGCACTCCAGTCACAGCATTACTGATATTCATTCATCCTTTACTTAAAGAGATAAACATCACCCTAAATATGAGTATTATTCTCTGCCTTTTTAGTAACATTATATAATGATAAAGACATATAATTGTGTTTTATTTCATTCTAATGGAAAAAAACCTTTAACATTAAATCAATATAAAACAACAGGCCAAACATGAATCAGCTTGTTCAGTTCTACTACTGGCTTGTTTGCATCTAAGTTCACCGCTGATATTCCAGTGTGAGGGAAGCTGATGTATGTCTGTCTGTCTTTCTGTCTCTGTAATATAGCAACAGAATTGTACTGTAAAGTGTTTTCTAATATATTTGTACACATCCTGACCCTAACACACACTTAGCTTTTTTCCTGATGGGCTTGGTTGTTTTCGAAAGAATTGTGAGTATTTTGGTAAACAGCCTGTATATTTTGTACGAGATTTGGAGATAAAAATAAAATATTTATCATTTCTCTGTCTCATTTTCCCTCGCGTTTTACTTGTGACTTAAAAATCTATATTAGCAGCAAAGCTGCCGTCGGCCTACATATAGTTACACCGTATTTAACTGTGATCTCGCTTCCTAATTTTACTCTCACTGTTAAAATTGGGGTATTGAATTATACACTATCACCTCACACCTCCTCGTCACGCTGCGGGGGGGGGGGGGGACTTGAAACTCCCCCTAGCTCTTGTCGTACAGGTTTTAGGGTGCGGCTCCCCAGCCACGGCGGCTGTCCAAAAGCAGGTATAAACAGACAAATGCTAATCGCACACTCTTCAGGATGATGCCGTCGAAGGCCACGGTTGCATAAATGGATAGAATGACCCCCTACACAGCACATATTTTCTCTTTAGTGTGACTGCTGTGTTAATGCTGCATGACAAAAACACATGTGGATTATCTATATGACAAAATCTATATACAGAGCAAGTTTCCTGTCATTTAAATCACAGCATCTAAAATGAATATTTAACAGGTAGATACAAACCACTGCCTAGTGTGATTCAACTGACTTAAGACATATTAATAATGATTACAAATTTCTACTTTTTTTTTTTTTTTACAAATACACCATCATAATTCATTTTTTGTTATGACACAGTTACTGTTTTGATGTTTGCTCGCCAACTCTGGATAGAAATTATGAATATCGATCAAAAAGTAAAATGAGGAATTTCCAGTCTGATAGAATTTTCAAGTTGTATTTTTGAAATGTAACTTAAATGTTACTTTCATTCATTGAGATTATTTTTTATACGACAAGATATTTAGTGTTAACTTCCAATACTAAGATTCAACTTAACTGGTAGATTTGGACATGTTAAGTTGCCAGTGCTGCTCCATCATGACCGTGCCTGACAGAAACATCTGGTAAACATGTGAAATAATAAGCTAGGAGAAAAAGTTTCAGACTGTTAGTATAGTAGCCCATCCACTTAGCCATTAAGCTGTACCTATTTCCGGGTATACATGTTACATTACACTGCCTAGATATATAGAAAATAGAGTGCCCTCCAAAAAGGTTCTCTAATACGTCATAGTAGAAGCCTTGTTCCAAACTGAGAAGAGCCACACGCTGGCCTGCATCACCCTCTCTTTCTGGGACCACGTCACCTCTGTTTGTGTGCGGGGGGAGTGAGATCACCCATTCTGTACAGCCCGCTTAGATTAGACCCCTTCCTCTTGGGCGGTGTGTGTATTTCGTGGTAATATCCCCTGTGCCAAAGGGTCTCCCTCTCCGATGGGGATTATATGGGGGGGGCACTGCTGAGGTCACCAGCTGAGTGGGTGTGGAATTACTTTATGGCGCTATCACAGACACACGGAAACTACACATGCGCGCCTGCTGTACGCTAAATGTTGTGCACTTTAAATAAACATCAACGACGCTGCCGGTACCTGCAAAGTGCTTCCATCCAGGAATGTTCATGGTTTTTTTGCTCACCAACAATGTTTTTTTTTTATTTATTTAAAGACATGACACAAAAGTTAAAATGATTCCAGATTTATTTCAAATCAACTACAGTGGTACTGAATTTAAAGAACTCTCGCTACATATTTATACACTGATGTTGCTCAGGTCATGGATCTCCAGTCACACAGCAAGCAGTGAGAAGGTTTTGCTGAGTCAGACTGAATAGGTTCAATGGTGATGCTGGATTCTCATTGACACAAGTTATGTATGATGTCACAGGCTGCGCACTCACATCAATCATGCATCTTTTCCCCCATAATACCGCGGGAAGATAGATGAGTACTCAAAAGAAGACACAGCTGAAACTAGTAAAAATTTCATAGCTGCGGGTTTAATTTAGCCTACCATCTGATTAGTCTGACTTTATGTTGTATATTTATGTTAAAATAAGCACCACATACAAAGCATTAAAGTTAATTTAATGTGAAAACAAATTAATGTTACAAACCGATTTCGTTACACAAATAAAAAAGAATGATTACGCCTACAGAGATATTTTCTGGACAGACCACAGGGCTTTTTTTTCATAGCAAACTCGAGTCCAGCCCTTGTAACGAGCGGATGTGCGACGCTCTGCTCCCGACCTTTTCCCCCGCAGAAATTGCCGAGCGGTGAGGTAAAGTACATCGCGACCGGCGCTGTTTACCGCTGCACTTTTGTTTATTGGGAAGCATACTTCAACGTGGGGCGATACATATCTGCGGGATCGGCACGGTTTAATAAACAGAGTCCAAAGACGACGTATGACCTAATCGCTTATGGAGGCGTCATTCTGAAGTAAGGGTTGTCATTCTACACGTATTTATTAATACATGACCTGGCGCTGGGAAAAAAATTATTAATTTTACTTAAGTCCACGTAGGT
This sequence comes from Mormyrus hasselquistii, assembly GCA_026779605.1. Taxonomy (NCBI): domain Eukaryota; kingdom Metazoa; phylum Chordata; class Actinopteri; order Osteoglossiformes; family Mormyridae; genus Mormyrus; species Mormyrus hasselquistii. The sequence continues at coordinate 21,300,238 of JAODKE010000068.1, forward strand.
TTCAAAAACTAAAAGACATGATCGCGTCATTTTCTTTTCCTGGTTCAATTGTTAAGCGTCCTGGAGCCCAGTCACTTGCACACTTACAACAAGCGAGGAGCTCCGGACGCCCCCCAAGCCCAATTTGGTGCGCCTAAAAATACAGCTGTCACAACGGCGCAGGGGGGTCCATCCAATCGCTGTCCCCGTTATCCTTAGTGGCCAATCCTGTGGCGCTTTATTATCACCGTAGGATTAGGAAATACTCATCCTTTAGTTGTATATGGTCATGACAGGGGCATTCCAGGGAATCCATGGTCCTGACGTGGGCTTGAGGGTCTTGGATCCTTTTAAACCCCTGTCCTGCCATTCGCTTCATTTAGTCGCACAAGCCTCTCAAACGCCGCTACTGACTGCATCTCCACCGCAGCGCCGGTTTATTTTAACTTCACTTTTCGAAAGTGCATCCTTGCCCCGCAAATCCATCTGCCTCCTAAGAAGCAGCTGTCAAATTTCTCGCTGGGTTGCCAATTAAAAACTGTGGGACGGGACCCGCAGCCCTGGACAAGAAAGTCGGTTTCTTTTCATTTACCGGCCGACTGAGACAAGTGCTCGGTTTGACAAGCCCGGTCATCCTAACAAGTAGACCCGAAGAGAGCGCTCTCTCCTTTTTTTAACTTCTTGCAAGTTTTGAACTTCTCACCGCGGCTGTGCGCTCCTGGCACTGCTCTGCAAAACTTTTCCCTTTTTTTACTCCCCCCCCCCGCATACGTTAGATTTCTCACACTGGCCTCAGTGATTGCAGTATAAAAAGGGCCACCGGGGAAAGCGAAAAACATGATGAGCAATAACACGTACTACGACCAGCAGCAGCTGCCTCAGTACTACCAGGGCACCGATAACGGCGAAGATCAGGAAGAGGAGATGCCCGCCACGGAGAAGGACCTGGCCGAGGATGCGCCGTGGAAGAAGATCCAGCAGAACACATTTACCAGGTGGTGCAACGAGCACCTCAAATGCATCAACAAGAGGATCAACGATCTCCAGAAAGACCTCAGCGATGGCCTCAAACTGATCGGTTTACTGGAGGTTTTAAGCCAAAAGAAAATGTACAGAAAGTACCACGCGAGACCCAACTTCAGGCAGATGAAACTGGAAAATGTATCGGTAGCCCTGGAGTTCCTGGACAGAGAGCACATCAAGCTGGTATCTATAGGTAAGTCGCTGTTGCTTTGCCCGGTATATGTGCAGTTTTCACTTTGTGTGCGGGACGAAGTTGACATATTGGTTCGTTGAGCCGAAGTTTCCCGGGAGCGTGTTAGAGGGCGTATTTGAGTTGGATTTTAACGTTGAGGGGATGCCGACCCTTGTTTTACAGAGGTTTCATACAAATGTTAGAGTTAATTTAGTTAAATGAATTCTTATTAGTAAAGAAGCGACTGATAGGCCTATTCATTTGTTTAAGCTTAAAGATTACTTGTGAAAGTATTTGCCCGTATATCAAAGTATTTATTCTTATACTCCTGCAGATTCATTCAGTGTACTGTGGAGTAATACTGAATATGGATGCAAAATGTTTCAGGGTGTTGAGTGATTAAAGTTTCAACTTTATAAATTTCCTCACTGGGTCAATGAGTATGGAGGCAGAAGAGCGCCTGCGCCTGAGGACAGATAAAATCTGCAGACAGTGGAAAACGTCAGACCTTATTTGAGAAGGTTTTGATTTGTAACTTAACATAATCACCCCAACTAAACTGAAATTGCTCACCAGTCATCAGATGTATTTATATGAAGATGAGTACATACATCAGGTTTTCCCTTTCCAAAAAATACGTCCTTATGTACACGAGATCTTGGATAAACTAAAAAATATGTTTTACTCTACTTATGGAAAATGTGTTTTTTAACTAGGCTTCTCCACGCACACAAACTGCTTTCGAAGTCTCACTAAACAGGATTTTTCTGCATTTGTTATTAAGAACCTTATCCAAAGTCCAAAAAAATGACACGAGGGTGATTGCTGTGTGACTGTCTGCACATGTGTGTGCAGACGTGTGTGAGACTATAATCTCCGTTACTAGAGGGGGGTTGGTCTGCGAAAAAAATCACGTGAATGTCTTATAATATCGTACCCTTCCCAATGGGGCAAGTTAGTATGTAGACAGCGACCAAATAACTTTATATCACACAAATCAATATTTACCATATGTAAACAATAACAATTCAGCACGATTTATTTACATTCGTGTGGTTTCTTGATTTCAGACTGATTTCCATGTCGATGGAAAATGCTGTCTATGCATAGACCTCATATGTGACTGCTACCTTTGCATTCTAAATAAGCAAATAACAGAGATGTTCGCTCTGAACCGGCCCTTGCTGAGATAACTCGTCCGTCTGTCACTCCTTGCCTTAACTTCTTGCTTTTACTCAATAGGGTATTCAACTCCTTCTGGATCCTATATTGCGTTTAGCGACAAACGCACGTGGATGGGTTACAGAAACCGCACCGAATGACCAGGCCATTCAGGACCGTCGGCTGCTTTGGAAAGGGATGCATTTTGTCTCTAATGCTCTAAATGGACCGTATTATGTATAAAATCCAGAGATCTTTGGCGCAGCTGTGCATTTTTGCACATGCGCAGACGCGCGAAGGTCGCACGCTCACGCGTTTAGTTTATTTTGCGTAGTTATGACAGATAAGGACAGTGGGTTAATCGTAGTCGGTGGAACTTGTAACTCGTTTTGAAATTGAGTTCTTAATTTATCACTTTTAGCAGCTCAGCAAGTGAACCACTGATCCATTAAAAACCGTAAATTTAGATTTAACAGTTAACCGCTTCCCCGGCGTTATAATTTTACACAATTTGTCTGATTTATTCCTCCTGTGTAGCAATTTACAGTTCAGCGAAGGGAGATGATTTGGCCCTAAAATGAGAGCAGTCCAGACTGCGATCTGCCGGCACTGAGGTCACCCGGGGCACGATAGACAGCCGCTCTTGCTAACGTTTAATATCCGGTTAATATCCTGAGAGCCAATGGCTCAATTTGCTTGAAATTCAGCAGGCTTTGGGTCAGACGTGTCTCTCCATGTCCCATACCTGCCCTAAGGTACGGTCTTTGAGCTTTCCCATTAATGGAAATTGTATCCTATCTCGTAATCGCCTCTGGTCAGCTGGTAGCCACGCCCCACCCCCCAGCACACGCAATTATCAAGGAAAACAACTAGATGGTCGGAAGATGAGTAAGTGAACCCTGTTTTTAGAATGACTTCGTGTATGAGGCAGATCTTTCCAGAAGGTTAGCAGTGGCAGATTTCTCAATGTGCGTATTGGGGTTAAGGTATCATTAGTCCTGGAAAACCCCCAGGACCCCCCCCCCCCCAAAGGAAGTGATTTTCAGGGTTTGGGACCGCTGTCACTGGCTGGATCTCCTCCAGGAAATTATTCCCAGGAGCAGTGTGTATCAAATGGCAGTCACATGTGCATGTGTAAGGAAACACGGGCATGCACGCACACTCGCACACACACTTGTGCACACACACTTGCACACACACACATGCACTCACCGAGTGTCTATGACTCATACAGTCTCCATGAAATCACCTCCCCCCCTTTTTTTTTGGAAATGTGCCTGTTGTTTAAGTGCAGACCCAATATTAAAATCTGGGGTAGAAGTGGGGGAGGGGGAGCACCTGAGGATTTGGGTTGGGGGGAAGGTTACTGTGCCGGGAAGGGGGGGCAGGGGGGGGTCACAGCTGACTTCCCTCGGGCCTTTGAAGGAGTGACTGATGGGACAGCAACTGCTCTCCGGGCTCTGGATGGACTCCAGTGACAGGTGCTTAAAATAGCTGACACCCCCCAATGTAGCGATGAGGGGGCGAGGTCAAGGGAGCGGGGGGTGCATTTTCTGACTGAGGGGTCAAACAGAGAGGTCAGTGGGGTTGGGGGGGGGCGGCAGTCCACCCCCTTGTGCTCACATGGTGGTGGAACCGGGGTGGGGGGACCATGTACCTCCCAATATTAAACTTGGCTTAATTTGTCCCCCCTGTAAATATACCTTTGCCTTTAAATTGAATTAAATTAAATAAAGCTGTGTTTCCCCAAATATCAAACTCTGATACCTTCGCCCGTGGCGGATTTACCGTTGGGAGATTCTGCCCGCGATGACGAGGAAAACAGCTTGCCGGAATTAATGTCGTCTGGCTCCCCGCCGTGTCCGGTAGCCGTCAGGACGCTGCCAGCCCCCTGGGGTGTCCCCTAACTGCCCGTGGCTGAGGTCTGACTCGATGGGCCGCCTGACCCGCTAACGGCTGTGTCTGGCTTGCTCCGGACTGGGTCCGTGGTGTCTAAGCCGGGGGCTGCTCTGGGAGCTTTCAACGGCGTCTTGCTGGTACGTCTCCGGTCGGCTGAAATGTCACCGTGGGCTCCAGGTGCCGCAGAATGATCTGTGCGTATTGCTGTTTGGAGGCCGGGGGAATGTGTTTCTCGTTTTGTGAATCAAAAACCCCCCCCCCACCCACCACAACCCGGTACCCCAGCTGCAGCTGCACAGCTGCTCTCCCTTTACTGGGGGCCGAGAGAATTGACAGAGCCGGCATTTTCTGTCTCTCTCGCCCTCTGCAACACTGTCTCTAATTGTTACCATGTGTCAGAGCCAGTCAGCTCAGCCCGAAGGAATGTTCTAGAATAGCCCCCACCCCACCCCCGCCTCATGCACACACCCCCAACCCCAGGATTGTCAGTGAGGGACACTGGATTCGCTCTGATTACTCCATTAACCATTAACATGACACGGACGTTTTGCCCTCATTAGGCTGGGGCTCTGATCCAGACCCAATTTACTGCCCCCGGAGGCGAGAAAGCAGAACTTCTTGGACCTGATTACCAGAGCACCTGCGGAAGAAAATCAACTCTGGCTTAATCAAAAAGAATTATAATAGAAATGTGCGCCAAACACGTTCCTGTGGACCCCCCCGTTTCTGTTTCTGGGGTGGAGGGAGGTCCGTGGGTTAGAGGGACACTGTCTCCTCACCCTCTCTCTGACAGCTTGAGCCGTTTCCCAGAATTCCGAGCGTGTTCAGGTGATGAGAGCGATTTTATTTTTCCTCCCAATGATATTTTTGCCTTAAAAGCAGTTGTTTACCGGGATGTTTTTCACTTTAATCTGGTTACACGAGGATTTGAGACCACGGCTGCCCAGATACAGGTACGGTGCTTGCCTGTGCACTGGTCTTTAGGACCTTGATTTCAGTAACCGCTCCCCCCAAGGTGTTCGTGAAGACGTGCCTGTTCCTCTGGCTCTTGTTCATTTGCCCGAGATGGTGCAGGTTGTACTCCATGAAGTCTGCAGTAAAAATGTCCCTAAGGATAAAAGGCACCTTCAACAAGGAGGCTGTCTGTAGCAGAATGATCTTTCTTGTTGTGAAGGGCATTCTGGGACAAATGCACATGAAAGCGGATTGGCTAAGCCGTGCCAGTGATTCTGCCACCAAGCTCCGCCTTTTAGCCCCGCGTTCAATAATCATGTTGTCCTCCCCTCTCAGACACACAGGCCGACGTTGAACCCGCAGCTTGTTATTCTGGCTCACAGGCTGCCGACGCCCCCGGGGGGGGGGTCACGTGCATCTGCCTCGAGCCTCTCCACCGTCCAGGAGGGGAGGGGTCACGACCCCCTCTGTTGCTGAATTAGAATCACAGGATCTGTTGCGAAGATGGTTTTTTAGCCGTGTCGAGTGCTGGGTCCGCCGGTGGGAGATGGCTGGAGAGTTCATTTCAGGGCCACATAAACCCTACATGTGACCCTGGAGTTCTTTTGGTGGAAAGTCCCCATCTTGATAGCATCTCTGTCTTTTATAGCCGCAGAAAACAAACACGTCTCTGCTCAGGATGTCTGCTGCCTTTGTGTCCTGCGCTCCCAAACCCAAATCGCCGATGACATCACGTTTAATGACGGGCCAAGGGGTCCGGGTACATCTGGGAAATTAGTGACTTAGCTCCGTAATTAATGATGCTTTGAAGTACAAGTTCAGGGCCCCGGATTGGGCTCCGGCTCGCTTCCTGGGGGGTGTTTTGTAATGAGCGTACGGGTACGCGGAGTGCAGCCACGGCGAGCTGGGTTACGAAGCGCCTTGCCAGTGGGTCCTGTGGTGATGCGGGGGTGGGGGGGGGGGGTGACATCATAGCATGACATGGCCTGGAGGTCCAGTTTCAAGATGAGCCAGGTAGAAAGATGGATGGGACTCTGTAAATAGCTCCCCTAGCTTAGAGGACTGGTGCTGTGAGGTGGGGGAGAAGAATCACAATGAAGGGACCTGAGAAATACCCTTTGTCATAAATCCCTGTTACTGAGGAGGGTTATAGGTGTTCCCGGCCATTTGCGAGGGTGGCGTCTCCGTGTGTGGCGTTACTGTAACGTTGTGTACGGCTTCTTGGCTGGCGGCTGTTGTCCTTGGGCTGTAAGAGGCCGTCAGTTCACTCCTTCCATTTTTGTGGGGGCGGGGGGCGGCATTCATCATATGGTCTCCTCCAGTCTCCCCCCCCCATCGTACGGGCCCAGCGGGGGGCTGTGGTTCTGGCCCGCAAGCCCGACCGTTTACACAGTTGTTTCTGGTCACTAGTACCCAGGACATGGAGCTGAAGGGAGGTTTCCGGAAGTTTCTCGGGAAGCTGTGGTTTTGGGGTGTCTGGAGTGGCTCGGCCAGATGCGGCCAGTTCTGACCAGTGCTGGCAACTGGTGGTGGGGCTGCGGTGTCAGGTGTAGTCAGCTGTCTGCGGTCCAGTGATTATGCCATCCCAGCAGCATGACTCCGGGCTCCTGCGGATCCAGACGCCTCTCGCCTTCTCCAGACTACCCCCCCCAGACTAGCCCCCTCCCAGAGGATATTAATTCAATGGGGAATTAATGCCTTTTGTGTCCCACTCCCTGTTGGCGGCATGGAACATTTTTGGGATATTTTCCAGACTCCTTAGAGCATGGATGCATCTAACACCTGCGCAGATGTTGGTCAGGAATGCGACCCGGCCTCTTGCAGCCTGTGCAGACGCAGTTGTCTGCGCTCGCCATCTCTGTGAGCTGCCGGTGCTCGTGATCACCGAGATGCCCGATTGGTGTCCTGGGGTGTGGCAGCTGCCCACCCCCTTGGAAAACCGTTAGTGGGTCATGTGCTCAACGTGGTGGACAAACCGGGGTGGGGGGACATGTACCCTCCAATATTTAACTTGGCTTAGTTTTAAATTAAGCATTAATAAGCAGGCAGCTGCCGTGTCCCGTGATGCAAGAACACCCCCCCCCTCCCCCCCGCCCGCCCCCATAGCCGCGCTCCCCCGCGCCCCCCCCGCTCTCCTGCCCCCACGACGCCTCCGGCCGCGCCTGCTACGCTCGGGCAGGGGGCTGCTTC
>JAODKE010000068.1:21310019-21328213 GCA_026779605.1 Mormyrus hasselquistii
GGGTTTTTGTTGTGGTTGGTGTGTTGGTGGGTTGTGCGGGGGGGGGGGGGGGTCGGGGGGGGGGGTGGGCCTTGGGTGGGGGGGAGGGGGGGGGGGGGGGGGGGGGGGGGGGGGGACATGCGGCACTGTGTCTGGCCTGGGATGAAAACGCAGGTTATAGCGAAGTGTTGGTGGAACCATCAAGGCAAGCATCCACCATCTGAGCATGTGAACCATGTGAGAAGCACGTGTCTCGGTGTTTGTGTCTGTGCTGCTTTCTGGAGTCTTCGTATTTGTACACAAAGCCCACACAGTCTGGCCTTGTGTCACATGCACAGTCGCCTTCCCAGCCCGCAGAAATATGGAATACAGGAGGAGACAGTGGTTATAGTCTCTCTTATCTCATCCACATGCTGTTTCGAAGACTGATTTCCTGGGCTTGTAAGATCAATTCTGAAGTGCCTGTGATCCTGGAGGAGGGCAAAGCTGCCGTGATGCCTGCAGGACACTGGAGGTACAATGTGAAGGGAACAGAAGTGTCCTTGAAGCTGGGGCTCCGTGAAGGCTTTTGATAATAGCAGACGTAGTCACAACGTTATGGGGTGCTTGAAAGCGCATTGACCATGTCCGGTTTCTACAAATGCTTATTTAGTCTCTATTGATTCCTTTTCTTCGTGTGTTGACATTGCTCAGCCTTTTATAAAATGGATAAAATCTGCTAGCTGTAATTGCATAGTTTATGGCTGTGTTCAAGTGGAAAAGTGGACATGATTGTCAGGACCCAACAACGATCCTTCGCGTGTGACTGATTTTCTGGACAAACGACTGCCCAGTAACTCCTGGCCGTGTTTTCTCATCTTGACACGCTTTCACCATGTTTGCAGAACATTCTGGAAAAAGTGAGTCTCGCCGTCTGATGTCCATGAGGGGGGGGGGGGTCTTCTTATTTTATTTCCCGTTGATGGAGTCACATTTTCCTGTCACTCCCCCCTCCCCCCCATGTGGTGCTGAAATTCTTAGACAATGGGGGAGTGGGTGTACTTGTAGGAAAAAGAGTTTGCCGATAAGGCCGTGCAGGATAGAGGAGAGGAAGCGGCCGATGTGCAGAATGAAGGAGGAAGGGGGCCTGATGTCTTCCAAGGAACCTGCGTCTCGCTCCGTGCAAGAAACACGGTTTTACTGTGCATTTGCTGCACGGGCCTTCAGAGCGCTTGGCGGTATGAAGGGTTACCCTACCCTCTGATTCACAGCACCATTCATTATCAGGGCTAAACCCCAACCATGAGGCCAGCACCCGTAACATGGCTTTTGGATGGCTGCCGGGCTCAGATTTAACAAGCGATAGCTTTTAAGAGCCGTGCCCCATGTTCGTTAAGCAGGTCCGTCCATCTCATTTACTGGCTCCAATTTGGTGACGTTTTCCTGGCAAAACGGGGGAGAGGGAGCCCTGGAAACTGGCCAGGCACCTTTATGCTGCTGTTTCTCAGAGACCTTTTTTCTCTGCTTTCTAACAGCGTGTGTTTGACAGAGGGGCGAGGTGGCCAGCTTGTGTTGTCCCGGGCAACCAAACAAACAGTAAGCCTCCCTTTGGGGAGGGGGCGTGGTCTCCCTCTCTATCATCTGGAACCTTCACGGCTACCCTGGCGTAAGGTTGGCCGGCCCTGAAACAATGGCAGCAGGAAGAATGGTCACTCTGTCTCTGGAAACAGTCGCCGTCCAAGCCAAACACGCACCCCCCCCCCCCCCCTTATCCCATCCCATCCTGGAGAAAATGTGTAATGTGCCCAGTGGTGCTGAGGAGTCGTGCTCCCTGTGAGGAGAAGCTAGGGGGCACCGGAAAGGGAAGGAGGGACATTGGTCACAGGTGGCAGGGGGACGGAGGAATACGAGAGCGAGGAAAATCACATTCTGGTCTTTTGTGCATTTTGTCCTGTTCGGGCTTCCGTCCGTTTTCCACAACTGCTTATCTGATGCCCTGGGTTCATGTTGGGCTGGCTTTCCTGTCATCCCTTGGCTTAACAGGGATGGAGTGCTGACTCTGAGGCTCGGGATCTGTGCTGACGGTTAGAAGGTTGCTGGCTCAAATCCTGTGAATGCCAGGAGTGATTCTACTCCATTGGGCCCTTGAGCAACTACAGCAGATGGGACCAAGACATCTGATTGGTTGGTCCCACCTCTTCTACTGATTGGTTATCTTTCTGAACCAATCTTTTTTTGTTCTGCCCTCAGAACATTTTTGTGTAAGTAAAACTCCCGTGAGCCGCTATCTTCCCCTCTTTACCCCGCTGTGGTGCTGCTAGTTGGATCCTTCCCCAGTCAGACTGTTGTTCCCCATGTTCTGACCATAATATATATACATTCGTAGTTTGCGGTGGGGGTATCAGAAATGAGCTCTCCCTCTGCCTGCCGAGAGTCCATCTTATACAGCAATGGGCATTATATTAATCAGTTTTTTTTTTGGGGGGGGGGGGGGACAGACTCAACCCTGACATTGCTGGAATGTAATCATTGGTGTCCCGAGCGGGAGGTAACCTGTTTTTCCACCCCGCCTGCACTCCCTCCCTCGTTATCTATCTGTTATCGGCGTCTGGCCGGGGTGGGGGGGAGTGGTTATGAGTCTCACATAGAGACATGGGAGGGAAATAAACAAAGCCGCGGTTTTTAATGAGTCCCTGCTGGGTTGGAAGTTCAGGGGTAACATTCCACAGGTCCGAGTCCCTCCACAGTGTCCCTCCATATAGGGCCATTTGATCCCTGAAAAATAGCCCCCGGGGAGACATGGGGGAGACCCCCAGCTGTGCGCTGTCTGTGTGGCGGCTGGCGGGTCTGACATGGGGCGTCATGTGACGCAGCGGGATATTTGTGCCGCTCGTGTTCGCTGTGCGACTCCGCCGGGGATCTGAGCTGGGATGTCTTTGCAGGTCCCCCCCTGCAGTAATGGGATTTTTCTTTCCACCCTGGAATCTGCATAAGGGGTGGGGGTCAGGAATAACCCCATTTTCAAAATGTTTTTTTAAAATCTCTGTGTTACTCAGAATCCACTGGACCCTTCTCCTGCTCAATGCGTAAGACAAATCACCCCCCCCCCCCCCCCACAGGGCGGGGACCATGGGGCACATGTGGTTTAGCTTGACTCTTGAGTAATAGCCTTCTACATTTAGACCCCAGGTTGTTTAATAAACAAAGCCTGGTTAGTTTAATGGATCCTCCCGTCCCGGATGTAGGTCAAGCATATCAGTCGCTGTCTGCTGAACCAGCACAAGGGCCACTTACAAGGAAATACTCATTTTAAAAATGAATAATAAATAATGAACTTTCACCGAAAAGCTGATACTTTTCAAAAGTGGAACGTTCTGAATTTAAAGTTGAATTCTACATATAGGCTTTCCCAAATAGGCCCAGGAAGCAGCTGAATGTGAGGCATCTGTACGCTGTTATGTAAGAGAAGTGCTGAAGCATTTAAGCGTAGCTTGATCAGCTGGGACTGGCGGTAGCGTATTAACGCCCGGCTCTGTTCCCGATAAATGGGGTTTTGATCTCGAACGAGCGCGGCAGGTGTGATAGGAAGCTTGTGGCCGAGGTCTTGGCAGCAAGCTGGGACGTTGAGGTGAGTTTCACCTCCGAAAAAATCTGCCCAACCTGCATACTCCAGCTAAACAAGCCCCATGTGCCGCTCAGACAAACACGTCCACTTCATAACCCCGGATTAATGTTCCTGCTACCAGCGTGAATGCTGAAATGCAGCTGGGATCGTCCTCTGCCAGCTGGCCTTGCCAAATCCCCTGCTGGTGGGAGATGTTTGCAGTGATCCCCACATGAACATAGATGTTCCAGCTACTTAGGGGAGTGAAGCCAGGGATGCGGCTCATTGTGAGATTTTATTTCATTGTTTGTTGATACTTGAAAATGGATTATTTTCAGTTCCTCTCGGTCCAGGTCGGCTTGAAGGCTTGTAAAGGAATCAGGAATACTGTCATCGAACTTTTAGCCACGTAAATCAGATCTGATCAGACCTCAGAGTTGTTTACTTTGATGAAACAGGACTGGGCTGGAACATCAAACGTTATCAGTGATGAAAAGATCGTGGCCTTGATGCAAGGTGAGCTCATCGCTTTTTCCTGGTTCTCGCTCGCAGACAGCAAGGCCATCGTGGACGGGAACCTGAAGCTGATCTTGGGGCTGATCTGGACGCTGATCCTGCACTACTCCATCTCCATGCCGATGTGGGAGGACGAGGACGACGAGGACGCCAGGAAACTGACTCCCAAGCAGCGTCTTCTGGGCTGGATCCAGAACAAGGTCCCTCAGCTTCCCATCAACAATTTCCACCGGGACTGGAGGGACGGCAAAGCTCTGGGCGCTCTGGTGGACAACTGCGCCCCTGGTGAGCGAACAGCCGCCACAGCGCTGGTCCCGGGCACCAGCTCAGGCTCATTACAGCTGACCGTTCCTCAAACTGAACATCCCTCAGCAGGTTCTTAGAAGCCTGACTACATTCATCCATCCATTTTCGAGTCACTTATTTTGGAGAGGAGTACAGGGGGTCCTGGAGGTTCTGCCAGGTAGCACAGGGCATAATGACAGGGCACACAGACACACACAGACACATACATGCACATGTAGGGTAAACATCCTTATGGGGACCGCTCATTCATTTCAATGGGAAAAATGCTAACGCTAACTATGACGACCTTAACACCCACCCAGCCCTAACCATAACCAAAAGTAATGTTGGAGTACGCCGTCTCCACCGGGTCCGTTGATCAGAGGAGACTCACAGCTGAGACGTGGAGAAGTTGCAGGTCCAAGTTTATTCTCTGAGCGATTGCAATCGGGAGCGACCATCTGACATACATTCAGCATGTACAGAAAGAAGCTCAACCATGTGTATCAGCTTGATTCCTTTATAGCTCGTTTGGGCCTTTCCCCCCCCCCTCTCTGTACCTTCCGTCTCGTCACGTATTACGTGTTTGACATTTGTTCTAGTCAGCTGGTTAGCACCTATCCTTTTCGAAGGCTAAAGATAAGTGAAGGCCACTCACGTTCTCTGTCTGTTCCCTCTATATGTCTCAATTCGGTCACCCTGCCCTGCCGGCGCCAGTCAATCCTTGTTTTGATTAGTAATAGCCTTATAGAATCATTCTCACAGTAACCAAACAAAATACAAGAGTTTTTGCATTTTTAGTTTTTTCATTGCAGTCACAGAATTTTATCAAAATAGAGTTTTCCCTTATGGGGACCAGGAAACCGGTCAAAAAGGGAAAAAAAACGAATATTTATCACGTTATGGGGACATTGTGTCCCCATAAGGATAGGTAAATCCGCTCGCACACACACACACACACACTCACTTCTATGGGAAACATGCTAATGCTAACATTGACAACCTTAACCTTAACCCCACCCAGCCAAGCAAAATACAGGAGTTTTTGGGTTTTTAGTTTTGTCATTACAGTCATGGATTTTTATGAAATACACGCTATGGATCATTTAGCCTTAACTTCATGTCTGTGGCCTGTGGGAAGAAACCGGAGAACCCCGAGAAAAGCCCCCCCCCCCCACACACACCAACACACACACACACCAACACACACACGCACACATAGCGTGGGGTGGAATGCAGTACCCTGCCCTGGAAGTGTGAGGTAACAGTTCTACCCAATGAAACGCTGTGCTGCTGACTAAGAGCAGCTTTTAACCAGTTGAAGAGCTTCTCCAGCATACAGGCGTCAGATGCCCATCAGCACAGCTAAGCCCTCGTTATATTAATTCGATAAGGAGCGTAAATGATTCCGGCCAAGGTCACATGCCTCGTGGCTTCTTTGTCCCTCCCTTCATGTAAGACATACTCCTGCTTATTACAGAGACATCAGACGGGACAAGCAGGCCTAACGTATAAACGCAGGGATCCTCGATGGGATGGCGGTGGATTCATTCAGAAGGCCTCAGGTGTAGCTGGGTGCAGGCCTGGGGACATCCCAGACAGCTGGCCTGGATCAAGAAAAGCCCTCTTGGGCCCAAGTCATAACTCCAGCCCCAGGCTTATTCTTTTTTAGCCTCTTCCCATAGCACTCCAAATTAGGACAGGATTCCATTTGATTGGGAGGGGAGCATTGAAGGGGGTGTGGGGGGCTTTCAGAGAGAGGTGTTTATTGGAGTCAGAAGGGAGTATCGTGTCTTGGGTGCTGTGCAGCTTCGTAAACAACATTCACAGGTTTCATTAAATTCAAATCTGGTCTGAATTGCTTGTAATTTTTTTTTTTCAGCGCACTAAACATTTTTTGCATCTAGATGAAGTTTGAATGGAACCCAGAGGAATGAAAGGTGTTGCTGTGTGTCCGTGTGTGTGTCTGTCTGTGTGTGTGTGTGTGTATTTGTCTGTCTGTCTGTGTGTGTGTGTCTGTCTGTATGTGTGTGTGTTTGTCTGTGTGTGTGTGTGTCTGTATGTATGTGTGTCTGTGTGTGTGTGTCTGTGTGTGTGTATCTGTCTGTGTGTGTTTGTCTGCCTGTCTGTCTGTGTGTGTTGGTCTGTGTGTGTGTGTGTGTGTGTGTGTGTGCGCGCGCGCACAGAGGGCAGTGCAGGTCCCCTCTCAGGAAGCCCCGCAGTGTGCTGGTCGGGCCAGAAGGTGTTGGGGTAAACAAACACATGCCTGGCGTCCAGCTCGCTCTCTGGGCAAGGTCGTTACGGCACGGCTGCAAGGCTACACTGGAACCAGTAGGAATGTTCAGGGAAGCGGGGGAGGGGGGGGGGCTTTGCTTTGTTTACGAGACTATAAGGTCTGACGCTAAACAGCCGCGGAATATCATGCCAGAGATATGACCGTACACGGCCGTGGCTCACTCCTGTTTTTTACATTTAATGGCCCCCTGATGATAAATACAGTGTGGGCTGCGTCTGAGCCAGCCTGCAGACGACAGCCTCAGCCCCTGATTTTAACAGCACCCCATTTCAAATGGAGACAGGGATGTATACAGGGACAGAGCAACAGGGAAAAGCTGATTGGCCAACAGAGAACCCCCTCCTCTATCATTCATTCATTCAAAACATATGATTGGCTAATAATTAAGCTGGAGTCTCTGTGTGAATTTTGGCCCACCAATGCCCCCACCATAAAAAAATCCTACAATCATCCCCGAACAGAGATTTTAAAGCCCTGTTTTCTGTAACAAACAGGATTTTTTTCTCCTTTCATTACTGGTTGTATTTACATATTTGTGAGTTTGAATAGATACCCTGCAATACAGTGGCGCTCAATCCTGGTTGTCTCCTGCGTTGTGACTTGGGCTTCTGGGAATGCTGGCGAGCGTTTCTGCAAGCCATCATCACAGATGCTGGGAGCAGCACGACAGAGCTGAGCAGACCTCTCCGCTTTACAAGCTTTCGCTCTCTAGCAGTGCGTAATGGAAAGTATAAGGGGGAGTGAATAAAATTGGGAAAGTGCAAAAACATCTCTCTCGCCAGCGACGTTATTGCGCGTGTGTTGGCCGCATGGCTGGGAGGGGCCGAACGGCAGCGCATACCCCGCGCCTGACACGCAGGTGAAGGCCGAAGAGCCTCTGACATCCGCCCTGTGTGTCGTAAAGGAAATGAGACTCGCAGGAAACCCCCGGAAGGTCGTCCACGTCCAAAGGACAGAAGCACCCCCTATTTCCCAGCCCCGTGACACTGTGTTTTTCAGACAAAGTGGAGTTTTAGGGTGGGTGTTTATGAGCCTGTGTGAGTATCAGATTCCGGTCAGGTGCCATTAAACAGCTCCAAAAACAGGGTTTCTTTTTTTTGTTTGCACATTTTGGTGGCTTATAAGGAGGAACGTAAACCTCAACCAAGCCAAAACCAGTTAGGCTGTACTGTATGTGCGTGTTAGGGATGATTTCATTTACTTTAACCAGGGGTTGCTGACTCTCATGCATCTGGCTCACTCTCACGCAAGAAATCTCACAGCAAAACTATATTATTCCATTATAAACCTAAAATTAGCTACATCACAAATGTTGTGCTAATCCTACACACTATTTACAAGGTAATAAACTGTTGCATACATGTAAATGAATGTGCAGGCTGAAAATCTCACGCCAGCCAAGTAATCAAAGTAGGCAGCCCTGCTTAACTGGAATTTGTACAGTTTCCATGCTGCACCAGAATAGTGTGTGTGGCTGGGGATACCTGAGTCCCCCATTAGCATATATGTGGCAGGCTTTGGGGACCCGCCCCGTGGAAAGTCTCTGCACGGTCCTGTGAAGGTGCTTAGCAACAGAAGAGGCTGTGCACAGCTGCACACACATTTCATATCAGCACTGTGGTCTTCATAAGAGTCCCGCTTTTCTAACTGAGGAAAATACGACTTCCTTTGTTCAAACTCACCGCCCCACGGTTTTGACCGATGTTCTGCATAGACACTTCGTGTTGCCGGGACACTAAATCACACGCGTGGCTCCTGGTATGACGGGCCCCCGCTGTGTGTGGCTCCAGGAATGACAGGCCCCTGCTGGAATGCCTATTAGTGAGGAGGGAATCTGGTGACTCCGACCGCGCGCGCCATCGTTAAACGTCATGAAAAGGCCTCCAGCCATTCTTCATTTCGATTAGCTTTTAGATTGAGTATCATGTCATCTTCTCAGACTGTTCCTGCGTGTGCAGATAGTCTGCAGCTCTGCTTATAAATTAGACGACGCCTGTGACCGTCTTAGGAGTGACTGTGCCACCGTAACTCCTACAATTTAAGGTCTTGGACCAGCGTAGGATTCATTGATAACACTTTATTGATTCCTCTGGGGGAAATTTCCTGTGTTCAGATTCGTTTTAAACCTTTTCCTTGAAGGTACTGTATCAGTTCCCAGTAATGGTTTTTCTACAATCCTATGCTTTATCCAGTAAAATCCCTCAGAGAACAGAACCCCTAACTCAATCTACCGCACATCATGCAGTGCTATTCCAATAAAGCGGCCTTGTGTGATCTTCTCGGAGGCTGAATGAAGGATTTGGGGTACAGAAAAGCTCTGGTACTGAGGACATTTAATGGTCTGTATATTTATTACAAGGGCAAAGCCTTCTGAGTAATGCGACATTGTCCAATAGCCTGTTAGTCAAAGTCATGTTGAGGTCTGGGTTGATGTAGTGGTCATGTGATTTTGGTCGGGGTCTCTCATGCCATCATCCCTCTGTCTCAGGTCTCTGCCCAGACTGGGAGACTTGGGACCCCAACCAGCCTGTGGAGAATGCCCGGGAGGCCATGCAGCAGGCTGATGATTGGCTGGGGGTGCCACAGGTAAGATAATCCGAATGTAGCCACCTTCCATTAGACATTTGGCTGGTGCCTAAAACTCTGGTATCATTTTAGGATTTGCTACACCTTTAAACTCATGCTGAGATATTAGCATGTGTTACACCTATAGTTATACTCGTGCTGGAGTATTAGCATGTGTTGATGTTGAACCACGGTGAGACCCAGGTTAATGAACCGACGTCCTGGAGTACAGCCAAAGGATCTCGTGCTCCTGGCCAGCCCACGTTTGCCTCAGCGCTATGTCTGAATGCGTTAAGGGCATGTGATGTGCTTAAGCCACACTGTGGATAGGAAGTCAGTGTTTCTCCGAATAAAGTGAAAAACGATTCTCGTGTTAAACATACTGAAAAATGTGCATCATTCCTGTTTGATATTGGCATGCTAGCGCAGTTGCTAAATGCATTCCTTAGGGGTTTGCGACTTAATCGTTAACTGGATAAATAATTGATTAGCTGTGCATGTTCCAAGTCAAACACAGGTAAAACTCAAAAATTTCTCTTCCACAATCTGTCAAGTTAACAGCAGCCTTAGGCATCACTGAGAGTGATTCAGATTTAGACGGAGGTATTTCTGGCTGAATTTCCTTCAGGGTTGGTGTCTGTTGACAAGACACTGGAAAGGCAGGTGGGAGGCCGTGAAATGCTGAGGGGGTGTGCGGCCCCTTTCCTTTCTGGCCCCTGACTGAAGGCCTTATTAGAAGTGTCCCTCCTGATTGAGTTGTACCCCCCCAGTCACTGCGAAGGGGGTGTGGAGAATGGCAGGTCTGGCCTATTTCAGTCCTGGCCTGTTATCCTTACTCTTAAGCAGTTAAATATAACTGGAGAGGTTATTTCACACGATGGTGGGAGTCTGAGCAGTGTGGTGAACAGCGGACAGCGGTTCCATGTGAGCTCAGTTTGGCTGGGGACTCAGCGTGGTAATATGGTAATACTTGTGGTATATTGTTTAAGCATGATGATCGTGCAGGACACGCCTCATAGCATTCCCTTCCATGCCACAAAATGAATCATTCTACCGTGTTCTTGCCATGTTGTTATTGGACGTCATATTGTAGGCTGCCCTTGGGCGATGTGTAGGACTACAAGCTCATGCGTCTTGGGGTTAGTTCAAACCTTTAACTTAGTGGGCGTGGTCCAGGCAGGATCTGCATCATTCCCATGACATTCTGAGGCTTTCCTCAGGGTCATCCAGATGGGTGAAAGCTGCAGGAAGAGCCCTGCTCTCTGCTCTCCTTCCTGTTTCCAGCCTGTCTTCTTCACTGGCATGGGTGAACCAACGCGCAGGGAGTGTTTCTCAGGGCTGGTTTTTCCCTTCCAGGCTGTGCCACCAAAAAATCAGTCCCTCATAGAGCCTCCTCTTTTTCCGTTCTTCATTTCTCTGTCATGATGGACAGCATGTTATATAAATTCATCACAATGGATTTGTGTTTATTTAATTTCCTTTGACCTTTGTGGGTTCCTGGGGAATTCTCCCATATTTTTATTCTGACTAGCTTTAATGGGACTCAGATCTTGGTAATGTGAAGCATTTTCTTTTAACGTTGTACCATGTGGTATTTCTGTTCCTACAGCCATTTATACTTGGTAGAAAAGGCATTTGTTCAGTTGTCTTTTGCCTCTGTTTTCCAGTGGCGGTTGATGTGGGGTTTTGTGTCCTTTCCTCTCCCTTCTGTAGGTCATCGCACCAGAAGAGATAGTCGATCCAAATGTGGACGAGCATTCGGTCATGACCTATCTGTCCCAATTCCCCAAAGCCAAGCTTAAACCTGGGGCCCCTTTGCGTGCCAAGCAACTGTATCCCAAGAAGGCCAAGGCCTATGGACCAGGTGCGCAAATGGTTCCAGGATACATTCTGTCAATCAGGGAAGATGTTGGACTTTTTGCTGAGTCATGGCTGGCGCCCCTTTGTTCGCAGGTATCGAGCCACGTGGCAGTGTGGTAATGAAGCCAGCTGAATTCATCGTGGAGACTGTTGAGGCTGGCCTGGGAGAGGTCATTGTGTACGTGGAGGACCCTGAAGGACACACCGAAGAGGTGGGCGGTAGAACCTTGGGCAGAAGGACAGACATAATACAGTAGTAGTATAACCTTGTGTATAATCTTGTGTTTATATATTTCCAGGCCAGAGTCATCCCTAACAACGACAAGAAGAGGACCTACTCTGTTGCCTATGTTCCCAAAGTGGAAGGTCTTCACAAGGTATAGGATTAAACTCCTCAGAATAGTTTCCTACATGTACTGAGACATGGCGCCGATCTATAATATGTTTCTGGGCTTTTCTCCAGGTGAAGGTGCTCTTTGCAGGGCAAGACATTGACAGAAGCCCCTTTATGGTTCACGTGTCCAAAGCTCTGGGCGACTCCAACAAGGTGTCGGTTCGAGGGTCAGGCCTCGACCCTGTAGGCAACGTCGCCAACAAGCCGACCTATTTCGACATCTATACCGCAGGTAGGTCCCCAGGGAAACGTCCCAACTGGTGCGATTTTGACCCAAGCTGATTGCTATTCGCGCTGGAGACTGAGACATCAGGAGACCAACTTGTTGCATGAACTCCAGGGGCCGGGGCAGGAGATGTCGGCGTGGTCATCGTGGACTCGCAGGGCCGGAGGGATACAGTAGAGATCGTCCTGGAAAACAAAGGCGACAGCATTTTCCGCTGCACCTACCGGCCCATGCTGGAAGGTCCACACACCATCTATGTCACATTTGCAGGCCAGCAGATTCCCAAAAGCCCCTTTACTGTCCACATCTCAGAAGGTGAGTCGCCATGTCTACCGCCTACTGATCACGGCTGGAGCAGTGCTGTGGGCGCTGATTGATTAATTAAATAATCAGTGTTTCCGACACATACATTAGCTACTTCCCCCTTCCCTAATCTAACGAATGGGTGTCATGGGGACTCTGCTAACTGAGAAGATTTTTCTGGTTTAGTCTCGTGTGAAGATAATTAGACTTAGAAATGGAAAGTAGCCCCTTTTTTATGATTAGACGGTGTATGACTTTGATTAATGTGCCGATCGGAAGAACGGATGTTAGAGGTGATTCGTTTCATGATTTGAAATCAAGGAGCAGTTTTCCTTCTCAGCCTGGCTGACTTAAATTTACAGGAGGTACTCAAGCAGTAGTACGAGGAATATAATTTAATTATAGCCAAAAAACATTTAATAGAATGTCGGGGATTGGCTTTGGTACAGCTTGAATCAGTTTTTTAGGGGTATGTGTCAGTACAGTAACATTGAAACAGGACGGCATTACGTTTGTGCTCATGTAAGAGTGTAGGCTTCTTGTGGATGCTGGTCGTCCATCTTTGGCAGGGCCTGGGTTTCCGCTGTGGTCCAGGTTTGGTCTGGTTGGGGCTGGCTGAGCACGGCACCCCCTGTTGGCCAACGCCTGTGTGAAGCTCTGAATGCTCTTCTCACCTTGTCTGTTATTCTAGCTCCATACAGCGCCCTGCCCTCCGGCTCCCCGGTTCAGATAGTCCCCCAGTCAATTCGCACACCGCCCACAGACAAGGCCAAGAAAATGCCTCCCCCAACACCGCCCAAACCCAGGCGACCAAGTTAGTACAGGCCGCTGGGAATGCGGCTTGTGCTTGCCCCGAACCCCCCAGCCCCCCCGCCCTTGCACCTTGATGCCAGCCATGCCTGCGCCCCCGGTGCTGACCCCCCCCACCCCAGCTTGTTGGCATGCACTGCTGCTTTGCCTCACTGTCGCCCTCCTCTGGTGAGGGCCCAGTTTACAGGGACCCACACAGGATCATGTGCTGTGTGAGTGGACGGTCACTCGATCAGTCTCTCCACGTGTGGGGACACGTCCGTGTCCCTTTCAGCAATATGTGTCCAAGAGAAACACAAATTATAAATTAAAGGGACATAGCAGTGTCCCATTCTGCAGAATGTCTCCAAGAGAAATTATCAAGCAAATTATCAAGCAGTGTTTTGGTCTCTATGTTGCACATGTCAACCAGTTATGCGTGCAGCATGGACCCAGTTGTACTGCAGGTAGTGTAATTAATTATTATAATTAAAGATAGACATAAGAAATTAATCATCTAACGGGCACATAAGGCAGTAGAATGCATAAACGTCCATTTGAAGGCTGCATTAATTAATGCTTTGGAATTTTTTTATGAATGATTAATGTTAAAAATGGTCGATGTAGCTTAATTGGAATAATTTGGTTCAATCAGAAGTAATAATTGATTGCGAAGAATGACAGGAGAGGGGGCTGATTTGTTTCTGGAGAGCAAGCGTCTAGGTGACCGTCCAGGTATACGCATAGTACTCGCCGAATTCGATGCACGTGGTCTTCATCATCTATGTCATCATCATCTTCATCATCTTCATCCTCAAAGGGAGACGTTCATCTTGGCTCAAAGCAGAGGCTGTGTGTTCAGTGTGTCTGTATATTGTCTTGTCGACTTTTTGTCTGTTTTTAATGTCAGCGGAGAGTATGGCTTTGTTAGATAACAAACACGTTTGTTGCATATAACCCATTAACAAACTACTCTTTTTCCATGTGTTAACTTTTTTTCAGTCGTTCAGTCACTTTTATTTAAAACGGAGAAAAATAAGTCTTGAAATAAGGTTTTCAAATCTGATGTGGCCAAGCCTCAGTTGTCATCTGTGTTATTTAATAGCTCTGCTAAGCTAGTTAGTAAACTGCTGTTAATTACTTGTAAATGCCAAACTCCACTAGATGGAGAAGAATTCCTTTTCTCTAAAACCCATAAAAATATGCAGTCAAAAGTCTAACGTATTATTTTGTTGCTCGTCGTCATGGATTTTTCTTCGTTAGTAGTATTGATGTTATTTAAATGACTTGAAAATCTTCTTTTACCGACATAGAGCCTTTTGATCATTTAATCACAGAATCAGTGTGAGCTCAGTTGGGAGATCGCCGTGTTCTTCTGTGTTCTGTCCGCGTCTGGCTCGCGGGGAAAACTGCCGCTTCTCCTGCCATGTGCTGCAGCTGCTTCTGTCCAGCGGCCGTTGGGAATGTGGCGTAACGTCCATCTCACTAACTCCGACCAGATGCGCCTGTCTTCGGGCGGTTTTCTCTAAAAGCCCGTCGCACGTGTGTCCAACGGCCCTCAACTGCCTCTCCTACTCCCAACAGCCAGCAACCCGAACGCGTGCCGGGCTACGGGACGAGGGCTCCAGCCAAAGGGCGTGCGGGTGAAGGAGTTCGCCGACTTCAGGGTATTCACCAAGGGTGCCGGGACTGGAGAGCTCAGGGTCCTCGTCAGGGGACCAAGTGAGTGAGGCCTCGTTGTCTCCAATGGAGCTCGTGATGGACGTTCGTGGTTCATCAACTGAGAGACACGCTGCAGAACATTACTGTGCAAAAGTCTTAGGCAGCCAAAGAAAAAGTTTAAGGTGTTCATCTGGGTAGTACAGTCGGGGAAAAAACACAATTTAGCATTAGAACGTATGCAATTTAACAGTAATATGATACAAACTAACAGGAACTTCTCCTGTTCTCCAAAAAGTCACTGAGGAGCACCTCAGTCATTCCATGGGTTCATTAAATTTTTACCACCAACTCACTTAATTAACTAACTTAATTAGCTAAATAATTTAATGAGGTATGGATTAGCCAAATAAGGAAGGCCGAGGTCCAATTAAAAAATACATTGGTATTGGCAAATACTGTGGTGATTTTACGAGGGGTGTTGAAATGGCTAAGGTGACACACTCTGACAGACATAATATATTTCATGCCGACATGTAGATCATTTCAACAGCATTTTCAGTGACTGCCTAAAATTTTTCTCAGTACTTTATATCTATCAGCCATTTGACAGAATGCACAGGGTGTGTTTGAACCATTCTGCCCCAACATTCTAAATGTCTGCCCCCCCCCAAGGAGGAGCTGAGGAACCCGTCAAGGTGCAGGAGGTCGGAGACGGCGTATTCGAGTGCGAATACTACCCGGTCATGCCGGGAAAGTATACTGTCACTATCACCTGGGGAGGACACACAATCCCACGCAGGTGAGGACACACCCAGCCCTCTGTATGCACACACACACACACGCACACACACACAGTGCAGCTGAAGAGCAATGTGTGAGGTGCCGCCTGGAAATTTCAAGGAGCCCGATTGGAATGGGGCACACAGCGACTTTCCAAATACCAAAGAGGTTACTGTGACCGGACACGCTCGATGTCCACATTCCCCAGGGGTTAACCGGGGAACACAAGAACCATGATAAACAGCTATAGAATTTCACACCAGACAATGAAATACAGTTCTGAGTTAGCATAATCAGCCTATAACGGTGGCTTAGAGTACATATTATATGACATTTATTATATTACATTTCTGTTGTATTACATCACATGTACGTCGCATCATAAACCATAAAATGATGACAAATAGGGTGTTAATCATAACCAGCATCTTGCAAAATTCCACGGTCAGTGTGGCTGCAGTAATACAAACATGGATTGTTCACTGTGGGGATTATCCTGTGGAATGACAGCTCTCATGACTAGCTTGTTATAACACATGGATGTTTGTGTTTTGAAGCCCGTTCGAGGTTCTGATCAGTGAGGAGGCGGGGCAACAGAAAGTCCGAGCCTGGGGTCCTGGCCTGGAGACCGGAATGGTGGGAAAATCAGCTGACTTTGTGGTGGAAGCCATCGGAACAGAAGTGGGAACTCTGGGTATGTCACACGTTAAAAGAACAGAGCAATGGATTTGGCTGTTGAGGGAATCATGAGACACTTGATTCGTTGTTGCTCGGAAGTACTGAAAGAATGATGTTATTTAGCACACTTGGACATGCTTATGGTGTCTTGCCATTGAGGTTAGAATTTTCTGAGGCTTTATCTTCGTGCTTTGATATATCACACTAGTGGTTTCCTTGGGTGTCGGGCCTCCTTGTGACATTACAGATCACGCTTCGCAAAATACAACAGTTTAGTACATAACAGTGATGACAGTTGAGCGGTTCACCCACGCAGCACAAGGCAAACAGTCCTTGTTCTGTGAAGGATGTTCTGCACTCCTCTGGAGTGTGTTCTGAGGGGCGCCACGCCTGTTATTTTTCCTACATAGATTCTTTTCCTGTGCTGCTTGCCTCACCCCTTCCCAGGACGCATTGTTAGGTTTTGTTGTTTGAACTTGAGAGAAAGCAGCATTTCTCCCATCAGTTTAGCGGTCAGCTCTGCCTCCTCGTTACTGTGGCCTGTGCTTGTAAATGAAAAAAAGAGTAGTGACCTCTGCTACGTGTGTAGACCAGGCACCAGTAGACTGCAAACACAATGAGGTCATTGATCCAAAGATCCAAAATTCCAGAATTCCTCTGATCTGCTGTAATACTTATTTACGCATGAAATGCGTAAATAAGACCTGCAACTGTTCCACATAGTGTTAGCTTGTGTGCCTCTTGGTTGTTAAGCTACTTCATGTTGGATTCCTTCTGTTTTAGAAAAACAACTTTTTTGAGATTGGGAATTTATATTTGAGGAATAGGATGAGGCAGAGCGAAGGGCACCCAGCTCTCTTTCTCTATAGGATTTTCCATCGAGGGACCATCCCAAGCCAAGATTGAGTGTGACGACAAGGGCGACGGCTCCTGCGATGTGTCTTATTGGCCAACAGAACCGGGCGACTACGCCGTGCACGTCATCTGCGATGACGAAGACATCAAAGACAGTCCCTTCATGGCTCATATCCTACCTGCTGCCAACAACGTCTTCCCAGAGAAGGCAGGTCACCCCCACTGATGTTTATGACCGTTAAAATTTAAATAAATATATATAAGCCTATTTCTCAACTGATTTTCCAACATAACTCTGGATAAGAGCACCAGCTGTGTAAATATCTGAGACGAATTAAATGTAGCCCTCTGCTTCCAATTATTCCTTTGGCCGGCAGTGATCACCATCAGAATCTCATGGTGTTGTGCCTTTTGTTGCAGGTAAAAGCATATGGTCCAGGCCTGGAACCCACCGGCTGCATCGTGAACAAGCCTGCTGAGTTCACCATCGATGCCCGTCGTGCCGGGAAAGGGCAGCTGAAAATCTACGCCCAGGTACGGGGGATCATCTTCAGGGGCTGCACGGCGCCATGAGCAGCCGAAGCGTTGGCTGACGTGCTGTGCAGTGCTCAACCTCTCCAGCTGACATTCTGACTTGTTCACCAGTGTTTAAGGTTTTAAGTTGAAATCGTGCGTGGCTCGGATTATGGTTTCAGTTACAAAAACATAATCCTTGACACGGCTGACGTAATTCCTGCCGTCTCCGTCAGCCCGGTGGATGATGTTGTGTACATATATTTTTTTTCAGGATGCAGAAGGCTTCCCTATTGACATTCAGATCATGGATAATGGGGACAGCACATTCTTTTGTGTCTATATCCCAACCAAGCCACTCAAGCACACCATCATCATCACGTGGGGAGAGGTCAACATTCCCAACAGCCCTTTCAGGGTGAGAGACCACAAACCCTTCTGATACTCCTGGAAATCAAGGTCTCGGTAACACGGGGCACAGATACTTAGTAATAACTGAGTTACTACTGAAGTACAAATCATGAGCGAAGCATGAAAAAATATAGTAGCTACTTGAGATAAAATCTGTGTCACAATTCATTCATCATGAGATTAGTATTCCTTGTGTTAATCATTACTTGTTTCTTCAGTAGTTCCTTCAGTAGTTAAACAGGGTTTACAATATTAACAGATATACTAACAAATATAGTAACTGCTTGGGATGAAAGATGCACCAGGATTCATTAACATGAGATCAGTATGTAACTAAGACTTAGTCCGTGGTTAATTAATAACTAAGTAATAGCATAATACAGTCGAGCACGGTTATTACGATTCGGCTTATAACGAAAACGCGCTTGTAACGCTTCGATTCCAAATCCCCGACCTTCAGTAACGTTAAATTCCTTAAAGAAAACACGCATATAGCGAT
>JAODKE010000068.1:21328313-21349691 GCA_026779605.1 Mormyrus hasselquistii
TAATACATGTGCCTAGCGATCAGTCATAATACATAGCAATCTTACATGAAAATGGATATAACGAAATTCGGTTATAATGAAAGAAATCTGCCGGCCCCAGAAAATCGTAATAACCGCGCTCGACTGTATTTTATTATCTTTGCCTTGTCGAGTAAGGTGTTACCAAGGTTGTTATTGCTCATATTAGAAGGAATTTTAGTTATAGAAATTAGAGAAATGGTCAGAGCAGAATATAACAAATATCCTTAGCAGTATATTTTAGCAGGAGTAACGTCCTGGAGATTGACACTTTGGGGGCAGGATAGGCAGTGATTCCAGTGTCCATCCAGACTGGGCCTGGAGTTCATGTTCACTGCTTCATGAAATCTCACTCTGCCCTCATGGTGGATGGTGCTAATTATGTTCAGGTGACCATTGGAGAAGGTAGTCACCCAGAGAATGTGAAAGTATATGGACCAGGGGTGGAGAAGGCAGGGCTAAAAGCCAACGAGCCTACCTATTTCACCGTGGACTGCAGTGAAGCTGGACAGGGTAAGAATAATCTAAACTGTAGGATACTCTGAAATAATGTGTATATTAAGAAACTCATTTGGCCTTATGAATGCAGTATGATGATCATGTAACCCTAACCTGACAGATAATGCTGTCACTCCGTTGTCTCACTGTGGCAGGTGACGTTAGCATTGGGATCAAGTGTGCTCCTGGTGTTGTGGGACCAGCTGAGGCTGACATCGACTTTGACATCATCAAGAACGACAATGACACTTTCACTGTGAAATACACCCCTCCTGGCCCAGGTCGTTACACCATAATGGTCCTGTTTGCTGACCAGGTGGGTCTGGGTGGAGCCTCTTTGGCTGTCTGTTACGGTCACATGACAAGCACCGTTAACCGAAATATGTTCTTCTCACTTGGATGCAGGAAATTCCCATCAGCCCATTCCGCATCAAAGTGGATCCCTCCCACGATGCTGCTAAGGTGAGGGCAGAAGGCCCTGGACTGAACAAGACAGGTATGTCCTCAGGGGATCACGGCCACGCGACGTCACATGTTTCCAGGGGCACCCTGCTGTCAAACCTGAAGAAGCAGCCCAGGGTCATTCATCGGTGATGGTGGCCGATAAACACGACCACGGTAAACGAAAGCCTGGCGGTTTCTGCACGCTACAGGTGTGGAGGTGGGCAAGCCGACGCATTTCACAGTGTACACGAAAGGCGCTGGCAAAGCCAAGCTAGACGTCCATTTTACCGGCGTTGCCAAGGGAGAAGAGGCCGTGCGGGACTTTGAGATCATTGACAATCACGACTACTCCTACACTGTGAGGTACACGGCTGTGCAGCAGGTAAGACCGACGCATCCATGGTATCATACCATGTGCTTACCTGCTAGTGAGTAACCGATAGCTTCTCTAGGTACAGATTGTCTACTTTGTGCAGTGTGAACAATAACATTTAGAGGTTTAATAATGAATTATAATAACTATTACATCATACTTTTAGTTCCTCTTTGGGCTGGTACAATACATTTGGTACTTTCTTGAAGTACCATAAGTACTGTACTTGGTGCTGTGGAAAAGTGCTGATCCTGAATGAGTAACTGAGTCCCTCTAATCAGGGAAATATGACCATCGCTGTCTCCCACGGAGGTGATCCCATTCCCAAGAGCCCGTTCAGCATCTCTGTCGCCCCTCCTTTGGATCTCAACAAGGTCAAAGTCCAAGGCCTCAGCAACAGTAAGCATCGCAAGCACAACTCAACATTAGCAAACCACTAGTGAAGCTTTATTATAAGCAGCATTATTACCATGATGTTTAAAAGCAGCATGAGGCGCACTAAGGGTAGAATTACCAAGGAACTGCCTCTTTGTGTCTTCAGAAGTGGATGTTGGCAAGGACCAGGAGTTTGCAGTCAACACAAGGGGCGCTGGAGGGCAGGGAAAAGTTGATGTGAAGATCACATCCCCCTCACGACGGCCAATCCCGTGCAAGGTGGAATCAGGCACGGCCAATGACATTCACTCTGTGAAGTACATCCCTCCTGAGGAGGGCTCCTACAAGGTTGACATCAGCTATGATGGAAACCCATTGCCCGGCAGTCCCTTTGCTGTGGAAGGGGTCATGCCCCCTGACCCATCAAAGGTAAACAAAATGTCTTGTTTTTCTTTTCAGCTCTTAGAATCTATAAGATCTACAGTAATTGTTAAAGTGAGAGTGATCAATAAGTCAACCGCACAGAAACAATTTCCTGTCTTACAGGTACGTGCATATGGCCCAGGATTGAAAGGAGGCATTGTGGGTAAACCAGCCCCATTTGCTATTGACACAAAGGGGGCAGGCACTGGTGGGCTGGGCCTAACAGTGGAGGGGCCTTGCGAGGCGAAGATCGAGTGCCAGGACAATGGCGATGGCTCCTGCTCCGTGTCCTACCTGCCCACCGAGCCCGGCGAATACTCTATCAACATCCTCTTTGCCGAGGCTCACATTCCCGGCTCTCCATTCAAAGCGCTGGTCCAGCCGGTCTTCGACCCCAGCAAGGTGACGGCCAGTGGGCCAGGCCTGGAGCGGGGCAAGGTCAACGAGGCGGGCTCCTTCACCGTGGACTGCTCCAAGGCTGGAGAAGCTGAGCTCACCATTGAGATAATATCAGACTCGGGGTCCAAGGCCGAGGTACACATTCAGAACAACAGTGATGGCACATACTCCATCACCTACATCCCTTCCTTCCATGGGATGTACACCATCACAATCAAATATGGAGGACACGCTGTGCCCAAATTCCCTGCCCGACTCCAGGTGGACCCTGCCATCGACACCAGTGGAGTGAAGGTCTATGGACCAGGCATTGAACCCAGAGGTAGGAGGACTTCTTCTGGACTCTCCAAAGCACTTTGTTCATACGTCGAACGTTTCTCATGTGCCTGTCTCGTGAGCAGAAATTAGGGGCCGATCGGTCTCAGGTCAGCAGTAATCCCGTCACCTGAAGCCAAGCTTCCTTTCTGCCCCTCGCGCTGAAAAAACAAGCAATGATCTGAAGCGGCTTGGCCACAAATGGACACACTGTGCTCTGTTTGTTGTGAACAGGAGCCAATCTGATTACAGTCCTTTCACATGTTGAGCCAATCAGATTACAGTCAGCAGCTGTTACGTGTTTTCACGTTTTCCAGCAAAGGATCCCCCCGCAGTATCATGACTCTGACATGCCTTTGGCTGTTGGATTGCCAGTGGATGGGCATTTGTTCAATCCACATTAGCCTTTCTTTCTGTCAGAACAGACCTTTATAATTGGATGGTGACGTCAATGGTTTAGCAAAAGATTGATCTGTATATTATGTGTAAGCTAACAGTTCATATTTAAAAAAAAAATGAATATGAACAGGCCAAGGCTGTTCAATCATGCATATCTGGGTCACAGTGCGCTGCAAGATCCTGTAATGTTCCAATATAATTATTGTTGTTTGACTTTGTTCTTAGAAAATCGCTGCTTCGATCAGAAAGAGGAGAAAGGAGAACGCAGAGGGGGCTGAACGTAAACGAAGTTAGCTATCCATCGTGTGCTGTAGGCACAGACTGTTAAACGTGCCCATGAATCGCCACATTCGCACCACTGTCTTCTGACTTTTCGCACGTCTGGCTGACTTGAGAAATAGTGTTCCTATCAACACAGCACGATAATACAAGGTCTTACGTTCGTTGCTCTGCTTCCGTATAATTTATTGCTAGGAGATGAATTTCCATGGTGAGACTTACTAAACTGAAGGCAGCGTTTTGCCAGTAAATTGAGGCTAAACGAGGCAAAAATTCTGCACCCGCCACCGAGTAAAGAATGAGGTCTGTACCAGTAAAGCTGACCCAGTGCCTCCCTGTTTGCCTGATGTCCACTTGCCTCTTACTGTCAGCGACCTGATGGATAGTTCACCACCTCTAGGGGTCCCGTTAAATAACGCCTTCCCATGAACCTTTCTCTTGCCAATTTGTCACTGTACTGTGGGAGATACTCCCCTGGGGAGGACCGTAATTCATCCCCCGTCGCTCTGTTCGCAGGAGTGCTCCGGGAGGTCACCACGCACTTCATCGTTGACGCTCGCGCCCACAGCAAGGCCGGGGGTGGGCATGTGAAAGCCCGGATCGTTAACCCGTCAGGAAACAACACCGACGTCTACATTACGGACAAGGGAGATGGGACTTACAGGCTGGAGTACACAGCTTATGAAGACGGTAGGACACCAGAGAAGAGAGACATTAATTCATATGTAGCTATTGCTTTAAAAGAAATATGGAGTCAATCTAATTAAATTTTTTTCTGAATACACTGTCACCAAGAGTACCTCTGCTTGTCACTGGGGCTGTACCCTTAAGGCTCTGCCAACTGTATCCTATAGTTGTAGGTAAATGTCCCTTTTACCTCTTATTTAAGGTACAGAAATGGACTTTGAGGAACATTCCCAAGGTACAAACAACATGTTCCTCATAGTCTATTTCTGTTCCTTATAAGGTACAAGTATCTACATTTATAGCTATAAGGTACAAGTGGCAGACTCTGAGGGTATAGCTCCAGTGACAAGCAGAGGTACAAATCGATACTCTTTTTTTCTGACAGTGTATGATTCAGTAAAGTCTGCATTTTGGGAGAACCTGGAAAGCATATGGTCATTGCAGTTATTACTGTTTCTTGGTAAATCTGTTAATTGTAACACAAACGTGTCTGTGGTTTCCGCACCACTTCTGCTCTTGCTGTTAGCCTGGGCGAAAAATGACTCTGGAGCTTTACAGTTTTTATTGTAAAAAAAAAAATCCATTGTGTTATTTTTCCAAACACCAGTTCATCCATAAAGAGACAAGCAGTGAAAAGCAGCTCGGCAAGTTTAGGGTTTCTGGGGGAGCCAGGCGGCGTAAAAATAGGAGTAGTTAACGACATGGGGGGGTTGAGTAAGGAGCTTAGGGGAGACTATAAATAAGTGGTGGGCCAGCATGGCCCCCTGCACTCAATACTGGCTGGAGACACTGGCATAAATACCGAGAGTAATGCCTTAGCCTGGGGGGGGGGGGTTCATCAGCATCCATCTCCATTGGAGGCAGCAAAGTGGTGAGATTGAGCTGGGGGAGTCACACAGGTGTGACACTGGTGCCGGTACGGTGTCTGCTGAGCCCAGAACAGGTGTGCAGATTGTTCCTGCACTGTAATGAGCACCAGCACTGCTCCGTGAAAAGCTGTACTGATCCAGACTCAGTCTGTGAATCGTCGGAACCATTGGAACTGACGCTGTCACCCTCTCCTTAACTTTCTATTCTTTAGTATAGAAGCAAAAATCCTCAGACTGGCTAATTCCCGAGGGGCTCTGCTATGGTCCATAACGAGCTTTTGCACCAGGTAACATATTCAAAACTGTTGATGATCTCATTGATTCTGTAGGCATGCACCTGATCGAGATCCTGTATGATGACGTTGCGGTTCCCAAGAGTCCCTTCAGGGTGATGGTCACTGAGGGTTGTGACCCAACACGCGTGCGGGCATACGGTCCCGGATTGGAAGAGGGACAGGTTAACAAGCCCAACCGATTTACCGTGGAAACAAGGTATTGGCAGTACATTCTCATTAAAAGGGGAACGCTGTCCGGACCTTTCATTTTGTCACTATGGAAGGGAGGCTGAACTGAGATGGAATGTGTGCCACAGATTTGTGCTTCTCTGTAGTGACAAGCTCCCAATTTTATCCCTCCAGAGGTGCAGGGACTGGAGGGCTGGGTTTGGCCATTGAGGGACCCTCTGAGGCCAAGATGTCCTGCAAGGACAACAAGGATGGCAGCTGCAGCGTGGAGTACATCCCGTTTACCCCCGGGGACTATGACGTCAATATCACTTTTGGAGGACATCCCATACCTGGTACCTTGTGTTTGAAATGACAGGATATGACATCACATTTCCACTTCTGTGTTTAGTTTAGGTTTGGTTAAATTCGATTATATTAGGTTGGGTTAGACTTAAAAATTTCCAGGATTTCTCTATTCATCCTGTCGTATGTAATTTAGGCATATTACTATCCGACATCCGTTCCTGTGACATTTTTAATGACATCATACATGCAGTTTTAATTTGATTCCATTTAGCAGAAGTCAAAATAATGCGCAATTACTGTAGTCTGAGACAGTTTTCTGGAATGTGTGACAGATTAACGTCTGAATCAATTTTCTGGAGGTTCCGTATGTAATGTGACAAACTTTTCATAATGGTTAAACTGCTAAATTTCTACAAATGTTTTAAGTGATTTAAAGTGGTACAGAGCTGCAGTGACGCAGAAGGTAGATGAGGTGTGTCTGTGTCTCCGATATACAGGAAGTCCCTTCCGTGTTCCTGTCCGGGAGCTGGTGGACCCCAGTAAGGTGAAATGCTCTGGCCCTGGGCTGGGGAACGGCGTGAGGGCCCACGTGCCCCAGACGTTCACCGTGGACACCAGCAAAGCCGGCCTGGCCCCCCTCGAGGTGCTGCTGTATGGGCCATCTGGTAAGAAGCCGCATCACACGCGCAGACCCACCAAAGACACACGCGCACACACAGAGACACACACACACATACAATTACACATTGTGTGTGTAGATATACACACCAACAAGGCAAATACTCAAGCACACGTATTATTACAAATTAGATAATAATTAAAATTTTATTTTATTCTCGGCATTTTGTGTGGACAGCGAAGAAAGAATTTCATTGCACAGTGAAATGCATTTTTCTACTGTACATTTGATAATGCACACTTTGAATCTTGAATCATAAACACCAATGACACAAAAATGTAAATTCAGACACACTTGCTTATACGCGTCGTATTACGGGCACATGTATATATATAGTCCTACACCACAGACCTGCACATATTTTCTGATACGCACACACTCCTATTTCTAAGGACAAACACAGCGGAGAATTTAAGACGATGTTATAGTTTCATACACGAAGCCCCATTTTCTTGACCCCTGAGGAGTTACGAACTGAAGGACAGTATGTTTCTTTTATCTTTCAAAGAACAGTTGAATTATTCATGCGAGAGAACAATTATTTTTTCCTTGTCACCAGGGGCAGCTGAACCGGTTAGCATCAAAGACAACGGCGATGGTACACACACAGTCAACTACACGCCTGCCAGGGACGGGCCTTACACTGTGTCGGTTAAATATGCCGACCAGGAGGTTCCTCGTAGGTGAGGACGTACTTGAATCGTCTTTTGCTGTGTCAAAGGGGCTTTTTCTTAAAATTTCAGGATTATGGCTGGAACAAGTCATTTCATGTCCGCTTCCTTTCCCGTTAGAGGGCAACTGCATCGAAGGGTAGTAATTGATCTCAACAGGATTCTGCGCTACAGGATGAGTCATACATTGGGGGCTGCTGAGGAGATCAAGCTGCCATCGAACGCATCACAGTTTATCCTCCGCCCTTGTTTGTGCTGAAACGCTCCATGTTTGGTTGTTTTTCAGCAGTTGGTCAAATAGACGCTGCGATGCTGAGTAGTCTTGCGTGTTCCTGACTGTTCCCCCATCGTCCTCCATTTCTACTCCTCCCCCATCTCAGTCCGTTTAAGATTAAAGTGCTGCCCGCTCACGATGCCAGCAAGGTGCGTGCCAGTGGCCCCGGGCTTAACGCCTCCGGCGTGCCTGCCAGCCTACCCGTGGAGTTCACCATCGACGCACGGGACGCTGGAGAAGGACTGCTCACCGTGCAGATTCTGGTGAGCTTCGTTATCGTTTGCCCGCCGGGAGACCGCTTTCATTTTTTTCAGACCGCATTCAGTTTTAATGACAAATTAAACAGTGCTTGGGCCTCACATTGTGTTTACAAATATGTACTTCAAAATGATTGATTACCTACAGGAACACTGAACTACACTTCATACCTCTAGTTGCTCAGAAAGAGTTTGGGAGTTATAACCTGTGTGCCTGTCGCTCCAGGATCCTGAGGGTCGGGGACAGGAGGCCTCGGTTTTTGTAGAAGACTGGGGCAGGAGGGTGTGGGAGAGACATATTGTAAAGGGAACCATCCCCACGCCCTTTCTTAGGAGAGGCTCTGTAAGGCCATGCTGCTTGTGGCCTCTGCTTCCACTTTCCACCTTCCACCCTGTCTACTGTCTCCCCAGTCCTGACCCCGACACCCCCCCACTTCCCAGCCATACATGTTTTTACCAAGTAGAATTTCATTTAACCCACACGACCTGTGATTTTTCCCTCAGAATTCAAATTAATTGCGTGCAATGCATAGATTTTTTAATATAAGCGAACTAAACGGAAGTACCTTTAATCTATGTGACCCGTGGTGCTGTTTAAGACTTCAGACGCATAAAATATGAGCTGAATACTCTGTGTCAAAAATGCAAGAAGGTATACAAAATTAGCTCACCCCATGGAACCTTTGTAATTTAAAAAAATTTTGAATGAAGTTGGGGTTGACCGTCACTGATCCTTTCATTCAAAAGTCAAGACACAGAAATCTTTATGCAAGAAATGACTTCCTTCAAACATCTCGCACCTGAATGTGTCAAACTGTACATATTAAAAGACTTTTTTGATCCCTCTATTCTAAGGATTTGGCAGGAATAGCAAGGATTTGATCAGAAAATTGCAAAATGGCCCCCCAAGAGCTGCTTTTGCAATAACGGGAACTCAATTAAGAGAAAACTCACCCTTTTTAAAATTCTAATATCTAGACCCTTAATTGTTCCCTCTAAATGTGCGTGGACTGACACACATCAGATTTAACTTGTTTTTTGATGTGGTTTGACATACTTAACTAACTTCAAAGAAAATAATGCTTCCTGGCTGTTTTTAATTTGTGAATGGCACACATATTAAGTTCAATCAACTTTCTTGTGTGTCCTCTAAAAACTTGCTTAACAATACTGTTCTTCAGCCAAAATAGATTCCAGAACAATGTCATTCATTTTCCATTGTTGTTTTGGTGAGCTTGATCCTTCACCATCCTTGCCGATAACCGCCCGGCCACCTGGTGCTCCTGGTGGTCAACAAAGTGTAAAGGACCTAGCAGATGATGATGGTAATCAACGATCACAATGTTTACTGAGACTACAGCAGAACGAGCAGTGCGCACAGCAACACACACTATCAGAAAGACAAACCGAATCGCGTGTCGTACACGAATAATAACCGGCACGTCTGCCTCCCAGGATCCCGAGGGGAAGCCAAAGAAAGCCAACATCCGGGATAACAGAGATGGAACCTACACGGTGTCCTACGTGCCAGACATGACGGGACGCTACACCATCACCATCAAGTATGGTGGAGATGAGATTCCATACTCACCCTACCGCATCCACGCCCTGCCTTCAGGAGATGCCAGCAAATGCCTGGTCACAGGTCAGTCCAGGCCAAAACGTCACCGGGGCAATTCTACAGCAGCCGTGGAAACCATTACTAAAGCGTCTTGTTATCTTCCTTTAATTTACAGTATCCATTGGTGGACATGGATTGGGTAAGCAGTCGAATCAACATGAGAACCGCACATGAAGATCAGTTGTGAGTGAGCAGGTGAATCACTGGGCCGAATCGGTTCCCTGTGGGTGATACCGATCCTTCACAGGTACAGGTCTTGGACCCACCATTCAGATCGGGGAGGAGACTGTCATTACAGTGGATGCGAAGGCTGCAGGAAAGGGAAAGGTTACCTGTAAGGTGTCCACGCCCGACGGTGCGGAGCTGGATGTGGACGTGGTGGAGAACTCCGACGGCACCTTCGACATCTACTACACGGCCCCAGAGCCGGGCAAATACGTCATCACCATTCGCTTCGGAGGGGAGCAGATTCCCAACAGCCCCTTCCATGTGGTGGTACGTACTTCCTGTCAGGGTTACATGACAGTGTACAATTTATATTACTCTTCTGGCATGTTCTGCATGTTTGAAATTGTTCAAGACGTACAAAATAACTAGATGTACATTGAAACAATTTGATATATTCAAACCATAAGCCTACAGAATTGTTTGAATGTCACTATAATTTTATTTAACACAAATATGAATATGCAGCTGCAAGAAAGCATGTAGTAGGTTTTCCTCTGTATGCATCTAAAAAAATAAGATATAAAGAATGAAATGATGCACATCTTAGAGCCCTGTGTGCCCTGGGATGTGGCAGATGTGTGCATACTAAGCTGGTAAAGACAGACCGTTCCCTTTCACTAAGTGAAGCAAAGCAAGGCAGATGGGCTATGTTCTCGTTCTCTTGTGACTGTGAAATGTCAGGAATGAAGTCGCACGCGGCTCTAACAGGTTTTTCTTGACGGCGTGTTTCTTGTGGACGTCTGACTGTCGGGAGAAGACCAAAGAGGTTCTGCTTAAAAGCGCCACTGTCAGACGTCCTTGAATCTGTTTATCGTTTTGGAAAGGCGTATCTTTAACGTAAAGAAGTGCCCCAGTGCAGCCTGTGTGGTTACAGCATTTGAGAAGGATCTCGTTGCTCTGATGGCTACGTGAGATGTCATTAACAGTGTGGAGATGGCAATGGATGTGTGTATTAACATGGATATGTTATCTCTGACTTACCTTCCCACTAGGCATGTGACACCATCCCTGTAATCGAGGAACCATGTGACAAGCTACAGTTACATCAGCCCTACGCACCCTACCAGGGCTACCCCCCACACTGGGTATAAACACACACACCCCCAGTCCATGGAGACACAGTATCTCCAAGGGACATTGCCCCTTCATCACCAATCCCCTCATTCACTAATACCCCACCCACCCTCATCCTCATCTCTGGACTCTATTCAACAGAACCCTTCTGTTGAATAGCTCAGGCATACCCTTGGGCAAAGCTGAGCCAAAACTGAACCATAAAGTAGCTTGTATAGTAGACTGGTATATGTGATTGATTCACTGCATAAATGAATACAATTGCCATTTGATTATTTACCGTTATGAGCTACTATAGCATGTATCACAATCCTCATATGTTTAGTAGCTTAGCATTGATAGCTTGTTGCTAATACTAGCACTGGTGTCATATTATGAGGGTATGTCTAAGTGACAGAAAATGGACTCTTGTTAGCTTCACTTTATCCTTCCCATAATCCCTCTCTACATCACTGGTCCATCCATCAGTTCACTCAGCCATCCACTTACCACCTTGTTCCTCCTGCAGTGTCTCCTCTCCCCGCTCTGCCCTCTGTCCCATTGTCCTTCGCGCTTTAACCCATCCACCGAGGCGACCCGTAACGTTCTCATGACATTTAAGCGATCCCGAAAAGGTCTGTATCACCAGGCCACAGGAACGCTATGAGAACATTGCGTGTCAGCCAGAAATTTAAAGTCTCTGAAAATATCAGATGGGTCATAATCATAAGCTACAATTTTTTCAACAGAAGCAGGTCCTTGCTTCATTAAAAATTGTGGCTTTGTGATAGACTATAACGTAAAATGATCTTAATACATTTGTTAATATTAATTCCAGGTGCCGTTAAAATGAGCATTACACTGCTGATGTTGATATGTTCATTGTATTATTGGCCTTGAGTTTGGAAGTTCAAGGCCTATGAAAAATTCTAGTTCTTTGACAGATCTGATTCTGTCTTCCCCTTTATTATTTGCATGTTTTTGTACGTATTGTTACTTTATTGTTCTCTTGGATTAATGTGTCATATTTCTGTGCATGGCTTGATGGTTTGTCGGTCATTTGTTTTCCTTTCAGCTGCTCTGTCTCTCGTCAGGTCGGCCTACAGGGCCTGAAATCTTGGCTGTCTTTGTCGCCTGTAGCTGGTGTCTCTCTCAGGCCTTGACATCCCCTCCCCTCCGAATTTTCCCTTCGCGTTTTCTGGTCAGCTACGCAGTTGGCCGCTAACCCTGCTCTTCCATTTTGCACATTTCCCAGGCCACGGAGGAACCCACTGTCCCCGCTGAGGGCACAGAGCCCTTGCTCCGACCTTTCAATCTAGTCATACCCTTCACAGTACAGAAGGGCGAGATCACAGGTGAGTTGCTTAGCTGTCCCCCGGGGCGGCAGGAAGACATTTAAGCAGACCGGCCTTTGACGCCCCAATAAGCCCTTGGTTTTATATGACTTGGCTCTCGCTATTGGCAGCAGTCAGTATTTACGACAGATATGTCAACTCCCAGTAAAGTAGGCGAGGTTCCTTTCCCCTGTAATCCAGCTGGATTCTCATTTAATTTACTGATTTCATGGGAGCTCTCATGGGTGCCTTTCTCTTTAGACTTTATTTATAGTGTTGGGTCTGAAATGAATTTTGTGCATAGCAGCAATGTGTTTCAGATTACTATTGTTAGCAATTTCTGGGTTTGAAGGTTTCTTTGCCAAACCAGTCTCTTTTACACAAACACTTGTGCATATTCGTGGCAGATTGTGGTGTGTAGGTGTCGAGTTTTGTTTGGTTGTGACAAGGTGTCATCGTGCCTCGTAGGTGAAGTCCGCATGCCATCTGGCAAGACGGCTCGTCCGCATATCACCGACAACAAGGACGGCACAGTAACGGTGAGGTACGCCCCAACAGAGAAGGGCCTACATGAGATGGACATCAAGTATGACGGCAACCACATACCAGGTAGGAACCCCCAAGTAGTGCCATTGAATAGTGTCAGTGTTTTTTAATGCATATGGTTTATTTTACCAGAGAGTCAAAGATTTTGCCTCTCAGTAACATGTGGAAACCAAACGTAATTATCTGTGCAAAAAGAAAATAAAGTGTATAATGAAAAACAGTTGAGATTTGGAGGCTGATTTGTGTTGGATCCCTCTTTTCTCAGGAAGCCCTTTGCAGTTCTATGTGGACGCCATCAACAGTGGTCATGTGACTGCCTACGGGCCAGGCCTGAGCCACGGTGTGGTCAACAAACCTGCGACGTTCACCATCGTCACCAAGGATGCTGGAGAAGGTACAGTATGGCCTGCTGGAACATGAAAACGGTTGTGTGGAGTATCGTCGACTCTAGTTAGAGCTTGACAACTGGGGCTGATAAAGAAGTGATTTTAAGGAGATATCATTTATCATTTTGATTTGATTTTGAGAAGCTTTTGAGTTTTCCTGTTCTCCTGTTGTGTAGATTTCCTCTGGGTTCTCTGTTTACTCCTGTAGTCCTAATGCATGCAGTTAAAGGGAACTGGCATTTATAATTGCCATAGTCTATGTCATGAGCTGTGTTTTTTGCTTCTCCTGCGATGGAATGACATCCGCTCCAGTGTGTCCTCTGTCCTTCCCCTATATCCCTGTACTGGTTAAGTGGATGGATGGATGGATGGATGGATGTAGGGATGTATAGATAGATGGAATGGATGAATGAACGGGTGAGCACACAGTGTAATACTGCGTATCGCAAAACAAAAGGTTGTAAGAAATGCAAAATGACTCAGCGCTTTCACTCAGGTGGTCTGTCACTGGCTGTGGAGGGTCCATCCAAGGCAGAGATCACATGCAAGGACAACAAAGACGGCACCTGCACCGTGTCCTACATGCCTACTGCGCCTGGCGACTACAACATCATCGTCAAGTTCGATGACAAGCATATCCCAGGCAGCCCCTTCATGGCTAAGATTACAGGTGTCGTGTTTTCCTCTCCTGACATTTGCTTATGTCACTCCTGAGCAGCTCTAGGACAACAGGGGAATGTGTGTGTGATTGTGTTTAGGCTTCTGTGAGGCTCAGATTGGCAGGAACCACCTGTTTCCTCCATCCACCCCCTCACACTTGCGCTAACCCTCCCGCCATGAAGTCTCTCAGTTCCACATCTTAGTGTTTCCACTGTTTGTGCAAACAGCCACTTTGTCAGTGATTCTTATTCACTGAGGAGATTACGTGGGACGGAATGGGGATGTAAATCATATAGGGTGCCCCGAGTTTGAAGTTTGGACTTGATCTTACATTCGGACCTTGTGTTTCATTCCAACAAACAGCTTCAGGAACTGACTCTCATTGAGTGTCTCAGTGTTCTCGACCTTGTCTGATGATATCTGATGTTTTTTTTAGTGCTGAATGGTTTCTTGTTCTCATTCTGCAGGCGATGACTCTATGAGAACTTCGCAGCTCAATGTCGGCACGGCAACTGACGTCTCTCTGAAGATCACAGAAACAGATCTCAGCTCACTTACAGCGAGTATCCGGGCTCCTTCGGGCAACGAGGAGCCATGTCTTCTTAAAAGACTCCCCAATCGCCACATTGGTGAGATGCTCTGCATGTGCTAGGCCTTGGCCAATGGTGGTCATGTTTAGTCTAGCCCAAAACACTATACAGTGTTACCAAGTGCTATCTGTTTAGATCTTGTAGGTGCTTTGATTAGTCTGAGACGTGGAGCTAAACGCCAAGGTTATAGAGGCAATCAGACCCTGAACCAGCAAGTACTTTATACATTGGGTGCAAACTTCTAAAGTATCAGTCACCTTTCTGCTTTTTTCAATATCTTTTTGCTGTTCAGGGCTGCTTTTGCTGTACAATACATCTTCCCATGAGTTCTGCTCTTGGTCTTATGATATGTTTTGGTGTAATGTCCAGTGTAGAGAATGGGTTATTTTTTTAAATCTTCCCTGTGTCTCCACAGGTATCTCCTTTACTCCAAAGGAAGTGGGTGAACATGTAGTGAGCGTAAAGAAGAGTGGAAAGCATGTGACCAACAGCCCTTTTAAGATCATGGTGGGCCAGTCCGAGATTGGGGACGCCAGTAAGGTCAAGGTGTTCGGCAAGGGTCTGACGGAAGGCCACACCTTCGAAGTGGCCGAGTTCATCGTAGACACAAGGAACGCAGGTAAGAGCTTAGCAAGGAGTAGCCAAAATTTTAATCAGCTTTGCTTTGAGTGTGCCAAAATCGTTGCATATTGCCAGGTTATGCAATGGATCTAATTAACGGCAACCAGCGTATAAATAAATAGTACAGTGTCAAGAGAATAATGTACTCAGTAGGAGTTCTACCAAACTGGAAGTGCATCCAAAGAAAAGTAAGAAGATTCCAAGCCAACAGTCATGGACCGAAGTCAAGCACATGACTGATGCTCACAGACACCACTAGCGACCTGGGAAGACAGACTGATGCTAGAGTACTTCACATGTCACTGACAACAGGCCCTGCTCCTCTGCTAACTCCTCTCCCATTCCGTCAATACCAGGCTATGGAGGACTGGGATTGTCAATCGAGGGTCCGAGCAAGGTGGACATAAACTGTGAGGATGTGGAGGATGGAACGTGTAAGGTGACCTACTGCCCCACAGAGCCTGGCAACTACATCATCAACATTAAGTTTGCAGACCAGCACGTCCCAGGTGAGTCACTGCTGATAACGAAGTTGTGTTCGAGTTTGACAAATTACATAATTCTTCCTCTCTCATGGGGCACATCTGATGGTGATGTCTGGGGGCAGTACGACAGCATGATCAGGAGCATTTGTTCCGTTCACAGGAAGTCCGTTCACAGTGAAGGTGACAGGGGAGGGAAGGATGAAGGAGAGCATAACCAGGAAGAGACAAGCCCCTTCAATCGCCACAGTGGGCAGCACCTGTGACCTCAACCTCAAAATCCCAGGTGAGGAATATAGAGTGCAGTAAAAAGACAGTATGATCCATGCGAGGCAGGACAGTCCCTGTGCTCTTCCATATCGGTCTCCCTCATTAGCCATTTAGCTTTCTTTTATGGTCTCTCTCTCTCTCCCTTTTCACTTTGGGATTCGAAGCCTTGGCTTTACATTTGTTTGTTTCAGTTGTTTGACATTGCTCTAGAGTAACAATGGAAGCAGATACAGTGAAGGAAACAGAAAAGCTTTGACAGCAAAATGGATAGCGGTTAATCGGGGCATGACTTTCCACCCGTTCCCCGATCTGGGGGAGGGGGAATGCCCCCCACTGTAGAGCACGAATGCACCACATCCTCCTTTCGCTGAGCTGATTGGGCACAGCCTGTTTGGTGGCTCAGCTGATTGGTCACAGCCCGTTTGGTGGCTCAGCTGATTGGTCACAGCCCGTTTGGTGGAATCCCCCCATAGAAGGAGCTGTTACAAGTCAGAGCTCAATTCAATCACCATCCCAATTCCTCTTTTGACTTACAGACCCAACCTAACATGAAATGCCTCTTCAGGCTAATCATTCTGACGCAGCCTGCGCGCCTCACTCCGCTTGAAACAAAACAACAAATTGGGCTTTGCATTACAGATCATTAGGAGTGGAAGATCCAATTTCCGTATTATTTGTAGAATATCCCCACTGACTAGCATGCTTGCGCACTGCATTGAATCGAGCGCATTTCTTATTATGAGTCACGAGAGATCGCGCTTGAGGCATAATAAGGATATACGCACATTTGATTTCTTTTTCTTGCATGGGCTTCAGATGGTTGCGTTCAAGGCTCCAGCATCTGCTTGACCTCAAAGCTGCTCCTCATAGCTTCCACTCCTCTGTTGTCTCTTTCCTTCTCCTCCTCCTCCTCTTCAAATGCTTCCTCCTCCTCCTCCTCCTCCTCCCACTCCCCACCCCCCAGGGAACTGGTTTCAGATGGTGTCGGCTCAGGAGCGCCTGACGCGCACCTTCACACGCAGCAGCCACACGTACACGCGCACCGAGCGCACCGAGATCAGCAAGACGCGCGGCGGTGAGACCAAGCGAGAAGTGCGCGTGGAGGAGAGCACGCAGGTCGGCGGGGACCCCTTCCGCGACGTCTTCGGGGAGTTCCTGGGCCGAGAGAACTTGGCCACCTTCAGTGGGATGCCTCCCCGGCAAGAGGGTGTGTGAAAGCGCCACCTGGTGGCTGGGAGTGTGAATAACAAAAACCCCATCTTTGGTCACTTGCTAACTCTCCCTCTGCAAGCTTCCCCATCAACATCATAAACACAGCTTAAATGCAAATCCCTCTGTTATTGTTGAACTCTTTCCTGTTTGCTGTTTTTTTGGAGTTTTAACTGTGAATTGCTTCATTGTTTTTTCAGTGCTGTTTGCCCACGTGTATGTGGCACAAAAGCAGGGGGAAGGGTTGAAATTTGGCTCAGGCTCTTCCACTCCTTATGGGCTACGGAGGAAGGATAGGAACTGTGTGTCTCCGTAGAGAATAATGGGAGCAGTAATTTATGACCGAAAGGGCAGCCGAAGTGGAAAATATGACCTCATCCGGGCTATATCATCTGGCCCAAATGTGGCTTGCATAACAAAATGGCAGAACAAGACATTACGTATTGACACATCTTGCCGTGTGTGTTTTGTGTAACAGCAGATTTGTGCTATAAAAGAAAAAAAAAATCGAATAACTGTTTCGAATTTAATTCTGTGGTTGATGCATGCTTTTAATGAGCTTAATTGTGTCGTGTTTGACTGCAGGCTACTGTGAGCCCTTAAAGGGGCGGGGTACCATGCATCGGTGTTTTTCAAATCTGGTTTTCCCCTGATGGCCTAGTTTTATATGTGGGGTTAATGATATTACGCTGCCATGATTTCCAGGATGTACCTCTGCCTTATGTGCTGTGCTAGCTGGGAAAGGATTCAGGCCCTCCCCTTTGACCATGTGCCGGATCAGTCAGCAGACAGATAGCTGGATGGATTTCCAGCGTGGCGCTACGTGGACTTTGGTGCAGGTCCCATGGTGACCCAGTCCTGAAACATGCACTTGTCTTGGTTCCCCTTATTAGGTGAAGCAGGGCCCCAAGAGATGACGGCCCAGGTGACCAGCCCTGGGGGCAAGACGG
This sequence comes from Mormyrus hasselquistii, assembly GCA_026779605.1. Taxonomy (NCBI): domain Eukaryota; kingdom Metazoa; phylum Chordata; class Actinopteri; order Osteoglossiformes; family Mormyridae; genus Mormyrus; species Mormyrus hasselquistii. The sequence goes on from JAODKE010000068.1 coordinate 21,345,976, forward strand.
AGGATGCGGAGATCATAGAAGGCGAGGACAGCACCTACAGCGTGCGCTTCGTGCCCCAGGAGATGGGCCCCCATACAGTCAATGTGAAATACAGGGGCCAGCATGTGCCGGGGAGTCCCTTCCAGTTCACCGTGGGGCCCCTCGGGGAGGGCGGGGCCCACAAGGTCCGAGCTGGAGGCACAGGGCTGGACCGGGGCGTGGCTGGTGTTCCTGGTGAGTGGGAGCGATGACTAATCGGGCTTTACAGATGAGAGGTACGATACAAGGCGTTAATGGACAAGGTCCCCTCCCCCAGCCGAATTCAGCATCTGGACACGGGAGGCTGGTGCAGGGGGGCTGTCCATCGCCGTGGAGGGCCCGAGCAAAGCGGAGATCTCCTTCGAGGACAGGAAGGACGGCTCCTGTGGGGTCTCCTACATCGTCCAGGAGCCGGGTGACTACGAGGTGTCCATCAAATTCAACGATGAGCACATACCCGACAGCCCCTTCATCGTACCCATCGCCAGCGTGTCAGACGATGCACGGAGACTCACCGTGACCAGCCTGCAGGTACGCTGTCAATCTGCCCCGCAGGGAGCACACACACGGCCAGATCCAAGCAAAGCATATATATCTTTTATGTACTGGATATATATATAATATGTAAAGGTATATATTACTGATGGACAAAATGACGCCTAATGAACCATTTGCTGTATTTTCTGACCCCAGTAGATGGTGCTCTTGGTTCGCTTTTTGGCGTGCTTCTTGTCTTTTTTGAACAGAGAGCACCATCTTTAGGGGTCAGAAAATACTGTATATGGTTCACGAGCCATTATTTTCTCTATCATTAGTCTCTTTCAATGGTTTGTTACTGTACTGTGTGTAATGGTTGCCTGGGTGGAGTGTGCTACCTTATTTCATTGTGCACGTGCACATTAACGAGAAAGCTGACTTTGATTATGCCGTTTTTGATGGGGCAGAGTCATAGTAAAGCTTACATTTTCAGCGGGAACGTATACGAGACCGTTGGTCTACCTTTTGCAAAGACTGGCTCCCCCCCTCTTGTCCATCGTCCTGTAGACACCTCCTAAACTCAAAGATGTCCCCTGCATAGCCACAATACCACCTCGAGCTAGAGGCTCAGGCAGTAATTAGCACCTTCCTGTGTGACATCTGCGGTTCCCTTGTTACTCTGTGGCTCAGCTGTGGACGTGCAGCTCCGCCGCTTTCCTGTGGGCTGCAGCGATCTGTCTTTTGCACCTGAGGACTCATGGCTTGTCCTCATCAACTCCCCCGGCTGCACGAGCTCGGTTTCTCAAGCCGTGAATCCCTTTAGATTTGTTTTTGTTTATCGCCTGTCGCCTCCAGTCTTAACGACGCTTCTCCACAGCTTTTCTCGCTCCTTGATTCCATCTTTGATTCCAAGCCTTTGTGCTTTTCAGGAGATGGGTCTCAAGGTGAACCAGGAGGCCTCGTTCGCAGTGCAGCTGAACGGAGCAAGGGGCGTCATCGACGCCAAGGTGCATATGCCCTCGGGAGCGGTGGAGGAGTGCTACGTGACTGAGCTGGATAGCGGTACGGCACTTCGTCACCACAGTTACGCTGAAAGCTACTATTTTTCTAACTGATTCCCACTCAAGGCTTTTTTTTTTCAGAAAAAGCCTGTAACGTTTTGAGAAAGGGATTCATGAATGAAATGGTGTTGCCGTGTCATGTGACACCCTGTGGCATCTCCCCCTGCAGACAAGCATGCGATCCGCTTCATCCCGAGGGAGAACGGAATCCACTCCATTGACGTCAAGTTCAACAGCAGCCACATACCAGGCAGCCCTTTCAAGATCCGTGTTGGGGAGCCAGGCCAGGCTGGGGACCCTGGGATGGTGTCTGCGTTTGGGCCTGGATTGGAGGGGGGCACCACAGGTGCAATTCCGTGAACGGCATGCTAATCCCCGTGCATTTTAATCAGAGTTAGAAAATAACGTTTTTTTTTTATTATTTTGCTGCATAATGCATAAATGGATATTTTCTTCATAAGGGTCATAAACAAGCCTTATACATATTAATTATGCTTTTATGCTAACACACTCCAGCTCAAACTGAATGATTCTGAATGTGCTCTCTGTCACCCCCTACAGGCGTGTCCTCAGAATTCATCGTGAACACCTGCAACGCCGGATCCGGCGCCCTGTCTGTCACCATCGACGGGCCCTCCAAGGTGAAGATGGACTGTATCGAGTGTCCTGAGGGCTACAAGGTCACATACACACCGATGGCCCCTGGGAACTACCTGATCTCTATAAAGTATGGAGGACCACAGCACATCGTGGGCAGTCCCTTCAAAGCTAAAGTAACAGGTAGGGTGCAGGAATACTCATTAAATACAGTTAGTCAACAACCCCTTTACCACGCATACAAAATAAAGAGTTCCCTTTAATGTATTCTGTGTCTTTATCCAAGCACTCAAAGGGGTGTTGTGAGTAAAATTAGTGTGAAAGGTTTACTCATTTGAATACAGCTAGACAGCAGGGCACATTAACATTCTGTACATAAACATGCATTCTGTAGCGAGAATCAAAGTGTTTGGGTTTGAATGGGCACTGCTGGCAAATTATACAAATGTGCTGCTATGCAGAAATGGGTGTTATTTGAGACTGCAGTGTGTGAAGAGCCCTGGATTTGCTTCAGAGGATGGGGGGTGATTAGTATGGAGTGCTGAGAGCAGGCTCGATCGTGGGCTGCATGATGGGGGAGTAGCCCACTGGTTTATCGTAACGCCCCCGCGTTGGGACGACGGCACACCGACCCACGCTGCCAGGAGAGGGGTTGTGTAACGCCGCCTGCAGAGTTCTGATTCCAGCTCTTACGTAATCGCCCTGTCTCCTCCACTAGGGGCGCGACTGTCGGGGGGCCACAGCTTGCACGAGACCTCGTCGGTGCACGTGGAGACGGTCACCAAGACGTCCTCGGTGTCCGGGGCCTACGGCTCGATGCCTAAGTTCTCCTCGGACGCCAGCAAGGTGGTGTCTCGGGGCGCTGGGCTCTCCAAGGCCTTCGTAGGACAGAAGAACACCTTCACCGTAGACTGCTCCAAAGCAGGTAAGAGTGAGAGAGCAGCCGCTCGCACGAGTGCCGTCGTGATAAACCCAGGACAGGAAAAGAGAGGACAGAATATCCTGGGGCACGCAGACACCCACACTCTGGTTTTTGCTCAGCTGGGAGGTTATTACACCTACATGCAGAAGTAGGAATATCATCTACCTCCATCTTCCACCCACTTATGCAGAACAGCAGAGGTATTCAAACTGTGGGGCGTCGCCCCCCGGTGAGGCGCAAAGAAATTGCACAGGAGGGAAGAAAAAACAGAGAGCTGTGTGAGTGGGGTGGGGGGTTGAAGTAGGGACAGAACTATTTAAAAACTAGTAATATTTAGTAATATTAAACATGGGGAGAATTACAGGTCCAAAATCTGCTTTGATAAGCTTAATAGAGACGTCCTTCCCATTGAGCTGCAAGGTAAAGTTTATCCGGGGTTAGTGGGTGTGTGTGTTTGTGGGTGGGGGAGGGGGGATCATTGCAAATATACAGAGTCATAAGGGGCCTGACATACAGACAGTGTTGGGCATTTCAGGTCCATTAGCTACAAATCCAGACCAAGGATTTGTTTCTACCAACCAGCTGAGTACTCTGTGACTGTGGCTCTTCATACTCAGCTGGTTGGTAGAAACAAAACCTTG
>JAODKE010000068.1:21349791-21367594 GCA_026779605.1 Mormyrus hasselquistii
CATACTCAGCTGGTTGGTAGAAACAAAACCTTGGTCTGGATTTGTAGCTAATGGACCTGAAATGCCCAACACTGCATACAGAAACAGAAACGCAAAGCAGACACACCGATGACAGTTTAGGGACTGAGTGTCTTTTGCGGTGGAAACCTGTAAAATGCAAGCAGCACGAAGCAAACACAGTTTTCTAACAGGTCAGTGGTTTTGCCCCAGTTAACTGACAGGTGCCTTGTCTGTCCTGCAGGCACGAACATGCTCATGGTGGGTGTGCACGGGCCAAAGACCCCGTGCGAAGAAGTGTACGTCAAACACATGGGCAACAGGATGTACAACGTCACGTATACGGTGAAAGAGAAGGGAGACTACATCCTCATAGTGAAATGGGGAGACGAGAACGTTCCGGGCAGCCCCTTCCACGTCACTGTACCGTAAATTCACCCCCCAACACCCAAAATGTCCAGAAATCCCAAAGGACAGACTTCCATAAAACTGAACCAAAAAAAAAAACATGTTTATCTCACTGGGATAAGAATCTGAGAAGCCGTAGTAAAATCTTAGCATTAACTTAATTTTTAGGGCTTGTTTGGTATGACATCATACCAACAACCCCATGGATTTTTTCCTCTTTATTTTGTAACGTCAGCCTTCAAAGCGTTCTTTCCTTTTATGATATTTTTGTATGTTTTATAGAATGCGCAGTGGGGAAACAGTGATTCTATTTTTTTTTCCTTACAGTACTGCCCATCTCTTAGGCCCGAGGTTCTTGCAGTTCTAAGCCATACCTTTTTTCTATGCAGTCTTTAAAAGAAACTCAACCACAAAGTGCCTTTTTCTTTTGGTAAATTCACGTTACAAAACACAGGCCAATATTAATCAAGAGAAGATCACTTTTGACTATCAGTAAAAATTTGCATTTATTTATTCTTTTTCTTTGGCTTGTATATGACAAGAATTTGTCTTATTTTTTGACCGAGAAAAAAAAAACACACTAAGCAGCCTGGTTGGTTTTTCTGTGGCGTAGCAGCGCAGGGCGGAGGATCGATTTGATTGACCTTTTGTACTATTAAAACAAAGTGTAGCGACAGACGGTGCCATTAAACAGTGTTCAAGAGTGACATTTTATAGTGTTTTGTATGTATTAAAAATGAAAAGAAATTCTAATTGTTTGATATATTAACCTGCTGTTTGGTAAGACTCTGCAGACTTAATAAAGATTTAACTGCTAACTTGCCACAAAAAGCACAATGACGTGTTTGTGTTTTGATTTCAACAACAATGGTGACACTTTCATCAAAGACAAATATTTGCAGGTATTTACAGATACATGTATAGTCGTATTTTAATGTATTTGCGACTATTTCGTTTGTTTGGTTGTGCTTTCCTGACACTTACTGGTGATAAATTGACATTACAATTTTCCCTAAAATGAATTTTAATATACATATATTATATCGACTGAAATGTGCACTAATTTAAGAAGTTCCAAATTCCACTACGCGTGCAATCAACTTCATCAATACTTATGTGGAACTGCGTGCTGACAATTTTTTTTTCCCCCAACAAATTGAGTACAGTATTCAATGAAGCTCAAACCAGACTCAAACCAGATTTAAACCAGATTCAAACCAGCTGCAAAACCAGGAAGTGTGTGTGTGGGTGTTGCACCCACATCAGGCTTGGGTCTCCATCTCCATTCTCTGCAGGACTGCAGCCCTTCAGGGCTAAATAGTAGCTTGACTGCCCCACTGACAACCAGCTAAGCACCAATACATGTAACCCAGTAAATTCGATTCCAGTAAATGTAGTTATATGTTCCATTTTTATGCGATTTCTCTCTGAATATAGTGACACCCCCTTTCCGCATTTTACCTTCAAACCACACACCAAACGACTACAGGCTGTAAGCTGGCAAGATACTTTTAAACTTTTCTCGTTTTAGGTTATGTACAGATACATGATATAATATTTTTCATCGTAAAGTGTAGCCTATATTTTTTCATTGTTCTTTTGTCCTTTTGATGGGTGTAAAAGCAATTTCACTGCTCTGTCATCCCTTGATACATGATGTTATTTTATTGCTATATTGCCTCTTGAGAATTAGGCTAAAAGAATCTTTTCATTCGAGAGAGTGCAGTACTGTATAATACGTACAATGTACTTTTTAATGGCTGTATTTAATGTTGCCAATATCTCACTGCGTAATTGATCAATCGGACTTTGCCATACTGTATGTAGGCCGATATACATGAAAATCACGTTATATAGGCGTACGGCAGTGTTCTCAACTTTGGTCAGTTGGCTGGAGTGAGATTGTCAATTCGAGACAAGTCTGCACACACGTGCACATTTAACAGTTTTATTCCCTTGTCGGTTGGTTTGCAAACTATACCAAAGCTTTTGATGTAGCTCATTTTAGGACCTGATGGAGGGTCTGCGGATGTTTCACTATTGTACGCGGCTTCAGCCATCTGCGGTAGGTGTGACCCGTGATGGTCAACCCTATATGCAGCATAGGCGGCCCGCCTAGGGCACCAGTTTACGAGAGGCATCGACTAGCTAAATTAAGCCTCTGAGAGCGTCTGCACGGGCCCATAGGAGTTGGCCTCCTGGCGCCCTTTGTATTGGGACATTAGATCACTTCATACTATATACAGTATTAATGAAAACAAGCGGCTGATGGCAAACCAGTGATGTCGTTTGTCTTAAGGTGGCGCTGATAGGGATTTATAAGAGTTAGAATTTGCCTTCCTGACGAATGAACTCGGTAAGCCACATCATTGGATTTAGTTAATAATGAGTTTATTATTGTTCTTATTTATTGTTTACATTTCTATTTTAGCTATAAGTCATGTAGGAATTGGTTTGCACTGACATTTGTTGAAACCAAGGCTTTGACACAAGTGGCTGGGAATCTCGCCTGAAGTTCTCTGGCTAGAAATAAAATTGCATTTCTTGCATTTTTTAACCATACTAGTAGCCCAGTTGACTAGTAGCAACGGTTCTTAAGTTACACCCCTACCCACAACCACTAATTTTCCTTTTTAGATTGTTGACTTAGTTTTATTTGATTTGTAATCCTGTTGTAGCACGAGTTTTTGTTTCTGTCCTGAGTGGCAGGGAATTCTTCAAACCCACTTTAAGTGTACTATTTATCTTTTAAATATTAAGAACCTCCTGAGGTCCATCATTGCCTAGACTCCCCACCCCACAGGCAAGCTAACATTATACAATGCAAAGAAAATGCTTTTATAAATGTAAGTTACAACATATGGTAAATGTCAACATCTGTCTGTGAGCCAGTTCTCCATGATCACTTTACGCCGGTGGATCGTAAGCTGCGTCACAGTTTGATCGAGGTCGTGCGGTTTGCCTTTAAATATATCCATATGCTGAAACCATGCAAATGTCCTGAAAGCAAAGCCGAGATTTTGATTTTGTATCGCTGTATCTAATGTGTATGAAACTTCCGTCCCTTTATAAGAGAATTAAGAGTTCCATCAAAACGTTTATACGACATAGTGTGGCCATTAGCTCAGTAAATGGTACTCGAGCCATTTAGATACTATATAAAATTACAGGTTAATATTTTCACATACTGAGTGTATAATGCCTACGGACACGGACGTTGCATTGCGTTTGTTAACCTGGCCATCATTTCAACTACAAGATTGTTCCTTGGAAATCATGGATCATGAATAGCTGAACGAGTGTTTGATTAGACATTAATCAAGCCTTATTATTTGGAGGTGGAAGCTGGACCAGGGAGATCTATCAAAGGTCCAGGCTGGGTGTGTTAAGGAGACCAGCAGCCCCCATGCACCCCGCCTATCAGACAGCGATCCATAAATAACTGCCCCAAATATAGCAGACCGAGTGCTATCTTTAGCCACCTCACCCCTGATGGAAACGTCAGGTACAGGTACCCGAAAGGTTCTCTGACAATGATGAAGACTAATGACTCGATAAATATAGCTTTGAAATCCACCGTTAATGGGATGATCGTACGCTGTCAGTCACATTTCACCGAGAGAAACGCACTAAACTAACCAGTAGGCGGTGGGTTAATACTGATGTTTAACCCCATGGCTGGGGTCACGTTTATCAAATCACTGTTAAATACTAGTATCTTTTACATATGGATAGAAAAAAAAATTGGCTTTTTCTTTCAGTTTAATCTCTGTTTTCTGTTGAATTATCAACATCCAGATGGTATTTTGCTGTATTAGGTTTTTTTTTTTCATGTGAAAAGCTAATTGCTTTACCTAATACAGCTGGAATATAAAGCATAGTCTAATGGTTTAATTATGCGGAGGCTGACAACATTTTGTCATGTTCTTCTGTAAATCAAACGCAGTCGTAAGGATTGATTTGTGTATTTGCTGTCGAGTTCTAGTTTATGTAAGACGGTCACAACACTACAGCTTTACCCGTCAATAGAAGGCTTATTAGAAACTAATGAAGTAATTATCGTAGTTCCACTTGTTAACCAGCTGGAATTCTGACTGCTTAATAATGAAGAACTCGGTACTCTGATGTCCTTAAAATGTAGGTGACGGGGGAGGGAGAGTAGACAGCTAGGGTAGACAGTTTAGTCTTTGTCCCATCACAGTCTGACCGTAATTAATTGAATCGCTTTTTTTTTTTTTGCGGTGATGATTCATCTGGCAGCTTGCTCATCGTTTAGTTTGTCCTGAGTGGCACAGTGTCCATACTGATGAAGACTGCAGGCTTTTTGAAGAACGTGGTGAGTAGCCCATGGTGTTGCATGTACTTCATGGTCAATTCTGGATGTTTCTTGCTGAAGGTCACGTTTGGAAGGAGATTTGTTGTGAATGCAGCTTTCTGGATGAATATTAATGTTTCGAGGTTAGCTTGCTGACATGGGAGGAGAATGTGGTTTTGCCGATCTTCGACAGCTGCTAGCGGCCTTGTGATACGGGTGCGTATGCCCGAGAAGCTGGGTTAGGAACTAGGCCAATCATGACTGTTTCCTGTGGTTTCCAGGGAGTGGAGTTTTTATGTGGTGGGGTGTTTTTAATTATTATTTTTGTGGGCTGTTTTTTGAGGTTTGTGATTTGAAGCACTAGACATACTAAACCCCAATCTGATCACCACGTTTGACAGCAGAAAAAATGTCGGCACTGGGTTAACTTTCTTCCGCTGTTCAGTGCTGATGAAGACTGACGCTTCCAAAGACTAGTAAAATCAGACTGCACTCTTAAGAAGCCAACCCAGGATTAGCATATACTACTGCGACTTACCTGTTTCTTATTCCTCTAATTCATTCAATACTATCTTTTATAAGCCAAAATTTATGGCTTACGTGCTACGAGATGGGATATTAAAACCTTTGCGTGGAATTACCAATAGAGATCAGTGGGGAAATACTGATGCTTTGAGTTGTTTATCTAACAAACAGTATTATGTACACATATGCATAATGTCAAAATCCATACAACTGGGACAGTAATTAAAATGTTAAGTAACCGAAGCGAAGCTGTTAGATGAGATTCTGACTAGGCGATGTTGGAATACAGTGACTCTGGTGCTTTAATTGCTGGCTGGTAAATTTTCCCCTCTGTTGGGGTGTACGACGAGCTACGTAGCTGGTCCTTGCTGAGCACAGTTCTATAAGCCGGCTAGAGCATGTGGCTCTGGGTCCTGTTGATTCCCCAGGCATTAGGGTTATGAATCTCACGTTGGTCGGAATTGGTAGCGGCTCCTAGAGGGGTGATGTGGCACAGTTTTCGGAATATAAAATGTAAATAGACTAGTCTGCAAATATTGTGAGGATGTAGTCAATACACTTTACATTACCCACAATGCAGCTCTTCCCCGTGCTTATGCGCAAAGCCCTGCGTGAACACCTCAAACATCAGTAGCAAACACCACAGCAAGTGTAATGCCGCGTGCTGAATAGGAATGATCCTGCCTCTTAAAAGGCGTTTTGTAAGGCTGACATTGATTTAGATGCGTGGCTCCGTGCCAGTGAGATGCAAATCGAGCGTGCTGTAGCTGCCAATGGAGGTTAGCAGACTAGCGCTTCTGCATTCCAAAGTAGCACCCTGGTCACGCCGCTTATTCTTCACATACATCTTATTTAAACATGTAACACGTGTTGCAGTAATAATTTGTCTCTGATCTGCACCTGCTGACTGCAATGGACCCTTGCGTCTGGAACAGTGGTTTGCTTCACTCCATTTCTGAATCTGATCATAAAGCTCTATTAAAGCTAAACACCTCCACCTGTAGAAAGATTTCTCCTCCTGAGTCTAATGTGTATTTCAGTAAAAACAAAAGCAATGTTTTTCTTGTAATTCCCGATTTTAATTGCTTGGCTTGAAGGAATACCAGACATTAACATTGAGTAGTGCTGGTTAATCTCTCCCTAAAACGGCTATTCAAGTTAGAACTGTTTTTCCTCACAAAATGCAGATTCCTCCCTTGTTCAATTATCCATTAGATGAGCAGACGATGCTGACAGGTTGTGGTGAGCTTATAAATAAATGCAATCACTGGATAGTTCATGCAGTAATGGAACTGCGTAAAGAGAAATGAGGAAAAGCTGATTTTGGAAACGTCGAAGGGTCATTTTCATCTAGTTTAGCAGCGGCATTGTATAAATAAAACCAGAGCGCAGACTGTCTGGTACGTGGCTAAGTGGCGACGCCCAGGCTGGTCAATCATTACTGCTGCTTCGGGTCTTCTGTCACACCGAATCATTTGTTGTTGAAAGGCTGCCTTGTGTTTTTTTTTTTTTTTTTTTTTCCCTTCTTCCAGAAATCGTTTGCCGTGATGTGAATTGATGCTCGCCGCAGAATATGCTTGGGAAATTGAGTGTCGTCGGTGAGGGTAGGATTTAAAAACTTTGCCGAATGCACAAAGTGCAATGTAAATAAACCATAAAGAATAAATATTGATTTGGTTATTGGTTGATTTTATTGATTACTAAAGCAACGAATTTCTGGAACCCAGTTCAGTTTCGTTTTTTTTTTTTTTTTTTTTTTCTGGTCCTGGCTGAAATGACAGGAGCGATAACTCTGCAGCAGCATTGGTAGTACACTCCCCTGGAGATAGCAGTCTGTCTGCTGTTTTCTGCTGATCTTAGAGACAGACACAGCCTGTCAAAGGACGGGGCTGTTATGTAACAGTTTTGTATTCGGCCACCGGGTGGCAGCAAAACCTTGTAAAATGGGTTGATCACCGAAAAGTGTATCTTTCAGACGCGGGCGTTACATTTAGGTGCAAAAGTGTGTGTGTGTGTGTATACGTATGTATGTATGTATGTATGTATGTATGTATAAAACTATAAACATGAGTTCAATTGCGTACCAGCCGGATGTGTCGCACAAAACAAGGCTTCATGAAACGGATTCATTTGGGATTGTTCTTAATTGCATACGCCCTAGAACAGGCGGGCCGTCATTACCAGGAAGTTAAACTTAGCTCTTACAGTGCGGTGAAAAAGAGGGTAATTAACGTTTAATACGTTGCTGTAGGTGGCATCGAGTTTTTAACAGCTAGCTTCAGCCTGTGCAGCAATACCAGCTATAATCGAATAGTAAGCTTTCTATTCTGGTAAGAGCAGAGCCTATAATTAGACGGTAATTTTCCTGCTCGCTCATCGCGTGACTCTGCGTGTGGCTGATGATTAACGGTCCCCATTTCCTCCCTCGGACCATCTGGGCCGGGGTCTGTGTGTCATTAGCTGGGCCGCTCCTGCCCACCAAGCGGCTGCATCTTCCCAGCCCTCCGGGGGAGACGGACAAGCGAAAGGAAGGAGGTAGCAAAAACAATGGTTTACCAGAATGAATGGTATATTCCGGGTCTCCGCCACAGGTAATTCGGGGGGTGGATCCCGTGAGGATGACTGTGACAAGATGGCAGGCTCTGTTGCCTGACCCTGTCAAAACCAGACTAAATTATTTTGATGGACCATCTTAATGCTGCTTTTTTTTTTAATTATGAGGCGGAATGAACTGCTTGCTAGTAATTAATTTAATAAGTGAGGACGGAGGAGATACTGGGTGGAGCAAGATAAAAATACCCCCGTTCATCCAACCCAGATTTTACACAACGATGTCACCCAGCACGTAACCACGTGCGATTCTGCGCAGCTGTCCACTTCTCTCATAGGGTCTTCTTCAGGTCCTCTTCCTTCTCTGGTCCTAACCCACATTCCTCTGGCAAAGATGGGAGGGGCGGGCATGATCAGGCAAAGAGCTGTGGGGCTCTACTGTACAATGTGCACCCACCCTGCACCTGTTCACCCGTAACTTCCCCATGTTGTAACTTCATTTTGGATTATATGGTCTGTGTGGTATAACCCTCTACATTCTTTAGGATTATATAAAAGAGCTTTAGTATCTTTCACTATAGCAAAGACTTTTTTTCAACTAAATTGGGGGAAAGTAATATTTTTCCGTGTTCCTCTATCATCTTAAAACCATCCTGCTATTTACATTTTAAAGCGATATTTTTCCTGAAATGTGTGGCCTGACACTTTAAAGGTTATGGAAAATAACTAGGCTTCTCTTCTGCTGCGAACTGATCCCCGGGAATGTCACGTTTGGACAGCCTTCATCTGATATTAAGGATGAAGTAAATAACTGGTTCTGTCTCGCCTGGTTGTCTGTGAACTGCTGCGGACGCATGGACGGGACGATGGCTGGCATTTCTCCTTCGCATGACTTAGTCAAGTAAACAGTGGCGTCGATAATTGCATATTGTACCTTATATTTACAATCAGTGACCAAACAGCGGTTTTTGTTTAATTCTGTTCATGTGCGTGTAACTGGAGAAGCTTTTAATCAATGTTGGTGCATTTCAGGTTCCCCAAAATTCTTTTATCGAGCCAGTAAGACAAAAAATATGGTCGTCGTTCATTTGCTAATGAACATTTAATAATTCAGTTAATGTTTTCCTCATCTTTGAGCCAAAAACTTAGTTAACGTACAGAGCAGCCTGCTCATGTAAAGATATTTTTCTTCCAAAAAGAAATCAAATATAATTTAATTACTTCTGAGCTGGCTTGAAACAGAACCGTAATCCTTCGCAGCGTAGCCTCAGGCTTCCGTCTCGAAACGAAATGAAACCAACATGCTTCAACATCATGATTTTTGAAAACTTCCGACAGTTCTTCTAAAGGGGGATCATATACATGCATACATCACAGCAGCGGGAAATGCATGGGATTGTCCCCAATGTGGTTCCCAGTGGTTAGTATGAAAGCGTGGTCATCAGCACAGTCTTAACATAGACGATGCCTAGGACCTTAACTGTGGCGCTGAAATGCTGTTATTTATTGCCTCCCTGTGGAAGAAGATGCTGAGAGGTATATCCCTCGGTATGTAAGAGGGAGAATATTCTTTTATTCATGAACTGCTTATAATGCATTATTCAAATGACTTGAGCTGCTAGTTTAACTCGTACGCTTTGCTCCTTATATTGGCACCAGGGTTGAATTTAGACATGATATACGTGTGTCTCTACCATAGATGGAAAGTATGAGAGATGCGTATATTTAAAATGTTGATTCCGTCATTGCCGGGACTGCAGGAGTGTAAATATGGCAGGCGCCGGGAAAGCGTGCTGCCCCCCTGGAATTGCTGGTATGTGATCCAGAGCCACAAGGCTGCGGTGAAATCTGAGTGCTTTCCAGCAGCGCAGTGTGCCATGGTACGGGAGACGAATCGTTTAAATGGAGCCGGACTGATGGAATGAAGAAATAGGGGAATCATTCTGAAACGCCGGGCCGCGGAAACGCCCAAATCCCTTCTCGTTCCTTTAAACTGTCTTTCCATGTGAGAACTAGCGGTTCACCTACGAAATGTGCTGATACAATCTTGCCCATTTGCTGATGTGACCCAACCGTGTTTTTACTTGTAATTTTTCCCCCATTACGTCAATATCAGAATTGTTATAGTTTCTTCCCTCTCTGGCCCACATTGGTTTTTGGTTCAAAATTGACTTGAAGTACGTGCCGAATAGTCAATATAACATCAAGCCTTTTCCCCGAAACAGAACCCGGTCAGTGTTCTTCATTGAAACCCTTGGATGATATTAACACTCAGTCTAACGTCATGGTGAAGCGGATGAATGGAAAGTAATTGTTAATGATATAGCTAATCATGCTTAAATTACATCCTTCATCTTTTGGATTGAGAAATTCATGAATAAGGCTGCTATAATCATAACGTTCAGCAACTCTTAAATTTCCCTGCCTGTCATAACTTTCATTTGCTGTCACATTAAAAGGATTACGGAGTCTGACTCTAGCTCAGCGATTATTGCGCTTTGATTTAATACCTATGCAAAAACACGCGACACGCGGCTACTGGGTGCGCGCTGCTCTGCCACAAAGTCGCTGTGGGAGCATCCTGATTGGCTGGGGCGGAGCGCGGGAGCTGCTTGATTGGTCTGTTTGGCATATGAAAGCCATTAATTTGCGTTTAGCGATGTCCCCATTACTCAAGAATAATTTTCACGGGTTTATAATGGAAGGACGAGTTTATAACGCATCAGTTTGCTTGTTATGCATTTGGCAATGTTTTGTAGACTATTACAGTGCCTTTTTGTTTTTAACTGCTTATAGGGAGTCTACATTGGCACACTGTCTTTTGAGATATGTCTATATCCCAGAATGTTGGGTTGGGGTTCTAGAAACGTATAAAAATATGCTCAAGTATTAATGTTTCTTCCCATAGCCAAACACTAATAATTGGAGTAGATAAAGATGAGTAGATTAATGGGTGATATGTTAATAATATAAGAAATTTTCACCTGATTTAATTCAAGTAATGAAACAATTTATTCGTGCAATTTGTCTCGAAAGCCAGGCACAATACAATGGACTTAATGTGATGCTAATTAAACAACGTGAAAGCTGCTCCAGCTGAAAGCTTTCACAAACATGTACGGTCTTCGGCGCAAGTAGCAGATTAGAATGTTCAGTCACAAACCAGCAATGTAGGTTCTTCAATTGTGACACTGCCTTTCGCTCGCATATACGAAGTCTGACCTTTCCAAATGTCCAGTTTCCAGGGAGGTAATTTTGGGCGGTACACACCAAACTGTATCTACCCTACAACTCGTTCTCACCATTTATTTTTATACCTGTATGTTTGTGTTAGCATAAGCAAACATGCTATTTAATCTTTTTTTATTTTTTGCGTGTTTTTCGCTTGATGATGTACATAAATTGTATACTCACGCCACCACAAAAACAAATTCCTTGTATTTTATGCTGGAGGCAGTGGCGGTCCCATTCGCATTCTTGAGAGCAGGTCAGTTGACCGGGGCTGTTCCTTGTTCTGCCTGCCCTGCATTCTCATAAAATGTACGAATTGGTGTGTTTTTATTCTGGATGGCTGCCAAGCAGTGTAGTGCACGTTTTGGCCAGTTTCCACACCCAGGTTGACATATCTTCCTCCCCTGTAAGTTTTGTGTGTTTCCCATTGTAGCCGATCTCCCTTAACTACTGAGATGGCAACCAGCGTTCTGAATAAACTTGTCATTCCCTTTTCCAATCACTGTGTCGCATGGTTCTGTTCACCAGCCCTGTTCTCTCAATGTAGTAGAAAAGAACGATTCACGGTCTGTAGATCCAGTCCCAGTGAAAATGCACTAGAGTCTTTCTGGTTTGTCGTCCCTGTAGAGGAACGGAGTACAGCTTTTTCCTGCTGCTCGCTGACAGCTGTCGCAGCAGTCTGACTTTTTAAATTCAAGTGCAGTAGTCTCTTTGCAATGCTGCCTTCTCTAGAAAAGATCAAAGATGTTTGAGATGATTAACAGCACTGTTTGAGGATGGAGAACTTGCACAAACGCAGTCTGAGACGTCAATGGCCGAGAGTCTCTTAATGATCGGCCTATTAATGTTGTTCTCATCTTACACTCACGCACGTGGGGCTCCGGGTTCTCATTCTTGGGGAATTTGTCCTTCACTCTGTGAGCAAATAGGACTGTTGTTTTGACAGCGTGACTGATTTGAGGAAGATGGTGTTTGGCTGCATTGCCCAGATGGGCGGCTCGACTGGAACCTTTGGGCAGGTGTTTTAGGTATGGTCCACTGCCCCGGCTTCCTCGGTGATGCGTAATGAGAGTGTGATGGGCTTGCAGCTGGTTTATCAAATGGCACTTTCGTGCATGCGGGATTGCGAGAGTGACAGCAGGTCTTCCAGATTAAAGGACTACACGTCATTCAATTGCATTAATCAAGCACCCCCCTCCCCCAATATACTTCCCACGACCCACTCTTGGCCAGCAATCTCTCTCGGAACGTACCAAGGCTCTTTTTTACTCCACCAAGGGTGGGAGGTATGGCTCATCACAAGCCATGTCCTGCATTAAACAAGGCTTCGCGCTGCCCCACGGTGGTTGGACAGAGTATTATTCCAGCAACATGGCCCCACAGGCTTGCGTTTAAGCTCCGCCTCTGTAGCCGTGCCGCTCGGAGTCATGGGAGACCTGCTTTTTCTTTTTATGCATTCACTGCTGATGCTCCCTGTCGCTCCGTGTCAGGCACTTCAAAGGACAGCTATTCCCTTTCTGACACTTCTGCTTTTTATCAATCATAAATGTACAGAAGTTCTCTCAGTGCCCTTGGAAGTAACTTTTTTTTCCAGCTTCAATCATTCATGAAAAAGGATTTTTTTTTTTTCTGTCTTTTAAAGGTGTCGGGGGGGGGGGGAATATTGGTAACCGACGAACCACATGACAATGCAGAACCGCGCGGAGATGCTGACATTCTCCATGCGCTGTGAACTGATCCGGAGGCACCCAGGCCTGCCTGGAATGGGGGGGCGGGGCATCATCACACTGTCAGACTAACCAGAACAAGGGGAGGAAATGGAACCCATGGCCCCGTGGATTCCCCATTAGTGTGGGGGGGTGTTTTTTTTTTTTGGGAGGGGGGGTTTATTGGAAGTCATTCTTCATGACCAGTATGCTTAAATAAACAGCTTGCTGTCACATGGCCCCATGGTGGCGTAGTGGGTAACACGGTTCCTCCAGATCGGGGAGGGGTTGCTTGAATTCCACCCCTGTGGGGGGTGGTTGCTCTAGTTACCTCCAACGGCCCAGAGAGTGGCAGGTGACGCGCTGGCATTTTGACTGACTGCCTCCTTTAACCTTTTATTGCTCCTTGGGACAGTCTCCCCCCCCCCACTTATTTTGTATAACGACAAATTGGAAGATGGATAGATGTCGTCATATTCCATGCAATACCAGCTTCTCTTTAAAATTACAAGCTATAATTTTCTTGCCTTTTTTTTCATCTCCATTGACAGAATCCATCATTCCGGAGGTGGAACCTTCTGGTCCAGGACGGTACAAATTGAGACCAGGGTTTTGTTTCAACCAACCAGTTGAATATAAAGAGTGCTCTGCGACTGACTCAACTGGTCGGTTAAAACAAAACCTTGGTCTGGACCTGCATTGTCCACCTCTGCATAATTCACCCACGGCTGTCGGCGTGTCCCGCCTGTCTGTAGGATTCCTGCAGCTCAAACCCTGAACTCCACGCTGACCAGAATGACGATGTATCTCTTTGTAGCGAGTTTCCCGCCTCCTTTCCTGTATAAAGTTGCATGCTGTCCTTTGATAAAACATCTGGGGAATTCAGGGTAAGATGCGTGTGAAATGCTTTCTTAGATGGCTTGTAAACTAATTCAAGGCCTAGCGTATTCCGGGGGGGGGGGGGCAGTATGTACCTGACCCCCTTAATAACCTGTTGAGTGGATCCTGCACTGCTCTTCCTTATTTGTACACAGTCTCCTCCCCAACCCTCTCTCCTGTAACCTCGTCTTTCTTAAATTCCACCCAACAATCAATCATTATCCTTTCCAAAGCCCACCACACACACACACACACACACACACACTGCGGCGATGCATCCTGGGAAAGGATTAAACGGCTTGGTGACGTGATTTTGTCAGAAGAGCCCAGGATGTGTTCGGGTGAATGTTAATGGAGACGTGACATGATTTGCCAGTGAGGCTCTGGATTTTTCTGAGAAGGCATCGCTGGGAATGTGGTGCAGTTTAATTTGTGTGAGGGACTCTGGGTGCATTTTCAGGAAATCGCCAGTGTGAGTGTGAAATAATTTGCGCAATTCTAGATGTATGTCTGAGAAACCACAGAATGTGACCCGGCTCGTCCTGTGTTCACTTGGTCCAAATGGAGACGTTCGTCCAGCCCGGACCCCTCTGTTGTTGCTGTGACCCCTGAAATGATGTCGTACTGTTGTGTGACATAATTGCTGTCAATTCATCACTTCTATGCTACCATGGTTACAGTAGATGGTTGTTCAGACTTAAAATAAGAATGAAATACCTGCAGGTTTTATGAGTAATTCCTCCATAATTCTGTCTGTAGCATTCAGGTGACACATGGGACACGTTAATGTTGTGTCACAGGCCTGCACTAAAGATTTACGATGTACTCGAGTGTGTCGCTAGTGTGATGTAACGGGGGATGATCAAATGGACAAACTTTATAGGTCAAACCTCACCTCCGGTGTGCAAGGGCTGGGATTCATGTCTTTGTGTAGAAGTAACTCCCAACGCAACGCTTCGGGTGTTTTTGCTAAGAATTTTCATGCATTTCAAAATTTGTTGCTAATGACCAAGTTTAAAGTACCCAGTGCCGAGGGGTTTCCTCTACCACAGACGATATCAAAATAACAAATAATCTTCGATTGGTTTTTCCCTCTCCAAGTTCTCCCTGCGTATCGCCAGCTCCCACAAAAAGCTTTGGGGACCTTGGGAGACCGGTAACGTTCTTGGGGGCAAAGTCAATACCACACAGTCAAAGTCCGATTTTAAAATAGGCTTCTGAAAAAAGCTTTTGATTGTAATGAGGTTTGACTGCCTGCAGAAGCCTACAAATTAATAAATATTTGCCACATTCTGGCTTTTAACTGTATTAAGCTCTTGTGTTGAGCATCTAACGACCTGTAGCATTTCTTGCATGTTGAACTAAAGCTTTAGGAAACCCATCCAACAGTGCTGATCAACCCATCAGATGACACAGGTGGCCGCCTAGGGCTCCGTCTTTAACCAGTTTCACTTAGGCTTCACCAGCTGTTTGAGACAGTCTAGGGCTCCATTTGAGCTTTGACTTGCCAGTTTTATTTTTTGTTTTCTTTTTAAACTCCCATTTTTCTTCTGCCCCCTCCCCTCCATAAGAAATTCTATGGAAACCGTAAAGCTGACTTCGGCACTCCTTTAACGCCGGTCTTCCGAAGAATCAGCCTGAGGTTCTGAGGAACGTTAACGGTAGTTTATCAGGACGCTGACGGCTAACGCTTGGTGCCTTAGTGGCAATGATGCGGAAGGTCCTTCTGCCAAGAGCCGCTCATCTCTCTGGGAAAGAGGCACTACGGTGCCCCAACCTCGGAACCCGGTGACTGCTGTGCCACCTCCCTGGATGTTTAGAAGCGTCAGCTGGAAATAGAGAAGCATAATCGCTTGGCAAACGTGCAGCCCATGCCTGCAGCCCCACCCGGCACCAGTGACATCACACAGACAGATGGTGGCAGCCTGGAGACAATAAGGAAGGCTCCTTTATCGAGACCGAAAACAAGTACATTTACGTACGTTACACCCGGCGCAGTGTTTACGAATGAAGGGATGTCCCTTCGTTTGCCTGTTCGTGAAACGAAACAGACTTTCGTTTTTCGAGAATAATGTATTGGGACTATTTCAGAACTGGGTTTGCAGAAAAGATGTGAATGTGAATCTTAACAGATTCAGGGTTTAGTTTAACAGGACTGTCAGCAAGGGATCCTATTGAAGTTTTGCTTGGTGCATAAAGAGTATATCATCTCTTCGGTCTGTTTTTCTTAGTCCTTTTTTTTATTTTGAACCTGTATGCCTCCTGTACTCTGAAAGCACGTTCAAGCTGGATTTTACTTAATTAGGCATCTCATCATCCCAACCAGGCTGTTTTCTCGACTATCTACTTGGCTCATTACTGAGTCATGGACATCAGGAAGTCTCCGCTGAGCTAGCCAGAGGAATCGGCAACCTCCCCCCAATCTACTTTTGTTCTGTGTTGTGTATCTCTGTAGACCCCTGGCTAATGTGTCCAAATGGAGCTCCTTGCCCAGGACATCTGCTCTGCTGTCTTGTGGCTCAGAGGAGCTTATTAGTATCGCAGGGATGGCGGCGCCTAAGAAGCGATACACATCAGCTGCATGTTCTTTGGGCATCGCCGGTGTAGCCGATCCGCCGGTCTGGCCCTGGCCCAGATGGTAGACACGTTTGAGCCTAAATGGCTTCCGTGATGCTATTAGTTACCCGCCCCATGAGATCTGAATGCCAGGCAGGGAGGAGGCTTCGTGCCAAGCCTCAGACTGAGGTAAAGACTCACGACCGCTGCGATCGGGAGAGACTCCAAATCCCTAAGCTGCTGTACGCTCTGGACCTGCTTGGGGACAGAGGAGCTTAGCGTAGAAGTTCTCAGCCATCAGTGGATGACTGATGATCTCTAGGGTGGAATCGCGACGCACGGACCGGGCATCGCGGTGCTCAGCAACTGGGAGGCGTGTCCGTGTTTCATTCCGATGCAACTGCGTAATGCTTTTGTGACTCATAATTGAAGTTGCGCGCATCTCGCCTTGTTACCAGTGTAAATTAGCAGCTAATTGAATTGCGTTAGTAAGTCACACTCCTGTGGCCCTTGAGGACTGCAGTTACCTGCCCCAGGCTTTAGGAAATTCAGTATAAGTATCGAGATTTAGACTCTTCAGTGACCATTTCCAGAGCTGTAGTGAATTAGATGAAGCTATTCCAGGGACTGCGATGAAGCTGGTAGGAAGATGATGAAGATGCTGAGCTGGTGCAACCTAAAATGAGGGGGGGAGGGGGGTGCAAAACGTCAGGATGTTTCCACTGTTCCTTCCTGTCCGTCAGTGTCTGCTCTTTATAAGCGACCGTGTAGGGCAGTCTCTGCCAATTAGCGTCGTCAGGTAATGTGAACGCTGCTCTGGGATGTTTATAAATGCCAATAGAAAATAATCAGAACATGATTCCGACGATTCAACTGTAATCATGTTCTGATGAGTTTTGACTTTGGGAGCTGATATTTGTTCAGCTATGATCACTGGAGGAGAAAGTCATGTGACTTTTATGAGAACCTGTTCGGCTATTTGATTTTAATCAAACGCAGCTGCTGCGTCGGTACACACTTTCAGACAAGGACTAACGGGTTTTAAATTCCTCCTTTTTTTTTTTTTTAAATTGAGTAATTGCTCTTAGTCCACCAGGAATGCCATTCATTATCTGTAAGGTGACATTGCGACCTGTGAGATGGGGCTCTTCAACACGACCCGCACTCCTGCAAGGTAAACAAGGTGACAGGTGAATGTTAATTCGCTAGCGTACACCCAGGGGGCGTGGTGACAAGACATCCATTTACCGGAGCGGTAATGCGGCGTCGCACCGTCTCTGTACTCTGTACCCTGCCTTGCGTCTACCCCAAGGATTGCGTTAGGAGTAATCACCATAATGGATGTAAAGTATAATGTGTTCTGCCTTGGATGGCCTTGTTTGTCTGTTGGCCTGTAGTTTTTGACTACAGGCAGTAACTGGTGTGTGTGTGTGTGTGGTGTGTGTGTGTGTGTTTTTTTTTTTTTTTTATTTTATTTATTTAGTATATGTTTCTCTACCCTGTTCTTTTAACTCTCCCTTCTTCCTGGAGTGATGATTTCCTGTTTTTTTTTTTTTTTTTTTTTTCTTTTTTTTCATTAATCTGTAGGAGATTTCTTGGCCAAATCCGTCACCATTGAACTCCCAACTTTTCAAAA
>JAODKE010000068.1:21369471-21389615 GCA_026779605.1 Mormyrus hasselquistii
AATAACGGGGGGAGAGGGTCTGTGTAGGAGTGACATAAATCATGTTTTTAGGATAACAAAGAAGAGAGGGTGCGTGGGGGGGGGGGGGCGGGGGGGGGGGGGGGGGGGGGGGGGGGGGGCGTGCAGATTGCTCTTTACGGCAAGCGGCTCTTCAGGGTTTGGGAGTGAGGTGGTGTTTCGTGTTACGCCACACGTGTTACATTATTTATGGGGGGGGGGGGGGTGAGAGTTTCGGCAGGCGCAGTCCAATAGCATTCGTAAACGGCAAAGATGCCCCCCACCGGAAATAGGAATCTCCTTTTGGGAGCCATCAGGCCTGGGTGCTGCGACCGTATTGTAGAAAGCAGCGATTAAGCTTGGCGGGTGCGGGGTGAGAGAGGCCAGACATCTGGCATCCCCAGCTGCTTTGTCTGTCCGCGAGGAGCCCATCCCGAACACGGCCGGGGTCACGTTTAATCAGCAAAGCAGCGTGTGGCGCCTGAAAAGCGGCATGAGTCAGGGTTATTGGCTGCCGTCTATGGCTGTCCCGTAGCTCGGTCCCTAAGCTCCACACCCTACTAGCCCCCATCAAAGGAAAAGCATCCGACAAATGCAACGGCCTCCTGTGTAATTTACTTGCTTTATAAACAGCTTCTGCCTAATAATGAAATGTTTTCACAGTGAATGTAGGTACAATTTCAGGAACTAAAGCGAAGCCGCATTTTAATGTTCGTTTTAGCTGTTAAAAGAGGTTAAAAGAAATGATGCTGTAAAAATGAGTGAATTGTGAGGGGATAAATATCAAGAAAGATGTAAATCTGTTGTCACCGGAAAAGGACTAACACTTAAATAAGTGTGTTTCCATATTGACTTTCCTGAAGATTCTGGGCGTCAAAATCAATCGGTGAATGTCAGAGCAACGGCAGAGAAACTTGGAGCAGATCTGGAGATCAGTCGCATCTCGGTTTTCAGTGGGAGGAAAGTCTCTTGTGTGTGGCACTTGTGAGTTATCTGGGAAATGCAGGTGCCTTCCTGGTTATCTCTCCAGGCCGGATCTCGACAGACAGGAAGCATGTCCGCATTTCACTCCTGGCTCTATCGAAAGCACCTCAGTGCTAATAAATATATTCTGTAAAAATCTCCCTCAGCCTTCAGGTTTAATGTTGATCCTATAGGCCGAATGCTAACGTGCCTCGATGCTAGTAAGCAGATTGAAATGGAGAAAGAGTTGCTGGAGATGTTTTGAAGGACTGCTTGTATCCGAGTTAATGGTCGTCGGTTGTGGGGAGTACAGCAACATGGCTGCCCTACACACACGGTCCGGGGCTTCATCCCCCCCACTATTCCATGTCTGCAAGTTCTCTTCATGTTCTGCTGTTTAACCTCCCACATGTGACTGACTGGCATCCCGTGCAGGGAGTAGCACAGCCTTCGCACCCTGTGCATTTCCTGCAACCCTGACCCGGGTAAATGGTTAGAAGTTGGATGCGCAGTTGTATCAATATTCACCTTCCTCGCATTTATAAATGCATGCGTGCGATACTGTGGTCTCTCGGCTCAGCACCGCAGAGCGGAGAAGGGGCATGTAGCTGGTGTTCGGAGGTTATGGCAGGTCAGTTCTATTTTAAGACCCCTGGCAGCTCAGATATGGTCCCATTCCACTGACATAAACCAGTGTTCTGGCTGCATTTATTTAAAAAAAAAAAGGCAGAAATTTCACTGCATCCGCAGTCGTGATGCAGAGGCAGTGCCCAAGCCTCATTAATCGCTGGTGCTTTGGCCTGGTCCTGAGATCCTGGCCCTTTCCAGGCCTCTGCCAAACTGCAGATTGCTATTTTTCTTTATCTCCTGCTAAGGGTAAATCTCTCTCTGTCCCACGTGCCCGTTCACCCACACTTTCGGACATGGTGCCTCCTCATCGCCACCGGATTTATGTAAAACTCTGCCTGTTTTACCGCTCTGTTAATGTTCTCTTCCCTGTAGTAGCCGCCTCAATCGAAACACATCAATAGGCAGTTGTTATGCACATAGCACGAATGCTGCCACGCTGACAGGTGGAATTTAAAGCGAAGGCTGTTGACTGAGTTTATCCCCGGAACCCACGACTGAACAGGTGACCGGCAGCGCAGACGTCAAATTGGCAATTTTGTTTTGTTATTACCAAGAGGAAAGCTTGGTCTGAAGGAAAATAAGATGCCTGTATCTCTGGCCTCCTCTGGTGTTTCAGCTGCACGCTCTGCAGACATGCAACAAATCTAACGCGGAATCGAATTTTGCTGAGATTGTTTTGTCTGAAATGCAAATACTGAGCGTTTTTTAAAGAATAAAAATTAAAAAAAAAATATATATATATATCAGTTTGCTTAACACGTCCACTACAAACTGGGGAAATAAAAGGACATGCCCTGATACTGCCTATTATAAGATTTTAAATTATGTACAGCTGGAAGTTTGCAGCTGATAAACTGGATGGGGTTTATGTGTAGAGCGGTGGTCTTGGTGTGGAGAGGTGGTAAGGCTGCAGGCTACTGGGGAGGAGAATTAATTTGTGTCTCTCGGGCGATCTCCCCAGCCGACTGACGAGTGAGTTTTTCGCGGTAAGGTCGAGCCGCCTACGTGGGAAGAATTCCGTCTCCACATCAGAAACGGCATAAAACGCGTGTGATCCGGCCACGTCGGCTGCTGCCTCGAGCAGAAAGAGAAGCCAGGGTCATTACTGAGGGATGAGATATCAAAGTTGCATGAATGATATCAAAGTCCGAATGAGAGCCCAAATAATGGATGGTAGGATGTTTTGACAAATGCGTTCTGCTATTACTGCTGTTGTGTGTTATTTTTTTTTATTTTATTTTATTTTTTTTTTTTGCTTGAGAAACAGCTTTTCTTGCAGACATTGAATTGGTTGACTTGGTCACTTGGGGTTATCGAAACTGTCATCACCTCCTATTGGATGCCCATTAATGACCTGTAGGGTGATGTATAGGAGGCAAGGGAGCACTGATCCTGCTTCGCTTGCGCTAATGGTTCGGTTGAGCCTCACCCTGTCCAACTGCCGTGTCCGTGCCGTAACCCCTCCGTAAGCTTACTGCTTCCCTCTGTGTGAGTGCGAATTTGCATTAGCAGGGATGTGCGGCAAATACTGTAGCAGTGTGAGAGATTCAGATGATGAGCACATTCATTCGCCTCAGATGTGTCTCTGTGCTCTGCAGCCGATACGGGAAGCGGAGACGGCTGGTAACTTTTTTTTTTTTTTTTTTTTTTTTTTTTTTTTTTTTTTTTATTAAACCCATACCCACACAACCAAAACGCGTGTGAATACTTTGCAAGTCAAACGTGCTTAAGTCAGCTGGTGGCCATATTCATTTTAATCAGAGGTGTAGCAATCTATATTATTCCTTCTTCCTCTGACCCTCTCGGTGGATCGATTTGCTTCTGCCTTGAGTCGGGTCAGATGACACTTTCCCTATCAGCGCGGGGGGTGGGGATGCTTCATACTTGCGTGGTCATTAAACCTGGGCGAAGCCGGGAGAGCGGGGCGACTTGACTGATAATGTGTAGTAGCAAAATTGAACCTGAGGGGGGCAGACATGAGTCAAGTCTACAACCTGCTGTAGTGACTAACCCTCCCACCTCCAGGCGTTATTTAAGTCTGACCCCAGTGGTCTGGTGGGAATAGCACTGATTTAACGCTGCACTCCTGCCTCTAAAGGGATCGTTGCTGCTCCCCCACCCCACGCTCCCCACCCCCCCCAGTCGTCATGTCTGCCAGTTTATTCGAGGGGCATTAATCACTCCAACTCCCTGAACTCGCCTACATGTGTCCATCTCCTCTGATCTTCCCTCATCAAAGGTGTGTTTCTGGTCATTTCCCGCAGTATGAAATATTCACATCGCTAGAACCGTTTTCGCCTTCAACGGTTTCCCCCTCCTCGTAAGTGAAGACGCTCTGAGTACTACGCAGCTCCATCTCGCTTAATATCGAATGCCCGTTCCGTGAATTTATTTAGATTGCGCACCAGTGCAAAAACCTTAAACTGCAAAGCCCTGAAAATCCAGTCTTGCCCATTGGCTTGGAGGTATCCTGCTCATCCTGCTGCTTCTCCTTCTCTTATTGGACACATTGTTTGTCCCCGCTGAGCGGATTATTTAAATGCGATTCTGGTGATTTATCATGAGGACCAATTAGAGTCCGACCGGAGCGGTCTACCATGCCGTAGCCAGAAAGAGCACACGGTTCTCAGGTGTACGGTGATGGACGCCCTGTTGGTGAAACGACAAACGACGTACGTTGAAAAAGCGGTATTCTCCGAAGCTCCGAGGCGCGTTTCTGTTCACGGGCCGCTTAGGGAACCCATTAAGAAGCCCGTCAATCTGTGTGAGGTAGGCGTCTGACTCTGAGCCGGCGTGCGAGCAGAAGCTGGGATGGGCGAGGAGCTGCCCCCGCCCCCCCCAGGGGACTCCGCCAGTAATCCCAGCGTCCCGGCACGCTCACGGATCTGTCCGTCAGTCTGACGGCACGCAGGAGAGAAAAAGAGGCGGAAAGGAAAATGCAGTGGGTGGAAGCAGACCTGACAAGGCCCCAGTCTGAGGTGTCTGGCTGGATCTCGTGCAAATGCCCCCCCCCCCAAAAAAAAGGCATCAACAAGCTTGTGTATGTGTGGGGGGGGGGACTTGCCATTTCTCCAACGCCACCGTGGAGGAAAGTGTGAGGTGGCGGCTTTTAAATTCTGCGTTTTACCGAAGAATTAGCGAAGCTGCAGAGGGGGCCGAAGATCAGCCTTGATCATAAAGGAGTCCTGCAGAAATGAAAGTAACCAGCCGCTCGTTTATTCTCCCTCCGTCTGCAAATGGCTCCATGTAGCACACGACGATAATGGGCCCAGTCGCTCCGTGCTGTTTGCTTTGCAAACCTCCTTTCCTCAAACTTGCCGCAGCATTTTTAGCTCGGGGACTGAAGAGAAGCCACTGTGTACAGAATTAGATACGGATTTCTCACCCGACAGACACCCCGCATGCTCCTCCATTCGCAGAGATATCTGTCTATATATTTTTCTTTGTTTTCGTATTTATCCGGCTTTAGGTTTGGCTGCGGATCAATCCGGCTGCTCGTCGCCAAATCCTGTCACCTGCCGCTGCCCCGGTACGTGAGCCTGGACGGCGTCAAAAGCATCTACAGGCGGTTGAGGAAGCATCCAGATGTTGTGACTGCTAAGGCGGCTGAACCTCCAAGCCCTTTTTTGAGGGCGTAAAAAAATCAGTCCAACTCCATATTTTTCCAAAGCGCATACTGTCAATAATTATAGCGGTTCTTTGGCTGACAGGATGACCCAGTTATAGTTGGCAGTATTTACGACAAAAATTACGATTTGGTTTGTTCCTCAAGACTTGCTGCGGGGGGTAGTATTCCTGTGACATGAAAAGGTGACCTTCAGGTTACCCAAGACCCACCTGCTGCCTCCTGCCAGTAATTGAGGGCGGCGTAGCTCAGGCACTATGGGGAGGTGGGTTTTCTCAGACGTTGTAACCTCAGAGGCAACAAACACTGGAAATAGTTTATCCTGGAGTGGCCCTGAATTGACAGGTAAGTGGGTGTTGAAGGCGATTGCAAATGACACACGCATTCATGGAAATGGGCTGTGATTCTGATGGGGCAGCTTTGGGGATGGTTTTTAAAAACAAAGCAAAATTTTTGACTGGGAAATAACCTGAAGTTTAAAACTGTATTTTACAAAGTGTACTAAAGGACAGGCCAAAATAAAACTTTGTCATGCGTTTAAAAGGGTACATTGCAATGACTCTCAAAACGCAGACGCTGCAGATTTTATTGTGGTTTGTTACAATCTGCACCCTGAATTAATTGTGATTTTGATTTTTTAGTTTTTGTTGACCTCTGTGACCTTGTCAAGCATTTCAGTGATTTAATGAATAGATTTAAGGCAGAACATTGAAGACGGCGAAAGTGACGTCCGCAGCGAGGATGTACCACATGCCCGTCGCTTCCCGCTGTTTTTTCGACTCCATTAATATTTAGTGTCTCACATGATGTCTGTCTTCCATGCTGGACGTGTAAGCACCCCCTAGCCGTTTGTAAATGCATTAGCTGTCCATGCCTTATTGTCCCTCAGTGCGACATGGCGGCTCCTGCAGAGTCCACGACCGGAGATGATGAATCGACTCTTGAAAAGTCGTCATACCAGCACTCGTCTGAACCGTGTCCGGCGCTTGTCATTCTGTTTCTGGGCCTCATGTTTGGCGATAGAATTACCGTAAATGTCAAGAAGGATCATGAGCAAGGAGTAACATTTTTTATTTTTATTTAAAAAATGCAGAAGAAGCGTCTGTAGGAGTATATAAGCGTTGAGGCCTTGGGTGATGGGGCGCATGCCGGCTCTGATGTACAGCGGGCGGGGGGGGGCTCGGACGGCCTCCGCAGTATATCACCGCCTGTCACTTTGGTGTGTCACCTCTGTCCCGTGTTACTTGCATCGAGCACGATAAACCCGAAACCCGCCTTGTTTCTGCATATTTTTTCTTGCTGCATGCTCTTCCCTTGCAGGCTGCCCTGTAGAGACTGTAAATAATAGACATTTGTAAAATTGTGAAAAGTTGGAGACTCTAATGTCTTTGTTTCCAGTTTTTTTTTTTTTTCTTTCGTTATTTTATTTGTGGCGCTTGAGCCTCAGCTGGTGAAATATTAATGGTGACAAGCAATGTCCGCCACGGACTCTGCGATCCCTTCATGACGGCAGCATTGCAAAGGCTTGTGAAATAATGGTCTGGATCTGTAACGGCATTTCATTGTTTTCTAACGCTCGCGGGGAAAATGGGCCGTAAGAGACTGATAACCGGCTATTTTTATGCAAGGCCTGACTATCTACTAGAATGTCCTGCCCGGCGAAACTACTGATTTAGGGCATCCGATGAGGGGAAAAAAATCGGAATCCTCGGAATGCGTTGATGGTGAATGATTTTATCGCGTGCAGTGCTGTGCCTGTCAAGCACAAGGGATAATGCCTCTATTGCCGAACTGTCATTTATCACAATTATAGACAAGCCGAATCTTTTACCCCAGTGGTTATCAGGTAGCCTATTCTCTCTCCTTACAGCAAACGCTACCCTGGCAGCTTCCCTGAAACCCACATCCATAATGCTCTTCAATAAGCATCCTTGACTTTTTTTTTTTTTTTTTTTTTTTTTTTAAAAAATGTCAATGAAATGGCTGTGAATAGGTGATAAAAAGGAAACATCTCCCTGCAAAGCAAATTAGTTTGGGTCCTCTCCAGATTCTGGGTTGGGCCTGGGGTGGGGCTCTGTTATTGAACCTTTCGGAACCTTCTGCTTGGCAAAATCATGCGATAAATACATTAGTCAGACCCACCCAGGTGGCAGACCGCGGGAGTCTTGCCGCCATACTTGGCCAGTAAGGGTTCTGCCCGGCGCCCAATCGCACATGGATAAAATAAATGGCGGGAAAGCATTTAATGGTTATCTAAGGCTAACTGTAAATGTTAAATGCTGTTTTCTAATATGGCCAGTCTCCATAAGTAAATCTCTGCCGGGTAAATGAGTAGTGCTGTGAATAAGTGACTGTGAATGCTGCAGCCTCCGTGGAAATATTCTTGACGCAAACAAAAATCAAAGAACGAGGCTGGGACAGACTCTTGTGTTTAATATTAAACTGCGTTTACCGGTGGGGAGGAGGAAAAACACGCTTGAGACAGATATTAAAAATCAGTTTTGTTTTTAATATGTCGCCACAAATCAAGACCTCAAACTGTCTCACGAAGCTTTGACCTTCACAAAATGCTTTTATAATTGGTGGTGGCCGACATTTTCTTGTGATGTGGACTAAGATTGATACGAGTATTCCATTAAAGCGGAATGTTTAACACCCTGGTGTTCTGATTATAAAAGGTAAAAGGGAAATATTGAAGAGTGGACTTAATCCCGGCATTGGCTCCTGCTGTTGGTAAAGGCATTCATTAGCTGTGGAAATTTAATTTAGTGTGACTTCATAGTTCAAACATGGAAATTACGTGTGCGGTGGTGTGTGTGTGTGTGTGTGTGTGTGAATGTTTTGGTTAAACTAACATATTACCCATCAGGAACTTATAAAGCGTGCCCGTTCTTTTAGGGAAATTTCACCAGCCATAACAATAAAACCACTGACAGGTGACGTCAATGACGGCGATTATCTCATTACAGTGGCACCTGTCAAGGGCAGCATTAGATATTAAGCAAGAAAATGTGTTGGAAGCAGGAAAAATGGACCATGGAGCAATGGAAGAAGGTGGCCTGGTCTGAGTCACATTTTCTGTTATATCATGTGGGCGACCAGGTGCACGTGGGTCGTGTAGCTGGGGAAGAGGCGGCACCAGGATGTACTGAGAAGACAAGCTGACAGAGGCAGTGTGAGGCTCTGGGTAATGTTATGCCGGGAATCCTCGGGTCCTGGCCTTCATGTGGATGTTACTTTGACACCTACCACCTACCTAAACATCTCTGCATAGTGGCAAAGATGGTATTCCCCATTGGCAGTGACCTCTTTCAGCAGGAGAAATGCACCCTGCCGCGCTGCGGAATATGTTCAAGAATGGTTTGATGAACATGAGAGTTCAAGGTTGTCTTGGCCTCCAAATTCCCCAGATCTCAATACCATTGAGCATCCGTGGGATGTGCTGGACAAACAAGTCCGATCCATGGAGGGTCCACCTGCTGCTAACGTCCTAACAAATACCACAGGGCATCTTCGGAGCCTTGTGGAGTCTGTGGCTCAATGGGTTAGATCCGTTTTAGTGGCATGAGCAGGATCTACAGGTGGTTTGACATCACGGCCGATCGCTCTATAGTAGAAGCCCTGAAAGCTCTTGCACAAACACAATCCAGCCTGAAAACAATCGCATGACGAATTCCAACTCTTCAAATGAAATACAGAGTGAAAGTCAATACTTAAAGTATTATAAACCTATCCCCTAGTGGGAAACGTGCGTCTCATGTTTTAACATTTAGTACCTGCTCTAACCTCAGTTTTTCTTTGATTCTCTATTACTGAAATTTTGAATCCCTTATCCATAAATTTTTAATCCACTTATGAACTACAATTACGTACATCAAGATGAATTTTGGATAAGAGTGGTCTTTCATTGCTCATATCTGAGCAAATATTTTGGAGGTGCTTTAAACTAGGAGCCTGTTGTCTGTGTTAAAGGTTTTTTAAGGATAATCTGATGTGTTCAACCTCAGGCCTATTGCTTGGAAGGGAAGTTCCTTCCAACACAAAGTGTAATTTTTGGGGGCAAGTCAATGTAAAGCCAAGGGCGCGAGCTGCAGGTTTCTTGAAATAGATTTAACTTGGAAGTAAATCTGCCTGTGGAAAGCAGTCCTTCTGGGATCCATGAGACGGCATGTGGGTCAGATGGCTACCTTTATTCCTTCTTAAGACGTTTGGGAGGAGGCGTAGTCATGGTAACGTTTTTCTGCTGGACGTTAGTAATTCCGTCCTAACAATTTTAATGTCTAAGTTTCTGCAAATTTGAAGCCTTGCATGCCACAAGGAGGCTTTACCAGTAATGAGCAAAGAAAGAGACTAATACCTTGACCTCTGCATAAAAATGAGATTATTAATTACGGTACGTTTTTGAGGTCTTTGTAGAGGCCCAGAGGATGAGTGAGGAGCAGCGATAATTTAATGTGAGTGGAACCTGCACATGACTTGTTTCATTAAGCATGCAAGTGCCAGGTATCTCCCGACCACATGACCAGGCCTGGCTTCTCTTAATTAGTGGACATCGGTACTAATATTGATGCTCGGGGAGAGTGCAAATGTCAGACAGCTTGGTGGGTGGGCGTTATTCATTGCCGTTTGGGGGAATTCACACCCGCTGTCGGCTCCAGATATCGATTTATCGACGGTGCCAAGGCGAAGAGGCCCTTGGGAGTGTTCATGTCACGGTGGGGTCCAAGCCCCAACCCCCCCAACAATCCCCTTTCCCTATGCCGTGATCAAGCAGGAGAAACTCATTTGCTTGACGTATTGCTACAATACTACCCAAGCAGGTCGCGCAGAGGAGCCACACCACGTGACTCTGCCTCCAATAGATGAGTCACACTGCTGCTTTTCCTTTCTGAGGAGTGTGTAGTCATTCTACCATCTGAGTCTTCACAAGAAGAAAAAGGGTCCTAGGTCTTGCTTTTCACAGCAATTGTTAATTCTTCCATTTTTTTTGTAATAATGCAACCATGTCTCATTTGACAAATAAATATTGCTTGGATTTTTTTTTCTTTGTAATTACATAATGATTATAATCATTGCCTGTAGAATCTAATTAAAATGATTGAAACAATAAATGCATTTGTCAGCAGGAATCGCTCATTCGCATCCATATTTATTGCTCTTAAGACTCGGAAGAAACCATATGCGGACTATCTGATGCGAGACAGTGGATCCAGGGGTCTGTAGTCACTTGTTCCCGAATGGCCGTTTACTTGTAACCTGCAATGAAGAAAGAATGTAACCTTTTATCATGGTGAAAATCTAGGGGTCAAAAGACAGTGAAGATCAGAAACCCAGGATATGGGAGATATGGGCCGTAGCACCTCCAGTCCCCAAGATGCGCTGCTCCCAGGCGTCAGACCATAGGCTGTGGAAAAACCATAAATAAAGTTTCTCTGTGTTGCCATGGAAATTACTATAAAATTGAGGCGGGGCTTTGAAAGAGAAGGGCTCCGGTGAGGAGGCGGAGTCTCTCTGAATTTAATGCCACGACTCCAGCTTCTGCTCCCAGTACCTAGGAAATGAGAGCCGGTGGTTCTTTGGTCGTGTGGAAGGACGGTGCTCCGGTCCGCCCAAGCCGTCTGCAGGGATCTTTGATCTGTCGCGGATCTCCATTCAAGCCAAGCTGCACCTACAAAGAGTCTCTCCCCACCCCCCTCTCCACGGGCATAATCGTCCGTGTGCTTTCATATTATCGCTCGTAATAAACTGCAGCAAAAACAGCCAGTGGGTATAACCCATACGGCAGGCCGTGCAACAGTAATGATGCTTGTTTTGAATAACACTTTTTTTTTTGTGTGTGTGTGAATACTATGTTGACTCAATTTATTATTGTTCATCCATCTGCTCCTCTGCTTTACAATTGTTTGTTCAGTACAGGGTCACAGGTGCGAGTGTTTATCAGCTAATTTTATGTGGCATGTGTAGAATATGTGTGTACCGGTGTGGGAGACGGAGTGTAAGAGAGGTCTGTTTGTACTGTATATACTAATCTTCTGCATCGCGAGTTTCCCTGTCGCGGTTTCGGTTTTATCGTGTGGGTTGGCATAAGAAATTAGATGGAAATATTTCGGGGGTTTTGCAAAAGCATCAGATGATACGCGAAGGCCAGCAAACAACAAACACAAAGTTTTTAGTAACTCATAAATGCATCCAGTGCTAGTTTGGAGGATACCAAGCGCGATTACGGCAGCTTCTCGTCTGATCTCTCGCGGTGAGCTTTGGGAAACATGAGAAACAAAGGTTTTAGATCAGATCGCAAGGCCCCCCCTGCGATGTGGAAGGGTTCACTGTATATGAATGAATAGAAAATTGATGCGCTCCGAAGATGGAGTTGGTGGTTAGGATCTGAGTTTCATGGTTGGTGTTTGTGATATGGTGAAATGGCTAGTTGCTGCTGAATCGGTGTTTTTTTATTGGAATTAACTTTAAATGTAAGTGTTGACCTCAGTAGAGTTTGACTATTTTGTTGCATGCCAGAGGCAGGATTGCTTGCCCTCGCAATGAAACGCGATCCGTTTGAGTCTCGCAGAAAGGAGCGCGAGGCTTACTCCAGCCACGCAAGAACATCTGTATTCCAAACCCTGCTTTGGCTTAACGAAGCTCCGTGCTCCAGTGGATTTCCTCAGATCTAAACCCAGTTGGAAAATCAGCATAAAACTCAAACATTCCCAGCAAATTAAAAAGATGAAATCCCGCTTCACACTTTCATTGCGCTTTGGGAGAAACTGCGTAAAATCATGATCGGTTTGGCATAAGCGATGGGTATCCAATTTGCAGTTTGCTAATATAATTTCAATATTTCAGATATCTGACATGCTTCATTATTCTTTGGAGACATCAGCTAGTAAACAGTAGCTTCTCTGAATGCGCTTCACAGGGAAAACAGTCGAGGTATTAGAACCGTCGCATTGCAAGCGTATAAAAAGCCATTATGTTTATATGCTAAATCTAAACTTGGCGTTACAGCCCCATGATAACCCTGGGGAGCTAATGTGCACTTTTATACTTTTGAAAAATGCTGTCCATTCATTTTTCATACCTCTGTGTCCAATGAGATAAAATATAAAATCCCGATAGCAGACCAGTTTCACTCACAATTTATTCAGTTGTGTTCATAACTTTCTATTTTTATATACAAAACTGTTAAGAAAGGCGACACCGCTATTATAACACTCTGAATATGAAGCTGGTTTTGCGAGCAGCGAGATTCATTTGGTAGGTTATTTTTCGCCAGACAAAATGCTTGTGGCCTTGCAGGTACGATGATGCCGAAAATAACAGCAGATCAGACTAGAAAATAAAAATCGACTTTTAAATGCATCACACGACTCAGCCCTTTGTGGGCGGGGGGTAGGGGCTCCGCCTGGCGTTTGTGTGGTGTTTGCATGTGTGACCCCTTTCTGGGTCATGGTGGGGTTTCCTCTGTGTTCTGTGGTTTCCCCCTCCGTAGGTGTGCATGTGGATAGTGTGCAAGCCCACCCTGCGATGGGCTGGTGCCCCATCCTGGGATGTTCCCTGTCATATTTCAGTAGCTTCTGGGATAAGCCTCTGATCCCTGCCGCCCTGCGTAAGGATAAATAAAAATGAATAAATGTCTGAAAATTTACAGAAAATATCTGGCAGGTGTCTTGCATGCGGAAGTGCATGATGTGTTGTGTTTAGGGCACGTTAATTTCGCCTGGAATTTGACCGGTTGTGCTGGTGCCGTGGTCAGACCCCATCTTGGGCAACGCCAACAGGTGATAAAGGTGCAGACCAGCCGGAGACGGAGGGCAGTGGGGCAGCTGTGAGACCAACAATCATTGTTTTTGTTTTGCAGTTAGTGATCGTGTGACAGCCTGGACTACAAATTCAGGGGTGTATAATTCCAGGGTGTGTTTGTCCAAAGATGCTTATTTAACTTGGGTTTGTTTATTTTGCTGATGTGGTTTTTATTCATTTGGATATTTTTACACTGTAAATTCCACGCAAATATCTTACTGTGAGGTACAGCAGCTGACATGGCTAACTGTGTAAAAGGACGAGGTGTTACCGTCGTACCATACTGAGTATGGATGTTGCTCCACTTTATCAAATTTCTTCCATAATTTCTATTCAAATGATGGTTTCTGGCATTTTCAGACTAATAAGGATCCCGTTTGTAGATTACGTAATCTGGCGTCAGGAGAAATGGAAATGTAGCCATTCCCCAATTCCCAGAATGCCCCAGGGAGATTCAGTTTTGCCGTTCCCGCGAGTGTGTGTGTGTGTGTGTTATAATTACACACATTTTCATTTAACCCTAGGCTGTGAGATAATAGGCTTGCTGAACTTGCTGTACTCTGATCAAAACTGCTACAGCTTTTCTTCTCGCACGTTCCTGGTACGAGGGGCAGGTTCTCATGTTTGATATCTCTGCGGCCCATAGCGGAGCCGTCCGACACGCTCTCTCTCTCCGGCTGCCTGGTTTTCCCAAACGTTTTCTGTCGACGAATCCCAAACTGCCGGCCTCAGCACTTTCAGCTCAGTCAGAGATGCCGTTGGATTTAATTAAGCTCCACGGTTCAGTTCCCCTCTTTCAAACCACCGGCAGCCTCCTTTAATTGTACATGCGGTAATCCCGGCTTTGATTAACAATATCAATTTTCCCAGACATGCCGTACCTGTTCTCCTTTCTAACTGTTATGTTCCGTCATTTAGGGGTGTTGATAAATGAATCCCTTAGAGGTGTGAAAACACACATACATGCGTCTGTTGGTTTTCTTTTAACATGCTTTTTTTTTTTAAAAAAAAAAAAAAAAAAACCCGCTGTGATTGTGATCTACGCCCGTTCAGTCCGTCATCAGCGCTGCTGCATTGCATTATTGCAAAATAAGCAGACGCGCAAGAAATCCAGACCACTCCGGCGCATGTCTGCATCCTGCAGTGCAGACTGTCGCCTTCACTATTTAAACTACTTCATTCACCAGTGTTTTCCTTTCCCTCTGGATTGTTAATGCGCTTGCAAATTGCTTAGATGTATTTTGTATGAACAATGATAAGACTGTAAGATAAAGCCGTATTCCTGTAATATAAATACCCATAAGCTTAATATATATTGAAAACAACCCTTTCAGTTCATCCAACATTTATATTTCCTGTATCTACCGCTTCAAATAACCGTATGTTTATTGCGGGGCTCCCCGTGTACAGGATTCATTATCGACGTCACCCTTAGATTGCAGAACGAAATCTTTTGAATGTTTTATAAAGGATTTTTTCCCCCCAATGAAGACACTTAAGACACCTGTTTTCTTTGGCTGTCTTTCTGATCTGTGTGAAGAGACCCACAGAGGCATGTGATTGTAAGGCGAGCGTGTTAAAAGGGGCAGGGGAGTCTGGGGCGGGGACACAGGGACATGCACACTTGTACATTTAATGTTTAATCTCCTGACCATTTGTGAAAGTGACTCCGTGGTTTTCCTTGATGATCTATGATCGATGTACAGACATAAATATCCTGTGTGGGGAGAGCTGAGGTATGATGTCCATCCCCAACCCCCGCGAACTCTGCTCAGTCAGGGATCACGCAGGATCCCTTTGGATCATTGACTGTGGGCGGAACTTGTTGATAATTTATAATGTGAAGCTCTGTGGATGCGGTCCGCAGCTTCGTGTGGGGGAGGATCGCTGTCCGAATCGTTGAGCTCCGTGGAGACAAATAGCTGAGCTGGTGAAAGCAGGGTGAGTGCTTATGGGATGTGGAAAGGCCGTGTTGAAAGGCAGGTCTTCCAGCTGTCAGATGCCCCCCCTTGCAGACTTGCAGGAGGGATGTCATAGCCAGCCAGTGTTGACATGATGTCACAATCGATTTTTTTTTTTTTTATTTTTTTTTTTTTTTTTTTTTTTTTTTTTTTTTTTTTTTTTTTTGTACCAAGCACTGAAGCGATTGGGAGACTCATCCTCAAACTTTTTTTCATTCTTTTTATTCCCAGTGAACCTTCCCCTCACAGTTTTGTACGGGGATGTAGGCCTGTTCTGCTTCATGTATATATTTTCGATACTGATTGTTCATGGCTGTGGGCCATTTCTGCCTGCTGTCACACTCCTTTGGCCCTGACAGGGTCACACACAACCGCCAGGGGTACGTCTGTGCATACTAATCTGAGATTGGGATTCGAATCCACAACCTTACAGGTGTGAGGCCACAGCATTGTCGACCCAACCGCCTCTTAAGAATCCCAGTGATTACCTTGTACTGGCGGATCAGAGGCCGTGCCATTCATTAACTCAGGGGTCATGGGCAATACTTGGTATCCATCCATTTGTGTGTGACTGTTCATCCTTTTTGGGTTGGGGGGGGGTCTGGAACCCATCCTGGAAGCTAAGGGTGCAAGGCAGGGAACGACCCAGCGTGGGGTGCAGGGCACACTCACACCTGTATGCCTATGGACAATTCGGTAATGCTAATTAACCCCAGCATGCTTTTGCACTGTGGGTTGAAACTGGAGTACCCAGGGGAAACCCCAAACTCCATCCCCTGGCAGAGACGCGAACCTGGGACTCAGAGATGCTTAACCCCCACTGGTCACCCATATAAGGTAAAACCAGTTCACAGGTGGGTGTCACGCCTGTAAGCTGCATAGCGGAGTATCGGGGATCGGAAAATCGGATGCTATGGTAATTTTATTTTTATTTCCACAGATATGAAGTCAAGGCTCTGTTTCAGTAACATTTACAGCTCTGTTTGACTTGATAAGGTCTGAAAAAAATTCTAAGACAAAAATGTGAGAATGTGACGGTTTAGCAGCTCACGCTCTGCTGGGCGTGGAAGATGAGTCCTCAGTTCCCAGCCTCCGGCCTCTCTCGGCTCTTCCCTTCCCTCTCCGTATCCAGTCAGTCCCGGGGATCAATTATTCCAGGACTGGCATGGAGGGGCGGCAGGTGACAACTCCCCAAGGCGCAAGGGACTAATTGCCCCTGAGTGTTTGGCAGCCGTTGCTTTTGATCTCTCCCGTGAAGGGGAGGCTGCGCGCGCGTCTGGGTGTCTGCGCGCGCAGTCACACGTCCGTCTGCACGCAGATGGGGGAACACTGACCCTCATCATGACCTCATTATAGATCTATTACAAGTGATTTATCACACAGCCTTTTGTGCATCTATTAAAACGAGGTCTGTGTGAACCTCAGTTGTAATTTACCTGTTAAATGACCTATGAGGCATGTCAATGTATTATAGACTTCGGCAACACACTCGGAATACCGGCCTTTTCCCTAAAGGGTGGAACATGGAAGCTTGGGAGGCATTTATTCTCTGGACCTTCTGCATCCATTGAGGTGAAGGCAGAATAAGTCTTGGGGGGGGGGGGTTGGGGAATAGGTTCTGACTGTGAATCAGCAATGTCCTCACGCAGCGTGTTTCCGTACAGGAGCACGGAGATGAGTCACGACACGCTATGCGAACCAACGGGGCAGCCCTAGGGTTTGCTCATCCCGCCATATGGTGGCTCTGCAGTGGGTGACGGCGAAGGATCAGAAAGGGGGTTGGTGTCCGCAACGGGTCCTGCAAGGACGCTCTGTGTCACCATTGTCTTTGGGTAAAACTGGATTATGGGAAATGTAGACTGCAGTGGTTTAGGCCTAGACTCATGGAATGAGTTAACCTGGCCTTGTACTTAAGGTCTCGGGCATCACCAGTGCCCCGTAATGTTCCGGAAGTCAAAGCAAAAGGCTTTGGAATCTTTGAGTCATTTTGAAGGAAGACTCGATGAACTTGTACGAAGTTATCCACATTTTTATGGCAGCTCACACCGAGATTTTAAAGCTGCAGTTCCTGGCTGAAAATGGCAGATCTGTTTTGTGTTGATGTATTTGCCTTCTGCATGTGGGTCTGTTGCAATGAAAACATTCTGTGCCCTCTAGGCCTGTAGCGTGACTTTAAACAGACAACCCGGAGGTGCCGTTTTTAGTTAACGTCGACGTCTTCAACTTCATTTTGTCCGGATGTCGTTTGAAGTATGCGGCCACCTTTACTCAGCCAACAGAGGGAGGCTACCAGGCTAGTATTAAATAAGGGAACGACCAGGATGTTCTGTGCACTGACCTCTCCCAGGTCTCAGGCATTGGGCACTGAAGCTGAAGCTGATTTCTTTAGCTCAGATGTTTGAGAATCATGTACATGAGAGTCCTAGTGCAGGGCTGCGTTTCCGGAAACCTTCCTAGCGCTACAATCATAGTAACTTTAGAGAGGGAGAATTATGTATGATGACCCTCTGACAGATAGGCCTCTGGGCTTAAGCCCTGAAGATCTTAAGATCCTAGTGTCTCCACTGGCTGCGCATGTTGAAGGCAGATCCAGTCTGATTCTGTCAAGATGGGTGTAAGGGACCCATAAAATATATTTACTGATGAGAAATGTGTCAACTTAGATCACTGATCAAATCCTGGGAGAAATCTAGTGATCTGGGCT
The DNA here is from genome assembly GCA_026779605.1 of Mormyrus hasselquistii. Classification (NCBI taxonomy): domain Eukaryota; kingdom Metazoa; phylum Chordata; class Actinopteri; order Osteoglossiformes; family Mormyridae; genus Mormyrus; species Mormyrus hasselquistii. The sequence goes on from JAODKE010000068.1 coordinate 21,387,152, forward strand.
GTACGCCATGAAACGGGAGATCATAGAATGCTAGCACTCTACAAGAGTTCATGATCATCAAATGAAATGAGAAACTTGGGGACACAGAAGTAGAGGTAAGGGGACGTGAGCTGATTACAGCACATTGCTGCACCCACCACACAACAATGCACCTCAGGGATGAGAACCCCAGTGCAACCGTGCGGCGGGTGACACCTCAGAACCACACTGGTTCTCCCCAGAGTTGCCACCAACCCCCAAATCTCCCTGTAAGTTGGAGAACGACTTCTGAAATATCGCATCTCCTGGAAAAGACTTTCCCTGAAGAGCGTAGAAACGTCTCCACGTCTTTACTTGCAGCATGAAATAAAGGGCTGATATTTGATATTTGTTCTCTGAAATAATGATGCGTGTTTCTCCTCTATGAGTTGAGTGTGTTTGCAGAGACGTTCCTTCGGCTGCATTTAACACCGGTTAACCGGGTCAGTCTGCTTTCGGTTGTCAGTTGCGGGAGCTGTACGCATGTAACAGCACTAACTCCAGTGGCCATGTGGTATGAAGCGATGCCCGAATTTCCCTTTTTAGCTATACTGTAAGTACTCGTGTATTTCAGTTTTGTGGTTCTGCAGTAGGGGGTGTCGGCTTTGTGGGTATGGGGGGGGGGTGGCAATGTCTTTCCAAAATACCGCAGGTGTATTTTTCCTTTGATCTTATCTTGAGCTGTATTTCTGTTGAATTTCACAGGTGAAGCTACAATGAAAGAGGGACATTTTGGCCACAGATCCTCATCCCACCCCCCCCACCTGTGACCAATTATAAGGGCATAGGTTCATAGCCTTCTGGCCCCCCCCCGCCCTCCATCGGCCAAGTCCAAGGGGAGATTAGAATACATGAGATCTGCCTGAAAAATAAATTTGATTTAATTTTTCCAACGTTTTTCGCCTTTGCGCTGTTCCAGAGCTGTGGGGGACTTGGCTTCCCTGTTACAGAATTCCGTTTGCTTAGAACAAAGAGCACGCTTCTGAGGAGTAACTGCGGATCTGCCAGATTAATTGGGAGGCTGGGGGGGGCACCCCCCCATACCCAGGGGCTGTAGCTTTTAAACACATGACTGTGAAATAAAGAGAAAATAAGGCATGGTTTTTTTATAAGCAGGGATTCAGCATGTAGACATCACACGATTATGCTACAATAAATCTGGGCTCAGTTGTAATGCCCCCCACCCCCCAGTTACTGGTAATTTTTTCCCTCCGATGAAAAGTGCCCGGAACGACACTGTGTTCCAGCTCCTCACTTTGTTGTTTTCTCCCTCGCTGACATCTCTGCCAAGTGATGAATTTTTTTGATGCAGACAAGCAGCAGGAGAGAAATGAAACAGTCATCCCTGTAAAAGAGGCAGGTTTTATATGCTTGGGTGTTAATCTACACACAAGATTAATCACTTCGGGAGTCTTATTTCACTATTTGTACTGACCTCCTCCCGTCTGGTGTCCCATAACTGGATGAAATAATTAGAGGCTGTGCACTTGAATGGAGCAAGTGATCATTTTTTTTAAACTTGTGACTTGTGCAGTGCTCTGGCCCCCTGGTGTCACTCCTACCTTTAAAGTGTCACTGGTCGGCTGCATTTGTTCTAATTGTATCGGCTTTTGTTCCCGGCCCTTTCATAATGAGACGTGTCACCCTGCGCCACATTAAAGACTCAGTCGGTTATGATTATGGCACATGAATATGGATCCTTATGCTAAGTATATATCAGGTATGTCTCTTTAATTCTATTCTCCTTTCTTATTGGTTTCTGACGTTCCCGCTTGAACGGAGCAGCCATTAGCGCTCGTCGAAAAACGGGGGCTTGATCCCAAAACCATTACAAAAATATGTATTATTCTGGTACATGTGCAGTCTGGGCTACAGTCTGTCAGTCTGTTAACTCTGTGATATGCATAACAGGCTGATTTAATAATAAGCTCAAACTAAGCGCTCTTACATAACAGGTCATTGCATGTTTATACATGACTGGTATGTATTATTCCGGGTGAATAATGGCGTAGGAGACCGAGCATTTATCAACTAATACAATTGGGTATGTCCACATGGTGGTGGGGGAGTTTGTTTATTGCACTGTGGGGACCAAATGTGCTGAAATCCTGTTGCTTTGATGATGTGAGGACCTCTTTTCAGTCCCCACAAGGGGACATTCAATTTTATACAAATCTGTGACGGCAATTAAAAATGTCCAAAGTCTTGTGTTTTTTGTTTGGTTATGTACGGTTAGGGTTAGAGTTCGGGCTGGGGGGGGGGGGTAAAGGTGCCGTTGCTGGGATTAGGATCAGTGTGAATGGATGGTCCCCACAAAGACATGCATAAGTGTGTGTGTGGGGTGTGGGGGGGGGTTTGCACAGATCACGTTTGAGGACCAAATTGTCCCCAAAGTGTAGTAAAACCTGAAATTTCCCTACTTTTGGGGACATCTTTTGAGGTCCCC
>JAODKE010000068.1:21393633-21404601 GCA_026779605.1 Mormyrus hasselquistii
GGTGAGCCCCGCTCCCCCCCCGGTTTCCGGGGGGGGGGTTTTTCAGACAGACGGTTTGAACCCTTGGGGGCAAAAGGAGCCCAAAAAAAGCCAGCTTAACCCGTCTCCCCCCCCCCCCCCCCCCCATCTGGGCCTGTCTCCTACAATCATGTTTATGCTCTTAAGTGAGGAAGTCAGCGCTTCAGCACAATGACGATGTTCGTTAAAAGTGGCACAGGCGCCAAGTGAAATCCTCCGCTTCAGCACTCTTATAGATACGGGCACTCATACCTACAGTGGTCATTTCTCATTAAAGGCGCAACAAACGATTCATGCTTTTAATGGAACATGGATCCTCAAGGCTTGTCCGTACAAGACGGAGCGCTGATGCCCTCCGGTCCGTTATAGCGCTGATGCTCATCGCATGCTTAGCGATCGTGCTGTGAGACTCATGCCAGCTACTTACAAGGTACCGACAGAAGCATGGCAACAAGTGACATCGTTAAAGGAAACCCATAGAATCATGTGCTTAACATCGATCGAATGCGAAATAAATGTGTGTGTGGGTTTGCACAGATCACATTTCAGGACCGAATTGTCCCCAAAGTGTAGTAAAACCTGAAATTTCCCTTCTTTTGGGGACACCTTTTGAGGTCCCCATTTTGGATAACCTCAGTTTTAAAAAAAAAAAAAAAAATCTGTGAATGCAATCGAAAAAGTAAAAATCCAAAAGTCTTGTATTTGGGTTGGTTACTTATGGTTAAGGTTAGGGCTGGGTAGGGGTTAAGGTCGTCATGATGGGATTGGATTTTCCCTATAGAAATGAATGGAGAGTCCCTACAAAGATATAATTACAAACCCGTGTGTGTGACGAAATATACATTTCGCTCCCTATACGAAACACACAGACTGGTTTTTATAGTTTAAGTCATTAAGGGATGAATACTTTTGAGATGCTGGAAGTGAAACGTTCGGTTAAGATCAGGCTGTACTTTGCACTTCATGAAAATGACATGGAGGCTGCGGCTCATCAAAGCTTCTTCCAAGCCGGTGCGTCTGCCAATCCGAAATGAAAGCCGCTGTGCGGAAACCTCCTTCTGCTAGTGGCTCCAGTGAGCGACAGGGGTTCTGCTGCTACTACAACTTGAAATATGACTCTTGCCGCTTAAAATATTAAAGCACAAAACAATGTGACATGAAAGCAAAGAAATTGCTCCCAGGGAAAAAAAAAAAAAGAAGAAAAACACGATCACCCTGCAGAAAAAAAACACGGATAAAATCCAGCCTCCGGATATTTATTTATTTTCCACTCCCGGGGGAGCAGCTCGATGTTTATGGGGAACCAGAGGAGTCATTGCTGTCTGGGGGGGGCGCGCTGCGGGTCGCTCTCGAAAACCGTGCTGGAGGGCGACGGGGCAGTCTGGCCTGGCGACGCCCATTGCCGTGGCAGCAGTACGCCCCGGTCCATTGGCTGCGTGATGTACGAAACGCGGCCTGTCTGTGGAATGAGCAGGAGCGTAAATACACCAAGATCTAGTTAGAAAGGACAGGAGAACAAAGACCCGTATTATACTAGGAATGCAGTAAGGTGGTGATTTAGTTTTAGGGAATGAAGCGAAAAGGTGAGATTTTAAAAGCTGTTTCCTGGAAGGAACCTTGTCTTCAGCAAGCAATATGTGACTAACACAGCGCAATGTGAGACTAACAGTTTTTCATTTTCAGCAGAAAGGACTAAAAGCTGAAAAACAGCCATAGTTTTGTTCCACCTCTCATCAGCACAGTCGTGTTTTTAGTTTTTTTTTTTTTTCTTTAATTTCCTTGTATGTGAAAATGTGTTTTTCCAGCCTTTTAGACCCTGATCTTCATTACCCTGAGCAGTGTTACAGGGATCTGAATCGGTAATGAATTAATCAGTGTGCCGCAGTCGGTCATGGCTGGGTTGATTCGCTCACCTTGCAGTTTAATTGGCGTAAGAGGTGCAAACCGCACTTGTGATGAACGGAATTATAACGTTTCCCGAATGTCACCCTGGGGGGGGACCACCTCAGTCGCTGGGGTGTGGATGGCGCAGCAGGAGCCTCTATGCTTAGGGTGGGGGGCGGGGGCTATTTTTGTCATAAACAGAGGTAGAAAGTGACACTAAACTGGGGGGGGGGCTAATCAACGCCTGGGAGGTGGGAGTCAGTAATGTGCCGTTTTAGGGAGTGTGTGTGTGTGTGTGTGTGTGTGTGTGTGTGTGTGTGTGTGTGTGTGTGTGTGTGTGCTGAAACATGAGTGTGCCTGTCATCCAAGTCACTTTTTCTTTTTTTTTTCCTCCTTTCCAAATATAGCCCTAAAAATGACAGGACATTTAGCGGGCGTGTGTTTGGGGATCGTCTTTGGAGCTTTGGACTTGGTCTCAGTGATCAGGACGCTTCAGAAATCTGATGTGAGTCTGTGACATCCTTCAGAATTACCCTGGCAGGGATATCGAGGAGGCCTGCCCTCCCGCCTGAACACAGGATGCAGGCGGGAGGGGATCATGCAGGGGAATGCTCGCACACACACACGCACACACGTACACACAGAGCTATGCATATATACACGCCGCAGTGCGCTCTCTCTGTAACATACACACACATGCCATACTGCTCTCTGACACATATGCACAGTCTGCAGTGCCCTCTTTCCCTTACACCTCACACGGACACAGTTTGCAGTGTTCTCTTGCTGACACACACACACACACACACACACACAGTCTGCACTGCTCACTCTCTCTGGCATACACACCTTGCAGTGTTTTTTTTTTTCTCTCTGACACAGCCTGCAGTGTGCTCTCCCTCTGACACACACACACACACACAGCCTGCAGTGCTCTCTCCCTCTGACACACACACACACACAGCCTGCAGTGCTCTCTCCCTCTGACACACACAGCCTGCAGTGCTCTCTCCCTCTGACACACACAGCCTGCAGTGCTCTCTCTCTCTGACACACACAGCCTGCAGCGCTCTCTCTCTCTCAACACACCCAGACACATCTTGCAGTGCTCTCACTGACGCACACGATGCTGTCATGCACATTGCATTGTGTGCAGCATCCAGTGTAAGGACAGTGAAAGGTACTCTGCGTATGGCTGCCCCCCCCCCCGCATCTGAGGTCTGTGGTTGTAAACAAATACCATATCCCCTGCAGCCACAGCCTGAGGCCTCCCCCCCCCTCCACAATTTACCCTTTAGCCAAACAGAAGGGAGCCCATCGGGGGGGGCAGAGGACCATAGTCGACCGGGATGTGCCCATGCACATATCAGCAGCAGGACTTTTTTAAGTTGGGGGGTAAAGAGAGAGCATAATTCATATAGAGTGGCCAGTATTATTAGCCAATGATATGTTTTGGGTCAATGAGTGACAGGGAAGGAAGCCAATGGGCTTTCAGTTAGGGCTGTGGAGTGGGGAGTCAGACCCGGTGATGTTAGTATTCCTCACCCCACATGCTTCGGATGAAGGAAACGAATCGATGGAGGATGTCAGGAATGATGGAGGAAAATTGTTGGACACTAACATGTTTATAATCATTGCGATCCATGAACCCTCAGCTGCCATGGTAATTGTGTCCATTTCTCATAGCAGCCGTGTGATATATTTGAGTCCCTGGGTTCAAAATGCTGACACACCCATTCCAACTCCCCCCCACCCCCACCCCTACAGAAGCAGTAGTCAGGCAGCACGAGATACTGACTGCACAGGTTGTAAAACATTTACTGATCCGAATTAATTACTAATTACTCACTCGGGGAATCCATAAAGATATGCTGTGCCAATTGAAAACAAAGTGTTATATTTTATGTTCTGAGTGGAAAACATCACAGTACAAGGGGCTGGGTGATCTCTCTCTTTAAAACAGCTGTACTCTTCCCAGGCATACATGGGGTCTGCACCCATCTTTTCGGTAAAACGGGCGACCATCCATCGGATCCATCACCCCGCCTCCCGAACAACCCAGTTCGGGATAAACGTGAAGTACCGAAAACTCCGTAGCATTTCTGCAACGCCAAGCCCGCATGCTTTATGCGCAGGCGTAATAAACACGCACCCTCGCAGACTGGGGCTCGCGGGTATTTTTTAAAGCTTAGTGTGTGACGTGGACGCAGGACCCTTATGAAAGAGCTGGTGGAGCGAGAGCAGTTAGAACCTCAGAGAAGGTTCATTTTTTTGGGTTGTGTGAATAAAAATCACTATTATGTTTCCCTCACCATGTGATAAAACTCATGCAGGGGAATCGAAAATAAAAATCACGTTATATTGTCATCTTGCTCTCAGCAGTGTACTTAACAGCGATAAACTGATAATACGTTAAATTAAATCACGCGTCCATTTTAGTGTACAGTACAATCTGGACAGCCTATTATTTCTGTCGCGACCTTGCCTTTTATACTCACAGATGAAAACAGATGCTTTTCTTAGACTTTTTTTATTCATCTTTTTATCTCTTTCCGAAATTAAAACGTGGGGTGGTCTGATATTTCTGGACGGAGCCGAAAATCTTGTATGGGCGTCCTAGTCTGATGTACGAGAACCTAATCATCACTGATTTATGTCTGCCTTCTTACTTTTATTTTTGTTTTACTGACGCTCCGTTTAAAAATGCTGGGAGTGGCACCGATGACCTATCCTCTCTGACCTTGTTGCTTAATTACGGCTTTATGGCGCATTGTTTCGCGCCAGTTGGCGGCCATCCCGCCGCTATGAACATCGCTGTCATCTTCACATTACGTTCGCGCTGAGGGAGAACCAGATCCTTTGAAATTGCTTTCACTGCACCAAATCGTCGCATAATGTGCCTAAAAACATTTGCCGAGTCTCTTGGAGTAAATCGGTAGTTTTTATTCATATTAACAACCTGGTGAAGTGTTTGTGGGGGAATATAAATCATAATATATACACATTAAAAGCAGCCTAAAATTGTTCTTTGTCTATTTGTCAAATTTTTTTGGTTAAGTGCCCTGAGTGGATTAGGTCCCTTTGACGGATTAAGATATATGTATTGCTGGCTTTTCATTCATTTTCTGGGTAAATGGTGGGTAATACTTCACAATTGATCCATCCATTCTCTCTGTTTGGAGGTGTGCAGTCTGTTTAAATTTTATAAATGCCTACACACATACACGGTGCAGTTGTTTCTTTATTCTTATTGGATTTACCCAGGCTCTCTCAAGTTGCTTACACAGCAGTTATTAAACATTTTGGTACATCCCCGTTCTCTGTGGGCGTTAACCGCACTTCCCCGAAGGATTTCACTTTGTTATTTGCCAGCCGTTCTGGTTTAACTTTGTCCTGTCCACAATGGCTCACCGCATTCCTTGCAGACTGAAACTGGTTTTCATCTATAATTTGCCCGAGTATAAAGATATTCCCCAGAAAGGCTCACGACTGCAAGGTGATGCATAGGATCTAAGACAATCAGCTGTAATTTGTGCAGAAGGGGCCGCTGCCAAAGTCCATTTGTTCCCTTTAAAGTTACAGTAAAAAGTATTGTTAACCTTAATGAAACCATAAATGGTCAAATTATACCATGGAGTAAAAAAATGTAGCTATCATTATGTATTTCACATAATAGAAAGTGAGAAGGTTATGTGAGGCAGCATGTGGTGGAAGGGAATGTGGCCGGGTTTGTGGAATCTCCTGAGCCTGCTTGGTTACTGGTCCCTGCAAACTGCTGCGGTCATGAAGCCCAGCTGGCCCTGACTGAAGAACGCTCCTTGGCAGGGTTTAAGCAGGGTCAGCTGGGTGAACACAGCAAGCGCTTAGGCAGTCATTCTTTGGAAGAAGGCTGGTGTATTAAGTTCATGCTTTCCAGCAGTACTTTAAAGAACCCATGTCTTCATTTAAGAGGTTGCTGGTAAAGTTCAGTTTGACTTCTGTCTGCTGACCAGGGCTTCTGTCAGTGACGAGCTTCAGCCCATAATCTGCCTCTGGATGCAAGACATTGTGTCGAAGTTCAAAGCATTGGGTAACACTTTATATGAATGTATATGAGTCTATGAAAACGTTCATAAGACATTTTATTGCATTCATAAAGCATTATAAACATCGATATAAATATGTTTAACAAGGCACAACACATTATAGTCATGTTTATTATGCATTATGAATGATTTATGAAGCTCTCGTCTATAATGCACTATAGATTCCTTCATAATGCAATAAAAGCATCCTTATTTCTTAAACTGACCATTATAAATTATTATGAAGGAATCTATAGTGTATTATAGATGAGAGTTCCATTGAAGACTATGAAGTATAATCGATGCCATAATGCCTTATAATTTTAAGCAGAAGATGCTGTAATGCTTTAATTTTATGCCGGCCATTATACTGCATTATGAAGGTATTATAAAGTATTTTAGATGACAGCTTTATGTAAATTATCAAACATTGTAGTGCAGGGTTAATATGGTGCCTTCGGTACAGAGCTGTTTGTATGGTCCTACACATGTACAGTACGTCACGTGTGTATATCAGATTTGTACTTAAATGCAAACGTGTGTATTATCAAACCGCTGTTGTCAGACGGAAACATGTAGCCTTTCACACAATCTTTCACATGTTGGAACACTAGATATACTTCTCAGCAGCATTGAACCCTCCAGTCGAACCTACAGTGATATACAATGATGAGGAATTTTTCATTCACCTGGGTGAGTGATTCATTTCAGGTAGGCGGCGATATTTCATTAAAAAAAAAAAAAAAAAAAAAAAAAGCGCCGACGTCACCATGCTGTGGACCGGAGACTTTTACTTTGATACGCTGTCGCCTGCACAAAAGTCTATTTATAAGACAGTTAGCGCCATGGTTTTGACAGTCTGAGATTCACTATAATTAGACACCGTTTACCTTATGCTTTGAAGTGCTGAGCGGCGTGTTAAGTTATTATAAGACTGTACAAATGGCTGCAGGTCTTATTACCATTGAGGATGCGCTTGTGCTCGTAGCTTTCGATAGGCTGCATCATGCACACCATTCTCTCAGTCGAGAGGGAGTACAGTATGCCTTGACCTTCAGGTAGCCTTTTCTATATGGTATTGCAGCAGTAGTTGTGCTGTAAGGACAAGCAGCCTTTGTATCGTTGCTATATTTTGATTTTCTTTGATGTACTTCCTGCCAGGGTAGACTTTGATTGCTATTCTGGTTGATCAGACCTAAAAAAGGGTCAGAGGTCTGACTCTTTCTGCTTCTCACATGCATCCGCTGCTTTCACTTGGACAGTAAAAGCTCTGCACGCATCAGTTGTGATTTGATTTGGGTTTGGGGCCGATTGTAGGATTTCTTTTAAGGTGGGCGGCATAAGAGGGGCCATAATTAACCAATGATATGCTTTGAATCTGTGAGTGACAGTGGTGGGACTCTCGGGCAGCCAATCAGCCTCCTGCTGGAGTCAGTGCCCCTGTGGCCCCGCCCCCTATGCACCCCTGCTTGGATTCCCCCCATGACTTTTTTTATCAGTGTGGGGCTGCCGTTTCACCTTCTCTTCTCTAGCCCTCGCAGGTGCTCCCGTTCTGCCTGCTCTCCAGGTGTCTCACTGCCTAGGGTCCTTCGCAAGGGTGACACTCAGCGCCTCCGTCTTTCCCAGCCTCGCTTTTTCATTCCATTTTTGTCATTCTGTTGAAACTGACACATTCGGCATGGCATCCAAACCTTTGAGCTCTCTGCACAAATCCAGTGGAGGTCTTTGCAGGGAGCCTGAGACCCTGTGGCTGTTCCACAAACTTGTTTACAGCCAAAAAATTGGGGCCGTGATCCTATTTTACCACCCAGACCTAATGAGTCCCTTGTCAAGGCGTATGTTCCGGGCAGAAGACCTTTTCTAGTTGTATTACTGCAGAATCACATGGACAATCTTTTTACATACATTTGTCTTTCTTAATCAATTCATCGCCATCCAAATCAATTTCGTCTACCCTGTCCCGCTGAAATCTAGGATGCAACCAACACAAAATGCATCTCAATTCAGTTTGCAGTAATAAATGTAAAAAATCTATCTGGCATGCCATCTATTACATATTATATAAGCTCTGTGATGGTCTGTTTTGGAAAGACTCTGATTTTTATTTAAACACAGACATATATAACGGCTGATCTATGAGCCAATAAGGTCTTAACAGAGGAATACAAATGAATACCTTATTGAGCTGTGGGAGAGGCAAATTACATCAGGGCATTCGTTTGGGGCTCCCTCACATAATTAAACAATATTTTCAAATCAGACCTCCTTGACAGCTTTGGGAAATGAATACAGTATTTGGGCTCAATTTGTGATATAATTTATTTTGGATAATGCATTGCTGGGTTCACTGGGGACCGGATTGTTCGTGGTTTGGGAATGACTAAATTATATGTGGAATTAGCATGCCGATGTCACCGTCTTTACCGGGACTCGGGTCACGTGGCCCGGACTTTGCCCAGTGCCGTTGGCGGTAGAGTGTGGAGGGAAAAGGAAGGGCATTTTCATTCCGGTCAGGCCGGGATAAATTTCCTTAAACGGCTTCCATTCTATTGCCCTGTAGAGTTCTGTAACCTTACCTATCTTGGATGGGCGATTTCATGTGAAGGGTACAGCATAACCAATCAGAACATTCCATATAGTGAACCGTCTTACCGCTTACTAGATAGCAGCGCATTGCGCGTGTAGGATAAGGTGACCCAAGGTTTGAAGCGGCTGGATTGTTATTTGGGGATATCTTTATCCAAGGGAATAGGGAGGAATTGAGTGGGACAGAATCGGAACATAGAAATGCGAAATTTCCACACCGCAGATCAGAGACGCCGTGAAAATACGGAAACACGTTTGTGTGTGAGGGTCAGCGGGGGGTGATTTTCTTTCAGGCCATAATTTATACAGAGGGGCGAACAATTATTAGCCGATGATATGTTTTGAATCGGTGAGTGACAGGGGAGGGGCACACTAGGGGCCAATCAACTTTCAGCTGGGGCCAGTGGAGCTGCCCCTTATATGCCCCTGAGGGTCGGACATAAAGAGAGTTAAATGAAGGAAGGAGATGTACATAAAGGAATGAAAAACAGCTGGAATACATCAAGCCAAGCAGTGATGGACACCTGACTTTCCCGCCTGACCTGCGCCTTTTTCTTTTTATGATTTCCTTCATTCAAAATTTATATTTTCATTATTTCTGCAATTATTGTTTGCAAAGGATACAAGCCAAGGGAACAGTCACCTTCCGGCTGCCCGCAAAAATCATAAAGAGGGCCGAGAGGGACCAGCATGCATTAATTCTTTATCCTCTTCTGAAGGACCGGTGAAGCAGGACTTACCTGAGTCAACAGCCCGACGCTGTTGTAACGAGGCTCCCCAGCCCTGCTGCCGCGCCCCTCGAGATGCCCGCTGCGGAGGCAATTTGCCAGTCCTTACGCCTGCGGCTTTACCGAACCCAGCTGAAGTTTGGAGTGGACAAACAGCCCTCGGTCACCCTGAACTTGGTTAAAATGTAGCATAGTCTAACCTCCCTTGGGGTTGAGATGTAATTAAAAAAAGTCTTATGAATAACCTAATTAACGAGTTATATGAATAACATAACCGTCGTCACACAAGTTAATAAAAGATTTTGAAGCTGTGGAATTCTCTCTCCATCCTGCACTGCAGACCTTCCGTAATTATAGATACAGACACAGTCTACATTGGTGCCTCTCTGCATCTTGACACCTCAAGATGCTGGTTTACTGTGTGTCTCTATGCGTGTGGCTGCTGTTGGCCGTTGTATATTTCCTGCCTATGTATGTGGGCGGGTCTGTCTGGTGCCTGCCCCATTCCTCTAAGTTGCATGTGTGTCATGCGTGCCAACAGCCAGCTAAAAAGTCAGCCTGTTTTTTTTTTTTTTTATTGCGCTCTCAATTTCTCATTGGCTCTGCCTGCCTTGTGTTTAAAACTGAAAATAGTGGCAATGACGTCTGACTGGAAGTCAGCTCTCCTGTTTGCTATTATCCGGCAATTCGAGCTTATGATAAAGACTGTGGTGGTGGTTGGGTGAATACATCGTGAGTGCCGAAGTTTGCGCGGGTGTTTTGTTGATTATGCTAATGAGCCGATCATGCTAATGGCAGTAGCTGACTCCCATGGAAAGAATCCGTGTTCATTTTTCTTGGCCGTCAGTGGCCCCTCTGTGCAGATTGTTGCCCTTGGTTTTGCTGCCTTCGCCCCGGTGGAACCGGCTTCAGGTGAAAATAAGCCGGATAGCTATCTAGCTGGATAGGTGTCTTCCTCCAAATGTCAGCAGGTCAATCCTTCGTCTTCGGGTTCCTCCTGTGTCCCAGCGTTCCTCGTCGTGTTGGTCTTTATTGCTCGGATTTAAGATCGACGGGGAGTAAGGTGACTTACTGATACGGCCCCAGCCTGCGGCTTCTTCGCTACGCCAGTAATCATCGCCGCTTGTGTGAAATCACCGGCTGGTTTTCCGCCGATACTGGCTTGGTACGTTGGAGGTATGCGCTTAGGCAAGTCGCTCTGTCTAAGGGCGTCTGCCAAATGCAGTAGATGTAAATGTATGCGCTATCATCCATTTCATTGTGTTGTGATGCAGAAAACGGTGAGCTTCGGCAAAATTTCTGTTAGAGTATCAAAGGTGGAAAGTCTCTCTCTTCATGGCGCCACTGGGATACAGTCGCTTCATCGTTGCATGTGACATTAGCATTAGCTAGCAAGTAGCGTCAGAAGATCGTAGCGAACTAGCCGGTTAGCCGAACATGCTGCTTCAGCATCTTCTGATTAAGGAATCCATTCATTTAATATTTAGTTTGGTGTCTGTTGCTGGCCAAAAGGGGCCCCCATGCCTTGCGGGGCTGGGCACACACATTTTGGTTCCACAGTGGAGTCGCTGCCAGCCTTGACGTCGCCCCCCCCCCCCCCCCCCCCCAGGCGGCACCGTGAACGGGGCGGTGGGGGCGCGTGCCGGCGAGGAGACAGAAAGGGGTCCCCCATTGCTCCCACGCGGACG
>JAODKE010000068.1:21429980-21440249 GCA_026779605.1 Mormyrus hasselquistii
CACTCTTTATAGGAAGAAAATACAAAAAAAAGTAATTTTTTTTCCAAAAAAAGCAATAAGGCTACCGGGAAGGCAAAGGATGAATATAGAGCCTAAAAGGGGTGGTGTGTTTTTGGGGGGGGGGGGGGGGAGAATCGATATGTGCACTTTGAATTGAGTAAAAATAAATATAATAGATGCGAAGTGGCATTCTGGAGCAGGCGAGACTGGGCTAATGTGAATGTTTGATGCATACAAAAGTCTGTTCGGCGTTACACTTTGTTTCAAAATGTCTCAAAGTCGGCTGATATAGAGAGAACTTCTAAACAGAATAACTATGGAGCATAAACAAATGCGAGGCAGCAGGACAGCATCGCATGCCCTTTGAAGAAACCTACCAGCAGAAAATCTTGAGCTGTAATACAGTTTGTGTGTGAAATTGATGATCAGCCATTGGGACTTTAGTCTTCCATTACTTTTGACTTCTGTAGGAGACACTGAGCGTTTATTAAAGACGGAAACCAGTTATGGATTTTCAGCCCCGAAAAGGCCCCCCAGTTCACATTCTGATCACGCCAGACCAACTCTCATCTGGAAAAACTGAGGAATGAATAAATGAAATGCAATTACAGCAGTTCAGCGACGGCCGTCAGGGGTGACAAAGTGTTCACCCTATAGCTATTTTTACAAGGCTTCAGACGACTGGAGAGCAGCATCGATAAAGGCCGAACGGCGATGCTGTTACCTTCTTAACCAAATAGTTTTCCAATCACAGGCGCTGCTGCATATTTGACATATCAAGCTGATATTTCCTGTGAAAATGACATCATTACGTCACCATAGACCCTTTTGCTTTAATCTAAATGCTAAAGTACTGTACATCTTAAACAAGGCAGCTGAGCGAAATGTAACAATAGTTCTGTAATCCCTACCTTGTTTCAAAAGCTCGTTATTTCAAACGAAAGAAAATGCCGTATCCCCTGACAACAGATTTTCCTAGCTGGTGTGAGGTCACGGCAAACACGGCCTTGTGATCATGTGGCGATGCCCCTCTGTTTGCCTTTGTATGGTCAGTGTAATATTTCCCTACGGCATCGCCGTGTCCATTAACGGACACTGTTTACACGGACTTGCTTAAAAGCACAGTGATTCCAGGTTTCGGCACTAAAAGCTAATGAAGGAGCGAAATATGTGAACAATCGTCCTGCTTAGAGTGTTGGTGCAGCATATGGATAATGTAAAAAAAAAAAAACGAATAGAGGTCGACTGGATTGTAGTCAAGAAGAAAGTTGTTTGGCAGCCAAATTCAGAAAATAAGGATAGTTTCTTTCAAGTGACGGAGGATGGGGGTGGGGGGGGGGCAGTTGGTCACAGACAAAAAAATTATCAGTGATGTCCAATTAAAAGGGAATCTGCAGATTTTACTGCGCCTGAGTCCGACCTAATCGTGTTTCCCATCAACTCTGCAGCAAAATTACACTTATAATCATATCAATAGTAACCATGACGACTGGCTTTGAGAACAGAATGGGGTTTTTTTTCCCAGTGTGTGTCATCACAATGTAGCTTTGATCTTCTTGTCTTAAAGCCCGCTCTTACGTTTTGTACGATTCAGTCACTGGGGCACTGTACAAGGGTGGCTGTCTGTGTTAGACAACTTTATGCGTGTTCCTGAACACCGGGGTGGAGGTGGGGGGGCGTTAATGACATCCCATTATGAGAGTGACATTTAGTTTACTCCAAAATATCTTCCACAGCATATGAAAATGGAAAAAAAAACAATTACTTACAGTGATTAAAAAAAAGTTTTTGATATTTCTATTTTTGGTGTCAAGTAAAATAAAATGCAAATTGTTTTATATATTTTCAGGAATAACAGCACTACGGCCTTTGACTTGGATTGCCTGTTCAACGCTTCTTGTGTTTAGTGTTGAATTTTACCTTGACTCTTTTGGGCACTTAAGCTGCCCTCCTACGACACTATGGTGCTGTCAATCAAACTTTTTCTGGGAGGGGAGAGTTTGCCGTCTTTGCTTTTGTGCAGTTGGTTTATTTTCCTCTTAACCTCCCTCCCCCGCCGGCTTACGATAAAAGCTCCTGTTGACCTTGTACTCTGTGACCTGCTCGGGGCCTGTATCATGAAGCCGGATAACTCCTCGCATGTAAGGTAGCCCAGGTCCATTTAAAGGACTTTACCTTCATTCACTTACATTTAGCCTGGACTACCTTAAGTCTGACAAGTTATCAGGCTAAGTAAGAAATCCTGCCTTGTGATACAAGTCCCAGGACTGAACGGGTGGTTGTTGTTATAGTGGCTGTGACCAGGACGAGTGGTTTGAAAATGTATGGATGTTTGTTAATTGGGTTTTTAATACCACCACCCCCCCCCCCCCAACAGTGGATAGGAGAGGTATCACAAAAGGTGTCTGAACAGATTAAAATACCAGTGATGATGTCATAACTGCAACATGTAAATGTTTTCTTGACATTATGTTATGAACATATTAATAATGATGCTTTATTGGTCCCTGTGGGGAAATTCTCTTTACATCAACCCCGACTTGCTCTCTGTAGGTGAGAGTAAGCTGGCTGTGAAGGGCCTTGCTCAAGGACCCTCAGGCCAGGTTCGAACCCGCGACCTTCCGGTCACAGGCACAGAGGCTTAGCCCACTGAGCCGCACGTTGTCTCCAATTATTACACGCTGGCCCCTAATTAAACCTACCCAGGTGACTTCCAAACCCACGCATTATAAATGTGAATTGATATAGACAAGATGTAGACAATACACGAAAGAGTAAACTAGTTATAAAAGTAAACACGTACCGAGGTAGTCGAAGTCTAAAAGATTTTTGTAACCTTTCTTTAAGTAAATTCTGAAGACCGAATCTCTCCAAATTACAGCCCCCCCGCCCGCCATATGGCAGACTGTTTGTCGTCGTAAAATGAAAAGCACAACAGCTTGAGACAAGAAACAAGCTGATCGGCCTGAAATTCACCTACAGAATCCAGATAAAGGCTTAACGGAAGGGCGGCTAAGGCGCGGTAAAGCCGTCGCTCAGCCAGGCCGGTCACTGCCGGCTGCACAATTAGAGGGTTTGTGTAGTACAGGGCCGGCGGGTATGCGGGATCTCGCTTTAACTCCCTAAAAATATTACTAATTAGAGGAGTGATTAGCCAAAGAGTCCTGACACCTGGGTTTGAACAGCTGACCTAAAGGTTCTCCCAAAAACCTGCACACACACACTGGCCCTTTGCAGATAAGTTTGCCCACCCCTGGTGTAGCACAAGCAGCGAACCGCACAGCTTAAGACAGACATCCTTCTGATAGGACGCAACAGCTCAACGGGATTTGAGCCGTCGTGCCACTGGTGTAGGTCATTCAGACAATGTCCTCGTCCTCCTGATATCTGTGGCGGGCTTCAATCCATAATTTTTTCTTTAAAACATATAAATATGCCACTCATTTGCTCTCATGACCACTCTTAATGCCGTGTCCAGACTCCAGATGCGCTACACATGGCCTCCGTGCGCCAGGTTAAGATTAAAGCCTTCGGCGCCTTGGAAAGCGGATTTGCGGCCGGATCCACGCTGAGGGATTCCGGGAATCGGTCGGGAGAAAGATGGCTTTGCGTCACCCCGGAGTTCAGGATCAGGTTGCCTCTGCCCCGTGCTTTTCTGTGCTTTTTCTCCGCAGTATTAATTTATAAAATTTATTTTATGCATGAGGTGAATTACCCGGGTTACACTGAAGAAGTTGGAATCCGAAAGCCCTCCACCGCTTTTATTTTAACAGGTTAAGTTTATTTTGCAGACCGACAAATACGATGGAAGCTAAAACTGTAATCGGCACGATGGTGATGCACGGCGGTGGAGGTCTGCGATCGGTCTCCTCCCCCCAGCCGGTATGGCTGCAATGCATCATTTAAATAAGCCTGGGCTCGCTTTCCTCACTTAACTTCCGTGCCCCCATTTAAAATAGACCTATATTAAACAAAATACCACATTTCACATGACGACATTTCAGTGAGCGGAGCTACTCGCCGTTTACATGCTGTTGTGGAAGGATTACGAGCTTAGTGTGCTTTTTTTTTTTTTTTTTTTGTATCCCCGCCCGCTGCAAACTTTGAAAACGGCATTTTAGTGTACGTCAAATATATTAAAAGATTAATGAGGGTACTCATTTTTAGCTTAATATTTTAATTTTTAAGAGTGAGTCATAATCATTTGTATCCCACGGATATTCAGAATGGGATTTAAATATTTAACATCGGAAACAGTTTCTAAAACCGTTTAGTCACGTAGCCTATAGAATCGAATTTAATACCTAGATTTACACTGTGCATGGGAGATGAAACCAAGCAAGAACAAAACCTCCGTTTCTCCAGAGGCTATTTAGCATTTCTTTTGTGCAAAAAGTTTACTTTGAATTAATGGAAAACTGTATCTGATGCCAATTTTTTTATATAAAAAAGCTTTATTGGTTAAGGTGTCAGTTTTAGTCGAGTCACGTTCTGCTTTGCTGGCGAATATGAATCAAACACTTCAATATCAGCGTTTGCTCATTAGAAATCAGCAATTTCACTGTTACGACGTCATCCTTTGTTTGAGCACAATCCATGGCCGGTGACTTTAATATGTTTAGTGCTCATTTTAGCTGAATGTCGTTATGATGAGAACCTAAACATCAAAAAAAATTCAGAGACACTAATAAATGGTGATGATTACCATGCAGGACATCTCGCATATCTGTTGGCAAGCGCCTCTTTCCTTCTCTCTCTCTCACACACACCAGAGCGAAGAATTAATTTAATTAAAACTATATCTTTTAATGATCTCTTTGAAATCCATTTGCGGTTGGGTCGTCAAATTCGCAGATGAATATGGAGCTTAATGACAGAAAGGGAGACGGTACCCAAACAGAGATGTGCGTTTCTGATGAGACTTACAAAATGTGTCGTATTTGAAACAGGAACTGGTTATAACAAAGTGTTCTGCTTGCCAGTAGCTTTTCTAATATATCTTTTTAATGATATGATTAACATATTCCATTTCATTTGGAAGTACTGTGAAATATCTTCTGTTGGAAATCTGTGATATTAATATTTCTTAATTCTGTTATATTGCTATCTGACCAAACAATACACACAACATGCGTAGTTTGAGCCCTTCATTGATCCATCCATCTTTTCACTGCTCCTTCTTAGTCCGGCTTGTTTGTTTCTATGAATGTTTTTCTGAAGCGTGAAGGTCATCACTGGTTGCAGATTAACTAGAAGTTCTTGCAGTTGGCACTTGACAGGCTGACAAGGATTATCCTTGACTCTCTAATCCAATCCGGCTTTTGAAATGAAATGTCAATTCTAACAGGTAACCCTGCGCTGCTTTGACGGAAGGTGGCGACTTCAGTCAGTCATCCTCGCAGATATGTTGCCCCTTTTCCTCTCCCTTTGAGTTTTGAAGGATGGTATTTGTTTATTAGTGTTGTTATTCTGTTTCTCTAAATGTGGCACCTGCCTGTTCACTTCTGACCTGGGAAGGTTCGCAGATGGCCGGTCCGACCCGATTCTCGTCCACCGTCCTTGGAAAGGGACCGTTCTGAATAAGCCAGACTGCTCTGGATCTCACTGTGCGTGCTGCACGGCTCTCGTGTAGTTTCCACATAACCACACAAGCAATTGAGCATCAAATTTCTAAAAAACTCACTCAGTCCATGTTTTTTTTTTTTTTTTCTTGTTGTTGTTGTTGTTGTTGCTGTTATTTAATTTCTTTTTAAGATGAGATCTCCAGTGACCTGTATTGTTACTGTACTGAGAACCAAAACTCACTCAGTCCTCCTGAAATCCAATGAAGAGCTTTCTCTAAATTCTTCAAACGTCCAGAAACGTTCTTAGAAGTGTGGCCCGTGGACTGAGTGAGCTTTGTTAATATGCTCTTCATTAGGTTCTCAAGTCCGTGCTGCTGTCTGGCTCACAATGGTGAGAGTAAATTTACCTCGCGATTCCGCCCCTCCAGCCACTCGTTGCTTTTGACGGTCGCACCAATTGGGGCTCCGGCCGGGGATTAACCCTCCCCGCCGTGTTCTGCTGCAGTTGGGCGGCTGACAGTCGACCGCGAAGCCGCGAGTAAACCAGACGCGTGCGTATTCAGGTTCCGCCGCCAGGCCCACGCTCTGGGGCGTGAACCCCATCGGCCCCGTCGGTCGAGTAAGCCGCCGCTAACGTCCGTGCCCAACCGAGCTGGCGGCTTTTTCCCCCCCCCCCCCCCCCGCCGGCCCGTGGCCTGGCAGCCGATCCCTTTCCGCGGCTGATTTGCGGCCCGCTTCGGCCTAATTAATTTTTTGGCGAGCTCCTGCTCTCGTCCTGCTTCCATCTCGTGCTCGCGGCTCTCGGTGGCAGGATCTGAGTCTGCGGTTTGTTCTTGATCACGTGATGCTTTGCACGTTTCCCCAACTTTATAGAAGAAGTACGTCTTTGACGTCCTGTGTGCCGCAGATGTGTCTGTGATACTCTCGCAGCTCTTGGGTAATGTCGAGGCCATCGTTTCGCTGTAAGCTTCTCTCTCTCTCTCTCTCTCTCTCCTGGCACCAAGGCTGGCCAGCTGCCATCCAATCCTCTTGTTTTTTTTCCACTTTCTTCGGTTTTTAATCTGTCCCTCAGACAGCTCGTCTGCCGAATGCTCATGTTTAATGCCGGCGTTAGCGGCTATTTTAGCGCACAGCCGTTAATCTCACGATCTTTGGTGAGATTTTGTGATTAGGCCTAATCTGGCCAGTGATCGTTGACCATCCTGGGTCTCTAGGCTTTACTTCAGTGTCAGATTTTTTTTCGGGGTCTTTTCATTGTCGGGGGCCATGTAAATGTCTGCTTGCCGCTTCGCCGTCTTTCTGGTCGTTCTGGTGACCTTTGACATTTGACCTGTTTGTCAGAAGGGGGCGAGGCACAGCCTTCGCCTGATGGGGATGAAGCCTTCATAAACTGCCCCAAATGGCATTTTGCAGGCAGCAGGGGGTGCTGCTGCGTCCACATCCCCTCCCTGCACCATACCCTGTTAAAATATGCGCAAGGAAACATGCTGGTTCTGAATCTTACCTGCTAGCCTGCTACTGTACACATCCCATGATGCAATCTGCGGTATGTACGCACCTGGTAGCACTTAGGGGGTTGTTTTGGGGGGCGCAGAGCGGCTAATGCCGTGCCTCCAATACAAAGCAGCGTAAAATTAAACAGCAGGACAGTCCCCTAACCGCCAAAGCTCCTCTCGTCCTTATTTTAAAGTGAAATCTTTGAACCGATGAGCACCGGGCATGAGGGTCAAAACCACGATGAACAAAACACGGCGGGTGCAGCGAGAAAGGTTGGGGAGAGGGAGAGCTCAGGTGTGTGTCCACATTAAGACGTGGCAGCTGGGCGACCGGAGCAAACGGCCGCTTTCCAGAACTGCCCCCCCCCCCCCCAAACCACCACCGTGCAACAATTTACACGTAAACACCTCGACCACGTGCTCTTGTTCTGATGAATCGTATTTGAGAGGTATTTACATCTCTCCGTCCTTTTCACTCATCATGGATATAATCTCATTTTCTTTTCTTCTCTATTCCTCCCTCTCTTTCTCTGTCTCTCTGAGCAAGCAATGCAGCAGCTTTCCAGTACCACGGGGGTGGGGTGGGGGGGGGGTATGTGCCGTTTGAGTGACTTCCGTATTGTTATTCAAGCACTACTGCGTTTACAAAATAGCAGGCTCCCACTTACACCTGTTTCCTACGGTTCCGCTCCTCTGGATTGTGCCTGGAATGGTAAGGTGGACCAATCCTGAGCCAGCAGGCATTTTCAGCTTCAAACGGTTTAAATCTGACACCGTATGTCGAGCTCGGCCAAGGTTGCGTGCCGACCTCCGTCATTACACCTCACCGCTGGCGCTTGAGTTTGTTTTTGTTTGTGTTTTTATTTTCTTCGTCTGTTTGAATTTGTTTATTTGTAGGGTATCTGGACCAGAGAACACAGCAGTATCGGTGAAATTCCCAAACAGCAAAAACTGGTCGTTGATTAGTTCAACCTAACTGATTATTTTAATTGGGGGAAAAAAAAAATGTTAGAATCGATTCTACCTGAGCGAAGCCGGACAAAAAAAGTATTTGTGGCTTCGGGGAGCAGGAGCAGGAAGACGATGACAGCAACATCACAGATTAAGCCCCTGCAGCAGAAATAAGCCCTTCAAATGAGATTGAATCTCCGCCAGAAGCAGGGGGCGTCTGGGGGGGGTCAATTGGTTTGTGTGTACTGTGAGATAAAACGCCGCAGGGGCCCAGTATGTTTGAGGGAGGTGTCGTTAGCACTCGAAATCAGGCCTTGAGGTGTGGATTCAGTCACTGGAGCTTCTCACCGTTCCCCTGATACTTTGTCAATCGTAGCGATTATCTTAGGATCTCAAAAACAATCATTACGGTGTTACTTAATTTTGAAATCATCATTGCTATCTGGCCACAGGAAAGCAGGTGACGTTTGTTAGACGTTTGTTGGAGGTTTATTTATTAACTCTCAGCTCACATCAAAATTTGAATACTTTTTAGTGCCGCAAAATTGATTCTGACTGCTTGGTCCAAAATTTGATTTCTGCCTTTGATGGATTCAGACGTGAAATTTATTGCATTCCGCGTGACCTTTTTAAATAATTGTGTTTAGGTTGTGTGTACAACGAAGGTCACATGGGTTGCCACCGCCTGACCGGCAGAATCAGATGACCATGGCACGGTAATCAGTGTTTTAACAAAGGTGAACACGGATTTTTTGAAGATCATTTCAGCTCAATTGAAGTATTAGACAGCTGCAATATTTACCGAAAGTCATTCTCAGCCTGAGCGATGGCTGGAGGTCTGTATGTTTAATATACACCTCGAGAGTCATTTCTGTGTTGATGGTCTTGTTTAGCAATTCACAACATCAGTGGATTCAGTAATAGTATATTTAGCAGGTGCCAGATTGCAGATTGAGTGCGTTTGTATGTGTGAGCTGAAATTTTCCTCAATAACAGGTCATTTATATTTGTATTGCAGGCCATGCTGATTATCATGGGTAATTTCCCTCCCACGGAGCTGTAAAGTGACCACACGCATCGCATTTCTGACTTGTGAACCATGATCTCACATAAGTACCGCACGCAATACAATCGTTATTGGATTTTGCCTCCAAAACCAGCAAGTGCTTAACCACCTCCTGTATCCCTGCAGAGTCCCTGTAGGTCAGATGAGGAGAGGATAACTCACTTTCCCGTGAGGCTGATAACCTTTTATCTTAGATCTTATTTGGGAATTATTTTATGGCTATTCCCGGTGAAAACATAAAACGAAGATGGAGTTAAGTGGTCACGGGACACCTAGAGGACGAGACCGTCGTCTGGGTGACGGAGCGATGCGTGTGACATGCTCAGAGGGGACCGAGACATTACTGGGGCCGCAGCAGGTAGGTACGTGGCGCTGATGGGTTCGAGGGCGAGGTCCCCCGTTCATCCATCATACAGACAGGAGCTGCCTCGGGGGGGGGGCGTCCGATGCCCTGCCTGACTGCAAATCGGGGGGCACCTACACGCGCCTGGAGGACAGAGAGTATGGGATGGCGTATTTGCGCTGGCAAGAACACGGAATAAACACGCCAACAAAAAAAGCACACATTCACACAGCATTTCCTACCTGTTTGTGTCATGCGGTGTCAAAGCAAATCTGAGCCTGAGGTCACTGTGTTACTGTCCCTCTGTGGTCCTTTGAGGGACTTAAGCAGGAATGAAAGCCGTTTCGGGGGAAGAGCAGATCCATCCATCCGTCTTGTGCGCACTTATCCTGCTCAGAGTCACAAGGGAAGGAAGGTTCAATGCCCGAAAAACTAAACGGCGAGATTGATATTGCATCTAAATGTCAAGTGGCTTTCTCTGCGTGCCGCATTAAGTCCCCGCTTCTTACGAGGTGTCCGGTCGATTGGCTACTGTACCACCGCTTCCCTCGCGGTTCAGAGAGGGTGGGTGTGTTATCGTCACCCATGGAAGGTACCGGAGCGTGTCGGAGTCTGCTTTTCCGTCGGGGGCCCGTGAGGGTGTGGCAGAGTGGGCAGTCACCCACAGACCTGAAAACGCACCAGCCTCACGTTAAATACCTAGTAAAAATCAGTCGAAACAACACTAACCTCGTCACCGTGAAATTAGGCTTTCATACTCCTTTCCTGTAGGGGTAGTTTGGGTGATTAATGTTAATATCTTTATTTTCGGGGGGGGGGGGGGGGGGGCTTCTCATTTTTTTTTTTTAT
>JAODKE010000068.1:21476231-21489975 GCA_026779605.1 Mormyrus hasselquistii
GGGGGGCTGTGTGGTTTTGTTTTGAGGAAGAGGGCGGGATGGGAGGCGCGGGTCTTTTTTTTTACATCTGGGGCCCCCCCCCCCCCCCCCCCCCCGCAACAGTCTGACATCAGCGAACTCTCTGCCTGCCTGGCCTCGATAGCACCTGCCGCGGGGGAGGGTGATCGTTTACGTGACCTCATTACAATGGCAGCATCACCTTCAGACGGGTGTGTGCCGCAGGTCTCTGGACACCGTCTCTGGGTTCTGGGAAATAACTGGAATTCCTCACCAGTAAAGTGTCACTTTGAATGAGTTCGTATAGCTTGTGACGCCACATCCATGGCTATTCCTGCTCGTCCCGGTGAGACTGGAGCCCATCCCAGGAAGCAGGGCGCCTTGAAACTGCGGCACCTTTCAAATCCGACAAGTTATCCACCTGAGCGAGAAATCTGGCTTCGTGGTACGGGCCGCTGCAGTAATGCAGTAATTGTTTTGAATGGTTAAATCATGGTACTTCCTGCCTTGTCCATTGACGGAAGCAGCTAGTAGTTCTGGGGCAAACTGCATCCTCCGCAGGATTGTATTCCATGCAAGAGATTCAGAAACGGCCGTCCGGGTTTCACGTTCCCTGGCGGCTGCCTTCTGCTTGGGGGAAGATAACGTGCCGGGCGAAACCATGTCACGGAATGCGGTGGCGGGGGATTTTTAGCATTAAGAAGCATCTGCGAGGCCCATTTGCGCTTATCTGGGTACGTCGGTGCTCCCCGTGGTCTCACATCAAGTCCAGCGGGCCACTGTTGAGTTATTCAGGGGGAGATCGGGGGAAGATACCATCTGTACATGTTTGCTTTGCTTGTCTCTTCCTGGGAGTTTGGACCATGCCCGAGCCCCCCACCCCGATGCCACGTTATCTTGGTCCGTCGCAGGGGGGCTGAACAGCCCCGGCGATAAGGAGACCCTGACACGGGCCGTTGGTCTTGGGAAGATGGTTAACGCGAGAGCTGCCAGGAATGTCAAGAGTCAGGATGCGTTTCACCTGCGTCGGTCAAACTGAGCACCTTCTGCAGATAAGCACGTTGTGGACGGAGGATTCAGGTCTTCAATCTGATGATCATGTGGTTTGGGGTCATGCTGTACCCCTTCCCCTGCCGATCCATGATTCTGTGCAGTTACATTCATGCATAGGAGCAACACAGATGCCAGGGTAAACCTGCCGCATGGATTAATGTAGGGAATCTCAAGAGTTTGCCTCAGCACATATGACCTGCGCATAACACTGTAGATTTTTATTGCAGCGCTTATTGCGCTGGAGTTATTGTATTGCAGGTGCACTGACTGCAGTTAGAGCATTTTTCACCACATGAGCTCATGTTATGTTTGTGGAATAATGCAGGTAACATTTTACAGCTTTGGACCAATTTTGCATTTTGCTGTAATTATTCTAATTTCACATTGCAGACTTTTTACTTGTTTGTTGTTCTAAAGCGGTTGTGTTTGTGTAGAATGGAAATGCGCTGTGATTGGCCAACTCCGCCCCCCCCTCCACTCGGGCTGTGATTGGCTGGGCGCCTGATCTTGGTGCCGAGTAAGCGGCGCGATCCATACGTCTGCGGCGCTGTCCAGCGACGGCCCAGACCAAGCCACAAAGTCCACGCGTCGCTCCGGATCAGCCGAGACGTCCGTGTCGATCCAGAGAACATTTAGCCAAATCCTCCGCACGCCGCTCGGAATTCGGGGAGCGAAATAATAGCCGCATCTGCCAGGGATCATTGATTGTGAGCTTGCTGTGAATACCAATGAGGTGGCATTAAACCAGAATGAGAAGTGCCGGTGTGCTGCTCGCTGTTCCAAACGCACCACAGGGAGGCCGACAGAGGCGTATTGGATATTCCAAGTGGTAGCTTTTATGACTGCAAGGAAAAATCTATTAGGAGCGCAGAGATCCTGCTTACATGACCTGGTCATGCTGAGTCTGAGAAGGTCTTTCAGATCCAGATTGAACCACAGATACACAATGAGTGCTCTGACGGTCATCTGCTATCTAATCTCTATAACGCTTATTATTTTTCTCCTGGAGGACTGCTAGTGTTGCCATAGCAACGCTGCAACAATAACAATGCGAGGTGCCATTTCTCCCCAGCTCAATTAATTAGGCTGGCTTGTTTATTAATTAAATGCGGGTTTGCATTTTGACGCTCGTGACAATCGTCCGTCCCGAACTCTTTGTTAAAATGAAGTGTGCTGCATGTTTTCTCTTGCTGTTAAAAAGGGACCCCTGTCATTTTCTAATTTCCATTAGCTTAATTTGCCTCTTAAAGGATTCCTGACGGAAGATTAATTTGTGGTTTAATTAGCCGAACAGCTGAGGTAGACCCTTGATTTCATTTAATTTGATAACCTGGTAAAAGTTTAACATTTGTCATTGTACCAAACCTCCAGTGAAAATAAGAGAATGATCTTGGTTTTAAAAGCCGATTCCTTTAAATGAACTCAGACGTTTGGGCGATGCTTTCCATTAACTACACCATCATAATGCATGTATAGAACATTCATAAGCAGCATCATACTGTAGCACTCATAAATCTTAACAGCTTTAATATACATTAATAACAAACATTTTAAATATGTGGCCATACAGTATATGGACACCTGGAACTTTGACATCCCAGCCTAAAGTTGGTCCACCTTTGCAGCTATACCAGCTGGCACTCTTATGTGAAGGCTTTCCAGAAGGTTTTGGAGTGTGTCTGTGGGAATTTTTGCCTATTAATCCCAAAGAGCGTTTGTGAGGTGAGGCACTGATGTTGGACGTGAAGACCTGGCTCACAATCTCTGTTTTAGCTCATCCCAAAGGTGTTTCATGGGGTTGAAATCAGGACGCTGTGCGGCCAGTCAAGTTCATACCATATGACTACCAAGACATTTTTGGGCAAGTCTATGCTTCTAACTTTGTGGGAACAGTTTGGGGAAGATCCTTTACTGTTCCAGCATGACTGCGCCCCAGCGCACAGAGCAAGGTCCATAAAGACAGGATCGGCTGAGTTTGGTGTGAAATAATTTATGAACGTTCTATTAAGGCATAACGAGAAGGTGAAGTTACTGTAAAGTGTTACCAGCGTTTGTAATGCATAGCATTCAATGCAATAGGGGACAGTTTTATGGGGGGTGTATTTATGGGGGTGGGGGGTGAACAAAGCCAAATTAGATATTGGGGTGCAGACACTCCCTGGATTCCTGTACCCATGATAGTGTTGCATAGCTAGTGCGACCGAGATGAGCAGTACTAGCGGATTGATAAACCGTTTTCTAAAGAGCTAAATATACATGCGGGGCACCGTAGAGAAATGTGCTTAATTAGTGAGCTGAGATGCTTATTTTAATGCGAATAAGAACAACCGCGCAGTACAGTTTGACTCTGTTGGATTTGTTTAATCTGTGATCATCCGACTTGCAAAAGTCCCGCATCACCAGTGATCTGGTGTAAATAAATCGGGAGTGTTACCCCCCATGGTTACCGAGGGGGGGGGCCCAGAGAGGGCTTGACATCACGGGTAGCTTCCCACGACAGCAGCACATCCCCCAAACCCCCCCTCAGTTTCTCCGCTCAGTCTCCCCTTTCTCAGTGCTCGATGTGCTCGGAACACGCTTTCAATAATAGAATCTCTCCAGGACGGACTTCGAAAGGAGCGTCTGACAACGTTTCCCGCCTGTTTGAGGCGGTGATAGCGCCCCCTCCCCCACACACACACACACACACACACTCACAGGTAAATCTCACACTTGCCATTCTTGGGGGCGGACAGGTGGTGTGAAACTTGCCGCAGGTCTGACTCAGCGTACGCTTGTAGGAAGGCAGAGGAGTTTGGATGTGAGGGTTCCCTATGTGCGTCAGAGGAGAGCGGGTGAGAGGGAGCTCCGCCGAGATCGCCGTGAAAGCGGGACGCCGTTCCTGATCTGATTAGATTTAGCGCAGACTTGCCGGGGATTCGGCTGAAGGGCTTCTTCCTCTTCGCTCACACTTTACGTTAATATGGGGCTTCGGTGTGAGAACTCGCTGTTCTCGCTGACCTCCAGGTACGATCCACAGGCGCTTTTAGCCGCTGCCCTCAGCTCATGACCCTCCATCTTTCATCACTAAATTGGACGAAATTCCAAGGGACCTTCTCCAAAAAAAGGGAGCTTCCCGCCTCCGACCTGTCACACGCCACGGGGCCCGTGACACGCCCGCTGACGCAGTGCTGTCAGAAAGAGCGGCCCCCGCCTCAGAGAGAGGGGGGTGCCTGTGTGGGTGCGGGGGGGTTTCCCAAGGGGAAGCGGAGGCCGTGATTTGTCTGAGAAGGATGGGGACTGAAAGTATCATACGGACCACAGGAGCACGTCGCCCACGCGGCGGTGAGAGGCCGCAGCGGGAACCAGACGTTCAGGCCTTCCTGATCTGTGCTGCAATCCATACACTTTTCTCTGAACGCGGCGCCATGTTCGTCACTCCCGCTTCAGCGTTTGCAGAGAAACCAGCCCTCTGCTGGTCGGAACCTGAGAACGGCGCGGCAATATGTTGATGTATATAGGGATGGTGCCGCAGGGGCACTGAACCCCAACTGAAAGCCGATTGGCCCTTTCCCCTGTCAATTACCAATTCAAAACAAATCATTGGTTAATGACAGAGTAGGCCCCTCTGTATGAATATTGGCCCTTCTTATGCCCCCCACCTTAAAAAGAAAATTCTAGAATCGCCCTTTTATGGAGATCAGTAGTCCTGACGGAGGTTTTAAATGTGGGCTGTATGCTCTCTGGGGCGGCCTCAACCGTGTCGCGTCGAGAGACAGTGATGGAGCACGACCCATGTGCACTGTGCTGAGAGACAGCACTCTCTCCCATGCCAGCATTTACATTTATCTGATTTCAGGAATATTCCACTTGTAGTGCTGACAGGCCCCTGAACGCAGTTGTCTGTTTATGCGCTGGGTTTGAATAATGAAATATAAATGACATTGCATTTTAAAGTAAAATTGACCCGCTCGCTGCTGATGGCCGGACTAATGTGGCACGGGGACGTAAAATATGGCATTTATATTTGGCACAGCTCAGCACTTTCATGCTTCCTGAGCTCGAGACGGCGAGATTAATGAAATTCACTGGGACGAGATTAAACCTTTACAGCTGTATTTTCTCCACAGCAGGAGGTGTCACTGCTCCTGTGTGATTGGTATGAATATTTTTTTGTTCCTGGAAAGAACGTTGTTCTGGTTTCCCAGCTCTAACGTTCATCCATCCGTCTTCCAACTGTTTATCCAGTAGACAGTGGTGAAGATCCCTGGAGACCATGTGAGGAAACACAGGGCGCAAGGTGGGGGGGGGGACACCTTGGATGGGATGCCAGTCCATCGCAGGGCGCGCTCACATGCACAGACACGGACACTGTATAAGAACCTTTCGAGATGATGACACACCTACCTCCATGTTTTTGGACTGTGCAAGGAAACACTACAGAGAGGCAGGAATTAAGCCTTCAAACCTGGTGGTATGTGGGCAAGATTCAAGCCCCCAAACCTTGTGGTGTGAGGGGAGGATTCAACCCCATAACCTAGTGGTGTGAGTGCAGGATTCAAACTGCCAAACCTGGTGGTATAAGGGCAAGATTCAACCCCATAACCTGGTGGTGTGAGGGCTGGATTCAAACCGCCAAACCTGGTGGTATAAGGGCAGGATTCAAACTGCCAAACCTGGTGGTATAAGGGCAAGATTCAACCCCATAACCTGGTGGTGTGAGGGCAGGATTCAAACCCCCAAAGCTGGAGGTGTGAATGTACATTCCAACCCGCAAATCTGTAGGTGTGAGAGCACAGCATCACCCACTGAGCCAACCCTGCATGCTCAGCTTACACACCAAAGAGTAAATGGTGCAGTTTCTTAAGGATTGTTTAACATCATTTTCTCCTGCATTGGCTCAGCAGTCAGCATCTAAACACCATGATGATGCAGGTCCCTGAATGACTATTAGGGATCAGAGCAGGGACCACGGCAGCATCATAAAAAGAAGCTGCACAGAACACGGGATGCTAATACAATAAAGGCAGCCCCATAAAAAAGGCGAGTGAAAAAACGTCCCTCCCTTGGTGTCACCAAAGAGAGAGGCGACGCCCCCGTACCCGCGCCGCTACGACAAAGGGATGCGTGACGCGCGGTATCGGAGAGCGTAGCGGCTCGCGCTCCACACATAATAAAGGGCGCCTTTACAACGTAGCTGGCGTCAGCACCGGGGGGGGAGGGGGGACGCCTCTCAGCGTGACTGGTGCAGCGCAACTTATATAAATCTGTGCCCCCCCCCGCTGTTATTTGGTTTAATTAACCCTTTCCAGGCTCACATTTACTTTCGGGTCATTCTGAAACTGAGTGCGGTTTGCATTTATTGATCCTGAGCTCTGAGCACAAGCGTGCATTTTCGATCTGATACTTTTCTTAATCTTGGGGTGGGGCTATTCCTATTTTATGTGATTTATTTTATGCAGTTAGCTAACTCTGTGAGGATGATTCGGCCCCAATGCATTCTGGGTAATGACCAGACGCCCCCTGCAGTCTCCCCGGGCCATATCCCCTACCTGTTAAACCCCGCCCCTGCCCGGGGCAGCTCGATGCAGCCAGGAGCAGGATGGCGGCTTTGGGCCGCCCAGAGTGCACCGAGAGCCAGCCCCGCCCCCCCAGTCACGTCCGGTGCACATGGCCGCACGGCCGGTCCGTCTGTTTGGTTTCAGCGCTTATGATTAGAGGTCGCGTGAGTCCGGTGAGGGCGGGCAGGAGGACGGACGGGGCGGGGGGGGTTAATCTGGCACGGGTGGCTGCAAAGCCAAATCAAGCTGAGATGCTGGCGGTCACTCGGGTCACCGGCACCGACACGCCGCCCTCGGCCGGCTCGGCACACGAGCGCCGCTTCGAGCAGTAGACACCCTGCTTACGGGCCGCGTGACACGGACTGGAGGTGTGGGGGCTGCAAACGTGACATTCCGCTCTGGTCCATTGCCACGTTTGGTAATTTGTGTTCTGCTGATGCATCTATACCATGACATTTTTTAAGTACAAAACCATTCGGTCAAAACCTTTAAAAACGTGTATCGCGGCGTTTATGTGTTTAAAGATATTCCTTATTTCCCACTACTGCAAATTAAGAATAAACCTCCTTATGATGATGATTATTATGTGTCACTGGGTGACTTTGATTAGTGGGAACACGGCTGCCTCGCACCTTCCGAATCGATCAGGGCCGGATCTGCCTGCCAGTGGTTTGTACGTTTCCCCCTTGTGTGCGTGGATTTGAATCATTGAATTTCTCGTAACTACTTATGATTAGTGTAATTGAAGAGCACATTTCCAAAACACACTTGATCCGCTTGATATGTTTTCGAGAGAATTGCTGTAGATTTAGTGAGTGTTCGAAATTTACTGACAGTTCCTCACTGGATTTCATGAGGACTGAGTAAGCCTTGGTTCCCAATCCTGTTACATATGATGAGGAAGACTGACTTTCGGTGATTGGCGGTCTCACCTCAAAAAGAACAAAAAATGGATTAAGTTTTGGAAATATGCTCCTCAGTTGGTGTGTCTAAATTATCCATAAGGTGTCTGTGTGTGCAGGGAGACTATACTACCTTGTATTATCTGGAATATTCTCCACCGTCATATTGCACCCCTGGACGTGGCATCAAGTGAAATATGAAAGAGATAAAGCAGTGTAACAGAGCTTTCACCAGGGATTTTCGAATGTCCTGGAAGCCCAAGGTCAAAGCTTTGTCCCCATACATCCAGACTTGACAGCGACATGTAGCATGTGTGCCGAGAGAGAAGGCGACCCGGACAGACAGCTGGAGAATCCCGAGCCGCAGATCGAGCCAGACGCATCCGCAGATCTGTAATTGTGGGGCAGCAGTGATTGCCGACTCTGTGAGGTGTGGATGTAAATTGTTTGAATCAATAAGTCAACGGGGCGGTAGAAGGAAAACCGGTTAAATCATTTCTCTCCGTCTGACAAGCAATCCATAGCCTGCTTTGAAGTGTTTGATCCCGGTTAGAAAAGAAAAAAGCCATTTCATACACGAGTAAAGTACGGCAAGGATGGAGGGCGCGGCATTAATTAAAATGGCAGCAAACACTTCAGCCACAGACATCGGCAGAAACAAGAAAACTACTAATAAAAGCTTGAAGATGGGAACGTAGCAGGCAAGCGAGAGAGACCACAGTGACCCAACCCGGGAAAACTAGCCCGCAGTAAAATACGCGGGACTGCCAGTGGGACGCTGACCAGAATTCGCTCGATCCGTCGAAATTACAGGGAAATTAAGTTAATTGATGGGAGGTGGGGGGGACACGGGCGCTCCTTTCACAATGAAATATTTGAAAAGAGCCGCAATATTGGCAGAAGCGTGTAATTTCAATGTGACTCTCGTTTTATATCAGCGATGGGGGTCAAGCACGTTATACCGAGGGACGGGACTTAAATCATTTCAAGAACTTTAATTGACGAAACGCATTATCCTGTTTCTGTTAACGGCCAGACCTACGGTGCAAGACACGGCTGCGGCTATTTCTCATTGGATCAGTCTCTTTTAATGGTAGCTGATCGGCGCTCCCACTGAGAATGAATAACGATAAAAATAAAAATGATCATATCCTTGAAGTGGCTCTCACGTCCGGTGGCGTTTTGATGGGAGGCGGCGCCGCTGATGGCTGAACCTGCATGGTACTTCCCGGGCGTAATGCAGCCATTTGGCCGCAGCAAACTTTTGGGAAATATTGACGTATACGGTTTAATTTCAGCGTGTAAATAGCAGCACGGCAATGTCATTCTACTTACACTGACAGAAATACTCCATCTCGCCTCGGGTAATTGCGGAGGGCTGGAGAAATAATATTGCGCTTCATATTATCTTTTATAAAGCGTATTACTGCTTACAGTCGAATTTTAATGCACAGCTCTGGCTCTATATATCTGTATTTTAATAGGGCATTTTAACTCTTTTTTTCCCGAAGGCCCGGTATTATAAGGCATAGGCTTACATATCCACATTTAACTAATATTACTTTTTTAACTAAATAGCAATCTGCAAGTTTTAATGATTTTGAGAGATTTTTTTGACATTTTGCATAAGGTGTGTCTGTGTAGCCATTGAGTACCGTCGTCTCTCCTTATAGCTAAGCTTCAGACTTGTTTCATTGCTGTACTGAACACAAGTCCTTCGGCGGATGTAGTACCATGCCAGGATAATTATTCTGCAACTGCTTTGAAAAGCTAATGATTTAAAATCAAATTAATTGCTTATTCATTTCAGTTGCACAGTGCTTAATAAGTCTGTTTAGTTCAATGTCGTTTGATGCATGAATGAGCTGCTGTATACCTACGGTATAATCTAACTGTGGGATACACACACGTTAAACGTGGCAGTCATCTAAATCATCAAAGAAACAGAAAAACGGTCCGTTTTTATTTAACAGTGAAATAACGGAAGATCATTTTCAGCT
Organism: Mormyrus hasselquistii; assembly: GCA_026779605.1. Lineage (NCBI taxonomy): Eukaryota > Metazoa > Chordata > Actinopteri > Osteoglossiformes > Mormyridae > Mormyrus > Mormyrus hasselquistii. Next base: position 21,485,724 of record JAODKE010000068.1, read on the forward strand.
TTTAAGACTAACAATCAAATGGCGCCCCTCTAAAGGTGTTAGGAAGAAAATGTGAGCTTTACAATAGTACTAATAATACAGGTAAGAACGGCGATCGGCTTTAATGAAGCTCTTCCGGCAGGTTTGTCTGTCGATCTTCTGCGGATCCCGCTGGCAAAGTGCGCTGAAGTGTCGGCTTATTACCGCTCCCTGTGCTCGCAGCCATTATTGAGCAAAGCCGTCACCTTTCCCTGTAATTCATGGCTAATACAGAAGCAAAGATTAAGCCATGCTGGTATTTTTTCTTTTTATACTGGCGTGTTCGGCCCATATTTAAAGGCTCCAATCAGAACATTGACACGGTATATCTGAACCTGGGTCTAATGTAGGCCTACCATAAAGGAAACACAAACTGTAGGAGGTCTATGTAGTATTGATATACCTGACAGCAGTGTGGTCTGAAACCAGCTCAGTATGTGTTGGTGGTACAAGGTATCTGTGAATGTGAATACTGTACACTTTCTGGCTGACGTCTTTTTTTTAATCAACTTTGTTTCTAAACTCTCGCAATTTTGCATGAAGACCCAGGAGGTTCAACTCCCACCTCCACTCCATCTCTAGACGATGGATGGATGGCATATTTAACACTATTTCCAACAGTATTTTACACTGTGCTCAAAAGGCGGTCAGTGATATATTGGGATATATTAACGGCATTTTAGTTGCACGATGTATATCATCAAATTCACCGTTAAGGGAAAAAAAAATGTAGTTCTTTGCAGTGTGCACATATACCTGGAAATACGGTCTGTTGGCACACTTTTAGCCTCAATTTGACACTAACGTGGTCCTGGGTGCCAGATCGGGATAGGGAGTCCGGTCGGGCTGCATGGTGACGCCCGGGTATGCGGGCTGCGTTTCCGGGGACAGGCGAAGCCGCCCCATCGTCAAACCTGTTGGCCCGCTGCTGTTTTCAGGGAGCCTGATCCTCGTCGCTGTACAGAGCGCTTGTCAGCTACGTGATGCAGCGCCAAGCTTGTTTGCCTTGAACCGAGGCTGCTCTCGTAATACTCTGCAAAACGGCAGCATAATGTCAATGTTGTTACAGTGGCACCCTGATAATTGGTTGACAGTGAAAGCCGGGTGTTCTGTTGACACCGCTGTGTCCTCGAGAGCAGCTGTCCTTGTATTTTTAGTAGCTATTGTCACTGTGGCCTTCTCTACACCTTCTCTGATAGGCAATGCATGAGGAAAACATTAGAATGGCTCTAGTTGTCAGGCAGGAATTGTTTTTAATACCTGTCAGATTGTTGGGAGAGTACATCCCAGAAAATTGGCTAACTCCACTCATGGGATTGAGGAGAGTCTGTGCTGAATTACGGCAGTGCGTGACTGCGGGCCAAGCGAGTATCTTTGAGCAAATCGTAATTTCTTTGAAGATTTTTTTTTTCCTAAGCATTGCGTTTCCCATCGGGACTTTAATGGATTCTCAGGCTTGGCTGAACGTGGACATTTTTGACGCACTCGTCCTCTGCGAGCACTTGCAGCCTGTGCAGCCCCCCCTAGTGGCCTGTTCTTTAAGTGATTTTGGAGCGGCTCTGCATCCGCCTTCCGCACATGGGGAGCTGGCAGGCTGAAGGTTAATTTATCTCTTCCGTGCATGACAGTGATCCTACGCCCCGGCCTCCCCCCTGTTCATAGGGGGGCTTTCTCCAAGCGGACCTCCTGGTAGGCCCGTCCATGTGAAGGAGGTCCAGCTTTCACACTCCCGCTGGGAGGCGTAGCGAGGGACCATGGGGTTCGCAAACTTACGAGTGTCTGTCACATCCAGGCATTTGATTCTGAGAGAACGGCGACACCGTGCATCTCGTTGGGGACTGGCTGTAACCATGGCAACATCTTCTTAATGCCTGGGCTTGTATTTTTTTTTTTTTTTTTTTAATGCCCCAGAGGCAAGAAGATAAAAAGCTCATTTGGATAGACAACTTCTTTGAACGCGAAGCTATGTGGCACCCAGAGACAAAGGCTGTCTTCCTCTCCTGAGGTCACCTCTTACTTTTTAGCCGTTTTATTTGCTTCAAGCTTTTGCGTGTCACGCTAGAGTGGAATCAGAGGGGTATTTCCACCGTGCCCAGTGAATAACTTTTAAAAGTTTGCATTTCTCAAGTGGGACGTGTTTCCCGAGTTTCGGGTCTTTAAGGAGATAATTCCTCACCTATTTGTTAGTATTTATTTTTGATACAGAATAATGGAACTGCAACAGATGCATAACGAGGCTGGGGCATTGTAAGAGCTGCGTGTTATCGCCGGAAAACCTCAGAGAGAATGTCGGAGAGAGATCCTGCAGGCCTTAGGATGCTAATACCACGTATCACTACGAGAAGGATACCAGTACATGCTTGTGCAATCAGGAAGCGTCTCTGCAACAGTGGCTACCTTGTCGCCATGACGATATTCTCCCAATTGATTGTTTCAATGATGGTGTATTATAAATGGTAATTGTAAGCCATAATCACTGGTTTTAAGTATATAATTTAATTCACTTTAATAGAGGAGAATCATCTGCAAGTGGTTGTTTATAGAACGGTGGAATGGAAGCGGAATGGCTGGAGTCTGGTTATATGCTGACGGCCCGTCCACTGCGGTGTGGTTGATTGTCAGTTGCCTGGTGTCTGTGGGGCTCCTTAGTACACGTTAAGGTGCCGGTACCCATCATTTCCCTCCGCGCCTGAGGAGCTGATGGCTTGCATGAGTCATTCACAGGATGAAAACACCGGAGAGTGATTATCTGGAAGGTGGTGCTGCCAGACAGCGCCCCCTGTTGATGCCTGCCTCTGATCCGCAAGCCTCATGCCGGCGACTTCCGTGTCCACAGCACATGCTGCTCCTGCTCCCGGTCTCTGAATCTCTGTGGTTTGAGGGGAAAAGGGCTCGTAAGATCTGTGGCGAGATGGTGAGGGGGCCAGAGAATTAGTGAAACGAAAGGGAAGCAAAACAGCAGCGATGCGGTGACATGACATGACTGATGCTGCTTAGCAAATTGTGTTGCGGTGGGGGACGGCGGGTCAACGGAGCAAACAAATGCAGCGGAACGGTGAGGTCACTGGAATCCGCCACGGTTGAGGGCCCTTCTGTCGATCGCTGGGTTCCCCAGTTCATCTCTCTCTGTTGAAGCGTAATTGTCCGTCTTCGCCAAACAGTGACCATCATCGCGTTGGAGAGGAGTTCTTCAGAACTCAGAGCTTTATTTGTTTATAGTTTTGAAGTGTCATCTGGAACTGGCGGGATCAACGCCGCTCCCGAAACTCTCGCCATGGCTACGGGAAGGTGGGCCGCCCTGTTTCACTAACTGAGATTTTCCATCGGATCACTGGCAACGCATCAAGAAACAAAACAAAACAAGCCACATCTCTTGTTAGGATCTGAGAATGGGGCTCACTCTGCGTGATGAAGGGACATGGAGGAAACTTGTTTGTCACCAGTTAGTCCCTCTGGTGTCCCAGGTGGTCCTTGGCTCCCTCTTTCTGGAAGCTTCCCTGACATGCTGCCCTGGTGATCTGGGCTGTGCCCTGGCGTGGCTGCACCCCACTGGGTGTTGATTTGACTCCCCATGATGAGAGGAATAGGACAGCCAGGGCCCCGGGGTGAGTGTATACCAGCCACTCAGGCAGCCTCCTTGTGCGAATACAGGGACTCGTGCACAGGGTTGTAGGAACATACGGGCACACATTCACTCACAGATTCCCATCTGTAAACACACAGACATGTTCACACTCATATATAAGCACACAGATGCACACATTCACACATATAAACATGGATAAACAAACAGACTCTCACGGGTGTGCAAGTGGAAAGGATGCACACGTATGCACACTTAGGCACACGTGGTGTATCATATCTGGTCACTTTCAGGAGTAAGTGACTGATGGCCAAAACAGATAGGCAGAGGATCCTCAGAACACCCATGCTCACTCTTGCACACACGAGTGGTATCTCACACCCACACACAGCAGCAGAGATCCAGGCCTAGTGATTTATGATCTTCACCCTCCTGTTCCTGTATGAAATTGAAAAGTGCAGGGCCATCAACCAAATTCGCATGACTACATCCCCCAGGGATGATTCACTTGATCTAACAATTACTACAACACAAAGAGTCTCGCACCATGGTCGCAAGAACACAGCTTCTACACAGGACAGCCTCACCACGGCAACAAGAACACAGATTCCACATGGGATAGCCTCACCACGGCAACAAGAACATAGCTTA
>JAODKE010000068.1:21501348-21521808 GCA_026779605.1 Mormyrus hasselquistii
GGAAGCCTTTAGCAGTACACTCTGGCATGGATACTTGTGCCTTAACTGCTTACAAATGGTATACAGTTTTTGGAATTCTACCCTTTTGGGCTTCCTGCTGCTGTTTTTGGAATGGGAATCAGGAATGAAATGACGATCTTACTGATCAGGTAAGATGGAGTCGACCCTGGGCTCACTCAGTCCTTGGTAGCTATCCCAGACCTCCCACCCCCCCCCATCTGCCATCGCCCTCACCTGGTCATCGGTGTCGTTCATATGGTTCATTAATATGCATGTATCACAATGATATATGCATAGCTAAAGTGGGAGACTTTCAAGCCAGGTCTAAATGCACACAGGCAAATCCAAATCGCCTTGCCTCTGTAACTGATAAATGACATGTATTACATATTAGGTCTGTGGAATTAATGAGGAATCATCTGGAAGTTCTTTTAAAGGTGAACCATAACCTGCCAACGGCGATACTGCCTGATCGTGGGAGACAAACGGCGAGGTTTAGCTATAGCTGCGTTGGACAAAAGGGGCGGCTTGGCGTGTTGTTGACATCTCCATGGAAACAACGTTCCGTGGCTCCCGTGTTAGAGGCCGCCTGTTGCCTGCCGGAGACAAGTCATCTCCATTGTGCGCAAGATGTAGTCCTCTGGAGCGGGGGGTTGGTGCGTGCGTGTGTTTGCCTTGTTTGTGTGTGTGTGTGTGTGTGTGTGTGTGTGTCTGTTCTGCGTGTGCTCAGCTCGTGGGAGTTAAATGTGATTTCTTCCACTCTCATTGGTTCATTTCGGGCCTGGTTCTTATCAGCCGGCGAGAGGAAATGGAATTTGGAATGGCGCGGTTTAATGACGGCGCGTGTTAGTCTGGGGGCCACATCCCCTGTCCTGTGGAGCACACTCTGCTGCTTTGTGTACCCCTGTGCGGACCCGCATCTCCGGAAGGTTAGGGCTCAGCTGCCACCTGACGAGCACACCGTGCCGAGGGCTGGTTTCCGTGGAAACGCCGGCCACCTGCCCTCCCCCTTTATACCAAAGAGCCTCACTGCTGGCCGCCTTTTCACGAAGTTGAAATGGACAAATGGGGATCGAGACCCGAATATATGACCCTTTTAAAAGTCAACATGATTTCATCATACTGGTGATGACTAAATTACGTAATTATAGGCAAAAAGAGAATGGCTCTTCCAGGCAACAGGTAACAAGGACGGTTTCTTATTTACTAAAGATGGAAACACAGGAGAGGTGTGAAATGCTGTGTTTATCTCAGTCGGCCCCTGGCTCCAAATTCGATGTGCCTCACTGTGTCACAGTAATGGCCATCCCCCGTGGTCTATATACCACAACCTTGCCTGGAAAGGGGCACAGATTCGCTGGGTCGAGGTCCAGTCTAGGGCTGTTCCAGCAGGCTCACGGACGTTCTGGCTGGGGCTGTGTGAAGGGGTTGGGTCACCAGCTCCCCCTAGGTGACAGGGTATGAAGAGCTTAGGTCTAAACTATATTAAGCCAATGACATAAAAACCAATGTGCACATAGTATTCATTCAGTCACCCATCCATCCATTTTTAATACCTGCTTGCCCTATGCAGGTTCATGGGGTGTCCAGAGCTTATTCCGGAAGATGCAGGCGCAAGGCAGGGAATGAACAAGGATGGGACACGTACCGTCTGCACAAAATTACTCATCATCTACTGTATTGCTGTCACCATACCTACCTAATCCTTCCTAACTAATCCATAATGAAGTTGTGCCGTACTTGTCACCAAGACACATAATAATTAATTATCCCTTACCAGTTAGCAGTTTTGGACATAACTGATTGTACTGTAAAACATTTCTGAGTTGACTAATGTTGTACAGTGTGTACCCATAGAGAATTAAACAAAAAAGTCTACACAACATTCATTTTTCGAGGGAAGGGTAATCCTTCATGTGCGGCATTTGCATGAGGTGACAGATTAACCGTGTCTCAGCAACTGGTTGCATATGGCAACAGTTTGGCAGAGAAAAATGGTTCCCAGTACTGGCTTGCTATCTGCCAGTTTGAGGCCTGCTGGCGTACCGTCTGTTGGACCTTTGAGCGAACCTTGCTATAATAAAACTGACAGTTAGACGGCAAAGTTCAGGGACTCTCTGCACCGGCGGGACTTCATGCTGTGGGATCCATGGGAGAGTACCGTCCAAATCGCTCCAGACCCCAGACTTGTCTCCTGAGACCAGCATGTCATCCTCGCCATCCCGTTGAAATGTTATCGAGCCGAGCGAAACGTGGGAATCGCTCCTCTGCTTTTCTGATTGAAATTCTGGATGCGTACACCCTACAGCTCACAAGCCGTTTAGATGTGCTGAGTTGCCAAAGGCATCTCCCAATTCGAGCAACAGTTAGAAATAAATGTTTGCTTAATAAACCAAAGTAATTACCAAATAACCTTTAATATAGTGGAGATTATAATCAATGTTATCAGCAGCGAGAATCACTGTAGGTCTTTTTCAAGAAACTGACGAGTTTTTAAAAAAAAAATGTTTTTAAGCTTCTTTGGTGACATGCGAGCAGACTGATTCTGCTCGATGATCAGCGAGGAAGCTAAGCCTAGTCAGTTAATCCTGGTCTCATTCACTGTACGACAGCTGGACCTATGATGGTGGATTTAGACCGACCTCTTGCCCGGCAAGGCTTTCCAGCTTTTTACGTCTGCCGGAAGGATAGGAAACAGGCGCAAATAACTCGTTGATTATCGTAGTCTGACGAGTAATTCTTTGTTTCTTAACTCGCCAATTGTGATTCTTTTTCTTTCTTGTAGTCAATCAGCTGTCATTCTTTGTAGGTACGCCTGTAATTTGCCGTGGCATTTTCAGAATGGATATTTTGGTCCTTTTTTCAGAGGATCGGCAAGATGGAAAGACTTGGTTATTGCCTTCCATCTCATCCGTCTGCCATCTGCTTATCGCGCCGGAGCTTAGGGGCCTGGTTTAGTTATCGCAGTCTCATCAGTTGTGTAGCCACTGCGTTTAAAAAAAAAAAAAAAAAAAAAAAAAAGCCCCATCCAGCCACCCTGCCAAAGCCTCAACAGTCGAAGCAGTGAGGAAAAAGAACAAACGGATCAGGGTGAGCACGTCGCACGAGTCGAGGGGCTGTATTGCACTTCATTTTTTAATCGATATTTGCCGCCATTTCCAGGGGTCAGGGGCCACCAGTCACAGACAAGAATGGTGCTTTCCAATGTGGAGAGCGCCGCCCTGCAGGGGCAAAGCCATTAAATACTCATAATCAGCTTTAAGACCAGGATGATGGTACAGATTACACACGCAATAACAAAGTCATTTACACAGAGGACTTCACTATGTTAATAAAGACATAAGAACAGTGGCACTCACGATAAACCCAGAGGTCCGACGATGAGCCAAGAACAGCAATGTGCTGTGCTAATTACTGCGGCCCACGGGCAGGAGATCATCAAATATCTTTGAAGGCAAGTTTATGTGAATGTTTCTGGTAAATCTTTTACGTGTCCATGCTGTATGTTTTACAGAAGTTCCCGGTTAATTTAAACATTAATGGCTCTTGTTATTCTGCAGCGCTTTAATAGTACTCGAGGACCCGGTGGTGCAGAGAAATTTGATATCGAGCATTCAGGGTTACTGAGCTTTTAAATGTGGTTCATTTTAAATTTATTAGTGAAATGAGACTTCTTAACCCACGGTGGTGGGATTATTGTGCACTGTCATTCGCGGCCTGGTTGAACCCAACAGGAACCAATAAAGTAATCAGAGAAGCGGGTCTGGAATAATGGGGTGGTTAGGGTACGTCTGGCCTATCCAAACACAAGCTTTGCCCTCCTCAAGGGCCCTCCAATCACGAGCTTGTGCACCCCAATGCCCATCCAATCACAAGCTTTGTCCACCCCAGTGTCCAGCCAGTCACAAGCTTTGCCCACCCCAAGGCCCACAAAATCTCAGTTACTCAGAGATTATTTTGAGTATTATAAATAAGATGAAAGCAAGCCAAATTATCTAGTATGCAAACACCCCCACAGCCAATCGGGAGAATCCTGTTGCCCACCCTTCATCACAGAGTCGGGCCCACAGGGAAGTGGGTTTAACCTGCTTATGATTGATAGCATGCCATAATCCCACTCCCCGTGAGTCTCTCAGCCTCAAATCACTAATATTCATTGCTGGCTGTGGCCTGACTATCAGCTCAGCAGTTCCGTCGTGGAAGGTGGTAATGCAGTGGAGGACAGAGCCTCTTCCCATCTGTTGTTGTTTATGTTTTAAAGCGGAGACAGGAGTTTGTCAAACAACAAATTGCATCGCTGAGATTATTAGGGAGGTGCTCTGCAGGCTTCATGTAAGAATGTGCTATTTAGCAGTTGAGTGGGGGCTGGGGGCTTAAGGTCAAAGAGTTCTTACTGCCGTGGGCACCAACATGTGTATCTCAGGTCCTGTGGTCTAGCCGCTCATTCACCCAGGTTAAACATGCTGACTCTGGGTAGTAATGTGGCTGGTTTCAGCGTCCGCTAAACAGAAATCATGTGCACTTGCAAAACTCGGGGTGCAATAATTACAAAATAAATGTGGCCTCTCTGTTGCTGAAACGCACATTCGATACACCCATACATTCAGATACAACTGCTGCAATGCCATTCTGATAAGCCCGTAATTTATTCGTAGTCTCAACATGAACAAATGACAGTAATGAGGTCCAATCAATAGTTGCTTTACATAGATTCATTACAGATTCATTTCGCACATATTGCATGCGACAGCTGCGCCACTGATGAAACGCAGCGGGAAGAGTTCATGCGGCTTTGCGTGCCTCGCCCCGTGCCGGATCAATGTACCGGATTTGGACACCGTGGATATGCAGGTAGCGAGCGGTACGAGGATTCTCTGTGAACCCGGCCGCTCATAATAAGGGGCAAAGTCACATGACCTGGGGAGGCTGGGTTGTTTTGCATGCAGTGTCCAGATCAGATGAGTCACGTGTTCGGCTCGGGAACTCGATTTCCCTAGAACTTGGATTAGCATTCTAAGAAAATCCTTTCCAGGGCAATGGGTGTCTGTGTCTGAGCAGGTGTGTGTCTATGTGGTAGTTGGATGCTCACTCTATCCTGTACAGCTTTTACTTTGTTTATTGTAATTACATCCTGCCAAGAGGACTGACGCCCCACTTCTCCATACCCACGTTCTCTTCCTACGCCTTTAACTCCGTTTTTCTTAGTCGATTTACAGGAGGGAGAGGCACAGGAGGAAGCGCTGGCTCGTCTTTGAGGCCCTGGTGTTTTACTGGCTCATGGTGACCTCTGGCTCCGAAGCCCCCCATGGGGAAGCAGCGGAGTTACGGCATCCTGGCTGACCCGCTCACCCGCTGCGAGTCGGGACCAGCGTCCCCGTGTTAAAGCACCATAGTTTTTTTTTCTGTGCTGTAGTAGTGGAAAGTCGTTCCCCAAAACCATCTCTGCCTAATGAATCAGAAAGCCGAACAAAATGAAAACATCACAGTCATTCCCCCCGACATCTGCACACGGGGGCATAAATTAGAGTTAATGGGTTATAATAATCTAAACGAGAGAAACGCACACACACATACTGTCATGGACCCATCTCCTCCGTGCTGTTATCTACTGTAGGCTCAAGCAGGCGTCACCTGTACCGTCCCCACCCTCGAGGAATCCAGCAGCGGCACTAAGACCCCCCTCCCATTGCACACCAGATTCCAAGTGCCGGACTGAAGAGGGAAGAGGATCCCGATTACAGCAGCGGCCGTCCCACTCTCATGTCCCTCAGGGATATTATCCCTGTCTGTGCTTTAAGAAGCACAATCTTCTGTTTTTGAGAGGGATTATGGGTATCTTTGCAGGGAACAAACACTTACCGTGCTGCCACCGGCGATGGCTTCGCTGCCCCTTACATCCAGCTCGTACATGCACAACCCTCCGTACGGTCGTAAAAGTCATGCACTCATTTTTTTTTAAATTATACATCACATACGGCGCTATCCGTGTGAACAAGCTCCTGCTGAGGGGTTACGGTTTACTGACGTCGCTCCCCCCCCCCCCAATTTGGCTGTAGAGACAAGAAGTGAAGCGATGTGAGGGAAAGACTCCCTGCAGGAATGGGATCTTCTCAAACGTCCAGAGTAAGGGGAAAAAAAACAGATGTAGGGCCTCGGGGATCTCTCATAAAGTGAGCGGATCCATCGACCAATTTGGGAAGCGAGTGTGAAAACGGGGTGGAGTGGGGTGGGGGGGCAGTACTTCTCATGCACGAGTTGCGGCTTCGATGCAAGACTGTTGTTAGAGCCCAGAGCCTCATGAATATCAATGAACCTCTCTCTCGACTATGCTGGGTGGGGGTGGGAGCGCTTCCCTCTGTCGTCGCGGTGGCGAGGAACGACAGGACGCCGCGGCCGTGCTTCACGCAAACTCAGTGAGGAGCGGTGTGACGCTGTGAGATGGGGCAATGCATCATGTGTTTTGTGTCTTTTTTTGAGATTCTACGGTACTCGTCCCTGTTGGAGGGACAGCTGGAGAGGAGACAGCATTTGAATGCTCGTGCTGTCATAACCCTTCATCAGCTGCATGCCATGCCTGGATATTCTGCTGTAATGTACGATGAAAGCTGGGAGAAACCATTTATCTCTCGGTAGGAGGGGAATTCGGGTGACAAGCCCCTTTCACCTGCAATCAGTTTCCCAAGATTCCCATGTGTCCCCCCTCATCAGGCCCCAACCATTGAGCATTTGTACACCCAGGAATGATCTGGTTAAAGTCAGCATTGACACTAGTCTCTTAGTGTTAAGAAGCATTTGTTAACGTTCCTGCATTAGGTTTAACATAACCATCACGGTGGCAGCATCACCGTGACACTAAACACAGGAAGACCAAACTCTTATTTTGTCAGCCCTCCCTTTCATCTCTGGTGCATCGTCGTGAGGCCATCTTTGTGTGTACGGTGACATCGGCCTCCTCCTTTAAGGCCTGGAGCGGGTGAAGTAAGGGCACTTTGAAATGACACGCAGACACGACAAAGACGCTCGGAGCATCCAGGGCACACAAGCCCAAACAGTGCAGAGAGAGAGACGACTTTCTGCCTTCGCTAAGTATAGCTCAGTATTCGGGAATGGCAAGAAAATCGGTGGGACATTGGAATATTGCAATGCAGCATATCTGCAGGGCTCGGGATGGAGGGGGGGCTGTTTGGCTCACGGGGCCGCCGGGCCAGCGGACAGCTGTTGTTGGAATCCCAGTGCCAGTGGCCTGCTGGAAGAAATCCCACCACCACAGTCTGCCTGGGCACGTAGTAAGCAGCTCCCTCTCCTCCTCTCCTGTCGTTTTTTCCGTTTCTGAAGGATGGATGGGCTGCAAGCCTCTGCTCTCCCTCTCATCTTTATTCAGATGGGCTGAAGCTTTGATCTCTGGCTTGCAGCATCGGGAACAGCTGGCTCTCTCCTTTTCCCCTCATCATAATCATCGTCATCATCATTGGCGTGATCATGATGACCATGATCCTCATCACTATCCTCATCAGGACCAGCGTCTTTATTTTTACTCATTGTACTGTCAGAAAAGAGGGTACCGCCCAGGAACAATTTTGTACCCCAAACAACATTAATGTACCCGATGGTACAAAAATGTTTCTTGCGAGTCCATCTGTATACCTTAAAAGGTACATTTAACTACAGCTATGGTACAACTGGCAGACCCTTGAGGGTACAGCCTCAGTGACAAGTAATTGTAGCCTCAAAGGTACAAATTGGTACTTTTTCTTTCTGAAAATGTGGTTTTAAACTGGAACCCATGACAAACTCTGCAAATTATCAACAGAGGATCCACTCAGCAACCCAGAGCCATCGACTAAACGAAAGTCCTTCCAACTCTTTCAAAGCACGTCTCATCAAAGTGATCTTTAAGTGGTTCTCTTTGATGCTGCAAACGATGCGACTTTTGCAATTAGCTCGGGAGCAAAAGCGAGAGGCTAGAGAGAGACCTGGCAGTAGGCAGTTGTAGCATTCGGGTTGAGCTGCTGCGGTAACCTTGATGTTGACAGGGTGCGCCCTAAACGTCACAAAGCTTAAGTCTGCAGCTGTCGCTGAGGTCATTCCAAAATATAATGAAGGCCATTGGCTGTCGGTTGGATAACCCTCTTTCAGCTGCCTGTGTCAAGTGAATGTCTTTATCACCTTCTGACAGATGTATTTGTTCTCAATCTGTTCACCCCACGCACTCATGTAAAAACCTCTTCTTGACCTGTGCTATCTCTCATGTCATCTAGAAGATTAATAACATCTTCATACCATTATAGTATTGTGTAATAGGGAAATGTTGACATATAGATGTGATATATAGATGTGTTCGTTTAGAAGAAAATTGAGCTTACAATAGTATGATCACTCGATTTTAGAAGGTTTTTTTAGTTGTGTCTTGGCCATTATGTACATGTAGGGGGATGATATTTTCAAGATGGGGTCTTTTATAATATTATGTGAGGATGTGTTTGATTTTTTTGTAGATTGCTTAGGATTATTTTATTCCTTTCTGCTTTTTAATGTCAATATACAGCCATGGAAAAAACTAAGAGACCACAGCAGTTTTTTGTTTGACTCATTTCTCAATTTTTGGGTGCGTCTGTGAATTATATATATATATATTTTTTTTTTACATACTGCAGCCTGCTTCTTCACTGATTCTCATTAATGAAGGTTTCTTTCCTGCTTCTAGCACCCTGACACAAATTGTCTTATAGTGCACTTTACACCTGCACTTAATGTTTCCCATTCCTTTTGAAAGTCACTTGATGTCATCCTACAATTAATGAGAAACTGTCAAGTAAGTTAACGGCCATCTCTGGCATCAGGATGCCCCATCCACCCTTTACCTGGCTGGTTTCTGGTCGTTCCCAGTGTCTCCTGCTACCCATCATTCCTGTCTCCTGTTCTCTTAGAAATTCTGAACCTGGAAGTAACCTACTGCTCAGCAGAACCACGATTAAGCCAGAATTTAAAAATGCAGATTTGTGGTCTCTTAATATTTTCCGCAGCTGTATGTCTTAGTACAGTGCAAAATTGCTGGACCAGTTCTGCTGGGTGACAGAAGCTCTGGCGATCTTTGATTTTGATACAGACATTGCAGTTCATGGGTCCTCAGATGTAGGACTGAGCCTTCCTCATCTTCCTCTCACTCACACTGGCCTAGGAGGTCAGTCGCACAAAGCGCCACAGAAATAGCTTCCTCTCCTTCTAAAACTCTATAATATCTAGTCATATTTCTCACTCTCTGGCATTTAGCTTCCTGGTTCTTAGTCACCTGCCGTCTATGATCTTCATGTAATGAAACACCTGGTCCTGGTCCTGAACAAGCAAGCGGGTCACTGTGGAGAATATCAAGGTCATGTGGAGCTTCTTTTCCTGGCCCAATCAGTAGGGTACTAAATGAATTATGGGACATCAGTGCCCTAACTGACCAATGAGAGGATCTTTTGTCATGAAGTCAAGAAAAAGCATAAACCATAGGAGAAAAGGCACAGGGAGGCTTGGTGGTATAGCCATTACATAGCATACACTTCAGTTCATGCATTCTGAATGGACTGCAAACTAGCGTTTCTGGACTAGACGTATTTAAGGTCGCAGGAGGTTACTTAGTGCAAATAGCCAAAGATACACCGGTCAAAGAATTTTTATCATAACATAAGGTGCCACAGTGACACAGAGGGTAGCATGGCTGCCTTATACCTCCAGGGCTGGATGATTGAATCTCTTTGTGTTCTACAGGTGTCCTCCTGCGATCCAAAGACATGCATTTAGGTTAATTGGTATCTCTAATTTGCCCTTGTATGTCTGTACCCTGTGATGGACTGGCATCCTGTCCAGGATGTATCCTTGCTGTGTGCCTTCTGCTGCCCGGGATAAGCTCCAGGCTGCGCTGGATAAGCTGTTAGATAGATAGGTGGGTTTAAAATACAACAGCTCTCGGTTCCAACAAAAACATATTTTCAGCACGACGGACACAACTTCAGTGCTCAGATATTGGCATGATGCAGCTCAGAAAATTACCTTTTTTTTTTTTGCCATGTTAGCATTTTAAGTTTTCTTAGTAGTTTCTTACTCTTAGTAGCTTATTAGTAGCTGATACACAAGGTGTTTCTTATGACCTTGACTGGGTGATTCCTCTTTACTTTGTGCGACGTGGGTGGATGCTGGTCCTACTGCTTGTTTTACATCACCTCTGATTATCATCGGGGCAGGTTGGCACATCGGAGGCGAGGATGTCGTGTTGCTCCCTGGAGACCAATCGTGTGCGTGGGTTCATTACCTGTCGATCAGCTTGGCGTGTGCCTGTTTCCCTGAATCAGCGCTCTGTCTCTTTAGTCTAACCACTGTCTTCACTCCCTCTGTGCATGCATAGGCATCTCCTGAGCTTGGGGTAATACTTAATTTCAAAGGAAAGGAAGAATGCAAGGCGAGAGTGAGTGCGCTCAAGTAATAACACCAGAAGAGCCGAAGGAGTATAATGCGGAATTTTGTTTTGTCTGTGGTTGCATTTGTCTGTGCTTGTAAACTTTAGATTTACAAGCTTACCTCCTCGCTGCTGAGCCCGGGGTCCCTGTAGAGCAGTGTTTCCCAGTCTGGTCCTCAGGAAGCTACACATTTTTTCTGGAGCTGGGAGGGAGCAAAAACGTGGACCGACTGTGGGTCTCCGAGGACCGGAGTGAGAAACACTGCGTGCGTAGAGATTTGAATGAGTGCAAGAGGTACATCCAATCCTAAGGGCCTTCTCCTCCAAGACCAGAAGGGAAGTGGTTCACATTACTTTCCAGATCTTCATGACCTGATTGAAATCAACACCTCAATGGAATGGAGCTGATTCTTCATTATTTATTTTTTTTCAAGGGGTTCCAGAAGTAACCCAGACTTTTCTCACGTTGGATCGACATGTATTATTACTCCTTTTTCGTTGCCCTTTATATCAAGGGCCTCAGCACCACTTTAATGATGCTGCCCTGAGGTCACCAACAGACAAACTTTAGTTGCATTATTCTTACATATCTAGGAAATTAAGTAGAGCTTCTGCTGGTGTGATTTAAGCCTGAATGCAAACTGTTTTTGACTCGGTGTTAATTGATCTGCCGCAGTCTTATTCACGTCAGCAGCGAATGGTCTAATGTATCCTTAAATAGAAAATGATTTAACCTTCAAGCACCTGTGGACCCAGTGGAGCTGTCGGTCTGGTGGGGATGAGGTAGATCCATAAAATGGGCCCGATGACCATGTGGCCACGATCCATTTACTGGCAGCTATCCCAGGAGGCTTTGTAACGGAGCTGTCTTCGCAGTCATCCTGGAGTTTCAGCTCCAGGTGATCGCGTGTTAATGTGCGTGATGGTGGGCTGCCTGACGACTGTCTTCCGGAAAGAAAATCCCACACGCATATGGCAAACGCGCCAGCAGGCTGACATTAACTCGAGAGTTGCGAAATTGAAGCTAATTTTGTCCTCGTAGACGCAGTCCCGCTCTGATTGGATAATCCGTCGTTGCTTGGATAAGCTTTACCTCCTCCAAAAGGACGGCCCCTTTGACGCTGGGAATGCAGCTGCCCAGAGCCGCCCGGTCACATCATTTCCGAACCCCATCCGTCTGTGAGCTCTCATGTCAACGGGCAACTTGTTCTTTCAGCTCAGTCTGATCGCCCAACATGCCCAGGCGTCCAGTGGCCCATGATGGCACTATGCCCTCATGCTCCCACACCCTTTGTCCTTGCAATCAGGGCGTATTGTCCAGGGCCTTGAGTGGCAAGGCCTGCTTATTAACCTCATATGCATATAAATGAGGGATTAGCATAATCATTGCCGCGACTCGCATTTCCCATTGCATCATCACTTTATTTTAGCGAAAGCGACGGCTGCCCTTCCATCTGAAGCCGCTCCTCGGTCATGACTCTTGTTTCCCTGTGTTGTAAAGAGCCTTTCACATTACTTACATAGGTAACTAGCAGTATCAGTTCGATGCACCTGTGACCTTGGACTTCGATAATGTCAATGTAGCACTACAATGCAGCTGCTCTGAAATGATGTTCTTTTTTCCTCTGCCAAATCATACCAGATCACACTGGGCCATGCCAGGCAAAGCCAAATGTCTTTGCAGTGATTTCCATTGTTTCAGACTTGTCAGTTAAAATTGTGAATACAATACTTCATATTTTCTTCATTTAGCAGACGCTTCTGTCCAAAGCAGCATACATTTGAAAGCAGGGACAGCAAGTCCCTGGAGCAATCGGGGGTTTATGGGTTTTGCTTAGAGGACCGATGGTAGAATCACTCTGCTACCTCTGGGAGTTGATCCTGCAACCTTCTGACTGCAGCACCACCTCCTGATAGCGAGGGAGCAAAAGAACAGCAAACGACGTCAGTTTTTGTCCCGCGTCAGGCTTTAAGGGTGATTCATGGAGGATGCTAAGTGATTGTTTGCAATGAAACTGGATGCCTTTCTTCCATCAGCCTTTTGTGCAGCATGTGGCATACGGTGAGGCATCGCTGCGGGCCGTTAAGGAAAGGAATGCATGGCCGCGACCTTCCTGAATTGTGATCGGAGAGAAGTTTTCACTTGACCTCGAGTCTGGGCTTGGGTCAGACCTGCCGGGATCTTCCAGTTCAGGCGAAATCGAAAACAGGTGCATGATTACTTTTTATTTTGTTTTTTTGGAACATGCATGTGTGTTAGTGATAGAGCGAGTGGAACAGGAGGAGAGTCTGTGCCTGGAATCCCTCTTCCATGACAGTTCGCAAGTGGCCAAAGTACCTGAGATGACCTCAACCCTCCTGTGCCCTAAATGACATTTCTGAGGGCAACGTTAATTCAATGCGACTCTGAATCTGTTCTCTGCTCCCTCCACACCTGCCGGCAACTCTCACCATCTGGGGCTTGGTGGAAAATGGTGTAAGGTTGTCAGTGAATCCTGTAGCTGTTTTGGTGACTCTTTCTATTTTATTTCAGGGGTTCTCAAGATCCCTTACCAAACACCATCCCCGAGTTTTGTAATCTGGAGCAATCGTCTGAATGGAGCCAATCACTTGTTTTCTCCTCTCTTTCAGTTTCATATAAATATATAACAGTATATACAGGAGAGGGGGACAATAGGATGATTCTCTGTGAATTCATTTCCATGAGTTTTAATTTGCGTTCCTCTATATTTTTGCAAAATTATCGATTGTTTAAGTAAAACAGAATCAATAGAAGACAGCTCCCGTTGCAGGATGAAGGGAAAATTGTGTTATTTTCAATTAGGAATCTGGTCCAGAAATGCTTTTCTAAATCCACAAATTATCCACGCCGCAAGGCCGCCTGGAGCATCCGGCGGTGACGTCTCTTCTGTAATATTAACCGCAGTTATCCGTGCCACGCAATGCAGGGAAATGGCGGGCAAATTGCCCGTGATCCTGGGTTTGCAGGGGCCAAGCTTCCGCTGGGGCTTAATGGACTCTGGAACCCAACTCATACGGCGAGTTAATTGCAATCCGTGATTTGAATTTTTTTTTTTTCCCCTCCAATCCACATTTGAAAACACTGCAGCATCCAGCAGCCATTAGCACCAACCGGGACTGATATGAGTTAATGGATTTGTTGGGTGGGTGCAGAGAAGATTATGACCAACAGAGTGGTGTAAAAACTGGCACTGACTTTCTTAAACCCTGGTCTTAAGAAATGTATTCAAGATCTTGATATCTGATTGTTCGCTATGAAAACTAAAAGGGTTCCAAGCAACAGCACTTGCTGCCAGATATTCGGTAACATTTTATTTCCCACAGTAACTTCGCCTAAGAGCTGTTGCCATATGCGATTAAAGTATGCTTTTCAGATTTTAGCATTGTTCATTATACCAATAACAGCCCCAATTAGAGTGTGACCATTGCCTGGGTCATGAATAATTCAGCCTTTCCCTAAGCTGCTTCGTTTATCCTTCTCGTTGTTAACGAGGCTGTTTTTTAGGCCACTGGGTGTTCTCCCTGAGGCAGTGTGTGGCTTTAGTGGGTTAGGGCGCTATACACGTGATCAGAAGATTGATGGTTCGAACCCTGTGGTTGGCAGAGTAATTTCACTGTTGGGTCTTTGTGCAAAGCCCTTAACCCAGAGTTCTCCAGGGACAGTCTGACCCTGCTCTCTCAATTGTATGTCACCACAGATAACGGTGTCTGCTAAATCGGTGAAATGGGGTCACTTTTGGTGCATCATTGTAAACCCTGCTCAGAAAATTCTAAGAAGATTCAAAATGATATTACATATTGCAGTGCGAATGAAAAAAAAAACACCCAGCTTTTAAATCTGACTGGGATTTTAAAACAGCCTGAAAACATATTTACACTAATGAAAGGAAAAAGTTTCCAGAGAAGAAAACATCTCCAGGTTTTGAGAGAACACTTACAGAACACAAAATTACTGGCAATTTTCTCCGCTAAAATAACACTTAGGCTAAATTTACATTAGCTTTGCTCGATTGGCCCTCTCTGATTTGTTAAATAACGTCTCGCTTGAACTCCTCAGGGTATTAAGCGGGTGTTGTTCGGCCTTACATGAAAAGATTCACAAACAAGGGACTTGGAACGAATGTGCTGCCTTTGGCCTGTAACGTGGTCTTCAGGGTAGTGAGCCATTCAGGTTCCTGGCAGGGCTGTGCTCTTCATTTGATCCATGGATGCTGATTCTGAGCTCAGAGCTTCATCTGCCTGGTGATATTTACAGCTATACAAACACACTAACCCGCTGCCGGTGATTAGACACACTAACCTCAAGCCCAAGATTGTTACCTGTACTGAAAGAGCTTTAACTGAAGCTTATTTTTGACCACAATTTGTATTACATTTGAGTATAATTTCTCCTCTGATTTTTTTTTTGTGCGTAACTATAATCCAAATCTTAATTTATCAATTTGTCTCGTTTTCCCATCTTCTTCCCTTTAACAAAACGTCCTTTTCTATATTTCCCTAATTAACGTAGGCTACGTTCACGCTGCAGAGCTTAATGTTCAATTCTGACTTCCTACTCAGATTTGATTTTTTGTTTGCCTTTTCACATTACTCATTTTAATGTGGGCAATAGCAGATTTCAATGTGAACGGTTCACTATACTGAACTGGCCCGCGTGCGCACAAAACAACAGAGGCAATGATCGACGCACATGGTTAAAAACAGACATCACTTTATCGGTCTTTTTCCGTCACATGCCTGCACTGTCTGACACGCCCCCATTCGCCATTTTGAGTGTATCGCGGATGTAAACACATTTCGTTAACAAACATAATATTTCATATTCAGTGTGTTTTTCCTTCCACAAAATGTAATGTTATATGTAATCAGTAAAAAGCAATTTTCATTACCAAAACACTAGTAATTTAGGTGTTTAAGAAAGGAAAAGAGTCAAGAACACCACAAAAATGTCATTGGACATAACTTTATTGGTCATATTTAAAATAAAATATGACCAATAAAGTAACAAGCAGAATACAGACTCGGTATACAATGAGTTTATACAGATCCTTCCAGACATCATGTGAAACGTTAGAAACCGTACTTACAAATGATTCTAAACTTAAACTATAGTTAGGCATTAGTTTGTCAGGGCACAGCACACAGTAACAGCCTTATCCAGCATTGCGGCTTATAATCCATACACGCGCATATACACATGCATGGACTGATAAACGTGTCATTACAGTTTTGCTATTTACTTTTGTCTTTGAAAAGCATTCACTTTGTAACGCTAGTTTAACACGAACAAATTAACCCATTTCTGCTACCTTCCGAAAATACCTTAGAAGATAAAAAAAAATGCATATTCAGCAATACTACTTAAACAAAAACATCTTACTTGCCTTTATGAAAATGCCGAGAACAAACACGCATGAAGGGAGATATCGTGTTGAAAATGATCTCCTTCCATCTCACCGCTGCGACCCAGGCCATCCGACGCCTCTTCGTTACCTTCTCTACCTGCTGTCCATATCCTTTTTTTCCAAGTGGGAAACCGAAAAAATCTCGTGTTGTTGTCCACTTCTCTGCTACTTCTACCATGTGATTTAGTATGACGGCCTTTCACACTGCACGAATGTCCCATCTCACCAAAGATAATGCCGAATGAAAATGATCACTCTTGAGTTGTATACAACCAAATTGGCGATTTGACCCACAATACACTGCGGTTATAGCGAGTGTGACGTTCGATTGATTCGAAAATTGTCCGGTTACGATATGAGCCTTGTGGTTTAGTCTGAACAGATTTATCCCCCCAAATACTTATTAAATTCAGCACCTCACTGTCCCTCCACTGGCCAACTTCTGCGCTGTCCTCCATGTTTGGCACTCTGACGGAGACATATGGTGACTTCCGCCTGCGCAGAATTGTGACAAATGTCGATCGAGAGTGGTGTAAAAGTCGCATGAATTCCTATTTCGCTGTTCAGACTGAGGTCGCATTGCAAAAAATCATACCTGTATCCAATTTATGACCACATACTGAAGTGGGATAAATCGGAATTGAAAAAAAATCGAATTCCATGTGACTTGTGCTGTTTACATTGTCATGAAAAAATGTGATCTGAGTCTCATATGAGCAAAAAATCAGATTTGAGCTACAATGTCCTGAAGTGTTAACGTTGCCATAGGTTATTCGTGAACATGAATATAGTCTGAAGGTAGTTGCCGAAAAACGTTTCAGCACTTCACATTAACTTACGGTGTAACACATAGGATGTTATTCGTTTAGATGTTGCCAAGATGATCTTTACAAACAATTTCCCATTTTGGTGATTGACTTTTAATTATTATTATTCATTCACTGGCGTTAACCATCCAATATTTGCACAGGGGTACAAGAGGGATATTACTTAATTTTGCTTGCTTGTTTTCTAAGGGGTACTAGTTGTATTCATACTAATGCGAGAGTGGTGTGATTCCGCCATCTGTCATGTTTCTGTGTTTAATGCCTGAAATCTTCACCTCCCGATTGGGGTCCAATACCGGTTTGTGTCTCACCAAACACGTAAATAAGCGCGCAATCTCACGTGCGCATTCGCACTACAGCAGGGTAGCATGCTGACTCTCACGAAATCTTACGGCAAATCTATATTATTTCATCATAAACCTTAAATTAGCTACATAAAATTCTACAGATTATTTGCAAGGTAATAAAACTGTTATATGTAATACAGACTTGTCTCGATTTGAAAATCTCAGGCCAGCCAACTGACCAAACGAAGTAGGCAACGCTGCGCGCGAGCATACACTCGCGTCGCGGTAATATCTTGTTTGTAAAGAAGAAGAAAACTTAACCTTGAAATAGTCATTAGCCCCAGGAAGACAGACGGTTTCGGCAAGGAGTTCAGGGCTGCAGGACGAGCGAATTAGGGGTTAAAGAAAGGAAGGGAAAGTTAGGTCTCCCCAACTCGGCTTTCGGGCGTCATTTTTGCGGGCTCGCGGGATCGAACGCCGTTGAAAGGGAGGGGGCAGAGGTGTCATCCGCGGCGGTGTGCGAAACGAGGCGTAGTCCTTTCCACCCGGGGAGAAAGAGCAGGTGAATTACAGACAAAATGGAAGCCAGAATGAAAAACCTCCTCTAATATATCAATCGTTGCTCCGAGATGATATTTCTACCCAGAAGCTGTGGACTTGGTATATGGTCACGTTTGTATCTAACCCATTTTCGACAAAGGGTTCCAAAGTATTTCTAAGGTTTAAAGGTTGTAGTGGATTTATTTTTGACAGACAAATGTGGGAGATAGGGGGTTTTTTAAAACCTGAATTATATATCTGAAATAAAATAGGGTGTGCGCTCTTTTTCTTTGAGGCTTTATAAAGAGATACAAAGCGGCTTCTATTTTGAGTTAATCAACGACCATAATTACAGGAAACTTACAGTAAAGCAGCGATTACACGTTTCTGTTAGTGTTGTCTGTTCTGTTTTATTATTGCTTCCACAGGAAAAGTTTTTTTCTCCCTCATACTCAAGTTCATTAACATGTTCTTTAAGTGTAAAAAACATTAAAGTGCCATAATGTTTTGAGTTTTCTGTACACTGATTTTATTTTGTGGTTGATTTTATGAGGTACTCCTGCCCGTTAATGCAAACAGCCTGTTCCAACAAAAAGTGAAATGTGGGTCGAACTGACTACATACAGCGCAGAGGCTGGGGCAAGAGGTTCACTTTCTGTTCAAGTGAGCATCAGAAAGAACAAGAAGCTTGATCTAAGTGATGTTGAGCATGGTGTGATTGTTAGTGAAGTATTTGGTGGTTGCAGCATCTCGTAAACATCCACCCTCCAAGGATTCTCAAGGAATTCTGTGTCTGCAGGGTTTATAGAGAAGGGTGTGATGAACACAAAACATCCAGTTAGTGGCCAAAAACCACTTATTAATGATAGAGGTCAGAGGAGAGCGGCCAGACTCGTTAAAGCTAACAGAAAGTGCAAAAATAACAGTTCAGTACAACATTGGTGTTGAGAGTGGTTTCTCTGAACGTATCACCCTTGCAGCGGTTCTGGAGGCAAAACTGGGTCCTACCGGGCACCAGCTAGGTATAGCTAATAATGTGGGCACTGAGTCTATATTATAAACAGTTCACCGGTTCAATATGCAGTAAAACACTCGTCGAACAAAATCATTAGGAAATGACACACCAAAACCATCATTTATGAAACACGAGGGACTAAATTATAATTGGTACTTTTTACCTCGACGGAAAAGGTTGTGAATTAGCTTCCACCCGTGCACAGACCGCTGGCTTTTATTGCATTTAGCGCAGCTATACCTTGAGAGCTATACGTTAAAGCCATTATCCCCCTGAATATTAAAACCTGTTTTTACAGTTGTCGTTCGTACGGCGAGTCTTTAAATGGGGAGAGTCAACAGGAGCAGTGCAGGTTATTTCGGTTTATTTTCGTTTTCCCCGACCACTTTTTCCTGCGTCAGGGCAGCGTCAATGCCCGCTGAGCTTCACAGAGGCGCAACAGCAGAGCAGAAATAAATCCAGAAAGGGTGTGAGGGAATGATGACAGGCAGCCGCCATTGCAGCATGTATACACTTTACGTCAGAGCCGCTCGGGAAGCAGGGGTGACAGGTGCCTTGAATGAGGTTACATTGCAGTATGTCAGTGTGGGATTTAATTGGACAACCTCCAGTACGGGCCGTTCACCCGGGTACACTGGGGGTTGAGTGGGGTGGGAGTGTGTTTGTTGAGGAGATTGCAACTTGATGGCGTGGCACCCTCTGCCTTTTTTGCCTGGGAAGTGATGACGCCTTCCGCTCCCTGATTACACATCTTGGGCAGAGGAGGGTTCTAAGCAACGAGGTGTAGCCCTGGAGGGAAGATGTGGGATGTGCCAGGAGCCAGAAGGGGTTTGCTGGTTTGGGCTTTCCGCTTGATGCTTTGATTTTAGCGCCTTGTCATTGCTTTCGCTCAAGGGCCCCCAGTTTCACTGTGTATTTCAGCTCAGTGGTGGCACAGTAGCTCTGTCGCTTCCCACCTCCAGGGTTTTAGGTCTGTCTCTCACCCCTTGCTCTGTGTATGCATTGGGTTTAATTACCCGTTGGCAGTGTGTGCGTTTGCCTCGCAATGGGCTGATGTCCCATCCCAGGTGTTGCACTGCTCTGTGCTCTCACAGTGACCCTTGGATAAGTAGCTATGGAATCATACAGGATGACAATACATCAAAACGTATGAGTCTTCTACTGCGTGGGGTCTTGGCGGGCATTTCGGAGCCCAGTGTTACCCATTAGCTGGAGGGACAGGATAAAGTGTGCACTAGATCTCTTGAGGGCAACGTTTGTTAATTACGTTAACAGATGAGTTAACATAATTAATTTTTTTTCTGGCAGCCCAGTGACTTCCCTGCCTTTATACTCTCCCAGGAATATTAGTGTTATGTTGCCAATAATTTTCTCGGTTAGAGCTTCTCAACCCAGCACCTCCTGCCTCTCTACAGTTCTGATGGGTGTTGAGTCTTCTTCAGATCCTGGTCCCGCTAAACTTGGAGATCCCAGTCGCCTCACCCAAAAAAGTCAAAGTGCCTGCATAACATATAGACCACACTAGGGAGGGCCAGATCAGTGTGCCGGGGAAAGGGGGCGGGGAAAGGGGGGGGGGGGGACGGACAGGGGGGGTGAGAAAGCAGAGAGATGAAGGGGATGGTCTGGCAGCAGGAAGAAAGTGTTTTAAAGAAGGCTGATGCATACATCTCCCAGGTTCTCAGGAAGAAGTGCGTAGTGCCGTGGCTTCACACCTCAGTGGTTGGGGGTTGAATCCCACCTTCTCAGGCTGTGTGACGAGTTTGCAAATTCTCCCCATGTCTTTCAAGTTTCCACTCATGACAGTCCCATGATATGTAGTTAGGGGAACTGGCGTCTCAAAGTTACCTATGGTGTGTGTGTGTATGTGTGTGTGTGTGTGTGTGATGGCTGTACCCCTACATCATGGCCCATACATCCTCAGAGCAGT
>JAODKE010000068.1:21526848-21537407 GCA_026779605.1 Mormyrus hasselquistii
GGGGAGCCTCTGACACCCCAGGTGCGTTTGGATTTTGACCTGCCAGGAGCAGAACAATGACTAGGACACAGCAGCACGCTGCTAGCTCTCTGCGTTCCATGGTGAACCACAGCCGTCCTCTCGGTGCATCTCTCTGATGGTACGCTGATGATGGTTCAGCTTCTGGGTGTCTACCAGATCGGTCATATTGGCATGGCACGTATCAAGTGACTTCCAGTGGCTGCAGAGGACCTGGGTACGCAGAGAAGACTGGGAAGACTTTCAGGTCTTTAAAACGATCGGCTGGTGATTCCTTAATGATCGTGGGTCTGGTGATTCCAGGATGTTCATGAAGCTGGTCATTCTTTATGACCGAGTGACCGGTGATACCGGAATGTTCATGAAGCTGGTTATTCCTTAATGACTGTGGGACTGGTGATTCCAGAATGTTCATGAAGCTGGTCATTCTTTATGACCGGTGATTCCGGAATGTTCACGAAGCTGGTTATTCCTTAATGACTGTGGGACTGACTATTCCAGAAGCTGGAAGCTGGAGATTCCTTCATGATGGTGGATGAGCCGATTCCTCAGTGTTTGATTATAGAAATGGCTACCAGACACCTGCGTGATAAAATGCAGCCACTGAAAAGTGTTTTATACAAAACTGTGCAGCAGTACAGCATTATGTTGCAACTGAAGGCTGTTTGGCTGTTTATTCCACAAACATATTCAGCGAACTGGTGACTGAGGCAGAATGTCCACCTTATTTTGCTGTGCATGTCAAGTATTTTCAGAAGTCCTGGCGACATCCCCCACCTGCGGCGACAAAGCCAACCTCTAAGGCCGTGCCAAGTCACGTAGCCTCTGCCCGACAGCCAGCCGCGCCAGTCTGTGCTCGGGGATAAAGCCACGCATGAGTCCTGTAATCACGCCTCGCCAGGACCCGCTCTGTTCACATCCCTGCAGGCACCGTAGCTGCGTTTAACTCCGGCCGGATGGCCTCTGTTCACCCTCACTTTCCCCATGCGATCAGTTCAGCCACCAGGACAAATCCCTGCGCAGCAATTGTGTATGCGCGTTTGTGCGCGCATGTATGTTTGCTTGTTTTACAATATGGCGCCATCTACAGGAACGTTTTGACCCGACCATCTTCATCTCTTCTTCTAATCACATTGCTAATTTAAAACTACTCAATTATGCTGACAGCGATGGTTTTTATCCTTATTCCCATCCCACCCGTGCAATTTGTTTTTATAAATGATTTTTTTTTTTTCCTGTGGTCTGATGACCAAATAACAGCATTTCTTGGTGGCATGGCATCTCCGGGGTGTTAGATAAAGAAACATTTACTCCTCATAAAATCAGATGCCCCTAAAAATCCCGCTATTCTCAGCGCTCTGAGGATGTAAGAGATTCACATGAAACCCGGCCTGAAGGCCGGAGTCGCTGTGCGGCAGTGCTGTCCATCTGTTTCAGTAATAATCAGCCTGCCGACATAAAATGCTGCTGAGCCACTTATTAAAGGGACGGCCCTTCATAATTGCATGCTGCTTTCACTGTCAACTTTGCTCTAATGCAGGGGATTACTTGAGAAATCTGTCATTTAAGCAGGAAGACGGCATTCCTGAAATCCGCTCTCACCTTTTAACCAGTTGCATTTTTGGTAGCAGCATTAGACTGAATCTGCCAGGGTGCACTGTCAGAAAAAAGGAGTGCCGGTTTATACCTTTGAGGGTACATTTGCTTGTCACTGGGGCTGTACCCTCAAGGGTCTGCCAGTTGTATACTAGCTGTAGGTAAACATTCCTTTTAATCTAATTTAAGGTACAGAAATGGACTCTGAGGAATTTTTTTTGTATCATTGGGAGTACATTAATGTTGTTTGTGCCTTGGGTATATTCCTTAGTCAAATTCTGTTCCATAAAAGGTACATTTACTTACAGTTGTAAGATACAAATGGCAGACCTTTGAGGGTACAGCCCCGGTGACAAGCAAATGTACCCTCAAAGGTATAAACCGGCACTTCTCTTTTCTGACAGTGTACAGTCCAGTTTATCTCCCTGTTTAGAAACTTTTATAAGGTACTTTAAAAATTACAGCATAATGAATGGTTAAAATGCTTTCAGTAGCCGGGTTAAATTACAGGCCACCTAATTCTGCTTTTGATTAGCAGAACAGTGACCATGCAGACAGCAGCGTCTGTGATGCCCTACCCAGCATGCACTGCTACGGGATGCCTACGATGACAGCACTTAATGTTTCCCATCACGATGAGAACCGATGTGGCTGAAAAGTGGATGAAACTTCCTCATTTGGCTGAGTAATTAAACCTATCACGGTTCTGATGAATTTAAGCAATTTACCAAATGAAACCACTGCGAAGGTCAAAGTGGGGTGTTTAAGACCTCATCAGGATTGCCCTCAGCACATCATAACAGATTTAATTTTTGTGCGACCATTATATGTAATAATATAGTGGCCGTCAACACAAAAAGGTTAGTCTGAGTTTGAGCTGAGGTGACATAAAATGGTGGTTCCCTGAGGTCTAAGAGATTTCTGGAAAGATAGAGGCCACCAGATTTCTGTGCGTTTTTACGTTTAGGTGCGTTTGAGCTCTCTTTGCTGCAGGCAAATTATGGAGATAAATTGAAGTCTAAGGTAATTGTACTTAAATGTCACAACAACACTGTAATTTAACGAGACCCAAATCCATATTCAGAGCCGCAGATGTGCACCTGTGTCTGCAGCCTCCGTTTCACGAGTATAATCCTCATTTAAAATTATGCATCCTAATTTCTGAGTTCACGATGTACGGTTTGCGATTACGAATTACAGTTTATGCATTTACAACTTCAGTGCTACAATTACAAATCCTTATTTATGAGTTCAAGATGTTCAGGCTGTGATAATGAATTACAGTGCATGTATTTACAACTAAAGTACTACATTTACGACCCACTAGGTCAAGTACAAATTTGTTTTTGGATTTGCAATCATTTTTACGAACAATTACCATTAGACGTAAATCTATTTCCAGAGCACATATCCTTCGATATTGATTGTGGACAAACTCAAATACTTCCACTCCTCTGTCCTTTTTTTCTCCCAGGAAACTCAGTCTTTAATGAATTCTGTCATATCTCCCTTCTTTGGGGTTGAGGACGTGCGACGGGCTAAATCGGGTCGTTGACGGGCGTTAAGAGCACCAGAGTGAAAACCTACGTGTCGCCATGGCTGCACGAGTGCCGTGTGCCTTCAGGTGCGGGTCTGTGCTCTGCCTTCGGCTGTGACTTTAATGGGTGAGCTGGTGGCTGCTACCCAGTCAGCCCAGTTAATGCTGCGCGCAGAGCATACTCTATAAGCTTTTTTAGAGGCAAGGAACCCAGTTTTGCAGGAGGGAGGCAGTGCTTGCTGGATCTATTAGTGCAGGTTAGTTAGACAGCTGTCAGTGTTCGCCTTCCTCTATTTGTATCACCATGTATTAAGTGACTCTCAAATCTACACCAGTACCAGGAGTACTTGTTCGTGGATTTGATTTCCTGTTAAGTGCCGCTCCTTAGCATGTCAACGGTCCTATCAGCGTGGCCTAATAGGGGTCGACGTAGTGTCATCTGACTCCTCATGTGCTCTGTGTCCTCTGGAGGAGTCGCCACCGTGAGCTACAGTTATGGAGGATTGATTTACGGTACTTGATACCTTAGGGACATGCTGGGCTACCGGACAGCCTGAACCTGCTCACTGATCTTGCCAAGCAGCCAACATGAAAGGCTGGATAACTTTAAGTTAATGAGGATGCAGTTTGTGTGAGTAATTCCTGATATATTTTGCCCTGGGCAACACTAGGATAAGAATTCATGAAAAGGACTGAATTCCTTGACTTGTGTAGTGTTAGGCATGCTGAATGTGCATGCGCATGTGAGCATGCGTGTTGCACACGTGATCGATAGCAGATCAATGTCCCGCGATGAAATTCTACCCCAGTGGGGTTGTATACGAATCTCTCGGCGCTGAATGGCGCGATGCAAAAGCAGCTGCGCATTGCTGATTAACGTACCGCCACCTCATTGGCAAAAATGAGATCAGCAGGACCGGGTTCGTGTCTCACTGCAAAACCTCCCAACATGCCTCTGAGGTATCCTGCTTACTGGAGCATACCCTACAAGTCTAAGGAGCAGCCAATTTATACTGTAGATAACACCGCATGCTTCTGTCACCTACACATACCCTTCAGTGATCTCATCTGGGACCTAAAACGTGAAGCAGCCTGAAATTTAGAGGCCGTTGAGCATCGAGGCATGACATTTCAGTGTTCTCCTCACGTTCGTGTGTTTGTTTGCCCTGCGATGGACTAGTATCCTGGGCTGGTCATCCTTCATCTCGTGTCTCGTGTTCTGCGGGATAGTTTCACGTTGACCTTGTACCGGAGAAACGATTACGGAAGATTGATGTATTATAAAAGCCGTGGCGTCTTCATCTGTGAGGAATATTAATAATAATGTAGAATCATCGTGTGGAGAATTCCCGAGGTCACATGACCGTCACATTGATTATGCTATACAGGACTGTTTTTCACCGAGCATGTAGCGGAGTGAAAGCTGTACTCGGTCTGATTCTTTGATTGACAGGGGAACACACACAAACACATTAAGGTCCTCCTCAGCTCTCACAGTCTATGTGAACTGATACAATGAATAAGGGATGAAGCCGCTGCCTGCTGCATATTCCCGGCTGGAGTTTGTTCTGCGTAGCTACAGAAGGGTTACAGGGCCTCTTGCAATCCCCCGACTCCTCAGCCCTTCCAGCGCGTCCGTCATTCCGGCCCGCTTTCTGTCGAAGAACGCCGCGCTCACCGGAATTTTAAACCAAAGCCGGGCTGGGGACTTTGAAAGTTGTTTTCGGTCGATACTTCACCCGCCCTGTTCCCTCCGGGTTGACTTTACATGACCTTTATTATGGTTTCTGTGAGGCTTCTTGCAAGAATGTATCCTGGAAAACCCCTTTGTGATTTTCTGTCACGTGTATGATGCACCGAAGAAGGTCCATTTTTACAGTGCTAGACATGTTGGACATATCGGTCAATCCAGCCGACTCCGCTGACATAAACAATTGTGACACACGTTCTGACTGAAATCCCAATATCGCTGACACAGATTCAAAGTTTTAGCAAATGATTTTTTTCTTCTATTCTGTAGTAATTCTTGATTACCTCATTGTTTATTGACATTTATGGTAATAGTGTGTCTGTCATGGTAAACCGTACCCTTATATGTATTTAATTTTGATAGCTGCAGTATGCTGCCTAATTAATTTTCGCCACAGTACCGTTTCACAAATAAGTTGACACATAATATGCACTTGTGTGGCTGCTGAATTATTTTAAGAATTCTTTTAAGCGCTTCCTGTTATTACTGTAGTTCACGGTAACAGATCATTGTTAGTTCACTGGCATTTTTTTGGGCATATGTCAGTGCTTTATTTTGTCCTCTGAACAAAATTCAGTTCTCCTGAGGAAAGAGTTTTCAACTGTAATATGACAAAACTCCTCACCAAGAATGGTAGGACTGTCGTATAATAGTTCCCAAAGCATGGCTATTCAAGGCTGTCGTACATTTTCCTACCACTCACTTCTACGGCTTCATTTTGTTCTTCAAAGCCTTTGACAGCTTTGATGTGACAGATATCAGGAAAGGTTATTGCTGTCCTGCAGGCACTGCGCTATTCTGAAAGGACGCGCGAGCTTCCCTCAAATGAATATTCATCTACCTTCACCGGCACGTCATGTATTCGCTGTAACTCCACTTGCGGTAGTTTCCAGCAGTCTCACATGGCTACGCACATATGTGGCGACCGTTTACACACTCAAGCACACTTCATTTCAGCCTGCGAAAGGATTTCACTCTGTCGCGGCTAAAAATGCTTAAAATTAGCGGATGCTAATTTTCAACGGTTCGCCGCCGCGGCAGAACCGCCGTTGAGATTGCGCCGTTAACGGTGCCGACAGGTGCTTACATCCCCCCAAACACCACACGCTTTTCATTGAGCTGCAGTGTTACACGACAGGCGACACCGATGTGTAACACCTGCCACCTACTTCTCCGCACCACCAAACCCATACTCTCCTCATCCACGGTTTGCTCGCCATCCAGTGCCGTCAGCCTACCCTCATATCTTCAAAAACCGCAGAAAAGAGCTTTAGCGGAATAACGTGGCTTATTAAAAGCATTCATCTTCATACAAAAGCTTTCATCGAGTATGCGAAAGCCAGCAGATCACAGAGGATTGAAGCGCATTCAAATTCTCACTCAAGCTAATATGAAATTCTTTATCTTAATGCTGTTCCATCAGTAGTGAAGTGTATGGCTGTGTTGTTTTTTTCATTCGGAGGCGGCATGGAGGATGGTATCGTTTTCAGCAGAATTGTCAGGCATTTTTCATTAAAGTCATTTCTGTCCCCAGGAATCAATTAAACTGGTTTCAGGACAGCACTTTCTCATAGCTGCCCAGGCACTTGACCAGTGAAGATACTCGGACCCCTCATGCCCATACCCTGCGGCTGAGTTACCCCCCCACCCCTAGTGGGAGTAGTGTCAGGTTGATGGATACGGAAATCATCTCAGGCATTCATCTTGTGTCACCTCAATTTGGTGTGTCAGTCTAATACATGATAGACATCCCGCGTATGCGTGGTCTTTGTTCCAAGGGCACTTAAGTACTTCCCCAAATCAATTATTTCCCTAATTGAACACATTTACACTTCTCTCTGGTACTGAAGGTGTAATTCCCTACCCTTTGATAATGGACAAGGTCATGTTACATAAGAAAGATTGAGTGGGACATGTCAGCCAACCCCCCCTCCCAAATTCCCCTGGGGAGCCATTCATAGTCGATATTCAGCCTCACTGGGGTTTAATTTAAACACAATTCAATCCTCTGTAACTATCGGCTATCGATTAGTGCTGCAGAATCAATCTTCCCTTTTAACTGACAGATTGATGTTTCTTGAGCCTATGAGAAGGGTTGTGCACCTAATAGGTATTGATCTGTTAGAAAAAAAGAAATTAGCTATAAAATAAGCCCCAAAAGGTACCTGAGGACAAATATGGAAACGTCTATATTTAATTATGTAGTAGAAACAATATTGAGAGTAATACCTTTAAGTCAGATATTAATGAATAACTGGGTTTATTGTAGATGGAGGTGGATGAAGAGGAAATGAGGTTCAGGCCTGTATTGGCGCTTTTCCACTGCCACCAAGAACCAGGCCGTACCTGGGCTGTACCTGGGCAGCGCTCATATGCAAAATTAGCATGTAGTAAATCATGATTTACACTGTGTGAACAGTAAAGCTTTGCTCCGGTTTTACAACACTGTTTCTCTCCAAACCTGGCAATGCCTTTACGACCCTTCTGCAGCGGCAAAACCGAAGCGAGCTGGAATCACGCTAGAATCGCACTGGAATCGCGCTGTGACGAGTCTCTCTTAGCGCTACGGCTTGGATTCCTGTATGCCAGTGGAAAATCTGTGAAAGAAAGAGAATAGAGACCTTGAAGGATGGAAATGTGAAAGGCTAGTCCTAGAGAGAGCCTGACACTGGCCAGTGACCGCAGTTAAGAGAGGCGTGGTCATTGTGAAGCTTTGAATGGAATCAGCACAGAGCTCTTATTCATTCAGCTTTATCCATACTGTTGTTTTACAGGGACTTTGCCCAGATGTATGGTCTTTGACAGGCATTTGACCTGTTTATTACTCTGAAGGAAACAGGGGCAGTACGATATCTCCGGGGCGGAAGTTGAAATTACGGCTCTGCACCCTCCGTGT
Organism: Mormyrus hasselquistii; assembly: GCA_026779605.1. Classification (NCBI taxonomy): domain Eukaryota; kingdom Metazoa; phylum Chordata; class Actinopteri; order Osteoglossiformes; family Mormyridae; genus Mormyrus; species Mormyrus hasselquistii. The sequence continues at coordinate 21,534,646 of JAODKE010000068.1, forward strand.
GGAAAGTGCACGTTCTCCTTGTGTTGCACAGGTCCAACCTAAATTGCTCTTAGTGACTGTCTGAGTGACATCCCATCTCAGGTGTTCCTCTACAGTGTTCTCTATGCATCCTGAGATAGACCCCATACATCCCTGGCCAAGATAAGTGGTTGATGGATAGATCCTGGCTCATTATTCCCAAGCAGTTCACCATGTTCACATTTATATTTCAGGATATTTTACTTGTGATAGTCTGGTCTCTCCCGGGAGCCAAACAGGCAGACTTTAGGTTATGAATCTGTGCTTTCAATCACTTTGCTGTCTGCTTCTGTGGTATGTTCATGATTCATGTACCGTAGAACCTCTGAAATTTAATAATCCCAGAACACATACAAACCCAGCTGCACACTGCTGGTATTGCTAATAGGTAAGAGAAGTGCTTTATTTCCCCCTTACTGCTCCAAACGGCTAATTATCGAGTCAGATTATGCAAAAAGTCATATTGATGGTATGGAAGGTCACTAGCGTTCAAGCTATTTATTATGCTGTCCTCTGCTTAAACATCTCTCCATCGATCATCCCGCGGCACACACACAGAGCTGGGGGAATCCGTGCCCCAGACACTCTGCTCTTTTTTTGTTCCTTAAAATATAAATACTAAATGTGATTTTTTTTTTGTTTTTGCTGGCTCCTTCCTGGGGTTTTTATTGCCACGTTTCTGCCTTTTGTCGTCTATTCCCGGAAAGGGAGGAACTTTCTAATAAACCTGTTTATCGCTGCCCTGCCCGCAAGTCCCATGGTGCCATTTGCTGGGCTAACCTGAGAACTTCACACAGGTGCTGCTTAGCTGTGATTCTGCGGATGGGATTCGCCTCTCAGCCTTCCAATTTCAAACGGAATGAAGGCAAACATTCAGATTTATGTAATTCTGACACTTCAATTTCAAATTGAGACTGGCATGCATTGGTGTCTGGTTAAAGATAAATCTTTCTTACAGTAGCGTGAAAAGAAAATCTAAAACAGAGTGTATCCCTAGGTCTGGATGTTTTTTTTTATAATTGAGAGACAGCAACTTTAAGACTTATTGATTTTTTTTTCTGACGGGGTCAGCAGGAACTGCAAGAAACTAGGAATGTGCTCAAAGCTTGTGATTTTAATGAGCTTTTTATTTTTCAGTTACATAACAAATGTTGTCTTGTTCTTATTTCAGTGTGTGCCAGTATAAAATCCTGCCCTGATATTCACGCAGAGTTCTTTCTAGAATGTTCATTGTAGTTCTTTCTAGTATGCCAGGGTGTTAATAAGGATGACACCAGCCTCTTTTCGGAATCCCTCAGCTGGTGGCACAATGTCTGCTTCCGTAAACCCCCTCAGTGCTCTAACCCCACCCCCCTCCCCATCCCACAGCCTACAGTAAAGGCATAGGCAAATCCACACCCTCCAACCAGTTTAATGAAATATACTCTGTTTCTCTCCCAGGGTGGGACTTTCCTGATTGATTTTCTCGGCATCGGTTTCAAAATTTGCTGATAAACCAAACAGTAGCTGTAAACATGTTTGTTCCAGCAAACTGTTTCTATATTGGATATTTTGGTTTATCACTGAATATTCCTGCCAGGCAACGTTGTATTCTTCCTATGAGGTCGATTTTTCAAATGACAGTTCTGGAAAAAAAGGCCCTTCACTGATTCAACTAGCAGAGGGAACCATATTCTTTGAGGAAAACAAGCATGATTTTCTCATTTTGTCTGAAAGCATTAACACTAATCATTGTTATTTACGTTTCCATTCATTCTCCTTGCAGACATCAACATTTCTAGAACTTTCAAATCCTCAAACTCTCGGACGCTAAAATGTTTCGATGAAATTAAACCTCCATGTAATATTGTATTGGATTTTCCTAAAAGGATTTTTAGTTCAAAGGCTGAAGAGATAAAGGTTGTAGTCAGGCCAGGGACATAGTCAGTCACATCACCACTGACCATATAATTCTAGGTTTTATTTTCTTGGCTCCCAAACGCTGTTGTAGCTCTTCCCATGACTCAAACCCCTGCCTAAGTAATGTGCCGTTCCTTCTTCCCCTTTCTGTATCACATGGTTAAGTCCACTGTTCCATCTCAAGTAAGTCTTTCTATAACCTTATACCTATGTATCATTTAACTTGTTATTTAAACAGCGGTTCTTTGCTCAGCATTTGATGGATAACCGTGACTAGCAAGGTTATCGTGTACTGTAGGTGATGAGAGACCTGTCTGCATGAAAGACAGGACTGAAGTGTACCCTGGTGTACATTTTCCATGCAACATGCCCATTGTGGACTGGTTCATAACAACGTCAGGTCCTGATCAAAGGTCGCAGAAACAGGCTCACTTGAAGGAATTGGACGCTCCCCATGTCCATTCCCTGCTCGTCCTTGGTGTACTGGTGTTCAGTCAAGGTCATTTGCAGTAATGCTCAGAGTCACTGTCTCCCTTCCATGCAGCTTTGCACTGATTGCATTCTCAGGATGCGAGGGGGGGTGTAAGGTGAGGTGTTCCCTGTTTACGGCTGCCTTTCTCTGGCCAGATAAGCAGACCATAAAGGTGTCGGTAAAGTCACTGAGCCAGTGACACAAAGGCCGTCGCCTTCAGATTCTGGAGGACAGAATCCGCATCATGCATCAGCACGCATCATGCATCAGTCCGCATCATGCATCAGTCCGCATCATGCATCAGCTCGCATCATGCATCAGCTCGCATCATGCATCAGTCCGCATCATGCATCAGTCCGCATCATGCATCAGC
>JAODKE010000068.1:21596674-21609514 GCA_026779605.1 Mormyrus hasselquistii
CTGTGGCTCTTTGTTTAGCCAGGTCTGAAATGCTCGTACTTGTAAATGAGGAAAACTTCAATTTTCCACCCTCTCCGGGGCAGCAATAGTGCTCACACTTTCTGTTGCCTGTGTTTCGTTGAGCTACATAAATAATATGTTTCCTTCTTCAGAAGAGGCTCGATCCGGCCCTGTATCAGCAGGCGACACGCGCAGGTTCTTGGCTCAGGTCATTTGGTGGAGGGGGTGTAATGGAAATGATTTTTATCTTCAGTCACAGACCTGTTGGCCTGCAAGCTTCGTAGCATTAAAACAAAGACAAAGTCAGAGAGTCTGCCTCCTCCACGTAAGCTGTGACTCTCTCAGGCTGGGGGTGATTTGACTGGCGCGGTAGGCGCCCCGCCAGCAGGAATCAGAAAGGCAGAGGCGCTGGGCCCGTGCTTCCGGTCGGCCCGCCTAAGGAGGAGGCCGCGTCCAGCTCGTTACCAGGCCTTAAAGGCCCGAAATCGCCGACCTCCTTCCTTGTGTGTCTCTGGAACAATAACCAGCAGATGTTTTCTCCTCTGTGGCTCAGCGTGGAGGCCGGCGAGAGACTCCTCGCGCTTTCATTCCCAACCTCTTCCTTAAAATTTGAAATTTCTTGTTAAATTAGGTTTACAGTTTGTCTTGTTTGTGGAGAGTGTTTGTGAAACAATAAGTTTTTTCCCTGTTCCTGCTTCCAATCATCTGTCACAAAAGTTTCACTTCAAAAAGTCTTTAATGTGACTTTAATTATGGGGATTCTACCCTGACACATGCGACAGTTAAAATATTTGCTCTTACTCATAGTAAAATTCACATACGCTCTGTTTATTATTTCATCTCGGAACTCTTCTACATTAGCAGTTACAGTCATAAAAAACATCATCCATTTTTTTTTTTTACTTTTGATCTCTGTGATTTATATCTAAATCTATAATAAACATTTAAAAATGTAATTCCGTCGCAGCCTTTTGTCTTAACACTGCCAGCAGGCTTGTATAATTTACACCTTGGGCCATCTCTCCCGCTGTCCCTCTCTCAGGTAGCGATACCTGGGCCATCCTGATTTGTCTTCGAGGGTCCGAGAAGAGCTGCTTGAAAAAGATGAATTCTTACCGTCTTCAGGCCCATCAGCGGGTGAGTACCTGCATTTGGGACGAGGCCCATATTAATGACAATTATTATTTTACTCTGGGGACAGGGGACATCGTGCAGTATTTGCCTTCCTAAACGCTTGAGATCTGACCCCTCATCTGGCGGCTTTCTGGCGCGCCGTTGACATTAGATCAGCTGCTTTCTTCAGGGAAAAAAAAAAAAACATTTTTAGAAGCCGGGCTAGAGATGTATCCACTTTGATTGGAGAGAAAACGTTCCCGTTCCCACCAAACACATAAGCGCAGCTCACGCCGGGCAAATCTGGCAAAAGCGACACCCGAAAAATATCAGACGTGTTTAGAAACTGGTTCAGTTTCTTTTCCACGGTTGATCTCTCCGAACTTCCCGTTTCAGCTAAAGTGCGCTGCTATTTCAGACCGCCGCCTCGTTTCGGCCCCCAAACCCGCCGCTAATCCCGGCGCTTTTTCCCGCAGGTGAACATGATCCCCACCCTCACTCAAGCTTTCTCGAGCGCGGGCGGCATCTGCCGCTTCCAAGCCCACGATCTGCTGTCAGGTAGCCATCTGCCTGCTCCTCGCTGCGCTCCACCTGCAGGGCGTTTGTGGATCCCAAGGCTGTAAAACGCTCATTTTTTTAAGTTAATCACGATGGTCATGAGGCCTTCTCTGTGCATTCATTTGCACAAACTCCAAAGGGCAGACGATCATTAATATAATATAATAATAATAATAATAATAAACAGAAACATTTGACTAAATGAAGAATAGTGTAAGGCAAGACGAAATGTATTTTAATAAGTATTTTATATTTTGAATAAGTACACTCAGTTTCATGTCACTTAAATACTCTTCGTACGAATGAAGACACTGTTTCTTTGTAGATTATTCGATTATGCCTTATTCTAAAACACTGTTATTGGGCCTAAAATAGCTCTCTTAATTGGATGACAGAGGTCTGCACTTTGGCCTGCCTCCCTTTTCGATGTTCATGCTGCTGCTTCGGGTGCAGTTCATAGAGATCATCATTTAAGTGGTGTGTCCTCACTAAATTATGCCCTTTGTCTCGAGTCAGTGAGTCTGACGGAGGTTTACAGTGTAGCCTTTGTGAGGGTGGGGGGCGTCTGGCATAACCGGCAGAGTAGGGATCACTTGCTATCCCGGTGCAGCCGGCAATTTCTGGTGTTATTTTCGTCATGTCGGTTCCTTTGAGATGCAGTGGATTAATTACTGGTCCTCGCATTACTGTCAGTCATGGGAGGATTCATAAAAGTGAAAGATGTTTCTGATTAAAATAGCTGCGTGTTGATTTTTATAGATTTCACTCGTGTTGAAGCTCAGAGGTGGAGAGGTCACCTAGGTGCTTTACGAGAATGATGTTTCCATTACCCCCAGGGTGAAGGACCACTCCATCACTGGCTTGGCTTCCTAATTCCAGTGTGACACAGGGTGTTGGGGTGTGACACGGGTCGTTGTGCAGCTCAGGCATGGTGACATCGGATAAAAATGGTTTTACTCATACTCTTGCAGATGTGAGAGTCCGTCTGGCATCTTGTTCTGTCAGGGCGAAATTCCTGTCTATTTCTGCTGTGTCATGTACCCTTCCAGGGCTGTCGATTCCCATAATTCCCTCTGCCTGTGGACCCTTGAACATCCCCCTGGGAGACGCTGATCCTGCAGCTACGGAGGGCTGGTCAGTCTGAAGGAAACTTGTGACATACATGCTAACATGTGACAAGAAATGTTTTTTAATTCACAGTGGAAATCAAACGCTTTGTGAATGGGTTTCTATTCATCTAATACATTAAGATATTTCGTATTGTTGATAATTATCACGCAGTTTGGTTTAATGTTTTAAAGTACAAAGTATCCCATAATTTTCTGTATGCCTGTTGATGTCACAGATGAAGCCTTGCAGTGAAAATGACAATTATGAGAGATCTGATGCCACACTTCCTCGCGTACTAATTGGCTTGTAGACCCAGTAGCGCGGAATTTTCCTGTGTGATTGGCTCCCAGCTCGTCACCTGACCCACTGAGTCCAATCCTCTGCTCCACAGGCCCCCGTCGGGCACCGCCCCTCCGGCGAGTCAGACGCTCTTCGCCACAGTGTCAGTCTACGTGCTCGTCACCTCGGCCTCCCCCCTGGCGGCCTTCCTGCACACCACCGGCCTGGTCAGACCCGGCGTCTCGGCCCACAGCCAGGCAGCCCAGGTAAGCAGCCTTGTCAGACAAACGGCAAAGGGCGGCACTGCGCTCAACACAGGAGCCGGGGGCCTCCCAGTGGGCAGTAGAGAGTTCCAGAACATGATACGATGGAATCCTGTTTATGCACTTTTTGTTTGTGCTATGATGATAAATTGCCATATTATCATAAATTTCCATTTCCGATGGAAGTGGTGTGTGGTCCGGTGAGTCGGGGCGCAGTGCCTGTGTTCTTGCCCTTGAGCAAGATCCTTAACCCTCAGTCACTGGTACCGACTGACCCTGCTAAAATATGACGCCCCCACCCAGCTATGGGAGAATTTGGATCCTCACCTGCCAGTGGTGAAGGAGAATGTTCTAGATCCCAAAAAGGGCCCAAGCAGCTTTGCTGGATATTGTTAGCAGACGGAGCTGAAAGGCTGTGGGAGATACGCCAGGCCGCCTTTGGTTTTATGGATTTAAGTTTCATTTGCTTAAACTCCAGTATGCGCCGTTTTCAGATGTCAGAACCCGTTTCTGCGGTCGACTTTCCCTTAAACCATGCGACAATAATCACAGGAAAAGCGGCCGGTCTCAGACGCCAGAGCGGCGAACAGGCTCTGCGAAAGTATGGCCCTCTAAGTTTGAAGTGGAAAAGTTGGAGAGCGGGAAGGTAATTAAAAGACGAGGCAAGAAGGCAAGGGCTGAGCTGCTGCCTGTTACAGATCATGTGACCAGAGTGACAGCCAGTCGCCTCGGGTGGGTACAGAAAAGTCCCATAATGTCTCTCTGTTTCGGAGAGAAACTGACCTTATCATGACCCGGAGCAACAATGCTGCGAAGTAGGGATGTTGGCACAAAGAAATCATCTCTTTCGGCCAACGCAGCCAGTGTTTATGTTAGAATCCGCTCCCTGGTGGCAAGAATGCAGCATTGGCATGCAAGCCAAGCAGAAGCAGAAGCTGTAAACACTGTATCACAATCCTGTCACAGGGTGGAGACAGAGCAAAATTAATTAAATACATTTTTAGAGACCCTGCGTATGCAGTGTTGGGTTGTGGAGAGACTGGTGCAAAATATTTATGAAATATTAAATATCCTCCCCGAAACAAAATCAGCATCATGCTTCTAAAATATGAATTAATTAATGCAGGCATTTGCAAAAATTGCAGTTTCAGTTTAGCATTGTCGTTTGTTAAATTGTACTTTAAATCTGCTGAATAAAAGTTAAGTGAAGAGTTATTTAGACTGGAGATTGTTTCTATAGTCTAAAGCCCCGAGAAATGTAATAGTGTTGTACAGTGCCACCTTGTGGTGTGTTTTAGAATGACAGGCAAATAACAAAACAGGCTTGTGCAGTGGGTAGCATTTTGTTGCTATTTCGTAGCATGTCGGTGTACATAGAGTTTGCTTGTAGTTTCCTCCAGGTACTCATGCAGTTTTGCTCCAGCCCCACAATCAAACATGACTAGGATAAGATCTTAAAAGATGGATGGAACAATACATTTTAACAGCTGAAATTTTAATTAGCCTCTTAAATAAATCATGAAAATTATGTTTTATTAATGATGACAACCAAGGACACTTTTCGCCATTTAGAAAAAGTGTTTTTCAGAAGTGCTTGCGACTGCACAGTGCCGGTTTTGCGGTGGAATTATTCAGTTTGTGAAGCAAAGCATTAATAAAACTGTTAAAATATTCATAGTACTCAGTTTTTTTGTTCCCAGTAAGGAGCACTTTGCCTCAGTTGCCTTGGAGACTAACAGTAAGTGCATTTGCCTGGGCTGTACTCTGGAATACCCTGAAAAATACACCCTGCATCACGTACAGTGTGAGACTGCTTGGCAGCTTGTAAAACCTGATACCTTACGGACTCTCTCTCCTTCCATCCCCTGCTTCTCAGCTCCACACGTTCTTCCTGGAACAGCTGGGCCCTGAAACGTTCCTCCAGCCCCTGGATAGCATGAGGGAGGCCGTAGCTGCGGTGCTGCTGTCTGCGGCCATGAGCGGCGAGGACCAGCATCCAGCGCCGGCCAGGTCAGCCATAGCCCTCGGTGACCTTTGACCCCCGTGGCTCCACTAGGCCGGAGTTCGGCAGCTCTTTGTACCCTAGAGACAGATCCCAGAACCCTGGGCAGGTGCCACATTGTCACCTGTCGTTGTAGAAGAGAGACCTCATCTGGAAATAAGTGGTAGTGTTCATAAAAAATAAACATGACTTTTTAATGCTAAAAACATTAACTATACTCCTTTTATTAGAATTTTGTGAAGATCCATCCTTCTGTCTTCTAACCACTTATCCGGTACGGTAAAACGAGGTGGGGGATGCCAGGTGACGTGTGAAGGACATGTAGACTCATTCAGAGACTCGGGATTCGAACGGGAAGCCCTGGAGGTGTGTTGCAGGGTTAGGGTTAGCATTAGGGTTAGGGTTAGGATTAGGATTAGGGTTAGGATTAAGATTAGGGTTATCTGATGCTGCTGCGCTTTTGATTTGCTCCCAGCTTCTTGTTGTTTTCCGGTGTTTCCCACTCAGGTGTGAGCTCTGCTACCAGCTGCTGACCTTCACACTGCGATACAGGGGTTCGGTTCAGCCTGAAATCATCAAGGTGAGACTTCCTGGTTTTTCTGGGGCGGTTTCGGGGAGGGGGGGGTGGTTTACCCTTCTGTTTCTGTCGCACCAGCAGTGGCTCCTTGGAAATTCGATCCTTAGCTATAATACAAGCTCTGGAGGATGGTGATTTTGGGGCTTGTAGGAGACGTGGTGTCAAACACCCCCCACCACAAAGTCCACTCCCAACACACCCCCAGACATGTATACACACACATACCGCACACATGTTCACGTTTAGACAAACTCGTATGTGTTCACACATCCGCAAACAAACCTGTTCATTTGACCACTTCACAGCTATAGGTGAGCGGTAAAACTTGAACCTTCAGGTTATGTAACACAAACTGGAAAGAACCATATAATTTATATACCCTTCTGCATCTCTTCAGCTTCCCTGTCTCTGTATTTTCGGTCAGAACTGCCCAGTGTTTCTTCATGGCTTTGCTATATAAAGTTTTCTGCTGTATTACATTTTTTTCAAGATTTTCAAGGGAAGATTTTTAATTAGAACCTTAATTATAACTTTAAAAATCTTTTGTACTAGGACATGCAAAGTAAAATGACAGCTGAAATGCCCCAAAGAATTTGGCTTGGTTTTATCCATGCATTTCCTGTTTTTCCCCGATGAACTGAATGATCCCCTTAAATCTCCCTGGTGTGTATATTGTTCCGACAGAAGGGGGCAGTATGCAATCAGCTTTTATCCTCAGTAAGCCATCTTACTGGATCTCAGAGTCTGTGGTTTTGTCTTCCAGGTGCAGGCAGAGCTGCACTTTGACGACTTGAAGGACCCTGGTTTTGATGGTCAGATACTCAAGGAGTTCATTCTCGAGGACACACTCAACTTCCTGCTGTCGACACGTAACAGGAGCCTGGCATCTTTCCCAGAATGCATAGCGGCCATAATCAAAGAAAAGGTTCTGCTCCTTTGTGAAATACGTTCATGTTTACAGCTTGTTTGCTGCAGAACAGATGCACTGTGGTGACCTGAGTGAGGCAGGCGTCTCCTCTGTGTTCCTTCGGTATCCCAGTGTGGTGCTTCACCACTGTGATGGACTGATTGTGGACATAAGGGTGTCAGCTGGAGTAATGGATTATGTCATCTTGTCTTGACAGTACGGTGGCTGTGAAGGGACATATATCAATTGTCTGTCTTACAAGGAGAAGCTTGTTCTCCTCCAGTTTGTCAGCCAGCTCCAGGCGCCGGGACCCTTTGACGTGGTAAATACTCCTTTTACAATATATTCTGTCACAGATTCCTGAAAGTCTTGGCGGTTTTTTTCAGTCAAACTGCTGCTGTGGTTCCCCAAAGCTGTGTATGTGAGTGTAAAACTAAAAATCAGGACACACTCTATAAGCATTTTGCAATGTTCTGCTTATCGCGTCATTCTGTACTGCGAAGGTACAGAACCATGTCTCTATTTCCAGCTTTGGAATAAGGACAGTGGAAAAATGACTGAATCTGTGCTCACTGTCCTGGCTGTGATTTATTCTTCATTCAGCACTGACTGTGTTTGGTTTAAATGTATGCTGGCTGTGTTAATATTGTATGCTGTTTTTCTCCCTGCGCTGACTGTGTTTATTTCTGTTTTCTGGCTGTATTTGTTCTGTGTTTCTCTCTGTGCTCTGACTCTCTCTCTGTGCTCACTCTGTGTTTTTGTCTGTGCTCACTGTGTTATCTCTTGCCCTCTGACTATCTTTCTCTCTGTGTTGACTGTGTTTATCTCTCTGTTCTCTGTCTTCCTCTCCGTTCTCTGACTTTCTTTTTGCACCGAGTATGTTGTATGTGTCTTTGTGTGCTGTGTGTCTTCTCTGTGCATTGACTGTTCCCCGCTGTCCTGGCAGCTCTACCCTGCAGCCTCCCCTGCACTCGCCAGCCTCCAAGCCCACCTTGACCAAAGGTTCTACGGTGAGGAGCGGCCCCAGAAGCGGAGCCACATGGTGGCGCTGTTGAGTCAGACTCGCTCCCTCCTGTATACCTCAGAGATCCTGAAGCAGTCCAAGAGGTGAGGATGGGGCTCACGGGCTCTCCATTGCAAAGAATGCACCTCAAGCCATCATCAGAAACGTACATAGAAGCGTACAGAGTTTCACCCCCTGCAGGGGGCGCCCTCTCAACTTTTTAGAGTGAAGAAATGATAAAAGACCAGATAAATCAGCCCACAGTTCAGCCTCCTGAGCCCAGGACAGCATTCCTTACTGCATCTGTCCTCCATGCCTGGACATTCCCAGTACGAGGGGGGGGGGCTGGGGATATGGGTGTAGTTTCCTCACATATGGACTGACACAGCTTATCAGTTTATAATAGAGCACATCTGTGATTTGTACAGTTTAAAACTCTGCAAAGCACAGTTTATCCTGTGCCTCTCACAGTCGTCTGTGTAGCGGGAGCAAACCCGCAGAAGAGCCCTCGGGGCTTCAGGGTGTTTTGCCCCGACACTGTCGGTGTTTTTGTTGTTTTCTTTTTCTCTCCTTTGTTGCCCCGAGGGAGGACTCATCACGTTCGCTTGTCTGCTTGTTGCTTGTTGCTTGTTTGGAACGTTCCAGACAGAAAGGCCGCTAATACCGTGTTCCCCCAACCAGGAGCAGTGTCCCTGAGGGACCAAGGGATTTGACCGATCCTTCCCAGAATTCCCAGCCCCAGAAAGGTGATCCGAGCTTAATTGATGGAAAACTCAAGTTACTAGATGAGGAGCAGGAAATCACAATTTCTGTGGCATTTTGTAATCGTTAGTTACCAAGTAAGACAGGTAAACATGCGCTTTTTAAGCAGCTGTGCTGTTACACTCTCTGATGCCACCTAAGGCCATATCGGACTAAATCAGCATCAAGTGTCTCTGTCCTTTAACAATGTTCTGCATCATTTCCTGCCACCCAGAGCTGATTGGGTGCATCCAAAATCGCACAGGCGCACAGTAGGTACTGAGTGTTGGCAGAAGCCTGCTACTCAACCTTTAATGTAGTACATACTGTATAGATGGATGGGGATAGTATGCATGCCTGAGACTCACCACAGTCATCATCCTGCATACTACCTGACCCGGGCATTTACCAATAATGTAGCGTGACCCCCATGAAAACAGTTAAAAAGCATGAGTGAAATAAATACATATTCGAGTCAACTTATGTAACTGGGTATTATTTTCTGGTGAAATCTGTGCACTTCCTCCTCTATCTTGGTGTAGATTTCTGAGCGAGTGATAATCTTTGTATCTGGTTGTAGCTCCAGTTGCCTCGTAGGATAGCGTATCGTCCATTTCATAGAGATTGCATATGGCTCATGTATATAGATATATATATATATTTAGTATATTTACCGTACTACATAGCGAACAAGTATGCGATTTTGGATGCATCCTTTGTATTAAATGCCTGGGTATTTAGGGGTTTGTATTTCAAAGCCAGTTACGATGAATGTCTTCTTTCCAGATTACCTGCGCCGTCCTGACTGCAGACACGGTGAGTGTTGTCACCCAGGACATTCTGTTAAATGTCTGTCTTCTGTACATTCCAACACAGCACAGTCTCCTCTTCCAAGGACAATCAATTAAAGTCTCTTTATGTCGCCCCTTTTAAAAATGTGCCCTATGTAGCTGGCAGTGGGGCTGTCCACAGAAGTGTTACCAGAATGCCATCCTGGGGGGGGGCATTTGGATATGCTGGGTGGGCACCATGCGAATGGCTGGAGAAAGGGGGTTTGATGGTAAAAGTTGATAATGAGGATGTTGGGTGATTTTTTTGGTTAATTGGTTGGTTAAATTTGGTTGGTCCCTGTTAGATGGGAAGTTGATCCTTTGGGTCCTATAGCCCCACCCTGGCCATCCCCTCATGGGGGCCAGTGAGAGTCCCCCATGCTGCTGAGGTATAAAGGGGGGGAGGGTCTCCCACGCCCGGAAGGAGTCATGTCCCACAATGAGGCAGGTCCTCCAAGGAGGTGTGTGCCCAAAGGAGCAGTGTGCCCAAAGGAGGGGTGTCTCTCAGGAGTTGTCAGGTTGTCAGAAGGTGTCAGGTTCTCCAAGGTGGCAGCCGCCGGTTTTATGGCCCGTAGGCATTTAAACCATTTTGCAAACACAGTCGTCCCTCTCCTGCACTCAGATGCCGGGAAGTGCATGGACCCCCGTCTGAGGCAACTGTACACGGACCCCCCCCTTGTACTGACGCCCCCGTTCAGCCCGGAAGTCAAGGAGTACCAGGCCGAGGTCCCGTTCGATGTGGTGACACTAAAGATCCGCGCGGAGCCCGAGAGCTGCCGTTGCCGGGTGCGCCTGGACGAGCGCAGGGGGCCCAGGTAATGTCAACCCCCCCCCCCCTTTAGTGCACCACCATATCACTGACATATCATCCTAAACACTGTTTGAAATTAATGAATCCATCCAAGTCCGCGTCAGAGGCACTGACATCACACGTTGACATACAGTATGTGTTTGATATTTATGACGAGGGAAGCTGACTGGACGCTGTTTCCAGAGCTTCCATAAGTGATATTACGCCCGTGTGCAGTTTGTTTAATTAACATGCTGAGATCAGGGCCTGCATCTCCCTGACGGGACACATCCTTATTCTTCCTATATGTATCCATCCATCCATTCATCCATCCATCCATCCATAGCCCCTTTTCCAGCATAAGGCCAGTGTGAACCTCCTAGGAAACACATGGTATCCTGGGCAGGATGTATCCTCTTGTTTCTGATGGCCTCTGACCCTATCGATCACATTATTTCTTATCACAATCGTTTCTCAGTTCATTAATCACATTTGAGCTCCTGTTCCTTTTTAACATTTTCCATTTTTCTAACATTTTCCTAAATAGCATCCAGATTACTGATAATACCAGTAATGCAGTGGTGTATTTAAAAGGTGACCTCAGGTGTCTTAAAGGCCCCCACATGCACACCTGAACTCAGCAATCAAACAGTAACAGAATAGAGAACAGAATACTGCTTTGTGAGTGTGGCTGGGTCTGAGAGTGTGGTCCCCTGTTCCCCACAGCAAGGCCAGCTACCCCATTGGCCTGGGCAGCAGCAGAGTGAGCATCTTGGTGATGGACGAGTCGGAGTCGGAGCCTGTCGTCATGACGATCTACACACTGCACGTGTTCCGAGAGAGTCGGCCCAGCCTGCCCGTGTTCGACGAGTACGTCACATGTGGTTTTCGGCAGGTACGTTCCCGCTGACTAAACTCCGGGCCAAGCAGAGATTGGTCCGTACGTCCGTCCATCCATCCATCCCAATCAAATTAGGGTACACGGTTCACTCTGGACAGGAGGCCAGTCTCCTTTTATATATTTTTTTTGTTTTGTTGATGAATTACTTCTGGCGTCATACAGATCCTTGATTGGTTACATATTTAACTTTTTTTGACTGAGGGGTTCTTTAGTGCCAGCTAACCAGATCAAGACGAATGCACTGATGCCATACTAATTATAAATTTATATGGCATTCTTGGCGTAAACTTTCGGCGCGCTTGTTTCCTGTCATAAGTCAGCCATTTGTATCAGAGATGAGAGGGACACGATGGCGGCTATAATGATTATTACGGGACCCCCTTTAAAAATTAGCAATTATATCCATCTTTATTGCACTTCTAATTTGCAGCATGTGGGTGCATTTAGCAAGAAAACAAGTTTTTATTGCATGTAAACAGAAAGCCGTAACATTGGTGCGATCTTCAGACTGCAGCACGGTGCCTTTTGTTTTACAGTGCGGTTATGTCCGCTGTAAAATGGACTTTTATGGGCTCACGCGTAGTTTTACTGCTCTTGTTGTGCAGTTAAAATGATGATTGGGGTGTTGAGTATGGAACGGAAGGTTCTGGACGGTCTTCCCGATTGGGTTCCCATCGTATGTGTCCATCTCAAATGACCACGTTTGTGAAGTGAGACGTTACCTTGGAGACCTACATGTATTCCTTGCAACAAGCTAGTGGCATCTGCTTTGCTGACTATGAATTTAGCATTTGCCCTGACAAAACTCCCCCCAGATTGGGTTCATAGGGACGGGTGCTCTCCTTGCTGGGGGGGTACTCCTGGGGGAGGGTGGGGGCGTCATAAATTCGCCATTTGACGCTGTTGACTGTGTCACCCGTGCCGTGTAGTTATGGACCAGCTGGCAGAGGGGATTGGAAGATCTTCTGGAATCTGTTGGAGAGGACCCTGCCCCTCTGAGTAGGTCTGCTGGCTTGTACTTATAGGATATGCATTTTGTTCTGTTTGTCAGTTTAGCAATTTGTGGGCCCCGTCATGCTGATCCGTAATAACTTAGTATTACGTAAAGTTATCAAATCTCAAAACACGCATTTTCTGGTTAGTGCGGTTGGTTCTTCGGTGACATTTATGAACTAAGCCGCGTTTGAGATGCACTCCCCACGTCTGGGACAGATGACACCCCACGCCTCTCCTCGGGTGGATTACTGGCCAACCAGAGTTTAGCACGCCTCTATTACCCACAATCCCACAGCAGATGATGCTCCCGCAGTGGGGGGGTGCATGTGCCCCACAGTCAAATGGCATTTTTTTATACATGTACATTTTGTTTGTTTTGCAAACATTTTTATCCAAAGTTACATACAGTTGAGACAGCATGGTTAAACAGTCTCTGGAGTAACAGGGGTTTTAGGGCCATATCAGTCTGCCCTGGGATTTGAACCGCCGACCTTCTGATACAGTCCTGACCTGCTGAACCACACACCTATTTAGGCCTGATGGGACACGTGTCCCTGACATGCGAGCTGTGTTGCTGGCGTGAGTCTGCAGGTGGCGCTAGAGGGTGCCAGCGTATCTGTGAAAGCACTCTGTGTGTCTGAGCGCCGGTCTCAGGGGGGGATCTGTGGAACCGACTTTTGCAGCCGCACAACCCTGCCCCCCCCCCCCCCCCCTTCCCCCCCCCCCCCCCCTCCCCCCCCCCCCCCCCCCCACGCCCCCCCCCCGCCCCC
>JAODKE010000068.1:21643109-21667171 GCA_026779605.1 Mormyrus hasselquistii
ACACGGCGACAAACATTAATGACAAGTCTGGGGAAGACTGACTCTGACAAGGACTAAATACACTAGACAGGTTAAACTAAACAATTATGAACGAGCAAATTGGGAGGAATGTTACAGTAAATAAAATGATGGCTAAAAATATAAATGAAAACAGTGAAGTCGTACAGATTTTTCCATCCATGAATTCACCATAACAGAGGAGTTAGTCAGAAAAACTGGATTTCTGGATTAGGAATCCATTCAAAGCAGCACGCAGAAATTGTCAGGTCTGGTGAGATTTACCAGGACATGTCTTCAGACTGGTTTGTGCTTATGGGTAATAACTGGTAGTTAGGATGGACAGAGCTCACACTGAAATTATAACAGCGAAAGTGACACGTTATCAAACGACATCCAAGCAAAATTCACCCAGAGTACTTTTATGTATCTTTAATTTCCCCCCTTGAGCTATGAATGAGGGAAACGTTACTTTTAGGAATGGCTGGGGGGGGGGGGGTACATATAAAGTTGAGTGACTAGGACATGACCGCCCCCAGGGTGTCGTAATTCACGCTCTTGCCTGGTTTCCTCTGCTGGGCCTGCTGCTCTGACAGCGGGGGCTCTCTGACGGAGCCGTCCGGAACAGGGGGGCCGGGGACTTGCCACACCTGCCCAGGTCGCTTCCCTCATAAAAGATTCCCATCTTAGCAAACTCAGGCACACTAGTCCAGTATCTGTTTTTAATACACGTCACAGTTCTGTGATTTCTGTAGAAGGTTGTAGAAGAATTTTAGAGATCTGGGGAGGACTTCTATATCTTTATTTGCCTTCGTCAGAGAGGCATCTGGATTCTTAAGACAGTCTGTAGAGGGCACCCTCTGCCTCCACGCTCGCACACACACCCGTCTTTCATTCATATCTTTGTGGGAACTGTCCATTAATTTCTATGGGTAAAACCCTAATCCCAACAAGGACGACCTTAACCCCTACCCAGCCCTAACCTTAACCATAAGTAGCATAACAAAGTACAAGATGTTTGGCATTTTTCTTTTGATTGCAGTCACAGATTTTTACAATATTGAGTTTCCCCTTTTGGGGATTGAAAATATGGTCCCGACAGGGTAAAAATAACAGGTTTTTATTACATTGTGGGGACGTGACCCCCACACAGACACCCAGGACGCATTTAAGCCGCACAGTTTGCTGAATGTGGTCGATAGCGGCAGAACAGATTGTCGGTTTTCAGATGTAGCACCTTCTTCTGCACGACTCCGCTATCGGCCGCCTGAACCCAGTGCCCTTGTGCATGTCAAATATTTGTGCTTTTTGTTCAGGAATGCAGAAGCCATGACACAGCAGAAAATAACGCAAACATGGAAGTGAGGAGCAGGGCCCTGTTTGGGGCCGGTGGTGGCGCGTCAAGGAAATCCTGCGATTCTCTGCGGGTCGGTTCTCTCCTTTAGTAATTCATGTTGCTCAGTTTTTATACTGCTGACAGAGCCCGAAACAGGGCATATACTCCGTGTGTGTGTGTGAGCATGTTTTGTATATATTACATTATGGGGACCAAATGTCCCCACAATGTGATAAAAACCTGTTATTTTTGACGTTTTGGGGACCATTTTTCAGTCCCCACAAGGGGAAACTCAGCTTTATAAAAGTCTGTGATTGCAGTCAAAAACCAAAAAGTACCAAAAGTCTTGTATTTTGTTTGGTTACTTATGGTTAAGGTTAGGCCTGGGGGGGGGTTAAGGGTGTCATTGTTGGGATTGGGGTTTTTCCTTTAGATATGAATAGACAGTCCCACAAAGATATGGATACAAACGTGTGCGTGTATGTGTGAGATTCAGCCTGTTGAAAGCTTTTCATTCACCCCTTGACACAGGAAAAGGGTGGGGGTCACCAGTAGGGGGAGGGGACAGGCGAGTGGAGTTTAAAAGGATGCCCGCATGCGGGGGGGGCAGACACAGGGACGAGCCTCTGAGAGATGGCGCACGCAGGCGTGAACAGCCGAAGAATCCCACCTGTTGCCATGGCAGCTCTGCTCCGGTACCTTCTCCTGTCGCTGCTGGTGCAGTACCTCAGCGCGACGGTCGCTGACTCCGCAAAGGTGAGCTTTGGGATCCGGGGCTCAGGTTTCAGACGGGTGGCTGTAGGTTCTAATCTCTTTCAGTCTGGAGTCTGGAGTGTAGGCAGATACATCTTATAACTATGATTAATGTATGATCTGCCTGTGCCTGTATGCAATGGCGAAGGTGAGAGTTTCGTACTGGGGTGGACACAGCTTGATGATATAAATTCAACGGTCTACTTACTGAGTGAGGAATAAATGAATTACTGGGGGGTACGTGCACCCCCGCTCCATTTCCTATGCACGTGGTTGTATGTTTATGAATAATTCAGTGTTTGACAGTTGAAAGCACTTTTTCCCTGTTTTATGTAGATTTTGCATGTATGTTAATAATAATAATAATATTCATGAAAGTAACCTTTTTCCCACCTGTTTGAACCAAAGTCCAGTGAACAAAGAGGTTCCTTTCGGCTGAACTTTGACCTTGACAATCGGGGAATCAAAACTGCGTCCAGCAGCCTCTTGATCCTGTGGGTTTTGATCATATGTCTAGCATCTTATCCTGCAATGCCACACGCTGTACTGGTGGGGGGGATTGCTTGCCCCCCTTGTAGCGCCTGGAGACCCTCAGTGCCGGTGTCACCCCCCCCCCCCACAGAGCCGGTGTGATAAGTCATCAGTGTTGACCTCCCGGCACTGTGGCCGCTGTTTCCTCAAGGCCTCCATCGTCTGTCCCTCAGGATTATCTCTCAGGGAATCAGGGACTCCTGGATGCAGGTGAGTGAATCTCAGAAGGCTGCTCTGGTTGGGATCTGCAAGACAGCTATCAGAAGATGTTTAGCTAGTGTTATGGAAGGCAGTCTGTCAGACCGACTGCTCTCACGAACATCAGGGACACTGAATTTTGATCCGCCTCTGGAGCAGCGATATTGCCGTACGATGTTTTTTTCTGATGCCGGGCCGATGGCCGCATCCTCTCAGCCAGGACTCCAGTCTCTGTAACAATCGCCAGCTTAAGCACTAAATAAGTACAGTTTAATAGCGTATCACATGTTTTGTTTTCCCCTTTCTATGTTTAACTGAAAATACTTGCATTCATTTATTTAGTTTTTATTTAGTTTTGTGTTTTGTATGTGTAGTTTTATTTAGCTAGTTACAGTAATTATTTTCCTATTCAGTGGTGGCAGTTTTTCATTTACTTGTTTATCATACCATATTCATATTCGGTTTACACCGTTTTCCATTTGCGGCTGGTACTTCGGCACGTAACCCCAGCGTGAGTGCTGAGGCGACTCTGCACTGCTCTGTGTGATCATATTATTCACAAGACTAATTAATCCAAAATACAGGCAGATAACCCGGATGAGATAACCACTGTAACTAGTTGTCACATACATTCAACTCTGAAGTCACTTCACTACTTTTATTATTGAAATGAAATATAAGGAATTTCTGATTGTGACAGTAATCGGTTTAACACGAACATCGTGCTCTTTGCTGCCCATTTATCAGTTCATCTCCTATCTCATTATTCTGGTCTGGGCTGTGTGTGGTACGGATTACCCCGCATGAGATGCCAGTCCATCTCAGGGCACACACTCCTAGCCACTGGGGGCAGACCGTGCTGCCGTTATGCAAAATGGCCAACGGCACGGTCAGACAAAGGCTGAGGCAGTAACAGCCTGGATGACCTTCCGTTTTTGCATGATGCCATTTGCCGGAGTAAGCGGGGCTTTTCTGTGTGTCTCCTGCCAGTTCCAGTTACAGGTCGGTGTTCAGTTCCTCCTTGCTCTCCCGTGACTGTACGTTCGAGTGCTACCTGGAGGTCAGGGTGCCAGAGTGCTGCCCAGGATACTGGGGGAATGACTGCCAGGGTGAGTGTGCATCTGGAGAAACCACTGTCATTTTGGTTGCGTGTGTCTTCATTTTTGGGACAGCATGGTCTTTATTTTATTCTTGCTCGTGGAAATTCATGTTGGGGTTCTATCCCATGTGTGTGGGGGGGGGGGGGGGGATGTTGATCATATGAAGTTCGGAGAAGGAAGTTGATGAAACAGCAATATGATCAACGGTGTCGGGGACGTTATTCACAAATGTATGTCCATTACAGACAGAGGTGGAAAGTTCAGGTCCAGGAAGTACAAATCTAGGTTTTGTTTCAGCCTATAAGTTGAGTATAAAGTGCCATCATCACATGGGACTCAACTGGCTGGTTGAAACAAAACCTTGGTCTGGATTTGTACTTTCTGGACCTGAACTTTCCACCTCTATCTGTAATGGACATACGCTTGTGAGTAACGTCCCCGACACTGGTGATCAAATGGTGATCAAGGATGTTACAGTTCAGCGTATCTGTTCGATGTTTGGGAAAGTGAACAAGCTTTTCCTTCCATGACATTCAGGTCTCCCAACTTTCAGGAATGTGTCAGTATCGCTCTGGGGGGGGGGGGGGCATTAATGTACCTTTTCATGAGGACCGGACATGCTAATCTCTCCGTTGGGTTTGTTATTCTTACAAAAAAAAAGGTTAACCGAGCAAACTGCTGACATTTTTACCAAAAGCGGAAATGTCATCACCTTTGTCCTTTAAATGAAATGGAGATTTCCGGTCAGAATGACTGCAGCTTTTTTGTTTCTTCATCAGAGTTTGGCCAGAGTCTGTGTCTTTTTTTTTTTTTTTGTTATTCATCTGAGATGAAAGGGAGAGAATCTGCTGACAGCAAAGTGCTGCCGGATTTTTTTTTTTCTTTGGGGGGGGGGGGGGCACAGCCTGTTATATTTTGAGGATGTGGGGGCCAGGAAACTGACAAGCGAGAGGCCCCCCGCTAAACGTAGCGCTGATAAGGACAGGAACACTGCAGGAAGAAAAGCCAGGAAGGCGAATGAGTGAGGATGTGCTCAGTTTGAGGGCCGTGAACCGCTCAGCACCCTAATGGAGGAGGGGCTCCCGTACTCTTCTCCTCTGGTCACTTCATCTAAAGGAGGAGAGGAGCGTCCAAAGAGTGTGAGGGGAGCACATTCCCAAAAGGTGCCTTTTTAGTGACGTCTTGGTTCTTGTCATGGAATTAATATTTAGACATCTAACTTGTGAAGGTTTTATCCATCCTGTATAGAGGCAATGGATGGGAGACAGGCACCAGAAGGGTATGGATACCTTGGTAGATTCAGGGGGTGTCTGAATATGAATACTCCCCCCCCCCCCCAGCATATTCATCAAATTTTATCCGGGGCACCCATATCTCTATCATGGGGCACTGATTTTTCCCTGGAGATTTCCAGAGAGCGTGATCTCAAAAATGAGTTTATTTATCTATCTAATCAATCTATATAATGAATCTAATCTATCCATCACTCTTTTGTCTCTTTTCTCATACCTGTGATGTCAGCATGCCCAGAAGTAGCTGACAGCCCTTGCAGTAACCATGGTACCTGTTCAGACGGCATAACAGGAAACGGTACCTGTACCTGCCAGGTAAAGTGCCCTGGATTACTTCACCCCACCCCCCCAAGCCTCAGCGCACCTCACCACTCAACCTAAACCTCCCTGAATCACCTGTACTTCACATAACGTCCACCCCACTTTTCGGTGAATTGATCGCCATTCTTATTCCCACCAGCAAGCAAGAATCCTTGAGTTTGTGAAGCAATATATTTACCGCAGAATTAACAGGGTCTTGCATGCATAAAATGTGTCAGGAAACATAGTCCTGTGGTATTATTTTTAAATGACATGCACATACTCCCACTAGAGCAGGTATCTCCAACTCCGGTCCTGGAGAGCTACTATCCAGTCGGTTTTCTATGCTACCTGGTTTCTGATGAGCC
Source organism: Mormyrus hasselquistii (assembly GCA_026779605.1). Classification (NCBI taxonomy): domain Eukaryota; kingdom Metazoa; phylum Chordata; class Actinopteri; order Osteoglossiformes; family Mormyridae; genus Mormyrus; species Mormyrus hasselquistii. Next base: position 21,648,985 of record JAODKE010000068.1, read on the forward strand.
ACACTAGTTCTCAGGTAAATACCAGGAGCAGGTGTGGCTCATCAGACGCCAAGTATGATAGAAAACCTTCTGGATAGTAGCTCTCCAGGACCGGAGTTGAAGACCCCTGCACTAGAGTGAGCCAAATGACCAAAAGACTACATGCTGGCACTTGTTAGTTCTGCATGTTCTTCAGTCATCTCATCATCTTCTCACCATCCATTATCTGCCCCCCCATCTTCAGCCTGGCTTTGTGGGGACGGCGTGTGAGGACTGTGAGGAGGACCGATATGGACCTACGTGCAGCTCCGGTGAGCATCACAGCTTTGATCTTCTGTACTTTTGTACTTGAACATAAACAAAACCCGCTGTGCCTTCACCGATCATCTGAGCACGTCTGTCCTGCACCCGGCTCTTTAACCAGTCTGTAGCTGTGTCCACGGTCTCTGTAACCACGGCATCAATGGCGATGGAAAGTGTACCTGCTTCTCCAGCTACAAGGGCCTGAACTGTGACCAGGGTAAGACCCAGTGCAGTGCACACAACTTTAATCTTTCCCTAAGATTTGGGGATTGGTCCCATCATGAAAAGAGCGGTAACATTTATGCTGTATCTTAACCTTTGGATTATTCAACAGTAAGGTTTGCTCAAGCAATTTATATAATCTTTATTTCATAGTATAAGTAAACTCTAGGCCCTTGTTTTCTTGCATAAGTGCTGAATATATATTCGTGGGTCTTTAGTACTCTTTAGTGAGCAATCGTGGTTAAGTTCCTGTGTTTTCCCCAGGAGCTCCTCCCCTTTCGAATGTTGCCATGGTGATGTCTGCCCATTCTTCTCGCAGAGATACCCGAGTGTGAGGCCTTGAGGTGCCCTCTGGGTGCCCGCTGTATTGAGGATGCCCACACGAGGACGCTGGCTTGCAAGTGCTTGCCGGGATACCAAGGAGGAGGGACGCAGTGCACACGTAAGTCACGCCCACGTGGAAACACAGCACTGGATTACGTTAGTGATGATTAATCCAGTGCTAGTCGATTTGACTCCCTCTGCCTCTCTCCTTTTCCCAGCGATTAACCCCTGCCTCCAGAAAGTCTGTCATCCACATGCAGTCTGCAATTTCCTGGGTCCAAACCAGCATTCGTGCACCTGTGCGGACGGTTACCAAGGCGACGGCCACGTCTGCCTACCAGTGGACCCGTGCCAGACCGGTTCAGGGGGCTGCTCAGAACAAACCACCGTCTGTGTGTACGACGGTCCCGGGAAGGTACGTGCCTCCGTGACCGCTTAAGGGGACCATGCTGCCCGACACCGTGGGGGGCTTCGCTCAGAGTACAGCACTGGCAACCTCGACGGGCAAACAGCTCATGGAATTACGCAGCAAAAAAGAGCAGCAGGTAAACCGCTAAACAGAAAGGTTCTGATGAGGTGGGGTTAGGGTTAGGTGTCAGGGGTTAAGGTTAGGTGTCAGGGGTTAAGGTAACGTGTTTGATTTCCTGTGTATGTTCCTGCTAGAGCAGTAGATGACATAATGAAGTGTAGTAATAGTAGTCATTGACTGCGTGAGCGCAGGCCTTGGTATCTGAACTCAATCTCATTGATTGCATCAAGCTAGCCAACCCCATTAGGGCTCTAGGTCTCTAGTGGTGTTTCTCAATATGTGTACTTGTGTTATCACATACCCATTTTACGTTAACTTCCACTACCGAGGACCAATACTCAAGAAGAGAAGTACAGAGGATGGTAAAAAATCCCGGGATGTTGTTCTTGCTCCACCCCAAATATCAAGGTTGCATCCTCCAATCCCATGATTCAATGCATCCGGACTTCATTTCTGAGAGGAAAGTTAGCAAAGGCCGGTCTTTGCGTTCTTGGTGACACCCGAGGGAAACACTCTCGGATTTGCGTATCAAGATGGCTGACAGTCTGAGTGTGGCTCCTTACAGTCTCACTGCGACTGCCTGGAGGGTTTTGAAAACCTGGTTCCAGGGACAGGCTGCAGTCTGAAGGACATTTGTCAACCTTCCTCCTGTGACAAGAATGCCGACTGCACCACAACGAAGCCTGGAGTGGTGGAGTGAGTGTCTCCATCGCAGTATTTGCATGCATGTCCGTGCAGGAGTGAACATGCGATGCGACGACTGGACCGACTTTTTATTTAGGTGTAAGTGCCGAGAGGGTTACCAGGGCGATGGGAAGACCTGCTATAGCGACATCATGCAGCAGCTACGGGAGCTAAACACAGATCCCAGGGGGATGTGGCATGACCAGCTGACAAACGCGATTACACTTTTCGGTACGTGTGGACATCGAGCATGTTATGTCATTTTGCATATGGCGTGTCACATTGCACACAGTCTTCAACAAAACCCCACTCTAATTTGGTACAAACTGGATTCAACCAGACACCTATTTTGTCACTACAGGTATCCCTTAATTAATGCAGTTTTTTTGTATGAGTTCGATCAATATGGTAAAATGAATCGATACATCAATTGCGTGACACAAGGTGGAGGTTATAACAATGTTCTTGGTCAGCACACGCAGTCAGAGCGTTGAAAGCACTTGTATTTGTTAAGTCTATTGCAAATCGATTGTTTGTTTTTTTTTCATACTTAAAAAACGTGTGCTCACTTAACTAAGTGTGAGAATAAGAATGATGCCACAACGGGTAGTGAAAAAAGAAAAGGAAAGCGATTACGTTTGACATTGAACTTGGCATAATTAAAAGATTTTAACATGGCGAGAGTAAAAGTCATTTTGGAAGAGAGCTGTAGGATTTAACGAGTCGACTACAAACTATTCCTTACATCATCATATTTGGTAATAGTATTATATTATGTACAGTTATAATTGTTACAATTGATTAACGTGGTTTTGATTAACGTGGTGACATCTGGGGGTTAATTAATTAATCAAAGGAAACCTGTTCTAGAATCTTCTGGTTACACTTTTCAGCATATTCAAACATGCAGCAAGCCCCATTACGTTAATTAAGTTTGAACATTCTTTTGAGGTTCGTGGATCCATTCTGCAGCACCAGAGGTAACCTGATAAGTAACTGAATTCCCCCTCCTTCTCCCCTCTCTCTTTCTCGCTTTCTCTCTGTCTTTCCTGTCTTCAGAGTCCTCCATGTCTTGGCCGCTGTCCTCACTGGGTTCCTTCACCGTATTCGTCCCCACAAACAAAGGCTTCAAAGGGACGTCGGTGAGTCGCTCTGCTGCTTCATCTTCTGCACTTTAGCTGGAAGGTGTAGTGTTCTTCAGAGGCGTGCATTCGGGCCACTTGCAGTCTCATAGGCCAGACCACTCTTTCAGGGATCCGCAGACGGTCCTTGTTCTAGCTTCCTCTTAGCTGCCAGTAAAGGGAGCAAAGACATGGACTATCTGGCAGGAAGCTTGGAGGGAGTAAAAATGTGGACCTGCTGGGGGACCCTGATTACAGGTTTGGGAAGCACTGGTCCAGGCAGTATAGGTTACATGGATGTCACAGTAATGTTACTCTGTGGTTTGCATGCATGTTAGAATATTACTCTGCGGTTTACACCCATTGTGGACTAATGTTCCACCATTATTTCCGAATATGTTCTACCGAAACCATACAGTATTCTATTCTTTCATTTTTCTTCCCTTCGATATATAATTTACATGCATGTTTTTCCTCTTTTATGAGACTTTTTTTTGCCTGCCACTTGACACCATGGATTAATTGTGAAAGGGTGCAGTTTTGAGAGTTGACCGGGGTGGCCCCAGGGCAGTGTTGGCTAAATGGTGCCTCCTTCAGGTAAAGAACCTGGTGGCGGATCAGGTGGCAGCTCGATATCGGGCCAAGCTGCACATGGTGGCTGGAGAGCTGACCTACAACACCCTGAAGAAGGGAGACATCTTCTATACCCTGACGGGGAAATCTGCAGAAGGCATCGTCTCCGATGAGGTGAGGAGGTGGCCCCTTCGGACATGCCATCTTCTGTGGTCTCTGGTCCACTTGTTGTTCCGGTGGTACCTGTATTGTTTCTGACATTTCTGAAAATCAGTGGGATTTAGAGCGTCTCTCTACATGGATTGTTTAATTCTCTAAAGTGACCCCTATAAACAGTCGCGAGTGGCATGTCAGGATTGGTTTTGGATTGTAGTATTCATTATCTGCGTTCAAAGGTCAAAAGAGAGACGGACTATTTCCCACTAGGCTTAAAAGAATGTGTGTTTTTGCGTTTTTGTGTTCCTGTCGAAACACATGACACTGTCCGGAACGCTCTGTGCCGTAGAGAACACTAACCAGCTGTGTGCCAGTGTGTTTGGGCCGATTCTCTCCCGCCACCTTCTGGAATGAACGACGGAAACACTCGATATGTGGCCTCTATCCTTCCTCCCTCCGTCCTTCCTCTCCTGTCACAGCTGACTTCTTTCTCTCTATTTTTCTGAGAGATAAAGTTCTCTTTAGTTGGGGATGATCCCTAAGTAGCGAAACATTTACTATGAAAAGCATCTCATTCTTAGTCATGCTATAGTGATTTCTCACATATGATTGCTAAAGTAAGGTAATATATATACATACACACATTGATTCTTGATTGTTCCTCTAGCTAATACAGTTATGGTGAGGTATTAACGGCTGTTGTGACTAATTTGCCCAAACTAATGATGTCATCCTGAAAGGCGTGCTCTGATTCAGTGGTTAATATAATTAATTACATGGGTGACACTGTCTCATGTTGGACCTTGATCTGTTTGAAGGATCAGTCAGTGAGAATCCGTATCCATGGAAGCCGGAAGAAGGGGGACATTCTGAAGTCAGACATTCCAGCTTCCAATGGAGTGATTCACATCATCAGTAAACTCATGGAAAGCGTTCCACCCACGGTCAGGAGCGAGAAGGAGGTGAATGGCTGACAGGGGCATTGCAGATCTCTGATAGTTCAGTGGCCATCTCTGACGCCTCTAAGCTAATGCTAATTTTACAACCGCACAATAAATTAAAAATGATTGATTGTGGTTTTAGGCAACCTCTTAAGTCACATTTTTCTGTGTCTCTGTATGAACGCGGAGCCCAGAATAGTATGCAAGACAATGTTGTGCTTGAAAATCATCTTTCATCCTTGCGGGCTGAATTATTATTTAACTGTTTGATGTTTTATCCTCCTTGATATTGCTTGTAAACCTTCTAACAAATGTTTCATATTCCCCCACATCTCTTTGCTTTCCTTCTCCTTTTCTCTGTTTTTATCCAGGAGAACCTGATGAAGATTCTGACACATAATGGGAAGTTTGATAAGTTTCGGAATTTATTAGAGGTAATGGCGAAAAAATTCCATCATACTTTTTTTTCCTCATAAAGTGTCACCAGTGCTTCCAGTGATTGTGGATGTTGTCATTCTCACCTGTGGAGGCCATACTGCCCCCTCATGATATTTTAGAGAATAAAGAGGAAGTGCCTGAGACCAGAAATCCTACAATGACATCATGAGACACCAGCGTCTCAAAATTATACTGTTTCTATAATTATTTTTTTAAACAAACAGCATAAGATGCTTCCAGGCTAAATTCAGATCAAGAACGTTGTGTATTTCTTTTGTTTCTTTTTATTCCACAACAATTTCACAGACCATTCTAGTCATGTTTTAAACGTGCCAGCAACACTGATAATCAAAGGCTCGTAAGCTCCTAAGCATCACGCTTTCCCGCAGAGAGCTGACATGGCACACCTGCTGGACGCTCCTGGTCCGTACACCTTGTTTGCTCCCACTGGCGAGGCTCTTAACTCCATGAAAGAGGGTTACCTTGACTTCCTGCTCACCGAACAGGTACCCTCATACATCAAGAACCTTATTGTGTCTCTTTTCTGCCGTCTACCTTGATGTCAGTGGATTTAAAGGATTCTAAAACTCATTTTCTGAGCATATTTGCATATTTTATAGAAGCTATGAAACTTCTATATAGTACGCAGAAGTGCAGAGTACTTTCTAGAAAGGGTTGGCAGAGCACATGTGGTGATTTGGCTGTTTTAGCTAGAGGGTCCTGTTAGCGTTCATTTTCCCGACATCCATGACTTCCTCCACTTCCTGTTAAACCACAGGGAAAGCCTAAATTGCTGGAGCTGTTGAGGAACCACATCATCCCCTCTGTGGAAGTGAGTGTGCCTTTTATTGACAAAGGCAAACCTGCTGAAGCCTGTACTATCTTCAGCGTTTGACCTCCTAATAGCCACTAATCAGTTAGATCTTTATTTATTAGAAAGATTGTCCTGCCAGAAGGATAGTCTGTGTAGTCAGACCCTGCATTAAAACAGACTCGTTGTTTGGAGAATGAGCTGCTCTCTTCTGCTAATTGCTGTTAAAATTGTTTTTTATAAAAGCTGGAGGTAGCCAACATCGTATCCACCGCTCGCTCTGTGTCGATGGCCAATCAAGCGCTGAACTTCAACGTCACCAGTAACGTAAGCCTCCTGAATGGCGTTGCAGTTCTCATTGCTAATAGCAAAGTGGAGTAACTGATTGGTTCTTCTTTCCTCAGGGGCAGATCCTGGTGAATGGGCAGGTGATCCTTGAGGCAGACATCGAGGCGAGAAATGGCCGTCTTTACTCGATAGACGGAGTTCTGATCCCATCCTCTATAGAGCCTGTGTTGCCACACAGGTGTGACATTGACACGTTCAGTGTTGTCAAGGTGGGAACCTTGCAAGACTCGTGATTTTCTAGAGGTGTTTGTGATAGGTTAATGTTGATCTTCACCTCGCATTTGGCTGGTATGTGTTCAGAGCTCCTGTACCAGATGCTCCAGGATTTTAACGGCCTCATGTCCCGCTGGTGTCCCACTGGTAAGCAGAGACGACTCTCAATGGGCAGTAATGAACTTCAGCCATAATCTGTATGTCAGTGTTACTCAAGTCCTCGGGGACCCCCAGGCTGTCTATGTTTTTTCTCAACTCCCTGGGAATTCTGGGGGTACCTGAGGACCGGTTTGAGAAACAATGATCTATGCAGCAGTTTCCATTCCTGTCGCCTTAATAGTAGGTCATCCAAGTCCTTTCACAGAAGTGTAGTGCTGTAGTGTTGCCTCACTGGAGAGTCAATGGAATCTAAATGGGATCTAAAATCCTATAGTTTTGTGGTCTTCTTAAGAAGCTTGTGTTTTTTTCCCCCATGGTGTCCTTGTGGTGAAGAGTAATACGCTGCTGAGGGGGTGTATCTTCAGGGAAACTATTCTGAACATCAGCATCCCCATCATGGGTTGCTCGATTCTCTGCAACAAGACGGTGACAGTAAGTCCTCCTCCCCAAATAGGACAACAGGATGAGTGCCAGCTAAAGAGTCCCTTCCTCAACCTTCCATTTTCTTGTCCTCCACCCACAGACAGAAGCATGTTGTAAGGGCTTTTATGGGCCAGACTGCAGACCGTGTCCTGGGGGGTTCAGCACGCCTTGCTCTGGCCACGGCACGGTAGGTCAACGTGTCTATCATTGGCCTGTCTCTTCAGAAACTAGATGTATGAAACATTGTTGAATTGCTGTAAGAAGATCACAGCATCTGATAGTTTTAGTGCTTCGAGAAAGCTTACAGATGGTCAGTAAGGCTAATAGAGTACTTTGACAGGATTTGTCTGCCTTGTTTGGTATCTTCGGGAATCTTCCAGTTACTTCCATGTTCTGCTCATTTAACTGACTCTTCCATGCAGTGCCACTCACACACAATCTTTAGTAAGTTCGGATGTTGGACCTGGACACGCCATGTTTGTAACAGAAACTTTAAGTAACATGAATTAGCTCACATTCTGTAGGCTGTGTTTAGGAGACTCATCCTTTTATGTGTCAACCAGGTGCCCTACAGCACTGTGGGTCACAATGAGCCTGCAGAACAAAATCAAAGCGGGTTACTGACAGCGTGCTCATAGGAGGAGGTATGGGGGGGTGGGGGAGCCATTTAATGGGAATAATTAGCCTTACTTCACAAAAATGGCCCAGGGGAGATTAATGAGAATGCAAGATCTGAGGCCATCTTGCTTGCTTTGTCTGTTTCAGTGCATGGATGGAATTAATGAAAATGGGACCTGCATGTGTGAGGAGAAATTCAGGGGGTCACGCTGCCAGTACTGCTCCAGACCAGACAGATACGGACCTCTCTGTGACAAAGGTAAATGCTTGTGGAGAGACTGGGCCCTTTGGACTCATCCTGTGGGAGAACTAAGAATGTCTGGAACGAACAGTGAAGGACTGAATGCATGGATGATCGAGGGAGTAATCCAGAGAGGTCTGAACCACCACTGGTGACAAGGCAATCTGTATGAACACCTTACTGACCCTCCCCCAGCCTGCTCCTGCATCCACGGCCAATGTGACAACAGCTGCGAGGGAGACGGCTCCTGCCGACCCAACACCTGCCTGCCAGGATACACCGGAAAGTTCTGTGAGCGCCATACCGAAGCTTGCGGCCCAACGATGGACCGCTGTCACGCCCACGCCACCTGCATCTACAACGAGCCAAAGGTTGAGTAAGTATCCCTGTTGGAATGCGGCCTTTGAGAAATCGATGAGATGGTCAACGTCCAATAAGGGAGACGTGATCTATGAGCAGGCTGGCTATCACTTCATTTCACGCTTTTTTTGTGACTCCAGGTGCGTCTGTAAGGCTGGCTACAAGGGGGACGGCATAACGTGCGTGGAGATGGATCCTTGCAGCTCACCTTGGCGTGGGGGCTGTGGTGAAAATGTATTTCCTACATACATTTTGACCAAAGAATGTACACAAAGAATGTTATCCAACAAAACCATACATGTTCATGTTTGTATTCTGTTGCTTAACATTGTTTTTACAGATTCCAAAGATTCAATAAGTAATAGGGCTCTAAAAATTTTAGAACATAATTGTGTTGGTCTGGGTTGGGGGTCAAATGTGACGTACTTTCATCAGGCCCGAAAACGGCCACCTCATTCTTACATGAGGAAGGCAGCTTCACGCCACTGTTTTGACATTTCATGGCAATTAGAGAAAATACCACAAATCATAATGATTAACACTGAGCTCTTCGAAGATTTATATGCATTTCAGTTTTCATGAATTTGCTAGCATAAGAAACCCAAAAAAACGTTGGATTAAATCAATTTGTGGTGTCCTCTACCACCTTATTTCAGGAGAAGTGTGTAAAAACTGGCACAGGAATTCATAAGTGCCAGTGCCTGGCGGGATGGAAGAGAGACTTGGACGACGACAAGTGCCAACCAATCAACAGGTGTCTGGAGCATGACAGGGGTGGTTGCCATGCCAACGCCACCTGTATCTACGTGGGTCCCGGACAGGTGACAGGAGACCGGAACGCCGCCTCTGACCCAGCCTGATGTTTACATGCATTTGAGTCCCCTCCAGCATGCCTCTGTGTGTTCTATTTCTCACCCCAGAGTGACTGTGAGTGCAAGAGTGGTTTCCGTGGTAACGGAGAAGAGTGTGAACCCATCGATCAGTGCGTCAGGCAGAGTACAAGCTGCCATTATCTGGTGAGTACAGGTGAGGGTGTCAGAGGACCGTGGATACCCTGACGGATTCAGGTGCTCCGGCACTCTACTGGGGTCATTGAGCATGTATAATTTATGAAAATGATGGAGCCCCAGGTAACATTTACAATGTCTAGCTTCTCCCCTCTCGATCACTGCAGGCTTTAGTTCTTCATCGTCCCACATTCTCGGTGTCCGTTCTTATAGGCTTCTTGCCGCTATCTGAGTGCCGGCACCTGGAAGTGTGTGTGTGAATCCGGCTACGCTGGTGACGGCCAGGTCTGCTATGGCACTGTCACACAGGTAAGTGCTTCTCCAAGAATGCCACTGCCTGGTTACCGCCGGCCATTTCTGTATTGCTCTTTACGCCCGCATGAGGACAGAGCTTGGCTTTGAATCTACAATGGCTTTCATGTTCCATGGCGTTCTAATGTCTGCCGACAGGAGTTGTCTGCCCTTACCCCTGCCAGCGAGTTCAGGAATTGGGTTCAGGTAGGTCACAAATATGATTTTTTACATGTATGCAGTTAATATCCTCCCTTCCACGTTCCCCTAAAGTTTGTTTTTCGAGATACTTTACAAGAAGTCATCTTGGTGGTAAAACTTTCTGGTTTCTGAGCCTTGGAAGTGATCAGGAAGAACTGCTGTGTGTCACAATTGTCGCAAGAGTTACCATATCGATGTTGCAATATAAAATCATAATGTAGTCAATAAATTTGTAACATTTTGTCAAGTTATGTCATAACGCGGTGTTATTACATAATTTGACCCTAAATCAGGGGTCAGTAACCTGCGGCTCTTTGAGCACGATGCTGCGGCTCATCTCAGAACCATAGACGCATTCACATGTTCACGTCTTAACATACTATGATAATGCTTTCGTAAATATAAATAACTTGGGTCAGACATTTGGGATAAAATGACTCTTTAATTTAAACAGGTTGCCGACCTTTGCCCTAAATGCACACCAAGGCCACAGAACGTGGACCTTCTTACGTGAAGAAAAAGTTGGCACTAGAGTGTTCGGTGATGGGACCCCATTTTTGGTACTTCCTGTGCTCTTGTGTGTCTCACAGGAGGCCGGCCTGGATCGGATGCTTTCTGAGACCCAGAACTTCACGTTATTCATTCCTTCTGTGAGTGCCATGCAGAAGATGACCAAGGAAGACAAGGACTTCTGGACATCTCAGGCTAACCTGCCCAGCATCATCAAGTAAGAGTCCAGAGCCCAGAGCGAGGCAGGCACATCTGCTCACTGTTTCCTAAAAATGGTCACATGGTTCTGAATACAGGTATCACATGGTACGTGGCGTCTACCAGTTGGCGGATCTACAGAACAAGTCATCTTCGCTGCAGTTGACCTCCTACCTGAAGGGGGAGCTCCTTGTTTGTGGGACCAACGACGTGAGTAGGAGTTCATTGATTTTTTTTTCCCCTCACATATGCCCTTAGTACTAATGCCTTGTTATCAGTCACTGGACTGCTGGTTTCCCTGTATTTTGTTTAAATTTTAAAGAAAAAGAGCCATTTGGATAACTGTGAGGTGCCCTGGAAGTCAGACACCTGTCTCATTGTAGAATATGGACTATATTACATAGATGGATGATAACACCCATTTTTTAACACCTTTTTGTCTTCCAGACTGTAATTGGGTGTGCAAGACTTATTGTATCCGATATTGCAGCAACTAATGGACTCATCCACATCATCGATGCGGTAAAGTGTGCCGTAAAAGAACGACCATGGAAATGAGGCCGGCGGGACAGACCCAGGCAGGGTTGACCGGCTCACTGTCGTTAATTTGCAGGTCTTGATTCCAGATCGGAAACTCAGCAAAAGCCTCACTGATCTGCTGGACCAGAGGCCCGAGTTCTCCTTGTTCAAACAGCATCTCATTGTACGTAACTTCAACTCGATTTATCTTTATATAGCGCCTTTCACGACAGAATCGCCCCGAGGCACGAGGCATGAAACAGGTGAAAAAGCGAAGGAGAAAGAAAGAATGTGAGATGCAGCGGACGCCTCTTTCTTTGTCCTGTGTAAATGCCTCTGTAGCTGTGAGAGATATCGCTGTACCATCCATTTGCAGTAGAGCTTCTATTCTGTCCGTGTTGCCATGGCAGCATGGTGCTTCATCCCGCCAGATTTGCAGTTTCGATTGATGTCATTTTAGGGATCCCAGGGATAAGCATCATGCTCACTACCAACCTACACTGGAAAGGTGGTATAACAATGGATGGCTATACTATACTGGTATATATACTCTGTGTTTACGTGTATATTTACCGGTCTCACATACCTATATTCTGTTTATCGGCAGTACTAACATCATTATTCCATCCATCCATCTTTCCTCTGCTTCATGAGCCTGTCCCAGGCACATTTGATGGGATGCCAGTCAGTCTCAGAGCACATACATCCGCACTGCCCTTCTGTTCTACGGAGATATTTTGAATAATAACGAGTTGCTGCCTGATTGAGGAGAAGTGCCTGTTGCTTTTGTGTTTCCGCGCAGCAATATAACCTGACAGAGAGGATCGAAAGCTCAACGGCCTACACGGCGTTCGTCCCCACGAATGATGCCATCAGCGAGTACCTTAAGAAGTCTGGATCTGTCTCTATGGTACAGCCTTAATAGATGATACACTGTATTAAGTTCCTTAAGGTGCACAAAAAAAATATTTGCCTCCCATTCAGTTTCTTTCTACTTGCTTGACTCGACAAGCAGAACAATTTGTTTCCAGCAACGAAGTGAATTCATGAGGCATTTTTGCTCCAGGTTCCTTTAAATTAATTTTGACCCAGAAATTTGCATTGCTGAACCAATCTGGTGTGGCAGAGGTGGGGTCTATCCCTCAGGTTCACTGCAGCGTAATGGAGGACGATACCTATTTAATGCGTATTTCCATCGTTATGAAAAGAGAGAAAAATTTTATAAAAAACTTTGAGAGAAGACTTGTATGACATTTGTGTTTGTATGACATTTGTGACACTTGCATTTGTGTTGTTGACAAGAAATTTCCAGTGCATTTAAAGCTTTATACCTCTAACATGTACCTGCATACCAATTATGTCAATACCTGTTTCTAACACATCACTAGCTAGCATGATTTTCACATATCCGGCCATACGGTAATGAAACTTCTATGGTATACCCAAACTACCGTGATATATCATACTGTCTAGTCACGCTCATTTTTGCAAGAGTCGGTGAAGATGCTGCATATTTTTCATGCTATTGTGACTGTGCCTTTACAAGCCCGCTGGATCGTTTGCCCGGCCTCTTTCCAGGACGCAATTTAGCACTGACACCACTGACACCACCAGTTGTTCACATTCAGCCGATGGTGTCCGTGTGGCAATTCAAGGCAGACTTTGATTCAACACACAACGCAAACTCTGCACGTCCTGCACTGAGGTAAATGTCTGATGGGGTAAGAGGATGGTGTAACCTACCCTTTCTACGCGCTTCCTCTGTGCTCAGGATGTTAACATGACCACGTACCACATCATCCTGTCTGAGAAACTGATGAAAGGAGACCTGCAGGATGGAGCTCGCCGGGAGACCATGCTGGGCTTTTCCTATGAAGTTGAGGTCTTCTTGAGAGGAGATGGGGTAGGTAGGCCATCCTGTGTGTTCGTCACTTTCCCAGAGGGACACCTCTGAATTCAGTGCCATGTGTTATCTGAGGTGAACATTTCAGATCCAGAAAGCAAAAATCAAGACCAAGATTTTGTTTCAGCTAAACAGTTGAGTATAAAGAGTCACAGTCACAGAGAACTCAACTTGGTGGTTGAAACAAAATCTTGGCAGTCCAGTAATCAGGGTATCCACTAGATATGGTAAAAAATGAATGATCAGTCCTCCAGGTTGAGAGCGATGAAGTAGTGCTGAAACTCTGCTAAGTTGCATGGGGCCGGCGTGTGGCTGAGATCAGAAGACCACCAGTTGAAATCCCAGCATTGGCAGTGTGAATTTACGGTCGGACCCTTGGGCGAGACCGATAGCCCATCGATGATTCTGACGGGCCGTGCTTTCTCACAGATGAACATCGCTTAGGATCAGCATTTGACACAAAATGCAAATGCTATTTCTCTACTGTGTGCTAATTAGCGCTACCATGTCATTTTTTCCAAACAGATATTCGTCAATGACGTCCCGCTGAACGTCACAGACGTAGAGACCAGCAAAGGGGTGATACACGTGCTGTCCTCCGTCCTAGAGATTGTTAAAAACCATTGTGACCAGAAAAAAACCTCATTTACCTGGGTAAACTTGCATTATATTAAATTCATTCTTTTATATGGAGAATTTTTTTTTAAATTCATCTATTGTTGTCTTGCACTTTTTTTTCCATCACGCAGCTGCGTGATTTTGTTTGCTGCTGTCTGACTAATAATGCTTGACCTTGGCTACAGGGACCCTGTGTGGACTGTTACAGCAAGATGTTCTGTTCTTCTGGCATGGAGGAAGTGGTAAAATATCTCGTATGTTATGACGACCTCAAGCAGTCAGTGGCTGCAGGTTCTGGGGGCATTGTAGCAACCCTAAATCCTGCTGAGTTTGTACTCTCTGCCATCATGTCATCCGTTCCATCTAGCCATATTGTCCCTCACAGACACTCAGCACATTCTCCTGTCCTGTTCTGCATGTTCTTCGTTCTGTTTCAGCATAAGCGAAACGTTTGCCCATTCCACAATGGAAGATTCATGTCCATTGGCTGCAAGATAATGTGCAAGAAGACAGACACTGTACGTATCTACTAAGGAGACCATCTGGCTAGTCAAACATGCATGTTTATTCAGGTTATTCTGTACAGAGTCTAGTTCAAGTGGAATGTTCACACTAATATCTGATGGGGGGGTGTTCCACAAGGCAGGATTTCTTGCTCAGTGTGATAACTTGTTCGATTTAAGGTAGTCTGGGCTAAATGGACTACATCTTGGTTCCCTTACATTTAGCTCAAACTACCTTAAATCTGATTAAGCTAAAATCCTGCTCTGTGGAACACACTGAGCTACACACCACACCACGCACACATGCACTGTGAGCAGAGTGATCTCTGGATCATGGCATCCTTTACCATGATGGGCCGTGCATGGGCAAGTGTGATTGGTTGCTTTCCCCATCTGTTATGGAATGGCAGTGATAAAGGACACATGATCCTCATTGTGGCTCACAAAATGGGACTTTTTTTGAAACTTAAAAAGAACACAAACACACAGATCACGCTGGGTCCAAAACAAAGTAGGTAAACAACAACAGCAACACAGGAACAACCACAGTAGCAAACACAGGGCAACAACAGCTACAGACACACAATGACCAACTGAGGAACAAGGGCGACATACGAATACACAGATAATGAGAGTAAGATGAGGAATAGGTGTGGGCCAATTACAATCAACCAAACACTAGGGGTTGGGAGCAAGAAGACACAGGTGAGGGTCATAATCCCAAAGGAAAGGGGGTGAGCAGCCACACCTGCTGGCCAGGCAGGGACTGATCCTGATGCCGTCCTGCAGGTCAGGCGGTGCTGCTCCGGGTTCTTCGGTAACCGGTGCGAGCGGTGTCCTGGCCCGGTGGGGCAGCCATGCTACGGGAACGGCGTGTGCTTCGATGGCACCAACGGCACCGGGACGTGCCGCTGCAACAGCGGATTCAACGGCACGGCCTGTGAGACCTGCGTCCCCGGCAAATTCGGCATTCACTGCGATCAAGGTATCACGTGCACGTGACGGCCTCAGCTATGAGGATGGTGTGCAGGGCGGTCCTGACCGGCACTATAAATCAATTCTAGGCTCCTCCTTCCAGAATTTTTACTTCTAAACTTTGCACAGATCAAACTCAGCACTGTTCATTTCACGCCCCCTAATGTCCAAATGGGGAATAGCAGAAGATTGAATCGATGATGGAATCTCTTTCCACCCCGACAGTGTGTCAGTGTGTCCATGGGCAGTGCAGTGATGGCCTGCAGGGCACCGGTGCATGTGAGTGTGAAGTAGGCTGGCGAGGTGTGACCTGTGACACAGGTAAGAGGTGGGTGACGTCTGGCTCCTCCGTTATCCAGCAGCAGGGGCCGCTGTAAGACTGTGTTTTCTTTCCCGTCTTTTCTCAGCGATCACCCAGGATTCCTGTAGTGGGCGCTGTCACACCAGCGCTAAGTGAGTAGCCTTCCGTCATATCAGCACGGCTTGGAGTAGAGAAACTAAGCTCCAGGTCCAGCAGATTTCTCTCACATATATCAGTCTTCTGGCTTAACAGGGAGCCCTTCCCCTTCACACCTCCCGGGTTGTGGGTTCGATCCCTCTAGCTGTGTGTGTAGGGGGGTTATGTATGTATTACATCGTGGGGCTCGCGCCCACTTTCTGAAAGCTTGCCTCATGGTCCTGTCTCCATGTCCCCCAGCTGCATGGTGCGACCTGACGGCTCCTCGCAATGCAGGTGCGCCTTGGGATTCGAGGGGAACGGGACACACTGCTCAGGTGAGCGCGGGTTCGCATGCGGCACATGGATCCGTGGGAGCGTCACACAGCCCCAGCCGTGTTACCTGTGCCTCTCTATCAGGCAGAGACGCACAGTGTCTGTTAGGTTAGGGCTGGAAAAAGTGAACTGCCAACTGTGTAACATGCTGGGACGCTGGATAAACGGGCATTTGTGAGTCTCTGTCTTCACTCTCTCTCTCTCTCTCTCTCTTCATTTTCTCTCTCCCTCTCCTTTATCTGTCTTTCACCTCTCCTCTCTCACTTTTTTCATTTTCTCTTCCTCTCCTGTCTCTCTCTTTCCTCTCTCCATTCCTTCTGTCTCTTTTTTCATACTTTCTCTTTCCTCTATCTCACTTTTTTCATTTTTTTTCTCCCTCTACTCTCTTTCTTTTTCCCCTCTCTCCATTCTTCTCCTCCTTTGTCTCCTTCTTCATTCATTCTTTCTCTCTCCTGTGTCTCTCTTTGCTCTTTCGTTCGCTCTCCTGTTTCTATCCCTCTCCTCTGTCTCTCTTTTTCTCTCCACCTCTCCTCTGTCTCTCCCTCTCTCTCCCTCGCCTATCTCTCTTTTCATTCTCTCTCCCTCTCCTCTGTTTCTTTCCTCTCCCACTCTCCTCTGTCTCTCTCTTTCTCTCTCCCTCTCCTCTGTCTCTCTCACTCTCTCTCCCCCAAGTCGTGAATGGCTGCCTGGAAAACAACGGCGGCTGCTCCCCGAACGCTCTGTGTAAGCAGGCTCAGCCGGGCAGGACACAGTGTGTGTGTGGCACGGGTTACAAGGGGGACGGCCTGGTGTGTGTAGGTGAGTGCCATCCGAGGGGCCCTGGTCCCGGTGAAGGCTGAGCTCCAGTAATGCATTCCCTGATAATGATCTCTGAATGTCATGAGAACATCAACATTCAGATGGGAGCAGCAATCAAATACAGTACAAGCCTTTGCCTTTTCTAGAAATACTGACTATTTTTCTTTTGTTTAAGAAATTAACCCTTGCCTGGACGGCAGTAACGGAGGTTGTGATGTGAACTCAGAGTGTGTACATACAGGTCCCAACAAGGTGAGCAGTCGTGATGGTGGTGAGGAGATCTATCAGCAGTCTGTCAGCTGAGTCATGTCATGGCTGAAATTCAAAAACTTCCTACATCTTGTTCCATTTATATTAATTCTGGTCTTTTGTATTATTATTGTCGGGCAAATTTATTTATAAAGCACAATTCATACACATGGGTAATTCCAAGTGTCTTACAGAAAATGAAAACATATGTATGTTGTATCTAATGCTTTGTTGTATCCTTTGCAGACCAGCTGTATTTGTAACCAGGGCTACTCAGGAAATGGAAAAAGTTGCAAACCCATCAACCCCTGTAAAACGGTAATGATTATATTTTTCAATTGGGCCTCAAAGGGTGTGAATGGCTACATTGTATCTCCTCCTACTATCGTGATGTCATCCAGAAATGTGACTAATCAGTTATCCTTTTCATACTTATGGTGCTCTATGAGCATAACATTAGCCTCTGTCTTTGGGCGATGCTATAGCTATCTGCCAGCTCAATGGTCATATTGCACCCTTGTAGTATAATGGCAACTGCCACTTCCAAGCTACATGTGAGATGACCGGGCCGGGGGAGAGGAACTGCACCTGTAAAGAAGGCTTCAGGGGGAACGGGCTCACCTGCAAAGGCACCTTATTAACCGTAAGAGAGGCACCTCACAATTCATGATCCGCATCCTCGTTCTGTAGGAGGGATTTACAAAACTATCGACCACTCACGAATTCCCAGTGTGCGGTACTGGTGGTTCTTCTGGACGTTGCATGAAATATGATACAGAATAATAACATGTAATGTACTGTAACATACAAAACAACATGCAGCCAACATACATTACCTAATGCACATCACGACAAGAAAGGACGGTATGGGAAAGACTTTTTATTTACTCACCTGAAATGTAATAATAATAATAAGTTTTATTTATATAGCGCCTTTCAGATTTGTTTTCCTCTACATGTATGTTTCTATAATTGTCATTTTCTTTTACCTGGCTTATTGTAATAACATCACTGTTTTTATATTCTCTTCCACTACAGGAGATACTTTTTAATAAGAATCTGAGACTCTTCTATATGTTGGTATTTGTAAGTGTTTTACTCTTACTACACCCTGTTGGGATACTTTTAATACTTTGATTATTCGATCATTTTTTTGTGCTGGCAAGTAATTGTTCAAACATTCTGCAAAGCTGAAGTTGC
>JAODKE010000068.1:21667271-21708932 GCA_026779605.1 Mormyrus hasselquistii
AATAAGAATCTGAGACTCTTCTATATGTTGGTATTTGTAAGTGTTTTACTCTTACTACACCCTGTTGGGATACTTTTTTTTGTTTTAATACTTTGATTATTCGATCATTTTTTTGTGCTGGCAAGTAATTGTTCAAACATTCTGCAAAGCTGAAGTTGCTTCTTCATTGGCTGTTTGCTGGCTGTTGTTTACATGTTTACGTGCGGCCTGTATAGCTCCCCTCTCCTCCTCGCTTTCAGATCGGGGACCTGAAGGGACCTGGCCCGTTCACGGTGTTCATTCCCACTGATGAGGCCTTCAAAAAGGGGGCTGAGGTGAGCCCCGCCACACTAGCGTCCGCTTACCTCGAGGATCCTTAGTGCTCTGGGATCCCTCTCAAATCTGCCCCCCCCCCCCCATCGCCGCAGGTGAAAGACTGGATGGAGCGGAAAACGACATCCTGGATAATGAAGAACCACATTGTGGCATGCCGTACCCTGCTCCCAGAGGAGCTCCGGACCCCCAAGAACGTTACCACGATGACCGGGGAGGTTCTGAGCATCACCCAGTCACAGGTAGCCCCTGGTGCCTTGTCCCTGATCACTCTGCCCAGCATGCAGGTCATGGTTATACCTGCTTTGGTGTCACCGTAGCCTCGCAGCTCCATAGGGTTGTGAGTTTGAGTCCCTTCCCAGCTCTGAATGTGGCGTTTGCAGGCTGCAAACACAGGTGTGTTATTTTGCTGTGAGTGTGTTCCCTGTGATGATCACAGTTACTCCTTTGATTTGTGCCCTAAGCTAGACGTCAAGCTCACCACAACCCTGTGATAGATGGCTGGATTGCTGGATGGAGGGATGTATTCAGTCGATAAGCGTAACAAACAGGGAATAACTGTTACTCAGTCACCGCAGCATTCCTAGGACGCATTGTACTACTTGATAACACGAAAATCTTTAAACAAGAGAATAATTGTGCCTCTTGTTGTGGATGTTTTGTGTTTTTGGCGGAAGGGTACCGTCTTCATAAACAACAATGCCAAAGTTGTGTCTTCCGATGACATGAGCATGAACGGCATCATTCACATGATCGACACAGTCCTCATGCCAACAAACATGGTGCCGGTGGAGCAGCGTAATTCAGAGGTACGATTCCAAGCCATCCAGTGATGTTTCTTCGTGTCATTATGTGTTAGAGTTACCTGACGGGCTTTTCTTTAATCCTTTAACCCATGAATATTCATTGTTTACTGCTGACAAATTATAAGCCTTTGATTTGATAGCAGCCTTAGTTACAGAGAGGGAATCTTGTCTCTAACAGTTGACTTTGACTGATGTGGCCAAAGACTTTGGGCACACGACTTTCACTAAACTGCTGGAGGTCAGTATTCATTCTTGTATGTTCCATCCCTTCTGTGGCGCCGCCACGGTGCAGACTCCTCCAAAATGCCGGTACGTCTTTTCAGGACACAAGAGTGCTGGACTTGATGAACGACACCCTCCACCAGCCGGTTACCCTATTCTGGCCCACGGATCAGGCCATGGCCGCCCTGCCGCAGGAGCAAAAGGACTTTCTGTACAACATACAGAACCGTGACAAGCTGACTGAGTACCTGAAGTATCACGTGGTCCGGGATGCAATGGTGAGCGGTCCCTCTGGCTCTGCACCAGTGCTCCTCCCAGTCAGCCAGTTTTATTTCCCTAACCCAATGTTTGTCCCCTAAGGTAAAAGCCAACGAGCTGTTGTACTCATCTAACATGAAGACTCTGCAGGGCTCTGACCTCCTAGTGAACTGCGGAGGTGAAGACAGCATTGTAAGTGGCAGATATTAGGCAGGGCCTGCGTGAAGAATGGCAGTAAACAGACCTCATGTTCAGTGACCCTCATTGATGGCCGACATGTAAGACACACCTGACAGTTTCCATATGCCTGAAGGTCTATTTTCTGCATGTCACACAGGGCGAGCTTCACATGAATAACAGGAAGTGTCGGATTGTGCAAAGGGACCTCACCTTCAAGGGCGGGATTGCTCATGGCATCGACTGTCTGCTCACTCCTCCCAGCATAGGGGGGCGCTGTGATTCCTTGGAAACCTTTGAGATGAAAGTGAGGGCTTCACCACAGACACTGTCTTTATGGCAAGAACATCGTAACTTATTATTATTATTATTGCCTTTCCTCTTTCCTCGCTTCACAGGGCAGATGTCAGAGCTGCACCAGCAACATCAAGAAAAGTTGCCCTGCTGGGAGTAAATTTAAGGTACACCCAGTTTTTCTGCCCATACCAGGTTGCGTGACTGGTTACTGCTGCATGAGGCCCAGCAAATCCTTTTGGGTGTCATTCTGAAACCTGTCTCCCTTTCGGAATCTCTACCCTCCCGCCTTTGAACGCAGGAAGTTAAGCGATGCAATCTGCTTTACGCAAAGAGCCGGAACTTGGGATGCCAGGCGGAATGCAGCATGGCCTTCTGGAAGGCAAAATGCTGTCCCGGATACTTCGGCCGGGATTGCCTCGGTAACTGTTGCCGTCGGCCTATGTAGAGCATCTGTTTCCATGGCGATCGTTGACTTCATTCTTGTCCTTTTTCACATGACCCTCCAGGCTGCCCAGGGGGACCAGAGTCTCCCTGCATGAGTCATGGAAAGTGTGACGAGGGGCACCTGGGGAATGGCACCTGCGCTTGTGACCCTGGTTTCCAGGGCACGGCCTGTGAGCTCTGTGTCCAGGGGCATTATGGGTACAGCTGCCAAGGTGGGCCTCTCCATCCACATAATCTACATCCAGCCACTCTACCCTCTTTGATCCCACCTACTCTTTATCCTAGGGGTTATCCTAGGATTTTTTTTAAGGTTGGGAACATACGAGGGGCCATGCTTATCATTAGCAAATGATATGTTCTGAACTGGTCAGTGACAGGGGAGGGGGCACTCCAGGAGCCAATCAACCTTCAGCTGGGGCCAGTGCCCCTGTGGCCCTGCCCTTATATATATGCCCCTGCAAGTAATTTTATTTATACACTTAAAAAAACATCGATCTATGGCCACAAAACACATGTAATTTCACATATCTGGTGTTTCTCCTTTTCAATCTCCATGTCACCAGTCTGTAATTGCACTGAACACGGATCATGTGACGAGGGTGTGAGTGGCACTGGCACCTGCTTCTGTGACCAGGGCTGGACTGGCCTACACTGCGAATCCCAGCTAGGTGAGGTGGCTTGCTGTAAGGGGTGATGAAGGCTGCACAGGACTTATGGGGATCAAGCGCCAGCTAGACTCCACATGGGCCATAATCTTGTGATTTTATACACCATCATCATCATCATCATCATCATCCTTGTTTTATTTATCCTTATTTCACAGATTTTGACTTTCTCTCCCTGTTTATTTCCAGTTGATAATCAAGACACTACACAGTTCAGTGCTCTTGCATGATTTGTTTCTGTAGTAAGCAGCCCTCCCCCCTCTTAGCTGTAGAACCCGTGTGTTCCCCGGCATGCTCCCCCAATGGCGTGTGCAAGGAGAACAATACCTGCGAGTGCAAGCCGTTCTACGAGGGAGACGGGGTCTCCTGCACAGGTGGGCCCAAGGTTCTGATCCAGGGGTATTTCAGGGAGACTTTAGTGGTACCTCAAGGGTATTCCAAAGAGACATTGAGGTACTATCAAGGGCCCTTCAAGGGTATTTCAAAGAGACATTGAGGTACTATCAAGGGCCCTTCAAGGGTATTTCAAAGAGACTTTGATAGTACCTCAACATCCCTTCAAAGGTGTTTCAAGGTGACTTCAGTGCTACTTCATGGGTATCTCAGGCGTGCTTCTGGAAGAACTCTAGGGGCACTTTAGGGATCCTGGAAGAACCAAAAAACTTTTCTGGTGTTAAAGAAGCCACAAGCCAGCAAGAGATTCCCTTGGATTTAGTATCTCAGCTTCTTATTTTCCCCACCGAGTTTTACTGATTCACGCTGCCAAAACATATAAAACTACATTCAGGACTTAACTACATTAGTACTAAAACTTTCCTTTGAAAAATACTCTTGTGTCCTTTTATGGCAGTGATTGACCTCTGTAAACAGCAGAATGGAGGCTGCGCCAGTGGTGCTAAGTGTACTCAGAAGGGCGTGAAGGTGACCTGCACCTGCCCCAGGGGTCACCAAGGCGATGGTTTTGTCTGCACCCCCATCAACCTGTGCGCCAACGATGATGGGGGCGACTGTCATGAGCACGCTACCTGCACCATGACCGGCCCGGTAAAATCAACCCGTTCTCATCCCTGTTTTATTCCTCTGGTGTGAAGGACCATGTCTGAAACCTAACTGGATGCTCTTTAACTTATCAGATTTCTTTACTGGTCAGCATCATGCTGTATCTTTTTAGGACAGAAGGGGGCGACAAAAACAAGGTGATTCATATTTGCATCTTGCAGGGAAAGAGGAAGTGTGAGTGTAAGAGTGGCTACATTGGAGATGGAATTGACTGTGAGGTCAGAGAGCTACCGATCAACCGCTGTGCCCTGGACAATGGACAGTGCCACATGGATGCAGTGTGCACCGACTTGCACTTTGAGGGTGAGCTCTGCTTGTCTGCTCCCCTCCTTGCAATGCATGCAGGGAAGGCAGTCACAGGCCAGGCCTCCATCATTCTCTCCCATATTAGATTTTCTACTAGGGAAAAGGGTATCTGTCTCTGAAATGGTTTGATAATGAATCCTAATTAATAACAGCTACCACTAAATAGAAAGCTGCCTTTTTATCTACCTGGTCAATCATTTTGCTCAGATCTGTTTATTTGTGCTGCAGATGTAAACATAGGGTGGTCTGATGCTTCTGGTCTTGCCTAACAAACCCTAATTATCCAATCACTGGCCAAGATAATGAGTTCACTTCCTGCTGTCTCCAGACAAGAAGGTGGGCGTGTTCCACTTGCATTCCGCCAAGGGGCAGTACAAGCTGACGTACAAAGAGGCCCAGGCCCTCTGCAAAGAAGACGGGGCCACCATCGCTACGTACAACCAACTCTCATATGCACAGGAGGTGAGGCCTACTTGACATTAACCAAATTGTGACTCCCATTTAAGTCCTTCATCAGATGCTAAGCTAAAGGCATCTGCAAGCCCCAGAATAGAACAACGAGGATGCATCTGTGTCTCCCTCAGGCCGGCTTCAACCTTTGTGTGGCCAGCTGGCTAGACAAGGCCCGTGTGGCCTACCCCACCACGTTCCCCAACCCGAAGTGCGGCTTCGGCCATGTGGGCATCGTGGACTACGGCACTCGGACCAACTTGACTGAAACCTGGGACGTGTTTTGTTACCGAATGAAGGGTAAGAACAACCTCAAAGCATATTGACCACCAGCCTCCTTTTCAGTCACGTTTGCCATGCTGTTAAAAGGTTGTTAGCGACTAGGATGCTAATAACACAGATGGATACTCCTGTGGAGTACGTTGGGGGATCTCAGACACAAGGAGGATCCTGTAGTTCCCCAGGACCCCAAAGCATTCGTGGAGTCACTGGTGGCCTGTTATCCTGCACTTATATTCTCCCCAGACGTCAGCTGTGCCTGCAAACCAGGCTACATCGGTGACGGCTACTCCTGCAGTGGAAACCTCTTGCAGGTGCTGAAAGCGGAACCAGTCTTCTCCATCTTCTTGACCGTGAGTTTCCCCATCCAATTCCTTCGTCCCCAAAGTCTTTTATGTGTGCAACTCAACCTCAGACTTTGGTACGCTTACATGGCAGTCTGAGATTGTTTTGTGCTAATACTTTTATCCCACAAATGGTCCAGATGCATTGCTGCTTTGACAATAACCCTTGGGTCCTTTCCTTTCAGCAAATCCTGAACTACTCCAGAAACTCCGAACTGGGGAAGGAATTTATTATGCATCTCAGCAACTTAACAGTTCAGTCTACTTTGTTCGTACCCGAAAATGACGGCCTAGAGAACCAGGTTAGAGATCACACACATACAAAATGACACTCGCCAGCTGTTTGGGTCCAAAGTAATGGCGCCGTTCAAAGAATCGTGAGATTCACAGATATCCTCTCTTTTTTTTTTGTGCTGTTCGGGCCAGACACTGTCAGCCCGGGACATAGAATACCACCTCTCAGATGGCACCGCTCTCTACTTCCAAGACCTGACCAATGGCAGCCAAATCAAGACCAAGCTGGGTCCAAGCCTCAAGGTCCTGGGCATCGCCAACTTCACAAACCCCAACATACTGGTAAGAGATGTTGGTTAGTGTCTGTAAGTCAGTCATAGTGTTTTACCATCATCATATGAATGTCAATCAGGAAAAACCATCAAGTTAACGATTCTGAAATCAATTCAGCTGATACACAAAAAACTACTTCTGTATCCCATATTGTAGCCTAGGTAGTTGTTTGGTTTTCTCTAAACATTTTGAGTCGTGTCATCCAAATCCCGCTGGATCATCTGACCATATGGCGATTAAAGCCTGTTTCCTCGTTTGTCCATCCTTCCATTTTACTTTTTTTTTTTTTCGTGTCTCGCTGTTCGCTGTGTGTTTCAGAAGATCACGGTTGTATTTTGTGTTTCAGCGACAGGTTATTTGCATAACCAATCAACAGCAAATACGTTTGTAAGTCCCACCCCAAAGTACCGAAGTACCAAAGTACCCAAACTGGTCTGGCACTTTTGGTACTCAAAATTTCGGTACTGGTACTCGACTGGAAGTCAATGGAAAAGTGAAAGTACCGTACCGAAAGTACCGTACTTTGTGTGGTGGAAAAGCACCCTTACCTCTCAAAGGAAAAATGTGAAAAGACGACCATATCAAGAGCACATTGAAACAGTGATTGCATCCCCTCTTTTCAGACTAACATGCGCTATATTAACGACCGATTTATCAGCGACTGGGACATCCCGGCATCCAATGGGATCATTCATGTCCTCCAAGGGCCTCTGCGTGCCCCACCCCTGCAGACACAAGTAAGAAAAGCCCTCTGTTTTCCATTCAACCCCAATCACATGATACTAGAGAGAGCTTAGAAGCATCCCTGATTTGGCAACCAGCAGCTCCACGTGGGACACCAAGCTGGCATTGGCGTTGGGGTGCTGGTCATGGTGCTGCTGACGACGCTGCTTGGGTTCATCGGGTACCGCTTCTACACCCAGCAGGTCAAGCCTTTCCAGTTCCACTATTTCAAGGTGAGGACATGGACAGAGTCTATATAATCAAGATGGCCGACAGTGACATCTGTCTCTCTGCTGGTGTGAGGTCCTCTCCACCCCATGTTGTCTTGGGAAGGGGTATATCTTTCAAATTTCACCACTTTTTTCAGGAGGGCGAAGAAGAAGACACCACAATGGTGGCCCCGATTCCCAGCATCTCCAACCCTGTGTACGATTCGGCTTCCGGTCATGCTGGCCACGGAATCCCAGCAGCCCCTGTAGGTAACTCCGCTTCTCTGTCACACCTCCTTGTGTCTTTATGCTGCCTGAGACTCCATCCTCTAACAAGGTGTCCTAAGCCGCCAGATACTTAGCATATCTGTCTTTCCACATTCAACCCTGTTGTAGGACGAAGATAAACATCAAGTAGTGGATAGTGGCCCATATGACCTGATCCAAAACAGCTGAGAGTGTCAGCCTGAAGCCATGACCTTCCCCAAAGAATGAGTCCAACATCCCCGCACAAGAGGAACCCCATGTACTTGTCTGAACCAACAGGGGGCAGGATTGCTGCCTTTATTGCAGAGGTAAAAATTAATCAATGAAAAGGTCTGCTTTTGTACTCTTTAGTAAATGGTGCCAGTATTTAGCAGATTGTTTTTAATGATTCACAAAAAGCTTGTTCACTTACAAGAAAAATGACGATTTCGTTGATACAATTTGGGGGCATAAAATCAGCAAATGAGAATGAATAAATATCACAATATTAAAAAGTACATGTTGTACATGACTGTGAATACAGTAAATGGAAGCAATGAAAGCAAATTTACCACCTGGCAAAATAAATGTATATACCATTTCTCTACTGGATTGGTAATCTATACAAAAACACACACAACCAGGAAGTATACAAGTGCAGCTATCGATTTTCTTGTGTATATTTTAAGATATTCTGTCAGGTGTAACCACGTTCCATGTTTTTCATAGTTTTTCAGTATACATATAAATGTATAGGTTGTTAAGTTGACTGTGCTAGTCAAAAACATGATGTGAGCAGTCTTGCCTGTCGCTGGTGGGTCGGTGTGCATCTTTGACGTCACCCCCACCCCCAATTGAGAACACAGCAGTATTGCTTGGTCATTCAAGAGCTTCCAATGCAGAATATACACAGGCTAGTTTGTCCCTGAGATACATCAGGAGGAAGGGCCAGACTCAGTCCTGCAAAGGCCTGAACCGCAAAGACCGCCAAAAGTATAGCAGTGCTGCACACACCAGGCAACAGGCCGAGAGCCCTGGCTGTTCCCTCATAATCAAAAACAAACACACTGCCCCACTGATGTGTGTTCCAGGCTTGCATGTCGTTTATAGGAATTCATCACCAGGGAATGGGAATTTTAAAGATAAATACTCAGAATATCTGTGGAGAAACACTGGCGGTAAATGTTCAGCTGTGTAAACAGGAATTCTAACCAGGCGTTCCATGATCCCCGACAGAAATCTGAAAGAACCTGGAGAGCTTTGACTGAAGTACTAATTAAAATCCAGGCCCCAAAGTACAGTGTACCGGCATTTCATCTGCAGAACGGAGGGAATTGTGGGAAAATGTTATTATGATGTGGGGCAGCCAACCGCAATTTTGTACGTTTTAATGTATTTCTGATTTATTGCTCAGATACCTGAATAAAATTACCGTTTTATAATGCCATGCACCTTTTAAAAAGCCATCTTAAAAAAAGACCTTAAAACCCAGAACTCTACAGCCTAAATGCTGCACATTTAACTGTAATAAAATTCAAAGTACAGTAATCAGTGACGTTTTCTCCAGAAAAACAGTATTCTGATGGCCCAGTCCACCATCCAGAGAAATGGGCGGGCCTTTCTCTAGTAGACTAATACATATCATCATCATCATCATCATCATCGTCAACACCATCATCAGAGAGCAGGAGCTTGACAAATGTCTCACTACAATACTATAATATATACTTTATAGAATATATAGAATACTTTATAATTTGGAAACAGTCACTATACCCTATAAACAGAGGGGTATTGTAATACTCAGACATTTCTAAAAATATAAGTATTCTAAAAAATAAGGCATCCCAATGAAAATTCCCATTACTGACCCTTGTACAAACTTACAGTCCCATAGTTTTTTTTGGCTCTGACATCCAGTGGCCACAACACAATATCACTCTTTTCAAGCTGTCAGCAAGTACTCTTAGACTTAAATCTTTGACGAGATGCAACACAGAATGAGATGCGTCAAAGGATAATGATGTTGGTTAGATATGTGAAATTCAGTCCTTTGTGGGTACGATGACTGCCTTAATTTGCCTTTGATGCTTGAGAAGGATTTGGCCATAAATGTACAAGCTTATGCTAATTAATTAATTAGCTAATTAATTACCATTCACTTTTTAACATCTTTCCCCATTCATTGGAAGTTGATGTCCATTGGCTGAAAAGAACAAGCAAGACTTTCAATGGAGCAGAAAAACAGAGAGCAGGGGGGTCTAAGAGACCCCGTCAACACAGCTCCAATAGCTGAATGAAAAATTGTCTGACTGCAGCTATTCACAATGCCAAATAGTGGAGATGTTCAGTGGTGAAGGGGGGGTCGTTGTGGCGGCGACTTCCCTAAGACCTTCTGGAGTGGACGGGGACATCCACAGTACCTGCACCGCCCAGCTCTGGCCAGAAGGGGGACTCGTGCTGCAGTGGGTTACGGCGGGGGAAGAAGGTGTGATGCAGGTCGTAGTTGAGGAGGCAGCTCAGGGAGGCCATGTATATGTCGGCGAAGCGGGAGAGGCGGCGGGAAAAGTACGTGGGGTTGTGGTACGTCCGGAAGAGGCTGCCGAACTGGGAGTTGAAGATATCCTTTGTCTGTGATCTGGTATAAAAAACAGTTTCCTTCTTAGTTCGTTAGTTCATTTTCAGTCGCAATTTGGTTGGTTGCCAACCAGTCGATCTCCCATCTTTCAGACATTCCTAGTCCATCATGACACTCACACCGCCACCTTCAGGCTGCTACACCAATTAGCATGTTTCACTCTGCATCGTCAGGTAACTAGCTAATCTTATTAGCACACAGCAGTTGCATTAATATATTTTTTCCTGGACTTTGACTCTGAAAAACAATGCAGACATCCTGCCTCTCCCAGAAGTTCCCAGAGTGTCCCGCAAACTTACAGCAGCACCCTAACATCCACAAACCATGCAATAAGTTTTACCGCTGCAGCCTCGTGCCAAATTCTAATGCTAATAAGTTTCAATACTCTCTTACTGGCCACACATTACACCAGAGTATTTTGATATTTTTACATTATTTTAAAAAGTAGCACTATTCTGGTACGTCCCAATAAAATTTGATTTATAAATACCGTAATACACTGTATTACCGTAATACCACCCAAGCCGAGCTGGCCAGTTATGGTCTGGCTGACTGCATTTAGACTGACCATCTCAAGTTACACTCTACTATAAAGCATGTGCAGGTAGTGCGGAGCCACAGGCATTGCAATGACATTTACAGCAACTTTACAAATTATACATTCCTGTACCTGTAACTAATGACATAGGTGGGAATAAGCTAATGTCCTAGTAATAGATCTTTACTTTCCATTTTAAAATGTGATCTTATGCCTGAAAAGGCAGGTGACCACTGGGTTATTCACTCTGGTCTTTTTAAGACTTTTGAACCGTTTGTTGTGAGAAGGTAATCTTTTATCATGTTACCAATGTCCTTTTCAAACTATTATCAACCCAGGAGCGCGCCACTACAACCCAAGTTAGCCCTTTTCCCAGCATTCCCGGCACCGCGCCAAGCAGCATTTCTCCCAGCATGCTTTGCAATACCTAATGCTTTCTCTCTCCTTGATCCATTCCTGCACGACAGCTTGGGAAGCTGGGTCTCGGTGCACCTGCAGGTGAGAGAACATGAATAGCAGAATTGTGTTTTCAGCTGTGACGTCTGCTAAGAAAATGTTGAATTGGAGCTTCTCTGGTTGTAGTTAAGGTAGACCCAGAGAGAGTGAGAAAATATTTCCTTTGGAAATAAGAGGTATGCAGCTCTATTCCTTCACTGGCTGCAACTACAATGTGTTCAGCATCAGGTGTCTGTCCGGATCATACAATTTCCACCCAACTCGGGATGATCTTCAGGGCTCTGCAGTGCGGACAATTCACTCGCTTATGCGAGTAAACATGTCGAAAAAAAGAGTGACCTAAAATTATTATCTCGGAACTTTAAAGCCTGTAGTTGACGCAGCTAATATTAGGTGTATAATGCCTTGAGAGTCACGCCAGATAATAATAAAAAAATAGCAGCCCAGAAAATGTACGTTAGTTTGTTTCACCTAAGTTGATTTGTATAAAAAACAGTACTTTATACACTTAACGTAAACTTTGACGAACATGAACTCATGAATAAACTACGTCTATTAATCCAACATTTTATAAAATACTGCGTTTTAAAACTTTGCAGCGTCACGATTTCACGGCAGAGCCGCCATTCTGTTAGGAACATCGCGGCTTTTCGGTTTAGGGCGTTTGAGTCGTTGCTGTTATATTAACACCAGTATTAACACTAATGACACATTAGCGCAAAGGGCTGCATTCGCCGAAGTGCGTCTTGCTTGGAGATTAAAGGAGTCTGATGTTCATTGATTTGGGAAACGGACGGTTCTACTTACCTGGGCGGTTGCGCCTTTTACTTCACATGAAGGCAGCATATATATGCTGATTTAGCGAATATATTTTTATTATATATGTATGTGACCGCGTTATTTTTATTTAATAAGTACAATTACACATAATCTATTCTGAACTTAATTTGCTATCAGGACGTGGCCAGGCCACTTGCACTTAATTTCACTGAACTGTAATGTGAAATATGATAAAGCATCAAAAGAAATACAAAAATCTAGATTATTGGCAGTTCTCTCTCATGCTTAACCTTTCCGTTCGACTGGCTTGTATGTGAAATTGTATTATAATGATGCATTAAGTTTGAGTGCTTAAAAAACAGAAATGACTGTACTCCCAAATTTTTGTCTGTGCTCCTAAATTTTTTTTTTTTACTTGGGGGCACAAGTGTTCCATGGAAAAAGTCCTACTTGACACTGCTCATTCGTCCAGCGCCCTCTGTTGGCCTAACCTGCATGCGTTCCACCAGACCAGTGAGGCCCTGCAGCCAGGTCATGGTGTGAACGTACTCCTCAGTGTTCATAATCTTGATCTCCTTCCTCAGCTCTGGGATGATGGCCCCTGTTCTCCAGCCATGCTTCAGGGTCAGATCCTGGGCACAGAGACATGTGACTTTTAAAATCTGACGGACAGCCAGAGGCAACTCAGACTACCAGTCTTCTTGCTGCCAAATACTAACGCAAGCCATGACATCAACTTCAAATGACCAGACAGCTAGCTTCAGAATTTTAATACCAGGTGCAGTTGTGAATTACAGTAATCTGGCCAGTGCAAAAAGTGTGATCGTGCTTTCCTAACAAAAAGCATTCTGGGAAACAGATCAGTTATAAATAATGTAGTCAGCCTTGCAGTGTCCATAATGCAGTGCTACACTCCACAGTTAAGGTGAGGATATTTCCAAACATTAGCGCAAACTGTAGAGTAGCATTCAAACAGACCTCAAGTGCCGGACCAAGGTCCTCTCTAAATTCGTTCCTGCAGCATTTTAATTAAACAAACAGGCAGATATTTAAACTCCCAGCAGACGATGCCCAAGCTACAGTCTAGCCAACAGCATGCTGAAGTGGAAGTAACACTTTCTAGAACAGCAATGACTAGCAAATAAAATAAATGTTTACGGAGCTGGGTGCCCAGCCTAGAACCAACAGAGGTAATGACCTGCAGTGAAATGCCTTAGCGTCAACTGACGGTTTATTTATGTGCGCTCATCTTGGGCAGAGAATGCAGAGCGATCGATGACCAAGGTGAAGAGGAAGAACAGAAGGATTGGGTTTGTAACTGAAAGTCTTGCAAATCAAGAGCCCCCCCCCTGCAGTTGATGAAGAGAGCGTGCAGCACTTTACCAAACTGTTTCGTTAAAATCAAAGTCCTACTGGTCAAGAAAACATGTGAAAGTTGGCTTAGTATGATTACAAGAACAATTGTAGTAGTACTTCCTATGCCTTGTTACCAAGCAACCACCCCACACACAGGATTGCTACACTTCCTTTGCATACCTCCTGTTCGCAATATACTTCATGGTCTGAAAACGGAAAGATCTAATCAAAACTCGTATGGATTCAAGATCCTTGAGGTGTAGCACACAGCTTCTTTTAGATGTTCCAACTAAAACTGAAGGGTGACGGTACTTTCTCAGTTGTTGCTCCCAGATTGTGTAACAATTTGCCTCTACGGTAAACAAGCCACACTAATCGCTGCCTTTAAATCTGCTCCTAGGACATACTGTTATAGATTGAAATTCAGCCCTGGATGAGATTCTGTCTCTTGAATAGTCTGTTGTTTTACTATATTTTATTTTTTTACTTTATTTCAATCTGTATCACTTTATTCCTGTTGCTCTAACTCAGATCTTCTATACCTGTGTGTATTTTATGCCGCTCCATTCCCACATTGGCTGGAACTACTTTGGTGTACACTTATCTTGAAATGTAGTATATAAATAATCTTATCACTTATCAGGTTAGCACATAAACAGGTGAGCAATGATAGCAATCCCATGGATGGCAGGACCAGGACTGGATGTGAAGATGTGGGGGTGTTTGTTCTGATTAAGGGTCGTGGAGTGTAGACGGGCACTCCGCGCATGGCCATGGTGCCACTTACTGCCAGGTCGCTGTAGATGTGGTCTCCGAAATACAGCACCTTGGACCCCCTCCAGCCAGTGAGCCGAAGGAACTCGTAGAGGTTGCCCTGAAATGAGATGACGAGCAGGAGGGCCAGGGAGACCTTTACACATTCTTTACACATTACCTACATGCTAATGATAGCTCACGAGCCATTTGCACTAGATGGTGCCCTCTGTTCAAAAATGGGGACAAAGCATGCCTCAAAGAAAACCAAGAGCACCATCTAGTGGTGTCAAACAGTACAGCAAATGGTTCATGAGGTGTCATTTTGTCCATCAATACACGCTAATACAGCTTCAGACACTACAAATCTTACACACTGATCCCCTACAAATCGTAAATAAAACAGGGTTAAATGTGGACGTATGGACCGATGAGGTATAGACCATGGCCAGCCTGCATGTTATGGTGCTTCCACAGCCATGGAAGTTCCATGGAAGATGATCACTTTCTTTGGGATATTTTGTTTACTGGAGACTGTTCCCCTACCTGTTTGTAAATCTTTCCCTTTTCCAGCTTGTGAATTCTGTCCCACAGCAAGACGCCTTTATCGGTGACACGCCTGAACGGCCTGCGCCCAAGTGAGACAAACAGAAAAGCAATTTTTTTTTCTAGTCTTTGAACCAGTTGGCAGAATCCCCATCACAGATAAAATTCAGTGAGCTACTCCAGAGGGGGAACTACATTCAAAATGTATTCTCATGGAGCAGTAAACAAGCAAAATGCAACAGCCAAAAGCTAAAATGTGATCATATTAGCCCAGTTCTATGCTGTCTTCACTGGCTTCCAGTTAAGTCTTGGATTGATTATGAAATACTGCTGTTAACTTATAGAGCACTGAATACCTTAAAGATCTACTGGTCTCCTACAACCCTCCTTACCTGCTTTAATCTCAAGGAGCAGGATGTCTACTAGTACCTAGAGTAGAAAGAACTACTGCAAGCTGCAGAGCGTTCTCTTACAGATTTGTGAGATTCAGGCTCACACTTGCTTAGTTTAGCTTATAGGGACTCTAGTTCTAGCTGTAGCTTACTGCTCACTCCCAGCTGACCCATAGTGTGAGGTGTAGAGCTGGGTGGGGATCGGTGCCATTGACTTTGGATAAACTGAGCTGTCAGTGCTGTCACTCTAGCTTCACACCCCCTTGTGGAATTGCAGTGCCGACGCTGAGGGACTCCCCATGCCTGCGTTCCCACTTGCCCCTCCCTCCTGCTTACGTTGCCATGGCCTTATCTGCTTGGCTTACATATTGCACTGGCTCTAGTCTCCCCTACTTTGGCTAATGCACTTTTGATTTCCCCTGCCCCTCCTGGGCTGTGCTGCCTGGACACCCAAATACATCAAGATATACTACCTACTCTGCTGTCTGAAGCGCCTCTACTACCTGCGACATCCTGTCCTGCCGTCAGAAGCGGCACCTGCCAGCCGTCACCTGCCTGCCCCCACCCCGCTTTGAGACTTGACTCTTGGACAGTGCAAATGAATAATTTGCCATCTTGTCCATTTGACTTCATCTACTGCCCCTGGAGGATGGGCTCCCTGTTTTGAGTCTGGTCCCTCCCAAGGGTTCTTCCTTCTAGGGAGTTTTTCCTTGCCACTGTCACCTCTCACTAACTCACTGGGGGCTTTGGGCAGTGCTAATGTGAAAATGCACTATAGAAATAAAACCTGATTTGAACTGAAGGGCAGCACGGTGTCACAGTGGTTAGCGCTGCTGCCTCACAGCAAGAAGGTCCCGGGTTTGGTCC
The DNA here is from genome assembly GCA_026779605.1 of Mormyrus hasselquistii. Classification (NCBI taxonomy): domain Eukaryota; kingdom Metazoa; phylum Chordata; class Actinopteri; order Osteoglossiformes; family Mormyridae; genus Mormyrus; species Mormyrus hasselquistii. Next base: position 21,682,962 of record JAODKE010000068.1, read on the forward strand.
CGGGTCCGTTCTGTGTGGAGTTTGCACGCTCCCTCGTGTAAACTCCTTTTCACCGGGGGCTCCGGTTTCCTCCCACAGTCCAAAAGCATGCAGCATAGGCTGATTGGCATGTCTAAATTGGCCCTGTAGTAGAGGCTGTGTGAGTATGTGCGCCCTGCTGTGTGTTGGCACCAGCCCAGGGTCAGTACCCGCCTGTGCCTCTTGTTCCCGGGATAGGCTCCGGGCCCCCCCACAACCCCAGTGAGGAATAAGCCATCACAATGATGGATGGATTTAAACTGAGTATTAAATCTGATATCCACAGATGCACATAACTGGTATGCAAGTGCGTATAAAATGTTACAAGCAGCAATTTCCTGACATAACAGCACAGATGCGTACTTTATGTGCATTTGCACTGTTCACAAGAAATTACCATACATTTTAACCTTTTTACAGTGAATACGTACTTCATTTGGAATGGGAATCACCCTAGGCTCATCCGTAGCATGTTTTTGAACTGTGGGGGGGGGAGAGAACCACACACACAGCAAGGGCAGAGACTCGAACCCTGGTCTGACACATGGGAGGCAAAAGCATGAACCACTATACACCGATGCTGGCCCATGTTAGGCATTTCGTTAAATCGTAGAACAGGTTGAGCCCTTAGAAGGGTGATGCTGAGGGTAAGAGAACATTAGGAACGCGCACACACAGACACACACACAGGCTCACTTCCTCCTGTCATTGAAGAAACCAGGCTTGTCGGCCTGCACTATGACGACGTCGAAGAGGTCCCGCCAGTCCTTCCCAACGATGTAATTCATTCCACGATCACTGGAAAAACAAATCAAAGCCACGCTGACTGCAGGCCCCAGCGACGGTGTTGCTATGATGGATACCTTGTCCTGAAGGTTATGTTACACTAACTCCCACGGCTGGTCTGCCGACTTTCCAGGGACAGAATTTACGGCGGAGACGTTTCCTTTCAAGGGGTGCATAGGGATTGATGCTGTTGTGCTTGTTTTTAAGTCACCATCATGTGCTGCATTTTTAACATTGCGTTAGGTGCTTTGGCGTCTGTCTGTGGCAGAATCACTCATTGATGTATGTGTGTGTGGCTGTGAGGGCGATGTGGCTGTGTGTGTGTGTGTCTCTGTGTGTCTACATGACTGTGACTCCTAAACCACTTAATCATGCTGACTCGTCCTCTGTTCATGAATCGCAAGGCAAAGTGGTTGCGTGTATCTCTGTGTGGTCATCCTTTCCAAACCTCTCAGGTGTGTGTGTGTGTGTGTGGGCAGGCTTACACAAAGTCGAAGGGGCTGTTGGTGATGAGGAACATCTTCTTGCCGTTCTCCGAGAGCTTCCTCAGCACTGCGCGAGTCTGCTCGCCATAGCAGATGTACTTCTCTGTGGGGGTGGTCAGGGAGAGACTGCCTTTCACGCATTCTGGCCACAGGGCAGCAGGCACACTTGTGCCCTCTGCCATCTTTGCGTGTGTCCTCCCTGTTTATTCCCAAGCGCCGCTTTATCCCAGACACGGCTCACCCACCACCTGAGTCCCCAGAATAATCACCGATGTCAGCCTCCACGGCACGGTACATGATCCCCTTCACGTGGACATCTCCGATCGCTTCCTGTGGGCGACAGGGAGGCCGAGGTTACTCCCCAGGCAGGTCCAGGCGCTACAAGATAACCCTGTGCAGTCAAAACAAGTGTTTTTTGGAGGTAAAAAAGCTCCTGATTAAACTTCAGTTCACATTGCGCATTAGCATTTTTCCTTTGAATTGCCATTCAGATTTTCTTTCTTATCCTCTCCCCTCTAAAATCTTAGCAACCATCTTCAATGGCGGCCAGTGGGGAGACCTCGGAACGGGGCAGATTTTATTTCCTAAAAGACTCTTGACTTCAGTGATAGAGTATTTTAGTGATTAAATGAAATTTTATGCACACTTTTTGGGGAAATTCTCTTTCTGAGAAGGAAAAGTTATGCTTTTTTCCCAGAGGAACAAAAGCCAAAATACCACCATCAGGCGATTGCTGAAGATGCCTCTGATCCACTCGCGGGGTTGTGTGACATCGAGGTAAAATGACTTCATTGTCATTGTATATTTCTTGGATTTTTTTATATATGTATGTATGTGTGTGTGTATATATGTATGTATATATATATATATATATATATAATGTGCGTGTGTATATATGCATGTGTGTCTATATACAGTATGTGTGTGTGTGTATATGATATATGTGTGTGTGTGTATATATGTATATGTGTGTGTATATATGCTATTTAAATTTTTTCTCAGATAGCATCTGGCCACTTTGATCGTAAGAGTCATGGGGTGGATCCAGCAGCTATCTCTCAAGCCAGGAGGAGGTACACGTGTTCAATGGTAGAGCAGCATGGGGTCCAAAAGACCAAGGACAGGTGGTGGCAGGTACCACGGGTGTGATTAACATCTTATTGTATATGGGTAAATGCCTCACTGTGCAAGGACTACCTTGTAAAAGTGTGTTAAGCCTAAACCTGTACCAGATAGGCAACTGTCCCTAGTTGATGGTTTTGCTGCAAGAGCTTTATTTAGCAGCAGGGGGTGGGGCAATCTTTTTTTTTTTTTTCAAACCACATACCCTCAAACCACTGAAAGTTATTTCATGACCCACTCATCGTGACCCTTTCCTCTAGAGGAGCATATTTGTTTTTCCCTTCTAAACCTCAGTCCTAACCTTCTAGCCCCCCTCAGGGCAGAAGGCTTGGGGGGGGGGGGCTCTCACCTTCACATCTTTGTAGAGGTGCACCGGCTCGTAGTCGATGTTGTGCTTCATGAAGTAGTCGTTGACACAGGACAGCAGGGTCATCTCAGGTAGGGAGAAGATGTCCATGAACTGCTTCATGGTGTGGCCATGGGAGCTCTGTACGGGAGGAGGGGATGTTCACGGCGGGATGGACACACAACGAACCCGAGCCGACCCACTTCATGGAGCGACCCTTGGATTTTCTTCCAGCCTAATATGAAGCCAGCTTGTAGGTTCTTAAGACATCAATACATAACAGTTCCGCCCTAATCTGGCACAACACAACACACCTAGACAGACATAAACAACATTCCCAAGAGTCGTCAGAGGTTAGAAGTGTACGTCTTGTATGTAGCTGAATGTCAGCGCCTTAAAAAGCTGCTACTACTCTGCCAGACGACCACTTACGATTATTAAAGGCAGATCACACTTCCATTAAAGGTAATTTAATGTTAATGATTTAAAGCAGAGTACGCTGCTCAAATGTGACACCACAAGGCCAGTCTTACAGCGTGACAACTTATCGTTTTTTAAATATTAGGCTTCAGGCTGACTCTACGACCCTGCATACCAAACCTGGCAGTAATGGAAATAGCGGACAGCTCGTCCCAAAGTGGAAGCTGATTTCTGAGGCAGGTCTGTAGAAGGTCTGGTGAAAAACAGAACCTCCTTCAAAAGCTATTCACAAATTTAGATGCCTGTCCCTTCCTTTGAGGAGCAATAACAAATGGACGCCTGTTCAACCTTGAGGCCCAGTGAGGGATATAGGTATGCTTCCATCTCAAAGGGACCTCTAAAAGCTGTGCAGTCTCAGATCTGCGGGGCAAGAGCGGATCCCCGGTGCTGGAGATCAAATGAGGGGATCTATGGGGTAGGGGTAAGTGCATCCTAACCTTGCCATAGAAATCACTCATGATCTCTAAGGGCACGTGTGATCCTTCATACATGGCGATGACCTCCTTGTCTGGCACTGGGTGCAGACCCCTGAGAAGAGGAAGTCAGGACAATGTTAGAAACCTTTGCGCAAGTCTTACTCCACTTATCCGGGTCAGGGTTGTTGGGGGACTGGAGCCTTCTTCATGCAGGACAAGTCGGGGGGATACACCCTGGACAGGATTCATGCTAAATTGCTTCCCCTATATCCTGCGCTTTACAGCCCAAACGAAGCAGAGAAGCAAAGAGCACATGTACTTTGTTCTGCATGAACCTGCATGAGATTCCTGATTAAATCCTGTGAATCGCTGAAAACGGTCCCTAACAAATGTGAATAATCGGTCCCATACCTGTACACTGTTCCTAACTGGATGTAATGGAATGCATCAATCTTCATCAGTAAGGCCTAGAGGAGATGGTTCAGGAGATACACTGTAGAAGAAGTTCTATCAAAACTGTACATACTAAACAATCACCGAGTTACTTTGGCAGTGAGACATGATATCCTGGCATTTAATATGTAAGATGCATATACAATAGGAAATGGCTGCTTAAAAATCACTATAATAGTCTGAATCCTTTACAAAGGAGAATGATCTAGGATTTAAGAACATTACGCATTTGTGCTCTAAATCAAGGAATGAAGACATGGTAGAAGGTTACATAAGTTCTGCCTGAAAAGGACAACACTTTGCAACAATTTCAGACAGACGACCTCAACACCACCCCAGTGAATGTGGTCTCTAAAATAAGCAGCACTGTCTGTGAATCCATTAGGGAACGCTTTTAACATCAGAACAAAATTATTTTCCATCCATCCTTTTATATGTCAAAAACCACTCCCCATATTCCCAAGCGGTGTATTTACACAAGGTGCTCACAGACAGGTTTAAGTGTATCATCTTAATGAGTCCTTATGGGAGACAAGGACAGGCTGGCGAAATCCACACCCACCTTCTGAACGTCATAATGCAGACCGCGGATCACAAACTCTGGAATATAGTCGTATTCCTTCAGGCCCTCTGGGTACTACAACAAGAAGAAGAAAATAAATTGAAACAAAGCCCTCAAGACCAACCTGGCTCAACGGTCATTTGACTCTGCTATTTACAATATCGCGGCACTTTTATTTAAATGTTTTCATAGGGGTAGATTTAATCTTATGTAATACTCCTCTGTAGTGTTACAGCATACGATACGGCTGTTCTGCCTCCAGGCATCTTCTAAGGTGATGTACATCCACTGTCAAAAGCCAACTCGCACAGAAAAATAAACGTGGAAAAATATTTAATCGACTGCATAGCTATACGTTCATTTCTGCAGATGATTATTTGTCTGACGAGCCCCCTACGACCCTGGCTGACTGTGAGGGAAACAAAACACATGAGCACTGAGAGGGAGTCACCCTGTGCTCCTGGACGAGGATGTCCCGGGCGATGTTGAATATGAGCGTGTGCAGGCGGCTGGAGTAAAACGCCAGCGTGTAGTCGTAGTCAAAGCCGTAGATCTCTATGTCTTGGAGACTCATCTCATTGTTGGCGAAGATCGTGTCGGGATTGACAGCGTTGCTCAAAATCACAGGAATTAGGTCTGCGGGAGAATCGTTTTGTGTTTATATAATTTGTCTCACTTCGACGCACAGGGAGGCTAATTTCCATTGGAGAGTATTGCCTCTCTAAGTGCATAAACATAGACATTGCTTCTAAATCCAGTCATCCTAACCGGAAAAATAATCTTCTGAGGAAATTGAGGGGAGGGGTGTTCTTTTTAAACATCATGCCCCTGCGAAACATCACGAATGTCCCTTCCGCAAAATGACATCCCACCTGTCAATTGGCATTATATTAGTGTTTAGGGATAAAGATCATCTACTCGCTTCCGCTTGATCGAATATAGCGATACTGATAAAACAAATCTGTTTTAATACAGGCTATTTAGCATGAAGTACGTATACGTATATCTCATTTTATTTCTAAGAGGCTGAAACAGTTAACCTCCGCGCATGTTGATCATTCCGAGTCGCTCCATTGAACGAAAACACGCAGCTTAGACTTACCTTCCGTCTTTTTCTTAGTCTCATCATAAATGGACCAGAGCCAGCCGGTCACGTCTTGGCCCCTGACAGAAGCACTGGTGCTTATAGGCGCTTCGGCATTTTGGGGACAGCGGTGACAAGTGACCCCCCCGACAGCGGCAAGTCCGTAAGGCGGAGAGCGAGTTCTGGGCTGCCGCGGCGGCGTTTTGTTCCAGGTACCCCCCGAGTGCAAGGCGTTAGAAAAGGTCGCCAGCCTCTGTAAGCTCTCTTTGCTTCTGAGGAGGCTCGAAAAGGACGAAGCTAAGGATGACATGGCTCCTTTACACCGCGATCTCATTCACCCCCTCGGCCAGGAGACGGCACGCGGCTCGCCCCTTCCCAGCGAGTATATACTGTAACCCCATCACTTGGTTCGCTCACGCCAAATACGTCACTTCCTCCATTTAGAACAGCCTGTCAGGCTCGAGGGATCCGTCCCATCAACGCCCACCAACAGGAGTTTGCTGCCTAGAGCCTCCTGTACACAACCTCGTCAACGTGCAATTAATGCTTTTAAATATATAATCGGTGATTCATATTAAATATAAAAGTGACGCTGGAATATCTGTGTACAGGGCAAAGGTAAAAAAAATAATAAATTATTGTTTTTTAATCCAAATATGAAATCTTGTCAACTTTGTGTCGAACTTCTCACATAAAAAGACCTGAACCGCTCTGCCTTCCTGGAGCATAGAAAATCCCGGATTAGCCATTTGTCATGAAGGTTTTAAATCAGTCTGTTTCAACGAAGTCACAGCGCCCCCTGCTATCGGTCTTGATGCAGCATTAGAATTCTGCTGCACAATATTTGTGGCAAAGTATAAGTAGCCTGGGTCAGTCTCTTCAATATTTGATCAAAGTGTAATACATTATTTCCAATATAACCATGATTATTAGTGTATATTAGCCTATCGGTACATGGTATGCATGCAGATTAAATCCGTATTAACAAAGGAAAAAAATTCTATGAGGCTTAAGTTACTACATTGTGCAGTTCATATTATCCACCCTTTAATGCTGTTAATACAGTCCCTTTGTCTGAATATAACAGATCTCAGACATTTAGACCATAAATTCTTTAGAGAATCCTCTAGAGAACAGATTGGTATTTAAGTATAACGTGTGAATGTTTTCTGTAACACAACCCCAAAAGGTTCCACTGCAAAAGCAGGACTAAATTAAGATTGCCTGAGTCATGTGAGAGTGTCATGTGACCGACAGAGACTGAAAACCTGCTGTTACAGCCACACAGCCCACAGATGAGAGAAGAGACGGGTCATTTGGCCATCAGTTCACCTAGCAGTATATCTAGGTCTTGAAGTAGCAATCCCAACACCCAAAGATTTATTTAAAAAAATATTATCATTTACCACCATGTTATTTCAAAATTTTAAACATTTACATTAAATATTCCCCGCTACCTTGAACAGGACAAGCACTAGCTAGGCCTATAGACAATGAATGAAATTTTAAAAAAATAATTCAGTTACTCTAATATAGGTTAACAAATGTTATCATAACTGGCATTATTACATTCAGGATCATATCTCCATACAGTTAATAGGGAAGTACTGGTGACTTTAATTAACGTCAATTATTTTAAAGGTGCATTGTGTCTCTTTTGTGCAATGAACTTTGTACAGCCAGAAGCCACAGTGCACTAAATTTAATGTGTCATCTCTTTTAGACCTTGTAATAGACCGGCAACATGTCCAATATGTACCCCTGCCTTGTGCCCCAAGACGCCTGGGAAAAGGTCCAGCTCCCCCAACACTTTCCATGAGCCTGTCCAGAATAAGCCGTAGTAAGATGGATGGACAGATCGAATTCTAGTAGGGGAAACCATGTCTCATTTATCCTGTCTATAAAGAAGAAGTAACTGAAGTAAAGAATGTGCGCTAATACAAAATTTTAACTTTAACATTCTAGGCAATTTACTACAACGTTCTTTGTCAACTTTAGGATCGTTAGGAGAGCTGTGAATAGTCATTTAATTCATTCACACTGAAATGACAAGTGAATATATAGACTCTATAATGAAAATAAATGCACAGAAATATTTGATAATGAAACACGAGGCCTACTGATTAAAAAATCCTCTTGATTTGTTGCCCAAATGTGCTTTTTGAATTTCCTGATTGTTATTGACTGCTGAAGGGTAAAATGGCAATAAGTGGTCATGCTTTTGACTTTCCTGACCTTGGTGTTTTGTGCAGGGCAATCACTATTACTCTTGATTTTAAATTGTTTGTATTTGTTGTTGAGCAAAAACGTGTCTCAATGCACTGGTCACCTCTCTTAATTCAATCTAAGCGCGTTTATTGCCACCCCAAATTGACAGCATGACACGATGGAATGAGTGACCTAACATAACCCAGTGAAATGCTCTTTGTACTCACTACACTCTTGAAAAAAGAAAAACAATAAAAAATAAAAAAACATTGTAAACATTACTCTGTGAATATCTAGAAAATACACTTTCAGAATTTTCTTCTTATTCTACAGGTTTACCGAGCACTTTTGAAAAGTGAACCCCCAGACTTGCAGCGTCATGTTCCGTGCCCATCATTAGACATCAAATATTTGACATTGTTATATTTATAAATAACCTGCTAGAAAATGAAATCGTTATTTGAATGCTTTAATATGCCTACACTTTGGCTCATCCGGCTTGGTCCTAAAAGTTCTAAAAGATTTGCTTTATTTGATGTTATGTAACTGGTGAACCTTGTGTACGTGGTAAAAAACAAAAGAAAAAGAGTCTGCGATGTGTATATATAGTTGTAATTATATATACTGCAGATATGACCGACATTTCGCGTTGCTAAATGACAGCAGTTCATGAATGAGAATGAAAATGTTACCGGCGGATAGTGGCGACAGAATGAATGGGTTAAAGGGAGTTGTACGCGAATTTGGCACAAATACACTTTATTATTGTGTGGAATACTTCGTTCAGGTTTACTGACGTGAGATTATAAATGTACTCCGCTTTATAACACGCTACGCGTATATATGCATTACTAAAACTTTCACGTAAGAAAAAAAGCCACCATAGACATTTTATATATAATTTTAGCCAATTGAAATCGGCCACGATTTCGACGTATAAAGTTGGACATGGAATCCGTTGATTGGTTTACTTGACTGGCGGAGCATTCTGTGATTGGTTACTTTTTGTGCGTGGTATGCCCTGATTGGACATTTAGTGTGTTCCGTCGGTGGTAGCTCAGAGTTTTGATAATATAGAATCTGGTAGGAAAGGTGAAGGCAGTGTTAGTGTTGCGGCGGGTATCACCGGAAGATATTCAGATTTTCTGCGGCTGTGTTTTTCGTCCTTGCAGGTTTTGTAAGGGGGTTTGATAAGGATGAAGCGATTTTGGATTTTAGGTCTCATCTGTGCTCTGTTTGCGTTTAGTAAGTACCGTTAATCGCATATGGCATGTGGTATAGCAGCCTTTAACTTGCTCTGTTCTTTTTTTGCGTGACTGTATTTTGCCTTGATTTTTTTTTTTCTCTCTTCACAATGAATCTGTGGTATTTATAGCTGCGGTAATCTTTCCGGGCGTCTTGCAATTGCTTTAATTTGTTTTTTTTTTCTCATTTATTTCTGCAACTGTTCCATTTTCTCCAGATCGACACGAACATACAAATGTTTAGTCAATTATAACATGCCAAGCTCCAAATTTCAGCTTCTCCTGCGTTTATATGATTTAGATACATCGCTACCTAAGCTTGTTCTTCGGTGGGTTTGACCGTGCTAACTTGTGGTTTGCTCTGTCGTAGTTCGGTTGCTTCGATAAAACCAGTAAATACGCATATTGGGCGGGTGCTGGTTTTAAAATGTTTTGTAGTACTTAGTTTTGCACTGTAAGTTAAAAAGAATCGGCCCTTATACGGGCCGCCAACTATTAAAACTGTTGTCTGTGCCCTGTCTTTTGGGCGTTAAGATGGGCATGGTTGCATTATGAGGCCTGTAGTGTGCTATGGGTGTCCTTTGTGATAGCCTTGCTTTAAAAAAATCCCAAGACCTGGGAGTCGGCAAACATGTGCTCATTGAAATTTCTGGCACTATTACAAATCTCATTGTCCTTGCACACATGGCCTTCAGTGAGCGCAGGGTTGTGGTTTTTATGAACAACATTAATATTTGTAATCAATTCTTGTTTATTGACAAATATAACCATAAACAGATGGCTTGAATGAGACTGTTCATGGAAGTTAAGATGCTATATTCAGGTTCTTAAGGGTCCCTCCTGACACTATCTTGGATGTAAATTTTTATTTATGTTTTACAGCTTCTGTCACAGCGGATAGTGACGTTGAGGTTGACGGCACGGTGGAGGACGACTTGGGCAAAAGCCGTGATGGCTCCAGAACCGATGACGAGGTGGTCCAGAGGTTTGTGTCGGATGTAGCTGGTGTGCTTGTTGCGTGACTAAGCATGCAGGAAGCATTGGTGGCATGAAAGCTCTCCTCTCCCCACCCTCACTGCTTTCAGTCCTCAAACATGCAAATCTTTGCTTTTTCGTAGACTTAAGTCAGGCCTGAGCCCTGAGTGTCAATACACTTTCTTCTCTTCGGTCTCTGCCTATTTGTACCTGCAGTTATCACTAAAATCTGAGAATTGAATGACAGGCATCGTGTTTCTGTGTAACTGTGTAGGTGATTCTGTAAGTCAGTGCTGATCCAAACCTGCTTCTCAGTACCTAAGACGTACTGGGTTTTCCTGCCACTGACTGGGATCCTCTTTTTAGGGAGGAGGAATCTATACAGCTGGACGGCTTGAACACTGCTCAGATAAAGGAGCTGCGCGAGAAGTCGGAGAAACATGCCTTCCAGGCGGAGGTGAACAGGATGATGAAGCTGATCATTAACTCTCTGTACAAGAACAAGGAGGTGAGTGTCCGTCTGGTTTTATGTGTGAACGTGGTGGTCAGTTTCAAAACTAAGGCATAGAAGTGTTTTTTTTGGTCTTGTGGTTTTTATTTTCTTGGGTTTTAACGTGCTTTGTTGTGTTGTAGATCTTCCTCAGAGAACTGATTTCCAATGCTTCCGATGCCCTGGATAAGATCCGGCTGATTTCACTAACGAATGAAGATGCGCTTGCTGGAAACGAAGAGCTAACAATCAAGATCAAGGTAACTTTTGCCGCCCCCAGAACACTGTCGTCCTGAGGCTTTGGCCATTAATTCTGAGATCTTATAGACCAAAAAACTGAAGGTATATTCAATATACATACAGCTCGCACACTGTCTGATCTCATAGTGTTGTGTTCATGTTTTGAATAGTCTGACAAGGAGAAGAACATGTTGCATATCACTGACACTGGTATCGGCATGACAAAAGAGGACCTGATTAAGAACCTGGGGACCATCGCCAAGTCTGGCACCAGCGAGTTTCTCAATAAAATGACAGAGATGCAGACAGAGGGCCAGTCCACGTCTGAGCTCATTGGGCAGTTTGGTGTGGGCTTCTACTCGGCCTTCTTGGTGGCCGACAAGGTCATTGTCACATCCAAGCACAACAATGATACCCAGCATATCTGGGAGTCCGACTCCAATGCTTTCTCTGTCATCGAGGATCCCAGAGGAGATACCCTAGGGAGGGGTACCACTATCACGTGAGTCGGCTTGTCACTTTGCTTCCCTAGTAGAATGCTTTGTCCAAAGCATTTGCAGATTGGTTAGTTGCCTTGGTTTATGTTCAACTAACTCCAACCCCCCCACCCCCCCCCCACCCAATAGTTTGGTGATGAAGGAGGAGGCGTCTGACTACCTTGAACTGGAGACCATCAAGAACTTGGTGAAGAAATATTCCCAGTTTATTAACTTCCCCATCTATGTCTGGAGCAGCAAGGTGAGAATGTGTTTTTTTTTTTTTTTTTTTTTTTCCATCAGCTGACGTTCCAGCAAATAGTTTGGAGATATTTTTGCGGTTGTAACTCACGAGCTGAAGTTGACGTGCTTGTGCTTTTGAGTCCAATAATACACGAAGGACCTGCTTGGCATGAAATAAAACCCTTTCACTTTCTGCTCAGACTGAGACTGTGGAGGAGCCTATTGAAGATGAAGAGGCAGCAGATGAGGCAGAGAAGAAAGAAACTACTGAAGATGAGGCTGAGGTTGAGGAGGAAGAGGAGGAGAAAGATAAGCCCAAGACAAAGAAGGTGGGATATGTGCTTCTCTAAACAAGGGTCAACTGGACAGGTCACAGCCTGCTTTAACTCTGATGTCCGTAATGCCATGAACTCGTATGCACTTGCAGCTCTCATCCCATATGTTGCTGTTTAGGTTGAGAAGACTGTGTGGGACTGGGAGTTGATGAATGATATCAAGCCAATCTGGCAAAGACCTGCAAAGGAAGTGGAAGAAGATGAATATAAAGCATTTTACAAGACCTTCTCACGGGTATGTTCACCTTAATCATCCCCGTCTCCATCCTCTTCCCACTCTTACGTGATGCAAATTGGTTGAAATATGGCTTGTGTGTAGACGCAGAGTTTTTCTAAAAGAGTTTGTCTAATAGGACACGGATGAACCGCTGTCCCACATTCACTTTACTGCTGAAGGAGAAGTCACGTTTAAATCCATCCTCTTCGTTCCTGCAACGGCTCCACGAGGTCTCTTTGACGAGTATGGCTCGAAAAAGAACGATTTCATCAAGGTACCGTGTTGGATTTGGGTACGGGTACCATGCTATACTGTTTCTTGATTGGTGGCTGACAGTATTTTTCCTTGACAGCTGTTTGTTCGGCGAGTGTTCATCACTGACGACTTCCATGACATGATGCCCAAATATCTGAACTTTGTGAAGGGTGTGGTGAGTAAATCTTGTTCAATTTTTTTGTTCTTCTGGTTTAATTAGCAGGTTTTGAGCAAATCAGAAACAAATATGAATATGCTGTGGAGTTTCTGGTGACACTGGATTTTTCTTTAGGTTGACTCTGATGACCTTCCCTTGAATGTGTCCAGAGAAACTCTGCAGCAACACAAACTCCTGAAGGTAAGAATTGCCTTTATCGCATTGTGCGTGGTTTTCCTGCTGGTAGTCAAACAATGGGGAAAATTCACCGAATTTCCCTGCACACCCCACAGGTCATTCGCAAGAAGCTCGTTCGTAAGACGCTGGACATGATCAAGAAGATCGCTGAGGAGCAATACAACGAGAAGTTTTGGAAAGAGTTTGGGACCAACATCAAGTTGGGTGTGATCGAGGACCACTCCAACAGGACACGCCTTGCCAAGCTGCTTCGCTTCCAGACATCACACAGTGAAACTGTACCGTCCAGCCTGGAGCAGTATGTGGAGAGGATGAAGGAGAAGCAAGACAAGATCTATTTCATGGCTGGGACCAGCAGGAAAGAGGTGAGCGCTCAATTCGATTGATCATAGCAGCTCGTTTGAATGACTGAGGTAGATGTAATTCATAGGGTTTCAGGTACTGTCTGTTTTCTGGGCTCTATGTCAACTACTGTGTGAAAGATGAGGGCCAGCATCATCTGCATTGTTACAATGTCGCAATAACTGTTTTGCTCAGGCTGAGTCCTCACCCTTTGTGGAGAAGCTGTTGAAGAAGGGCTATGAGGTGATCTACCTGACAGAGCCTGTGGACGAGTACTGCATCCAGGCCCTGCCTGAATTTGACGGAAAGCGCTTCCAGAATGTTGCCAAGGAGGGGATAAAGTTTGACGAGAGTGAGAAAGCCAAGGAGAAGAGGGAGGCTTTGGAAAAGGAATTTGAGCCCCTTACCACCTGGATGAAGGACAAAGCTTTGAAAGATAAGGTAGTGTGGTTCTGCACATGAATATTCAAAATTTGGAGAAATTTGTAACTCATGAGCTGAATGGCCTTGTCTGTGTTGCTATGTGATTGCATTTCTTACACCTTTTTCTTTCTCCCCCAGATCGAGAAGGCAGTTCTTTCCCAGAGACTGACCAGCTCCCCCTGTGCACTTGTAGCTAGCCAGTACGGATGGTCTGGTAACATGGAGAGGATTATGAAAGCTCAGGCCTACCAGACAGGAAAAGACATTTCAACAAAGTAATTTTTGTTTTTGCATCGACTTGAATAAGTTTTTTTTGGTAATTGTATGAATAATCCTAATCGTCATGTTTTTTATGTTTCAGTTACTATGCAAGTCAGAAGAAAACACTGGAAATCAATCCTAAACATCCTCTCATCAAGGAGATGCTGAAACGTGTAAATGTAAGACTCTCGGTGTTTGGGTTAAATTTGAATGGGGTCAAGCTACAATTGAGTCATGGAAATGACTCGGAAAAAATAGCAATTGCTTGAACACTGGAATTAGATCATGTGTAAATCAATATTGAGTGGGGAGGGATGGAGATATTTGGAATGAGTACTATGTTAATGTTATAGTTCTGAACAAGCAATTCAAAATCTTTTGATAAATAAAATGTTTTTAAATGGTGTATGCAGACCAACTCTGAAGACCAGACGGCTTCCGATTTGGCTGTGGTGCTGTTTGAGACTGCCACTCTGCGCTCGGGGTACCAGCTGTCCGATACCAAGGCCTATGGGGACCGAATAGAGCGTATGCTGAGACTCAGTATGAATGTGGACCTTGAAGAGCAGGTATGCTTCAAGAAATGTTATAGCCTCTATGAATCACCTACACATCACTTGGGACCTTTTTGATCTCCATTTTACTTTATGCCGTTCCTCCTTAAACGTCTGTAGTTTGACCTTGACGTATATTAGTAGCCATTGAACTGGGTAATCTGCCTTGTACATCTAAACACTGAACTTATTGGCTAAGGGAAGATATAACTCAAATCAAAAGGCATGATGTGGGGGTTTTTGAGATGGGGCTTAAATGATTCTCTGTCCCTGTAGGTGGAGGAGGAGCCAGAAGAAGAACCTGAACCAGCTGAGGAAGAGGAGGCTGAGGATGAAGAGGAAACTAAAGAGGAAGAAACGGTGAGCAGATTAATGGCTTGAACGTGACTCTTCTTGGCCAGTACTGTGCAAGTACAGGGAATCAGAATCCAGTTTCTCCTCTAATAAACTTTCCTTTTTCACAGGATTCAACAGAAAAAGATGAACTTTAAGGCACTGGAAGAGATGGAAATGTGGCTGGGAGCTGAAGATACAGCCAGATCCATCAAGTAGTGACTTGCTTGGAGTTTCTGGTGGCTGGGGGGTGGGGAGGGACTGTCTGGTCTAGGTTTGTTTGTGTTTTTTAAAAAGCATTCCTCATGACTGTAAATTTGTTAATATTTAACTGACCATTTTTATGGAGCGAGATCATCCTGCCATGTGAACCATTAAATGTTTCTGGAAAGTGATGTCTGAGTGGTGTCTTAGCGCAAACTTCAACACGATTCACAGCTTGCTGCACAGCCCTTACCCACAATAGAAATTGATATAACCAACACGTTTTGTATACTAATTTGGTAATTCAACGTGAACATTGTCTATTTTCACCTCATCACATTGTATGTATTATGGATTCTTAAAGTCCCTTCATATCTAAGTATCTTAATATCCACTATGTTCTTCAGAGTTTAAATATTTACACTTTCTGACACATTCATGGTTTTATTACACTTAATTCAACCGACATGTACATATATACACCTTTAATGCAAATTCACTGCTTCTCTGAACCAGGATCGTGATGGTTTTTCAGGCCAAGCAGTTCGGTTCTCAGCTCTCCAGGTTGGGGTGGCGTTTCTGGAATTGTCTAAGAGGGGAAATAACTGTTAAGCGGTGCCTGATGTGTTGGCATGTAGTCTCATGCTATGACCGAGGTTCAAGCATGAAATCCTTTGCCTAATTTGTACTAGAACAAATAAGGTGGAAGCCATTGAAGTTTTAAATGAACGTGGCTTACCAAGTCAGGCCGATAGTAGCGATGGACGACTTCAGCCCCCGCAAACATGGTTAAGATACTGGCTCCCAGCATCCTCAGGTAGCGTGGCCAGGACACCCCAGCAGGCATATTTCAGGTGTGTCTGGGTAAACCCAAAACCATATGACGTTAACCCTGGTTATAGTTTTCATCAAAACTGTAATAAGGTCAGTCGTTCTGTATTAAAGGAAATCTGGCAGCGATAAATGTATTCACCTTAAATTTACGAGCTCATGCGAATTACATATCATTTGTAGGTATGGTACTAGTTCTTCGGGATATGGAAGATCGTGTGCATTAAATGAGACAGAGGCCGCCACGTTTTCACATCTGACACGGAACTAACTATAACGGACTCTTTCGATCGACAATTTTTCGCCGCACATTAATAATAAACACATTTATTTATGTATTACCTGTACTTGTGATTTTCTTTTTTCTTTTGTTTCTGAATCTGTTCCCGCAACACTGACATTCCCTTTACTACTCACTATTGTGCACCTCCATATTTCCTCCTAATTGTTATCGGCCGTCTGTCCTTTAGTTCCGCTTAAGTTAAATGTGTCTTCCAAAGAAGTGTTACGTGTTCTAAAAACTGTTTTACGATACTGCAGATGATTCAGATACGATCTGCATTTGAAATTGATCGCTCTTTATTCTTTTCATAACATATTGCTTGCGGCAGATATTGCGATCTAGTGTAACTGATATATCAGTGTATCCAGCCAGCCCAAAGAACAAGCAAAATAACCAATGTCTAAATTACTATTAATATATCTATGTTTTTCTATGAATTGTTGTCTAAACATAAAAATGCAGAGGTATCAACTACTAAGTATTTCAGATATAGTGAAGTTCATATTTCAAAGTCATATTTGCCTCACGTGATCTTGGATTCGTATGGATTCGACCAATAAAGACCAAGCATCAGAGTTCAAACATCTAATAAGAATTACGAATGTTTGGGGGTGCACGTCTTCATGCACAGGAGCACAACATTATAAAATACATATAATTCGCGATATTGGAACGCTCTGTGCAAGTTATTTACAAATATATCGTTTTTCATTGTTTATTTGTGCAAAAAAATCCAACATTTTTTTAAAATTAAAAATTTTTATTTGTGTTCACCCCCATATTTTAGAGTTGGTATCTTCCCGTGTTGCTGTTCATAGGTTGTACTTCCGCTGTCTGATTTTCTGTTCTCAATGAATAGCTAGCTAGTTGTTTATATCTTTATATCTTTGAAAGAGCAGCAGTAATATAAAATATTTTGATATTACTAGATGTTGTTTTATTTAATATTTATATGTTTTATTACGTTTTATTGAAAATAATGTGTTCTGTCTTTGGCAGCATACTGTTTGTTGTCTGGCTATCATTGTCTTTGCCATTAGACGAGTCTGATCAATGAAATAACGCCTTTAGTGTGGGATATGGTTAGTTTACTACACTAGTTCTACGGGGATTGCTTTTCTGAGCACATGCGACTAGACGGTACATCCCTGACGCAAAAAGAAGGGTACCATCACAACAATAAAGTAAATGATAATATCTACAATAACAATGGAAGAATACAACTATTCACCTTTGACAGTTCCCACAGATTACCTTCAACATTGGTGAGTCGTCTTGGGTTTTTCGTTTGGCTATATTTATTGGTGTGTTGTTTTCTTTGCAATTTGTAATAATTGTTTCCTATATTTAATATTTTTTGTACTCTCCAAAAGCAGGGCGTTTAGGGGCGGGATTGGTACAACATGAACGTAGGAAGAAATTTGTGTATATATTGCTTGCGTTTGGCTAACAGTTTCATTTTATCTCAATTCGTGTGCAAAACGCTTTTTTCGTAACCGGAGTAGCAGTACATTTATAGCACTACCCTTGTGTTTATTTATGACAAGGAGCAAAGTTAAAAGCGTGTTCTAAAGGCAATGGCTGTAGTTATCAATACACTTTGTCTCGTTTTATCGGTATTTTTCAATAGGTACCAGTCTGCCCAGCATGTGCAGGCTCTCCAGGCTACCCAGTACCAGCAGATGGGTAATGCGGGTTATTTCATGGAGAACTCCACCGAGGACAAGGTGATGACAGAGCTGGCTGTTCACCAGGAACCACCCACCCACCAAGATCTCTCTGTCCACTGTGAGGCTGCAGTCTGCCCGGATCCTCCTGTACCTGCCTCAGTGCAAAGTACGTCCTAACATTGCACCTTCCGGGGTGACCTTTCGCACCACACCCATCCCAGGTAAATGGTTCCTTCCTCACATCTGTGAGTGCAGTGAACCCAGACTGTAGAGTAGTGATGGGAGGTCTGAGGTCTTGAAGCTGATTGGTGGGAGATGGGTGTGTATCACCTGCCGCCAGATGCATACTGATATAAGATGCTTCCTGTGAGTAATCCACCTAGTTTACCATTTCAAAGCCTCATTTCTCACATCGTTGCTAAAATGTGCAGCATGTCTTGAGCATCACTGCATACGATCATGTTGTCAAATCAAGATTTTTGTTTCTTGTCTCTCTTGCGTGCATATTTAAGGAAAGCTTGTATGGCTCTGTGTGTTAAATTTGGCCCTTAATTGCAGTTGTTCCAAGAAATGAGTGATTCAGATCTCTGATCGTCACTTGTCTGACTTTGGACAAAATAAACTGCTAAAAAAACAAGTGCGGTAAAAAGCCTTCGGTGTAATATTTGGCGTAATTAGAAGCACGTTGATATCTTTCATTGAAAAACACTGACCGCTGAGTTTGAGAGAAGTTCCTTCCCTGACTTATAACTCCCACAAAAGGAAAGCGGGGAAGGCCGTCAAATAAAACGGCAAAGTCCGCCGAAAATCAGCAGGACAAGATCGACGAGAGCTTCAAGAAGGTGAAGAGGAAAGTTGACCGCTTCAATGGCATGTCAGTGGAGGAAGTCATGGCCAAAACGCTTCCCGATGTCCTTGCCTACAACCTTGACATCTTGATTGTGAGTTTGCTTCCCAGAACTATGATGTTGTTGTGTTTCGCTAACTGTCAGTATCTAAAATGTTTATGATGTTTCTAACCCTGTGATGTTGCATTAGATGGATGGCTTGATGTTTTTTTTATTTATTTATTTGTATTGATTATTTGAAACTATTTGAATATATTTTATGGTGCAATTGCTTTGATAGGTTGGAATCAATCCAGGCCTTATGTCGGCCTACGTGGGACATCATTACCCAAATCCAGGAAATCATTTCTGTAAGATGGAAACCACATTATCTGCCAGATTGTACTGTGATTAAACACATGACTTGTGCCTTCTGAATACTGCCATTACTAAAACATGCTTCAATGGTGTTTGTTACAGGGAAGTGCCTCTTTATGTCAGGGCTCACTGATGCTCAGCTTAACTACATGCATGACCAGACTCTGCCTGAAAAGTATGGGATAGGATTTACAAATATGGTGGAGAGAACAACACCAGGAAGCAAAGATCTTTTAAGGTAGGATGGTAAGAATCTGCTTACCGTTTTAAGGTACCTGCATAAAATCTAGAAAATTACTGGCTATGCAAGACGTAATGTGCTCTTTGTTTATAGCAAGGAATTTCGAGAAGGAGGCAGACTTTTGGTGGAGAAGCTGCAGAAGTACAAACCTCTAATAGCCGCCTTCAATGGGAAATGTAAGAATTTGTATAAATGTACCCGCTTTGGTTGCTGCGTTGGTTTTACTTTGTTGAAGTTTTATGACGACTGGATAGCTTGACTTTAATTTGTAGTTTTGTATTGTCCAGTTTCAGTGGAGTAAATGTTCGATATTTTAAGGGAGGTTCGGGGACGTGCAGACAGTCCGTGTTTTTGCCCTACTCAGCGCAGGGAAGGGGGCACCCATGTGGACCGTCCGGCAGGGAGCTGGGAGAGAGCGAAAACATGGACCGTCTGTAAGTCCCCGAGGACCGAGCTGGGAAACACTGTTTTAAGATCCTTGCTTTATTTGCCTTTAGGTATTTATGAAATATTCAGCAAGGAGATTTTTGGCATCAAACCCAAGAATCTTGACTTCGGCCTACAGCCGCACAAAGTTCCTGGAACAGAGACGGTATGGAATCTGGGCTACATACCTGGGCAAAAAAAAAAACACATTTCTTGGTTGATTTTAAGGACTGTTTCTTTGTTTTTGAAGAGATAAATTGATTCTGTGCGATTCCCCTTCTTTGGATGGGGTGGACATATAAATACCAGGCATCCTCATACGGCGGTAATATCCATAACATACCTGCATTGTATGATAACTTGACTCGTGTCTCCCAGGTTTGCTATCTGATGCCATCTTCGAGTGCCCGCTGTGCCCAGTTCCCCCGTGCGCAGGACAAGGTGCACTTCTACATCAGGCTGAAGGAGCTGCGAGACCAGATCAGGGGCCTGACCCAGAACCAGGAGGTGCAGGAGACGCAGTACACGTTCAATCTGAATATGGCCAAAGGTACCTTTGCAAGAACGTGAAGCCCATGCCGGTGTAGCGCAGTGCGATTACCTGGGGCGGCGTTTAGCTCAGCCTGTTAGCTTTGTGTCCGGTCCGGCAGAGTCGTCATAGCGCTGCTGGGGCCTTGAGTACGTCGGTTGTTCAGCGATACTGGTTCACCTGCTCTCTGCTTTCTCGCTTGCGTACATCACTTTGGAAAATGGCTCCTTCTAAATGGTGCAATTGCAAACGGCGCACATATTAATCGTGTGAAGTTTTTCTTGTGTTTTTTTGTGCTTTCCAGATTTCTAGTAAAGTTTACTCCTTCAGTAGAAAATTTAAGTAGCCACTAACTTAATGTTTATATTTCACTTAAGGATTGTATGTAAATGTTATACAGGGCTGGTTGAAACATTTGACTTAATTTTTCTGTTATTTTCAGAGGATGCCAAGAAAATGGCGATCAAGGAGGAGCAGTATGACCCTGGTTATGATGCTGTTAATGCAACATTTGGAGAGGAGGAACCAGAGTTTGGGCCAAGCTATGCTCTTGGTGGTTCTAACACAGCGGTCACCACAAGCCACTACCAGGATCCTGGTGAGCAGCACAAAGTGGAACCCCATGCGCTTTGATTAGAGTTTAATAAATTGTTTGTCTGAATTATGAAAGAGCCTTTTATTGAATTAATGATTTCTTTTCCTCTCCAATAGTGAGTAATGAGGTTCCAGCTATCCTGGGCCACAATGTCAGCGGTCAGTGGGACATGGGGCCATTCCCGCGTCACTTGTAAGGACAGTCTCGCCAGTCTGTGTCTTTCAGGACACAGCACCGGTTCGTGACAGAAAAGGGGGGGTCACCCATATTGTATTCCACTTGATTAGATGTTGAAAGTGGCTTTTCTTCTTTGGCAACCTGCCATGTACCTCAACATGCAAACCTATGAATCAAACGCACAATAATGAACTCTTACATCTGGACTCTGAATAGTTATGAATACTGAGTACTGTTACCATACTTTTTTTTCATAATATTTATTTATAGGTGCTGGACAATTTGTGTGTGCATTTTCTTTTTAATGTAATGTTAATGCATTTTATACATTCTTTTGTATGCCATTTTAAAATAATGAAAACTTTTGCAGGAAGTGCAATTTTCACATTACATTTTTACACATTGAAAAATAATCGAGCCTACTGTTTTTCACAGTTGCTATAAATCAGGGATTTATAACATGAAGCAACAGTAACATCAGCTGTCCATCAGTAGTTAATTGAAGTAGTCTTTGGTCTGTGTGGTAGTACAGACTGTAATGTTTGCCAGTGTTTAAAACGAATGCTTTAGCCAGAAAGCATCCTGCATGTTTTCCGTTGGTCTCTCATGGATGATATGGAACTGAGACATTATGGGATGTCTAACAACCGACTGGGGAATTCTCTGACCACTGTGACTTGGGTAGCAGTGTGGGGTGTGTTGATTGTAAGTTTTAATGTGTAAGGTTTAATCTGTTAAAAGCAACTTGTTCCAAATAGTAAAATTGTATGGCATTTTCCTTATTAATGTCTTCATAACGCCTCTTGTTGAGGGTCGTCAAGGCGTTGTTATTTTTCACATGTTCTAAAATAGCAACAAAAAAAAAAGTGTAGCATAGCTTCTGTAAATGAATTTTAAATGTAGCAAAAGGTTCATTGTATCTTGAGGTGGATTTTTGAATTAGAATAATAATCACCGAAAAAGGCAACATCTGACACACGCTAATATGCATTTTTTTTTAAAAAATAAAATAAAAAGCTTTACCCATTCTGAGGATCAGAATAGTAACATTTAAAGGTACAGTGTCTCTTAGTACAGAAGCAGTGTTTTTGTTTTGAAGACTACACCCTAATGTCTGATAATCTGAATGAAGCATGTGGTATTCAGTTAGTCGTCTTAGATGTATTTTCTGGTTTGAACACTGTGTTTGCTTGTAGAGACAATACACCCTCATGGGCACGCAGCCTGTTCCAACACAGCAAACCGTGTGGCTCTATGCAGGCAGGGCCGAGATGTTCATGCGTTAGTGTTCAAACAGTGAGTTTTGCGGAAAAATCACGCTGAGCTAGTTATGCAGCTGAGAACATATTAACGATAGAGGTCAGAGGACAATGGCCACACTCATGGATGCAAAGACGAAAGGCAGACATGCTTAGATAACAGCTCAGGACGACAGTGATGTGTAGAAGATATCTGTGAATGTTCCGTTTTATCAAATCGTGGAGTGGTTCTGGAGACGATAGGGTCCTACATCGATCAGGGTTCCCCAGTTCCAGTCCTGGAGGGTCAGTTTGCCGATTTCCCTGCTCAAACACGCCTTATTCAGCTCAACAGTTAATTAGTGGGTGTGTTTGAGCAGGGAAATCTGTGAACTGTGTGTCAGACTGGCGCTGACACAGAGGGACCTAATGGAGTCCCGCAGGCTGTAGATAGCCTTTGATCGCTTTATGTAAAAAATACACCTTATGTCATTAAATATACAGTTTAAGTATCAGTGCAAATAAAATATTAAAGTAAACAGATGTTAATTTTTCTATGTATTAATGGTCAGGTTTGGGAGCATCTACTTTTACAGCATATTGCCACACCCACTACACAGGGAAACACCTCAGGATCCCAGTCGCCGACCCCTCCCCCCCCAGGCCGAGACACAGTCCAATCCCATCCTCCGCAAATGGTCGTCTGTCTGCCGCAACCATGTGTTACATTGGCATCCGCTTTGCCTGGTCCGGCTGTCCGGGTTCTCGCCAATGAGGACCCTGTGAGCCGGATAACCCTCAGGGAAACGCGCCACATGGCCTTTGTGCCGTAACTGACGCTCCCTCACAATGCAGGTAATGTACCTCATTTGGGGCTCCCTAAGCAACAGCTTGTTCGACACAAAGTCAAACCAGCAGTACCCAAGGATTCGCCGAAGAGACACGGTAACAAAGGAGTCCAGTCACTGGATACATACAGCAAGACAGAGAGCACCAGGACTCTAGATTTGGACTTTCATCCTCTTGCAAAGATATTGGGTAACTCACATCCCTTTCCAGTGACCTCAAGGCCCCATCATGCTCCCTAAATTTATCTACTGACTTCACAGGAAGGGTCCCCAGAGACATGAATGTTGCTGCCATTCTCTCTGCAGACACACACGCTGTTATATTAAGGATGTGTGACTCTGCAAGGTAGGGTGCCCACGATTGCTGGTTCAAATCCCATAGCTGGCAGAGCAACTTCACCATTGCTGCACTTGAACAACACGCTTAAACCCAATTGCCCCTTCATACTGACTTGTAAGTGGCTTTGGATAAAAGTGTCCGTTTGTGGGCCAATAGAATTCATCATGGGGAAATCTAAAGTCCGGAGGTGATTTTTAATCTCAGTCCAGCTTCGGCGTGATACAAGTTTTTTAAAATTACATGTAAACCGGTGTATTTGTATAGAACATGGAGAATTTAAGTATCTATTCCTAAAAAAGAAATGCGTCAAAACACATGAATCATACTTGTCTATTAAAGTACGCGTTTGCACCAAACCCTCTGACCAGAAACTTTATCGCTAGACCTGAGCTTTCCCAAAGTAAATACGACACATCAAGCACGCGGCTTGCCAGCCAATAAGAAGAGGCGCCGGCGTTTAAACGCCAGAAGGACCCCACCAATACTCAACTAGTGGGCATATTTCACCATAACCAATTTACCTACGTTGTAGAACGTAAGTAGGGTCTAGATTTTTATAATATATGACGTCTTATACGATGTTTATTGTGTACATATTACATTTGTTTTTATAATTTGG
Source organism: Mormyrus hasselquistii (assembly GCA_026779605.1). Classification (NCBI taxonomy): domain Eukaryota; kingdom Metazoa; phylum Chordata; class Actinopteri; order Osteoglossiformes; family Mormyridae; genus Mormyrus; species Mormyrus hasselquistii. The sequence goes on from JAODKE010000068.1 coordinate 21,706,871, forward strand.
TTCTTAATTTAATATTAAATACGTTTTAAAACCGTGCACCCCCATTTGACGTTGGTAGCTTCTAGTGTCAGAGTTCAGTTGCTGCTCGAGTTTAAATCTACCCTTTGTTTTCTGTTCCGTGGACAGAATTTCGTTCAGTCCTTTTAATGAATAAATAAAGCTTTCGAAAGTATCTTTAACAGGTACAGTCTTTGTGATATGATCGCCGACGTCGTGTTTATGAGTGACAGTCATCCTTTAACCTCCAAATGTTTAAGTTGGCTAGCTAGCTGGAAGCCTCCGTTCCGCTTCAGTGTGGCCGCGGTGATGTCCGGTACAGTTGGGCTGGGAATTACTTTCTCATTCACATTAGAGATTTTGTAGTATTTGTTCTTGAAATATTATTCTCTGGCACAAGGCAAATAAATGGTTTAATTTCGTTGGATGTGAGGGCTGTTTTCCTTTCCGTTTTCAGGAAGGCCTGGTTTCATTCAATGTAGGCATCGTTTCTTACCCATTAATATCGTCGCGTTGATAATATGACGATGTACTTGTACATGTTTATTATTGTCTGTAAGGGGTCTTGAGATTAAATAGAACTAATGATTCATTCATATTTTTTCATAATTACAAATATTCAGGAATTAAGGGGCGGTTTTTTTGTTTTGCGACTTAAAAATGAATATCATTTTATTAACAATGAATTTGTTATAGAAGGGACGGAAACCAATACCGGGAACCTTACTCTGCCCCTTTTTTGGGGTGCTGGAGGATTGCATGCAAGGGAAACTGTCACTTACGTGTCACCTGAGACAAAGCTGGAACAGAGATGCGCAATTTAAGCGCATTTACGTGACAGAAAGTCACACTCATCGTTGAGCTTTTTTTATTGGAAAGAATTCTGGCGTAACAGAGCACTTTAACACCTGCTTTTCACATACAGAAATGAAATTATCCTTCATTTGCCAGCTGCACAAGAATGAGTGCAGATATACCGGAATGCTTCTCTGCCTATCCCATCTTGCTGTCTTTTGAGACACACACAAACACACATACGTACACATGAGAGTGACGCTCCATCCTTTGACCTCTAGCTGTTAATATCTTCCCCATCTACTCAGGCTCTTTGTTCCGGGTACCAGTCCAACCAGCACGTGCAGCCTATCCAGCGGCCTTGTTACCAGCAGATGGCCAGTGTATTACCCATCACGGACAGCCCGATGGAGATTATGGGAGAGGTGGCCGTCCCACAGGAGCTCGCTGCCCAGCAGGAGAGCGATGCTGGGGCTGTGCCAGTGAAAGGTAAGTGCCTCCACTTTCTGGAGGGGTGGGTGATATAGCCAGGATGTGATATCACAAGATTTTTGGTTAGAATCATGATCAGCGATAAAGATCACAATTTCTTATGCTTACAAACGGACCAGATTGGAATGTATGTAGTGATGTTAACCACTTAACCAACAATTATATTATACTTATGAAAGAAACTGACTCATTATAACAGAAGTACTTTTTTTATTATTTAATACGAAAGTTTTGAGCACAAACGAACATTAACCACTTTGGTCAGTGACGGACTTAAACCAAAGATGCCGAGAATGTTACGCAGGCTGAAATGACATTTTCACGGTGCACTTTTTTGCCATAGTGCGTTTGCAGTCTCTGAACACATGCTTTGTGTGATAGGTGCTTACTGGTTTGTTCTCTCGTTATGATGATAGTGCACTTGTAACTGGGCATTCACTGGAATTTCAGGCTGGCCACTCACGCCTAGTCGAATCCCGAACAGCACGTTTGTTTTCTATTTGACTGTCGTCGTTTTGGATAAATCATCTGATAAATTAAAGTAAATGTAGATGTGCTGTATCACAGTCCTTTGAAATGCTTCTTGTGAATACAGTTGCAACCGGGTATGATAAATTATTGTCACGCCATCCATTGATAATGTCACACAGGGTTGTGTTATGTGGTAGTTAAATGGCGCAAGAATAAATGTCAGGTTTATGTTGTGTATATGTCTCCGTGTTGATGTTCTGTTTACTACTTTCTCATTTGCGCGACGAACAAGAACGATATTTCACCT
>JAODKE010000068.1:21717286-21729777 GCA_026779605.1 Mormyrus hasselquistii
GAAAAGGCATGTGATGTTTTAAAATATATGGCTTGTTTACCTCAAGAGCTTTGTAAAATACACGAAAACAACAGCGAGACCGTGTACAAATCAGCGCGCGACAGGGGAAACATAAGGAAACTGAATTGCCCGGAACACCGGCGTTCAGGTACACCGCCCCCACCCCACCCCACCCCACCCCCCAGGCGCAAAGCGATGAGCCTGAAGCGAGAATTCCACGCAGCGGGGAGTGTGTCAATCTCATGAAACAATGTCCGCTTTAGGAAAGCTGCGCTGCGCAGCCAACGCTACTTAATCAGGCTCAGGCTTGTATTTTTTTTTTATGTTCCAGCTCTTTCTATTCACATTAAACCATTAAACTAGCTTTACGTTTCCTGTCCTTCGCGGTCTTGTTCCTAGCTGGATTTTCCACGTGAGCAACTGATTCTGAAGTATTGATTTTCCTTGGTTGGTTATCCTATCGTTTTAGAATCATAAAGGTATACATATTCACCACTCAGAAAAACTTACAGTCAAGGGTGTAGGTTTGGGAATAATGGTGTGAAAATTTCCTTACTAGTGGGAGGACCGTGAGTATTTAGGAGGGGCGGGGATCTGGGTTGATTTGGACCCTACCGACATTAAAACCAAACCTAGGCCAATATTTACAATGTATGATAGTAAAACCTTTCATATAATTATTAATACAAAATGTATGTCACTTACTTCTTCTCAACAGAGCCATCCTTCCTCATGTAACATCTGCAGAAATACACCAAAACACAGTGTGAATTCCTACTTAGTTTCCTCGGCTTTTGAGCAAGAAGAGAAACAAGCGGACAAAATCATTGCCAAATGGGGGAGGCCACGGACGAAATGCTCATTGTTAACGGCCGTTAGTCGATAACCCGGCTTTCTGGATCACAGCGGGAAAACACCCTCAGTTATCTGGGAAATAGAGCTCGCCTGGCCATCAAGCCTGACAAGGCGGTGTGAACAAAGGCCCCTACGCTGAAAGAGGTCAACCCACCTCCGAAGAATGTGTTTGGAATGTGTGGTAGACGTACGATGGTCCACGACGCGTATGAAAAGGGCGGAGAAGCTTAAATCTACTGGTTGTGCTGCAAGCACGTGGATTGAGGGATTCTCAGAACCACTTTCCATATAGCATTGATAATCAGATAACCTGGGGCGATTTCAGCTATTGAAAAATAAAAATAGAGTCAAGTTTGCCTGGTTGTTGACTTTTTTTTGGAAGACTTGCAACGGGATAAAATACTTGGGACTAAAAGAGCCCCGAGTGATCGGACCTTACGACCCATCACATTGCCCCACCCCATCAGACTGGATTCCTTGGTAAAAAAGCGGTTTAATAAGTGCCCACATTTGGACCCAGGGAAAATCTAACTGAAGAAACATGTTGTGACGTAACAATAGAAACAGCAGAGATGTAAAAACAAGTTAAACGTGCCATTTGGCATGGTTAAAAACCTGGCAAGAGTGTAAGGCGTATTAGTTTTCAGCAATCAGCTGATCTGAGTACGGGGAAAAAAGATTAGCTGGATCGGCTTGCAGTAGTTTTGATATATAAATGCAATAATTTCGTATAGTTCTGAAATTTAAATTATTTATTGCTTTTAGAGAGGACACCTCAGTCTAGACCTATACTATATATGACTGTATTTAAATGCAAAATCCAGAGAAGCTGGTATGAATCGGACAGTCTAGGTTCTGTTCCTAATTTCTGTCATGGACGCTGGAAGAAATCACAGACACGACAGTGCTTTCCAGAAAGTTACACTGAACGGGGCTCTAAGCAAAGGAAAGTCGGCCAGCATGAATAATGCTGTAATGCATTCTCATCTGCCAGTGCCTATTCAACGTGAAATGTATTGCTGGCAATGTGAATTTTCTCTTGTAGAGATGCCTACCTTTTTATGTTTTTTTTCTTATTCTCGTTCTCTTTCAAGATTAAGCACTCTCATAAGGGATACATAAAATCAAGATAAATTCATGAACATGTGATTGGGCGATTTACCTCATGCCAATTGTCTCTTTATCTTAAAGTTTCGGGGAAATATGACTCCGTTCAGACTAAGGCTGGTATCTCTAGGACGGTACTGCCAGCTTTTCTGCCAGCTTTTTCGCCATAAATCTGCCCATCTTCCATAGATGCGATACCCAGTACTTCGCTGCTTTATCGACAAGACTGCCCCTCATTCTGCACATGTAAACGACAGGTTTGGAGTCCGCTAAAATAACTCAACGTGCACGACAAATCTGATTTGCGAGTTGCATCAAAAAAAGCTATCTCTTTTGCAAGTTTAGCGGTTAGAATCAGAACGTTTATCTTACCACTTTCAGTCTCCGGGTGAAACCCTACTCATGTACAACAGACGCCCGTGGCTGCAGGTAAAAATAAATAAGAATAAATCAAAAATGACTTGTTTCATATCACATTCCCATCAACAAGTATTTCGCTTCAGACGAGTCTGTAATTATGAATATGTGCAGCCACGCCAGCTTTAATGCCATTGGTGAAATGGGCCGACGTGTCTAAAATAGGGAGAAGTCACAGAAACGCTATTATAATTATAATCATTATTGTCATGATTATTTTTAGCATTTCGTTGAAAATTGACGGGGCACTTCTGTGAAAGTAGAGTATTTTAGCACTTTAATATACTATGCCATATTCGTCTTTTGTTATACCACTGGGGAAGATCAAGGGGTGTACACGTCTCAAACAGCAAGACGCAGGATATGCAAAGCTAGACAAGACAAGGCTTTCTCCAGTTATTCTGATTTTGAACGCAACTGTATTTGGCCTAAATACCCCGTTCGGTTGAGAAACGACCTGAATACAGCTTTCGTGTAATTTCACATACTCCTGCACACAGACTGATCGTTTAACGTGTCGGTATTCATTTCTCCTCTTCTCCATTGTTCACCATTATACCTGTGCCTTTTAAAACATGGGATATCACTGTCCTGGCTATATCTTTCATAGATATATCTTGCAAAAACAATCACTGTTCAATACAACCAGATAAAACCGTCCAGCAAATGATTTATTTGAGCTTGGTAATTTCATGTAGACTCGAAACGTCCAGTCACCTACCAAAGCTGGTGCGTAGATAATGTTGGCAAGCGAACGTGAAAGTCCTAGTCCAATTTTCCCGAAAACACTGGCGAAGTATCCATAAGAATCACCGTGCTGATCAAAAATAATGAAAGTCTGCGACATTTACAGCAGCTGGCCAGCTGTTGCAGGAAGTCCTGTCCAGATGTGCCGGACTCAGCGCTGCCCCAGGACTCTCGGATGGCCGCAGCTCCGTTAGACGGAGCGATTTGCATGGCGAAAACCGTTGCATGTGGCTCACATTTGTGTAATCCGCCTACGAAATGATACACTTTATGTAATTTACATAAATCGCGCACGAAAAGTAATTAACTTGTACTAATTGATAAATTGAAATGGTGTGGATCAGATGTCCATGTCTGAGAAGTAAACATGGGGATAATACATTTATTATGATGATTGAGTTAAAATAGGTAGTTTTCCGTTGTCTGATCGTTTACTTGCACTCATAATGAAATGGTACAGGGGTGTGGGGCAGTAACTACAAGCAATTTCTGTAGCCTGAGACATATGTAAACAGTACTGCTTTCCCATTGCATTATATTGGCTGGCCAGTTCTACAAATGAAAATCAAATGCAACTGTACTTCCACGTCGTGCAGTGAACGTCTTTCATGCCACCGCATCCGCGGTGGGTCCAGTTTCGTGTGACAGATGAAACAGCAGACTTGTGTTTCATCGAGGCACATGTTCCGATGCCCCGGAAATGACGATAAAACCAAAACCGTCACCCAGTCGCCAGTGTATATTGTCACAAATGCGGATCAGCTGCAGTTTACGATGCAGGTTATTGTCCTCCTAACCGTGCAAACAGTATGAATGGACCTGGAAGGCGGTCCCCGCGGTGACGAATGCACAATTGCAATATGGGAAGGGGGCGGATCCAGCACCAAATGTCTACCCTGCACGGCCACAGATTTCGCCCCTGCAAATAGGGTTGAAACGGGACCATGGGTACCGAAGGACCGCTTTGGAAAAAAGTTCAGTCTTTCACTGGTCCGGTTCCGCGATCCAGGCATGGGCATAGGGCCGTGGCCATCCGGGAGCTGATCATCATCTTCGGGGGAGGGAACGAAGGGATCGCCGAGGAGCTGCATGTTTACAACACCGGTAGCTGCATCGGAGGGAAAAGGGGGGTCGCAAGTAATTTGAATCAAAGCGGGGATGAGACTGGTGCTTTAAAAAAGTTTTCAGCCAAACATGTGGGCCTGATTTTAGCTAGCAGTCGAACTCCCGATGTTTTGCCAACTAGCCTCGGTCGTGTGCAGAACAAAGCTTTGAGGCTGGATGCCTAAATGACAGAGCTGCTAGCGAGGCTATAACGCACACACAGGCTAACGATAGCAGAGTAGTTATTGTTTGCAGGATGCACATAGTGGCTACGTGTGTGGCTTAATTATTTTGATGCAACTTAATAAGATACATTTGGGCGGCTTCCGAAATTTCAGAATATAACAAGGCTAAAGCCGAAAATGTTTCCACTCTTTGCAGTTATTGTGTAAAGTCTGGAACTAAAGGAATACTGTGGTTACCCTCGCTAGAGAATTCATCTTCTGAAACAGCAAAGTAAATTGTTGCAAATGCACTTGAAAAGACGGTTGCGTTACTTTGTAGCGTTTTCCGTGACGTTTATTGGTAGTTTCGTGCTCTCAGTTGCGAGTTTTTACCACGTCCGCGTAAATCTTAAGACGATGGTAGCTCTTACTCGGCAGGGTGGTCGCGTTCCTGCAGGCGTGCTGAATGTTCATTTTCACCTATCCCAGCTGTTTTGAGTATCGCAATAATGGCCTGTGATTTTATTTAGGAAACAAATATTATGCAACAGTTAGCAATTGAATCATATGTGAATTCGCGTGTTAATTCCGTATTGCATGTATTTTTTAGAGGCATTACGTAAAATATTTCATTTTGTGCAGAGCGTGGCTTTGAATTTAATTTGAAAGCAAGTGTGCATTAGCTGACTTGACTACCCATTAGAGAAATGCGAAAAGCCGTTGTACAGGAAGCCCGTAAATTACTGTTCTGACGGCGGCCTCTCCGTGGGGACTCCCAGTGTCCAGACATTGGTTCCTGCCGGCGGTGCGAGGGGACATCCCTCCGGGCTGCGCCGCCCATGGCTTCGCATGTGAAGGGCATCGGGTGCTGGTCTTCGGCGGGATGCTCGAGTACGGAAAGTACAGTAACAGCCTTTACGAGCTGCAGGTGAGTCGCCTCTAATAAGGCTGGAGCCCAGTGCCCACTCGTTTGTTTTTATACATAAAGTTTTACATTCTTAGGTTGTACTTCGTGGTAAAGTTTAGAATTTTCATGCTCAAAATAATGAAAATCTGACTGTTTTTAATTAATGTAATCGGTTTAAGATTTACAGTTGTGTGCTATTTATAACACAGAGGTGAACATTGCAGATCCAGAAAGTAAAAATCCAGACTAAGATTTTGTTTGAACCACCCAGTTGAGCATAAAGAGTCACGGTCACAGAGTTCGCTGCTGGCTGGTCGAAACAAAATCTTGGTCTGGATTTTCACTTTTTGGACGTGAAATAAGAAAAAAGCCAGAGAACATCTCGAATCCCTGGTGCAGGCCAGCCGGTGGCTGTGGAAGAAGCTGAAGGCCAGGCCGCCCAGGAACGGAGCGCCCCCGTGCCCCCGCATCGGACACAGCTTCACCCTGATAGGAAACAAGTGCTACCTGTTTGGGGGTCTGGCTAATGACAGCGATGACCCCAACAGCAATGTCCCCAGGTAGGAGCCCATAGCCCACAGCAAACAGCTTCCAAAACTCAATCTCATCCATACATCCAAAGCGTTATTCCCTTTCTCCTTCAGGTACCTGGGTGACTTCTATGAGCTGGAGCTCCAAGCCTCGTCGGGGGTGAAGGGCTGGAATGTGCCGGAAACAAAGGGTGGCGGCCCCTCGGCCCGGGAGTCCCACACCGCCGTGGCCCACTGCAGCAAAAGCAGCTACTCGCCCAAACTCTACGTCTTCGGGGGGATGAGCGGTCAGCGGCTGGGCGATCTCTGGCAGCTGGACGTCGGTAAGGACCCCCTGTTGGTCATCACGGTGCTCTGTCGGCTGTCAGTCTACGCCAGGGGTCCTCATTTGGTCCACTGAGGTCCACATTCAGACCGAAAGACAGCTTAATCTGGATTTAATCTGGTTTTGAGTTGTTGGCTGATAGAATTTGGAACTCGGGGGGGAAACCCTGGTGTAGGTATTGGTAACTGCACACAGCTCAATAAGAGGTGCTTTCACGTTCTTGAGTAGCTTGCATAGCTCCAGACAGCTGTGTTTCCTCTTCAGAAGGCTATGTATTTACAAGACCCATTTAATGACCAGTTTTATGGAATGGATTCCCCTTTTTAGATTAAATGCTATGACCTACTGGGGCTGAACTTGGTTACTTAAAGAAATTCAATGAAATGGACAAAAGTTGTGGAAAGGATGTGCTGGTCACTCCGGCCTTTGGCAGAATCATCCCAGAGAATTGTGTTTCTCCCAGAAACCATGACCTGGTCAACCCCTGAAACCAAAGGTCCGCCCCCTTTTCCCAGAAGCCTTCACTCTGCCAACGTCATTGGAAACAAGTAAATAAACCGTCATCCGTCCTCCTGGAGTTGGAATGCAGAAGTGTTAACGTTAGGTAGCAGGACCTGTCACCTGAAGTTCACCAACATCATCCTCTGCTCCGGCCAGGATGTACATCTTTGGGGGCTGGGTTCCCATGTTGAGGACGGATGACAAGCCAAATGCTCTGGGGGAGGAGTGGATTTGCACCAACTCCCTGTCTGTGCTAAACTTTGGTCAGTGTCCCCTCAAGCCTCTCCTGTAACTTCATGACATCATCAGTGTGTTTTGAAATCCATGCATCTCATTGGGGTTATTGGTAAATGAACGTTACTTAGGTTTAATATTTAAATATCACGATTAATGATAATCAAGTTTAGAATTGACTTGCGGCTGTTTCAGATTGGTTGGGATTTACTGACTGTGATTGGGTGTCGTGATCTGTCAATCAAAAAAAAGTCTCCTCAGTCTGTTTCTCCCGCCCCTTTCCTGTCGGCAGACACCATGACGTGGAAGAGTTTGGGGCCTCCAGAGCCGGAGGGTGAGGGGCCGTCCAGCGGCCCGAGGGCCAGAGCTGGGCACTGCGCCACCACCATCGGCTCCCGCCTTTACGTCTGGAGCGGCCGCGACGGATACAGGAAGAGCTGGAATTACCAGGTGTGCTGCAAAGATCTGTGGTACCTGGAGACAGGTGAGACTCCCTTAAAGATCGGCAGTCAGGGCTGATGGCCAATCTGCTGTGCGTCATAGACGGGGTCGTGCAAATTGCTAAATATCAGTAGTTCGTTACAGTTACTAATTATTTAATTCAAAGAAAATTCAATTACTTTATCAATTACTGCATATAAAACTAATTATTTACTAGGGAAAGTAACTTTTGTGTTACTGCAGTCCTCTTAGTAATGCATACTGCCCAGACAGCACACACACGCCACTGGGATGTCGGTTTAACATCAGAGCATAATTAAACGATCCCATTCCATTTGGAGATAGGATGCTTTTGTGGGGGTAAACAGGATACACACACAAATATTAGCATACAAATTATGATTCCACACACACACACACAAATGCACATATACATTGATCTATGGAAAACATTGAGACCACACTATATTTTTAAACAAATCCACATTGTTAAATCCTGGTTTAATCCTGGTCCTGCTGGCTGAAGGCTATGTTGAACAGTGGGTTGCTTCCAGGTTCAAAATGTCTAAGACAGCAGTACACAAGAATAAGGTGAAGCGGGAGACGCTGGGAACGACCAGAAACCAGCCAGGGAGAGGGCAGAAGCGATTTTCTAATGCCGATTTTATAAATATCTATAGTACAAACCTATTGTTGTCATATAGCCAAATTAGGAAAAATAGCAGTAGGCTGAACATGGCAAAGTGATCTCATTGACATGGTGATGCTGTCGAACTGCATGGCACAGATACTCAGTGGCGATGTCTAAGCGTCACCGTGCCAATGAGCGAATGACTTCATAGAGATGCTTCGACACTCTAGTGGCACGGAGACATAGCGCCTATGCATGTCTGCTGTCCGGCTAGTTATATTATTTTAGTGCTGCTGATGAGTCTCGATGCCGTTCAATGTTTTATCACTGTACGTATAATGTCACCCATTCACTGCGGCACTGTAAGGTGGGATGACGTTAGATCACGAACAGGAAATTGGGGCAATAGGTTGCCTTTGTACATTAACAATTTCACGCGAGAGAAAAGTAATGAGTAATGAGCCTATTTACATTTCAGTACTTTTAATTACGTTATTTTGAAGAGGCGTTACTCGTTACTGCCAAAAGTAGTGGAATTGCATTAATGCGTTACTACCGGCACTGATCATAGCTTGAATACCTCGTTAATATCCTGTGTGAAGTATGTGATGGGGGGGGGGGTGTTTGATGGGGGGGGGGTGTTTTTCAAGACTGTAATGTTTGTGTGGATTTCTTGATTTCTTTGGGTAGAATACTGTCAGTATCTCAGCTGCTGTGCCAAGAGGTTCATAACAATATAGGTATGTAACAACAGGGATTATTCTCTTTGTTTTCCTCTCGGCGTGAAGAGAGACCCTGTACCGCGGCCCCTGTCATGCTGGTTAAGGCCACCATCAGCATGCTCCACGTGGCGTGGCGCCCCCTACCTGCCACCGAGAGCTACCTGCTGCAGATTCAGCCTGTCACCCGAGGTTCTGCCTCATCGCCTTCGGGTCAGCAGTCGGGTCGTATCCCAGGGGTGGGGGCAGATCCTAATACAGGTACGGTCTGCACCGCTGGCAGTATGCAGTCTGTAAAGGTGTTGAACATCGCATGGGTTCTCACAGTTGAAATAGATGGGGAGTTACTTTTTTGCTCATTATTTCTAGGTTGTTCGACAGTCTCTTATTTTTCTACCACAGAAGCTACGGTGGACTTTCAGCTTTAGCTTTTTCTATTTTTCAGGAGCTCCGCCATCCCAGGGTCTTACAGAAGTACATGGGATCGCTCACCAAGGGGGGAACGTCGCCCCTTGTGGCCAGGTCAGGAAACGGCAGGTTTTTTTTTTTTTATGCATATACTAAGCTCAGGTTAATCTCAGCAACCTGCTGGTTTGACCTTCTCCATCCTCATGAGGCCTCCTCCATTGCTACTCTAGGGACGCTCGTCTGGCAGATCTGAAGAGGTGTTCATGGGAGCACTGAATAGCAGTGAGAAGTCCTCGAACCACGAGCCGATGGACACTTCAGAAAACAGCCTTCTCCCAGGGACAGGTACATCCAGCATGCAGTGTCCATTCAATAAACCGCCTCAGTTCAACAAAGAGATGATGGTTAATATGGGACTGTACCTGTGAGTGTACCAATGAAAATGCAGGATGTCTAAGGATCTTTTTGGTTCGTGGCGCCGCCTGATCTTTGGTCTCTCCCTCCTCTGTCTACAGTGTCAGTTACAAAGGAGAACAGTTTGGGCCACACTGTTGTCAATCCGGTTTCCATGGATACAGAGGATGGAGCTCAAGGTATCATGACACTGGGTCCTGAAGAAAGTTCATCCAGGGTGGTGGGGGCATCACAGCAAAGTCCGGTTTTAAGCCATGTAAATACAGGGTTGTGTTTTTGTATATATATTTTTTCTTCAGATCAAGGTCACTGTGTGCCAAATGCTACACCAGGAACCACAGTTTCCACATCCAAGACCCAAGCAGGCCTGGTATGGACCAATAAAGCTAATCGGTGTAGACTTGCATAGCCCTCCTCAGTGCTATTTTGCCGTTTTGTTTGCGGGTGTAATATTTCCCGGTCATTCTTCTCTTCAGGTGGCAGTGCCTGGTGATGACCCGTGTGACTCCACATGGTACGACGTGGGACTGTTTAAAACCCTGTTCTGTGAAGTCACCCACTACAACCTCCCGAGTGAGAACGGGCTGGCCGGGGCGGCGAAGACGCCCGATTCGCAGGACCCCGAATGCAGGGCGAAGCAGGAGCTGGCCCCTGGGGTCCTCTACAGGTTCAGGGTGGCGGGAGTCAACTCCTGCGGACAGGGGGACTTCAGTCCCCTAGTGGAATTCAAAACCTGCCAACCAGGCTTTCCTGGAGCGCCCTCTGCTGTAAAAATTACAAAGGTATAGCTACTGTATAATTTCTCAGACTTTTTTGATGTGTCAGATTTCTTTACTTCACACATTTCACACAAAAAGACATTTTATGGGACATTAAAAAAATAGGGTTCTATAATAATAATAATTTTTCCCCCCAATCTTCCATTCTAGGCAACTGATTCCGTGCATATCACCTGGGAGCCCCCTACCTCCCCATCGGGGAAAATCCTGGAATACTCCATGTACCTGGCGGTCCGGAAGTCCCGTTCGAACAGCACCACTGTGCCACTAGACTTCATCCGGGTATACCGGGGCATCAAGACTGCTTGCAACGTCACCCAGACGCACCTGAGCAATGCCTACATCGACTGCTCGGGCCGTCCTGCCATTGTTCTCCGCATCGCCGCCAAGAACGAGCAGGGCTACGGTCCTGCCACGCAGATCCGGTGGCTGCAGGGTACAGACTGTCCACTGCTTTCACCGCATGCCACCGGGCGTAGGTAGGCTCCTGACTAAACATTTGAGGACAGCGCCCTCTGCTGGAGAAGTCAGACTCCGAGCCCCATGCTGTCTCTGCCTTTGCAGAGATTAGAAGGTGGTGGCCGAAGGAAGGAGATGGAGCCAAGACAAGAATCCCAGCCCATAATCGAAAAGCAGCAGATATGTAGGGGCTCAAGCAGCGTTTGCTGTAGGATCCCTATTGTTTTTATGCTTGATTTTACCTCTCGGTAATATCGCCCCGCTATTAATGCTCGCCGTGACATTCTGAGTGATCATGAGTTTAATTTGTCGGCTTTTTCCATTTTTGTCATTGGATACCGACGAATTATGCATTAAGATGCAAGCAGACGGCATAAAAATGCGAAGCCGGTGAGATACGGGAAGCAGAAAGTTGCGAATGCGTCGGGTCTGCAAGCTGTGCTTCGGAGAGGATGAAAGCGCGATCGTTTCTCCTCGTCTGAACGAGTCGCAGCGTTACGTACATCCACTTCGGCATGCAGTTGCAATGTTTATTTCTCGTTTTCAGCTCCACCTTAAAAGAAAATTTGCCAAATCGTGGGCTGTATTGCTAGGTCTTTGCAACAACTTTTTAAATACTGTTTTTATATGTTGCGTTTACCAATACGATCGGTGGCGTTAATCGTGTGTCACCTGTATTTTAATTTAATTTCCTTTAGGCAGCGCTTGTGCTTGTCTGAATGATAGACTGGTTGTCCTCTTCCATTTCACCACTGACCAGAATTGCCCTTCTATTGCCCTTCTCGCATAAGGTTTACCTCCCCTGCACGTTACACTACTACAACCCGGTGATCTGCTGGATTTTTTATTTCCCCGATAGAGAGTAAACCTGTGTTAAATGGAGAAAAGAGGGTGAGAAGAAGTGGCATCTGATTGGTGAACCAATTGCTCCATTATGAGTGCCGTTTAATTTCTTTGTGCCTTATCGTGCAGCAGGATCGTTTGCTGGGTAACCTGCACGGTGCACTTATCGTATGGGAGTCACTGGATTATATGTAGTGTTACGATTTGAGCACCGGTGGATGCAAGGTTGGTAGCAGGTTGTACCATGAATTATTCTAGCCTCGAACCTCTTATTCCTGCGTGCGGTCAATCAAGGGGATATATTCCGTGGGGCGGGGGCGCTGTTCACGTTTCAGCGGTTCTCTATCGTATTTAGTTGTACGTACGTGCAATAAGAGACTTCAGTCAAATTCCGTTTATAAATTTAGGTTTGGTTATTTAGTAGGTAGAAGTAGGCGTAATATTTTGCTATATGTGCCAGTTATGTTTTCGTTAAGCATGGAGGTTGATCGTATGGGGGGGAGTGTGCAGACGTGCAGTTTAAGTTGCAAAAAAGGGCTGCGGTTTGTGCAGTTTTAATCATCCGTATTTATCAGGCACCTTAACTGTTAGTGTAGTTGTGCGGACGTACTTTTGCCAAGAGAACGGAGACTTTTATTAGAATCTATGAGTTTCCGTATTACTGAGAATGCGCATATAAACACACCATTAAAGCTTTAAAAGGCTTATTTTGTTGGCCGATTGAGGTTTCCGTGTGGAAGCGGCAGCCCTGACCGACATTGTCTTCCAAACACATATGGGTGGCGTGTGACTGGATGGCACTCCTCGGCTGTTTTAACCATCTCCGATCCGTTATCTGTGAACTTACAACGGGGATACCAGTTTCATTTATCAATTGATTTCCACATAGTGAAACCAGATGGGCCT
>JAODKE010000068.1:21740301-21751008 GCA_026779605.1 Mormyrus hasselquistii
TTCAGGGGACAAACAGGAAGTCCAGTGGTCTGGACATGCTGTCAGTGTCTGTGTGATTTCAGGGGACAAACAGGAAGTCCAGCATGCCCTGTGGCAGCTCACACAGCAAAGATCACTGCCCGCAGTGTTTGTGAACAAGAGCTACTTCGGAGATGCAGAAAAAATATTCCAGGTAACTCACAACATCTACAGAGCATTTCGCAGATTTGTATCATTCACCTTTCAGTGTAAAAATCCAGTGGATTTATCTTGATTGTGTGATGTATTGTAGTGTTGATTTCCATGTTAATTTGTGCAGAAAGTGTAGGTAAGCAGGGCATTAGTCATCAAATGACATGTATACGTCTAAGTCTAGCATCATGTTTTATATGATATAATCAGCATTTACTGGCATCTTGTCCAGGTTGGTAACCAGCCCTATGCTGCCTGGGATAGGGTCCAGGCCCCCCGTGACCCTGACTATGATAAGCAGTTGGAGGATGGATGGATGGATGGATAATTACATTATCTTCTGTCTTCAAACTGCTTATCCTGGCCAGGGTTGTGGTATGCTTGGAGCTAATTACCATATCTGCAAATTATAAAAATACAAGCATTTGTTTCGTCCTCGTGTAGCATTATTGGATGGAATTCATCATGCCTGGTCCTCCATTTACATACACAGAGCGTATGCTGTCTGTCGGCTCTCCAGATCTGGCCTGACTCACACCCACACTGAAAAATTCTAATTTCTAAATCCTCCTGCTGACCGTCAGCAGGCATCCTCGCCAGGACGGGTCTGCCTCTGCCATGGCGCTGGGGTGGCGAGCTCCATGCGCCTCTCACGATGTTCATAGGCTCTCCCAAAAGCCCCTCTGCGCGGAATCCCCCCCACCATGATCAAAGATCTGGATTAGCCCTGCACGCTTTAAAAGGATGAAGAGGATTTCACACCCCATGCTGGGTCACATTTGTCAGCCGACCAACCCTCAGGGATGTTGGAGGACGCGTCCCCAGGGATCACGATTAGTGCGCGTGACCTAGTGTGTTCTGCTCACGCGCTTATGCTGACTGGCCCATCATATAAAGACACCACATTCATCATATTCCCAAAGATTGACTTCCATCCCAAAGATTGCAGCAGAATTCCCGGGAATGTGAGGGAATAACAATGTATTTCATTACTATGGGCCTCCCCCCCCCCCCCCCAGATGAACAGGGACGGGACGCTGACGGAGCTCCTTAGGACAGAGCTCTCTGAAGACGGGTACGACTACGACCTGGTGGTGATTGGTGGTGGATCTGGAGGCCTAGCTGCAGCTAAGGTGCCCCACCCCCATCGCCCTCGCACCCGGGGTCCTCTCCCATCTCTCGCACTCTCGTCTCTCCCTCATTAATCTCCCTCTGTCCCTTGCTGGACAGCAGGCGTCTCCCGCTCACTTTTCAGTCTGCCTGCATCTTCCAGACCTGACCCTTTAGTTCAGTAACGCTCCCAGCCAATGAGACGCCTTAGGGCATAGGGAAAATGGTTGGCGTAAATGAACAAATTAACGAATCCATGAAATGGCTGTGGTGGCCCTGGGGAGACGATTGGGACCTGGAGCGCTGTTAGTTTTACACTTAATTTGAATATGCTCTAATGTTAAATTGTATTTTTTGTTCTGAAGAAATATACACTTTCTACCCTGAGAAATAGCTTTAAACATTTTCGGTGACTGCCTATGATTATTGCACAGTACTGTATATTAATACCTCTCGCTAAGTCTTTGTGCTGATAAAATGTAATTTAAAAGTAGCTTGTTCTTATGTTGTCTGGGAGCAGTCAAACGCAGGAGTAGGTGAGGACGTCCTTTGGTCTCCTGTTACAGGAAGCTGCCAGCTTTGCCAAGAAGGTCCTCGTCCTTGACTTCGTGACCCCTTCTCCTAAAGGGACCACATGGGGTGGGTGTCACTGGCCCCGTCGCCATGGAAACTGGAAACTTCTGCATTTCGCCAGTATCGCCGAATAGCCACCTGACGTGATTCATGCCATGTCCCCCCCCCCCCCCCCCCAGGGCTTGGTGGCACCTGTGTCAACGTGGGCTGCATTCCCAAAAAGCTGATGCATCAAGCCGCCCTACTGGGCCAGGCGGTCCAGGATTCCCGCAGGTTTGGCTGGGAGTTTGAACAACAGGGTGAGCAGTAGGGGGCACCATCTGCATCCTGGGCTTAGATCCAGTAATTAGCCCCGCTGCTCAGATATGGGATGATTACAGGTGTGATTTCATTCACCATTCAAACAATTAACTGTAGCATTGGGAGCAGATTGAAAGCGTAACAGCGAAGATTCATCTCTTAAAACTGCCGGTTTGTCTTGCTTCTCTTAATTAAAAGAGTTAGTTGTTCCCTGATAAAAAATAAATTAGAAACATGTGCAAATATCACGTTGAAGTAGATGAATATGATTTCGGAAAGAAAACAACAGGTTCAGTTATTTGACATTGGGGTATAGGGCTGCGGGAAGCGGGGGTGTGGTTTATTTTATATCTCCTGTCAAATCCTTGTTCAGTGTGTGTTGTTTAAGCAGGAAACCACCACAGAGTGACGTCAGCATGTGCATCACATGTGAAGCACGCGATGATGTAATGAGATGTTTGGTCACCCAGTAATGTGCCAGTTAAACTCTTAAATGCCAGAGGGCACAAGAAATCACCTGTGTATGTTTGGTGGGGGGTTTAGCTACATCACTAAAATATAAAGGGGTTGCGATCTGTAGTTTACGTCTGTCTCAGGAAAGGTTTTCTGTGATTGTATGTGTGTAATTTGCTGCATCGGTCTGCATGGTTGCCTCCCCCTCCCTGCAGTGTCACACAGCTGGAGCTGCATGACTGCGACCGTCCAGAAGCGCATAAAGGCCCTGAACTTCAGCTACCGCCAAGAGCTGCGGGACAGCAAGGTGGCATACCTGAACGCATTTGGGGAGCTGGTGACGCCTCATGTTGTCAAGGTGACCAAAGAGACGTGCAGAGCAGACGGCAGGAACAAGGGCTGCGGCGGGACTCGTTTTCGCCGCATGCTGTTTGCCACATTATATGCGCAATCAGTGGCGCTGGAAAGAGACTGACACTGGGGGAGAATACTAGAATACTAAACATTTCGTCATTTAAAATAAGACTAACACTACTTAGGGTACAGTATCACAAAATAAAAAAAACGTAAAAAATAACTACAGTCTACAAAATAACTACAACTACAAACTGCAAAATAACTCTGCATACAGTCATCATTAGGTATACGGCCTTGCCCTGATACTCTGCATGCACCACAGTAATGCATGATTTACTATAAATGATAATGTACACACATAATCGGAGGTCTGGGAATATTCAATGAGTTATACTAACACTGGAGAGAGAGTTCAGTGATGCCAAGGTTGTCTTTCGGCTCGGATATGTAGCATCTAACATGCTCACTCATGGGGGGGCGACATCAGCCGAGCTCATGTAGGACGGGAACAAGGCAGAAAGGGCCTCTGCGAATGACCCCCCCCCCCTCTGGCATTTAAGGTGCTTTGCCAGGAAATTCAGACCGGGCTAAAAACAAATAACAATAATAATTACAGCTATAGGGGTATTTATCCCTGCAGATACGTGACCGTACAGTCAGTACAGTGCAGAAGACGGGTTTAGGTTATTATGTTTGTTATGTTGTTATATTTTATTTTGATTAATTTATTTGCCACATTCGTTTTTGCAATGTGCAAATATGTGTCTCTTAGGTTTTGTTATTCAGACACAATGTCAGACACATTTCCAACTGTTCCTAATTGCGTTGTTTGCGGTTTAAATAACAGGCTAAATAAATTCAAAACAAATTCAGTTTTCCCTGCTATAGCGCACCATGAACCGAGGCTTGCACCGAATTGCGAATTTTGTGTACAGTTACACCGCTGTTACTTCCTGTTGCCCTAGAGGTTGGCAAAGAAAGGGATGTAAAGTGAGGAATACACATATAAGGGGGAGGAGCCTAAAAGGGTCTCATTTAAAGGGCCGGGAGCTGGATTATGAAATCAGCTTCAGTTTAACCGGATTGAGTGTGACCAACCAGAAATTACATAGAACTCACGTGAAGTCACTCTATAATTTCACCTGCCAGGTGACCGACGTTCAAGGGAAGGAGACTTGTCACTCGTCCTCCATGTTTATCGTCGCCACTGGAGAACGACCCCGATACCCAGGCATCCCTGGGGACCGTGAATTCTGCATTACCAGGTATGTGGGCGCCCCCCTGTGGCTGTTTGACTTACGGCTAAAATGTGCAGGAGCGCGGCAGCGTGGTTTGCATCCACATGTGCGTCTCTGGCTGTGGCCTTAAGGCAGTGAGTGTTCCGGCCTTGATATGATGCTGCAGACTTTTCCACTGCTGTATAAATGAGTCCTAGTAGGTTTAAGTAAAGTTGGTGTGTCTATAGCCCTGAGCGTAAGAAGTTAGTTGGAGATGATGTAACTTCCTTAAGATTCTGAAACAGGCGTTGCTATGACTCATAACCGTAGGTATCTTAAAATTAGCTGGACTCTACTGAAAGGTAATCTCAGTCTGCAGGGAAGAGCTTTATTTTTTGGGCTGTAGAACCTTGGTGTTGTGGTTTAATCTCCCCCCGACCTCTTATCTCTGGGGGAACCAGTGATGACCTTTTCTCGCTGCGCCACTGCCCCGGGCACACACTGGTGGTGGGGGCGTCCTATGTCGGCTTGGAGTGTGCTGGGTTCCTGGCCGGACTGGGCCTGCAGGTCACTGTTATGGTGCGCTCCGTGCTGCTGCGGGGCTTCGACCAGAAGATGGCTCAGAAGATCGAGGAGTACATGGTCCTCCACGGAGTCCAGTTCCTGCGGCCTTTTTTTCCCACCAAGGTCAGTGGCGGAAATGACCAGAGCGAATAGTGACTGGCTGGAGCAAAGAGTCATGGGAAGGGTGGGCTATTTGGAGTAGGTGGGTCTGATGGATGGGCAAGGAGGGACAAGACTGTTCTCAGCAGATGACAGATAGGATACAGAAGGGAGAAATGTATTTGATGCTGGTTGAAATGAACAAGCGATAAAAATGGTGAAACGCGTGTAGTCTCCTTTCTCACCGCAGCAGGCGGCAGATGTAGCGGTAGATGGAGTGTGATGGCTGCCTCACCTGCTCGTGCCTCTTAGATTGAACAGATCCAAGATGGCCGTCCGGGGAAGCTAAGAGTGACGGCCGTCTCGACCGACGGAAAGGAGACATACGAAGGAGAGTTCAACACCGTGAGTGCGAGGGTTCATGTCAAGCCCGGAGCCAGTGATGTGACTTAATGGGGGATAGAGGAATGGGGAGCTGTAAAATTGGTCACTAATTCACATATTTCAGGTAATGACTCCCAGCAGCTGGGGTACCTTTTTGGGACTTCGGTATCTTGGGGTGGGACTAGCAAACACTTTCTTTCGATTGGTTATGCAAATAGCCCACCTCTGAAACACAATTCAACCGTTGTATTAAAAAAAGTTACAAACTCAGAAAACAATGATAAATGAAGTAAAAAAAGGATAATATTGGATGGGTGGACAAATGAAACGATCCAAGGTTTAATTACAATCTGGTTGGAAGAACAGATACAATAAGTTCAGGATGACTTGACAAGAAATAAAAAAATATATATATACTAGGGCAACACAGTTTTAGAAAATGTTCAAATATCATGATGTGATTTTGTTGCAATAAATATTGGGGTTTTTATAAAGCAAAAAAAGGAGTACAACGTAAATTTCTCACTAACTCGCCTTGGAGTGATTTAAATAGCGAGGATGAAAATTATTTTTATTATTATATATTATTATGATCTCAGTGGACGCATGCAGCAGAGGTAAAGTTAATTTTTAAAACATATACTAGATAATACTGAAAAGGAACAATTGTTAAAACTGCACTGCTTTCGAGGCTGCTATTGTATAGATATAGCAACTGTATAGATCTGATATCCAGTGACTGCAGTGCTGCTGAATCACTTGCGGTTTTTCCAGGTGCTGCTGGCTATCGGACGGGACGCCTGTACCAGGAACATCGGCCTCGACCGCGTCGGAGTGAAATACAATCAGCAGTGAGTCACCCCCGCTGTGTCCGTCACGGCTCAGGGGAGTGCCTTCCCCCGGGTGGTCGCTGCGGTCCGCCGGGGGGGGGGCGTGGGGCACGTCCTGACAGAAAGAACCATTAGACTCATAAATGGAGTATTTGTCCAATGGACCTACAGCAGGAGCACTTTCTGGGAAACGGTGCATTTACCAAAACCCGCGAGGGAAGGGCAGCGATGGAATGCATCACTTAGGTAATCGGTTACTGCCCTGGATTATCCACGTGTCGCTTACGTAATCACCCCCTTCAGAGGGTCCATTGCAGCTGGCTAGTCTGTGGAAATGCATCCCTCACCCTGTAGATATTTTTCCTGCTCATTAGATGTTCATAACGGCAACACTTACACACAATATACAGCATCTGACACAATATACAGCATCTGATTTCTACTTTAATACTATAATACTAAATGCATTCTGCTATAAAAGTATGCAGTAATACTATAATAATATGCTATAAAACTGTAATACTATATGCATTCTACTGTATTATTGAAGCATTGTACTACTCTATAATACTATAATGCTAAAAGCATTCTACTGTGATACTGTAAGAATAAATGCATTGTATTATACTACTGTAATACTAAAAGCATTCTACTGTGATTGTGCAATACTAAATGAAATGATGGTTTATTTGCCATTTTCTAATAAATACTAAGTGCATTCTATTGTAGTAATACTATAGTAGTAGAAGCATTGAACCTTAATAGTGTAGTACTACTGCATTGTACCGTAATCCCTGCTGTTTGCCACCGCAGGATCTGTGTGGCTTTCCGGGCCTGAAACTGTCAGACCCCAAGGGTGGGGTGCGATTCTGGATGGCAGCGCTGTATCATGCGTGGGCGATTGTTCCTGTCCGCAGGACCGGCAAGATCCCAGTGGACGAGGACGAGCGGACCAGCGTGGGTCACGTGTACGCCATCGGGGACGTGCAGGAGGGCCGGCTGGAGC
Source organism: Mormyrus hasselquistii (assembly GCA_026779605.1). Classification (NCBI taxonomy): domain Eukaryota; kingdom Metazoa; phylum Chordata; class Actinopteri; order Osteoglossiformes; family Mormyridae; genus Mormyrus; species Mormyrus hasselquistii. The sequence continues at coordinate 21,747,366 of JAODKE010000068.1, forward strand.
TGACTCCAGTGGCCATTCAGGCGGGCCGGCTGCTGGCGAGGAGGCTCTATGGGGGGCGGAGCACCAAGGCAGGGACACATGCACATACGTGCAGCCACACACACACACGCATACACACACACACACAAACACAGGTTGGTAGTTATATCTTTGTGGGGACTTTCCATTCATTTCTATGGGGACTCTAATCCCAACATGAAGACCTTAACCCCTACCCAGCCTGAACCTTAATCATAAGTAACCAAACAAAATACTAGACTTTTAGGAAAACACAATTACTCACACATGCTCCAAACACAGTCTTGGGCACGCCTGCTTCCGGCACACATTACAGCAGCACAGTGATTGGATGTGGAAGATTAAAGGAGGAGAAACTTTAATTGATAAGAAGCCAATGATTGGGCTCTTCGTGCTGTGGTTGGTGGAAGGGTAGAATCCGCGGATGGCAGGTGGGAGTCCAGAGTCCTGTGGGGGGCAGGGGGGGGTAAGGTTAGATCAGCTAGCTTCAGACAGTTCAAACAGATACAGGATATAATCAGCTATGGCACAGACAGATGACTGTCCTTCCAGTTTCCCTGTGGTTATCTTTTAAACTCCCTCCCTGCAGACAATCAGCTTACAGATAAAATAACCTGCAGCCTCTGAGGACGGAAGGCTGGTATTTGTTTACTTGGGTTCAGTCGCAGTGCGTGGAATGTTTAAGAACTAAACTGTCTCCTAATTAACCGTGCTGAGCTAATTAGCAGAGTCTGTAACCCTGTCTAAGCAGCTAGCAATTTGTCGTGTCTGTCTGTGTGCGGCAGTGTGACTACGCAAATGTGCCCACCACAGTCTTCACCCCGTTGGAGTACGGGGCCTGCGGCCTGTCGGAGGAGGTCGCCAATAAGAAGTACGGACAGGATGACGTCGAGGTGCCCTGCGCTGCCATGGCAACACAAACACAGCGCTTCAGTGCTGTTTTATCTCTCATTTTACTACCTTTGTCATTAGTTAGTATTACAGCATATCTCTGTGGTTTTGGGTCCATATTTCATGGTCAGACATTTGAGTCAGGACTTTGCAAAGACGACTAAAACTTGTCGTTCCACAGCCGATAACATTTAAAAAATCTGTCCCTTGACTGATTTAAATTCCCCCTTTTATCGATTATTTAATTCTGAGGAATGAACTGCAGGATCGCTACATAACTCTGTACACTATCTTGGGAAAATATTAGCATATAATTTAAGAAAAACTTCTTTGTGAATAGTTGGAGTTTGAGGTGGTTGGGGTAAACCGTCTTGCCTGCCGTAGGTGTACCATACCTCCTACTGCCCACTGGAGTGGACGCTGCCCGGCAGAGATAAGCACAGCTGCTATGCTAAAGTCATCTGCCACACGCCTGACAATGTAAGTGGATGTTTCTCTGCGGGGCTGATGGAAATGGCTCCCGTTCAGGTCGAGCCTGACATTCTGGAGGATTTCTGATCTCATCTTCACTTCTTAGGCTTAAAATTGATGTTTGACATTCAGCCGAGGCGGTTTCATATCAGATTGGGGGGAGGGTTGAAAAATGTGGCTATTATGGGAGGTGTCACACGCATTATAATTTAACCGGGAGTTATTATCAGAAGGACAATAGGAGGTGTTTGATGTGACCAGAGTGCTCCCTCGTCCACAGGAGCGGGTCGTGGGCATCCATGTCCTGGGCCCCAATGCGGGGGAGATCATCCAGGGCTTTGCTGTGGCCCTCAAGTGTGGTCTGACCAAGGGGCAACTGGATGCCACCATCGGGATCCACCCAGTGTGTGCCGAGGTCTGTAGGTGGCCGGGGGGGCACCACACCTTCTCTGGAAATTCTCCACCTCATCTATTCCGTGTCCCTCCCCCCGGGATGATCGCACATTCCGTATCCATCAGACCTAAGTCAGGACAGGTTTTCCTCACCTGTTCCTCTAGGGAAGGTGCATTGTGGGTATTACATTGTTCACATCTGTGCCTGTGCCCCCCACCCCCCCCCTCACCCCGCTTCCGTGCCCGTGACACACCTGCCCCGCCCTGTCCAGCCATTATTCACACCTGCAGGAGGCACAGCACCTCCATTACCATGATAATGTGTTCCTGCCATCTGCAGATGAGGTATTCTGCTGCTAAGCCGTTTGTAGTTTGCCGAAAAAATATGTTCATGCTCAAAAATGGTAATCTGGAATAACGGAGCGTCTGCCACGGGCGGCGGGTCGGGGCTCCATAAAGCCTTGAAGTTCTTATGATGTGCAGCGTATACATGCTGAGAAAGTTCCGGAGGTCTGCTTGGCCGCCGATCCGCTCCCCCAATCCCGGCCCACACGTGCGTCTCTGTGTGTCTCCATGTGCTGTCCAAGGTGCTAACTGACCTGACGGTAACCCGGCGTGCCGGCGGCACCGCGGCCGTCCGAGGAGGGTGCTGAGGCTAGCCGCCCTGCGGCGAGCTCGCGCCCTGATCCGGAGAAACCACCGCCGGCAGGAGGTGGGACGGGTCGCCATGGAAACGGGCGCCGCAGCAGGGGAGAGAACGAGGTGTCATTTTTGTACTTGGCATGATGCGTGGAGTAATGGGCAGCAGTCTGGCTCTTGGCCAGCCAATGACGTCTCAGCCTGCAGCCTGATTGACAGGTGGGCGGGGACTGATGCACTGCTACACCAATGCTCATGCACTGCTTTGTCTTCTGTTTTATTTTTGTTTTGTCATTTTGTTTGTATTCATTATGTTATGGGGAAGAATGTATTTCTCAAGCAGATACTAGTCTTAGCACAGATCTGAGTACTCAGTCTGACAATGCAGACCTAATTTACCTGTTAGAGTTGTCTTAATAGACTATTTGACTCTGCACTGATTTCATTTCAGACATGTTACGTTTAGTTCGGTTCAGTGCTTGAAGGTGAGATGTCATTTAATAGCTGATACAGCAAACAGATTTTCGGCCATTATGGAAAGTAACAGCGAATGTTTTATTTACACCTCAATCTGGTTCAAGTAAATCAAGTCTAGAGAAGTTTTTAAAAGACATGACAGCGATGTACATATTCTTCAAAAATAAAATACTCCAAGATTAGAAACAAAAATTCTTTCTATTTTTGCTGAAAACAAACTAAAGAGGAAAACGGCTTCGATGGGATCGAAGGACTCAGATGTGCTTTGAAAGATATGCAAATGAATGTTCCCTTTCTTGGCAAGACTGCGGGCTTTTATGCGACACCCCTGATGTATGTTTCCTCGCACTTTGAGTTAACCAGAAGCACTTAAACTTCAAACACGCGGCCCCTACCCACGTGCCCCTTAAGACAGCATCCTCTCAAACACGCCGCCGAGATAATTGCGCTCCAGATGGCCTCGTTTTTCTCATTCGATCTGACGCGGCACCTGAAATGCGCAGCCGTGCTGACGTCGCATTTTCATTCGCCCGTGTGGCAGCGATGGAACTGCCAGGCCGGACTCAGACGGGGTCAGAACCACACTGGCATTTTGTTGTGATTCCCCCCCCCCCCCACTCCCTCGCACGCACCTTCAACCTACAACAACAGTGGAGACATTCAGATCCCAGGTGATCACCCTTCATCATGCCGTCCTTAGACCCGGGGGCAGATGACTCAGCGGATTCCCTGGATGAAATCTTGGGGGGGCGGG
>JAODKE010000068.1:21751108-21762462 GCA_026779605.1 Mormyrus hasselquistii
CAAATATAAAAGGAAGAAACAAAATCCATTCAGGCATAACAATATTCAAGAGTTCATTTGTAAGCATTGGGCATGTAGGACCAGAATCTGCTCTGTATGTGGCTCCGTTGGCTGGGTCCATTCCTGGGCATGTGCTGAACGTTACCACGGATACGGGACAGGACCAAGCTGTCCCATCATCACGCTCAGCCTCAGGGTCCGTCTCACACCTGCGGCCTTCTGTCGGATTCACTGCCTTTTATCTGCTGCCTTGTATCTTTGTTCTCTCTATTATCCCCTTGATCTTCACGGGCTGAATTCGTCTGCTTTTCACCCCTGTGGTGCACGGAGCTCCATTTCACTCTGCTGAACTGTGTAGCACTCTTCCAGAACACTGATGCATGCTGTCATTTACCTAATTAAAGTATATCAGTCTCCTTCTCTGCTCTGAGCTGTAAAACCTGCACAGTATCAGCACCTAGACCTGTGAGTGGAGGACTGTGGCATAACCCTGACCTAGCCTGGGCATTCAATCACCTTACATTTTATTTATGAGAAGCTAGTGACATATTCTTGAGAGGAAGCAGATACTCCTGGAGTGATTAGGAATTATGTGTTTTGCTTAGAACGGTGAAATCATTGTACCTATCCTGGGATTTGAAGTAGCAACTTTCCGATCATAGGCACAGTAGCTGAGCCCCATACTAGCCTCACATACCCCTTTACTGGCATGCAGAGTTAGTCTTTCTCATCCAGGACCGAATCTGTATCTAATATTGTTCTCTTAGTTCATATTCTGCAGAAGAAAATTAATTCAAGCACACAATGTAATAATCCTTAAGCATCTGCATAGACAAAGATTATATTTTAGCCCTGTACTTTACTCCCTACAATGTAGGAGAAAGCATGTGTGGATATTTACAAAGTAATCAACGCACCAGCATGTGGCAGCATCTGTTTGTGCGCGAGATGCTGAGAAAACGAGGAACATGTTCATCACCATCCCAAGATGCCACATGGCCAAAAACGACGGGGTCCTAATGGGCCCCAAGCAGCCTGAACCAAGGGTTAATAGTGTCAGGCCCTGGTAGGTCAGCCAAGGACGTTTGCTGCCAGGACGGCCGTCATTGGTGGGCCTGGTCTCCTGCTGATTGGCTGATGAAATCGAGGTATTGGCTGGAACCAAAAAAAAGTTACTGGGGTTTCCAGGGCAGCCTAAGTCTCATTTAAAAAGAAAAACAAAGAAAATGACGGTTACAAGGGGGATCAAAACAAACTATATATTTTCATCGTTGATAGGGATTCTGTTATCACTGATCTGCACTGTGATCCAAGACTGATTTGTTAAAATTTATTACTAAATTGATTCATCTGCATCGCAGACATACTATCAATACTTCAGTTTTTTATTTATGCCAGAAACAACTTTCCTGAAAAGTAGTAATCCTGATTGCTGGTGTTAGTTGCCGATGGAGGCCTTCTCTGTCGTTCCACTCTTCCCTGGCTCTGGCAGAGATACTCAAACGCCCCTACTCCACATCCCCGACCCGGGTGGGCCGGGCAACACAGCTACAGTGATTAAAATTCATGGTGATAATTACCGAGTTCTAAAAAGCAAGAGACAAGGAGGTCCCGCGTATCACCCATTAACACTTCAATGAGCCTCGTCGTTTAGCGCGTTCTAACAGGCACCGCGTCACAGCGTCCTTCGCTGAGCCCGATGCGCTTTAATGCACCATTTGAAAAAACCCTGTATTCGACAAGAGCAAGCACGTCATGGGGAAAAGTGTTGCTAAAAACTGACATGCACTCATTTTTCACATCCACTTATCCAGGTGAGGATGGTAGAAACTGATTTTTTTCAAAATGGATGAATCATCGTTAAATCATATACAATCCAAATAAACTGGGAAGTGGAAAGTTATTGTGGTGTAATACTCAAATTCTTCCTTTATTATGTTTGTGCCTTTATACTTGAGCATCGACGTAGAATTATTTCTGTGATTGAGCAGGAAGTTCAATTTGAGAGCTATTGTGACAAATTGAATTTATTTACACTTTTCTTTTGCTGAATAGAGTTAAATAAAAGAGAGTTTTATTTTTTATTTCGAGTTTAATGCATGTCTTTTGGTGTAACGAAGAGAATTCAACCATTTGATTAGCTGATATACGCAAGGACATTGTTGTCCAATGTTTTTATTGGACTATAGAGAACGTGAAAACTTAGTATCAAGCCGAGAGCACGATCACTCAAACATGCGCAATTACAAGTTGAAATACAACAGTTTATCACGTATCTTACCTATAGCTGAATTTCGTTTGAGATTACCCCATCACTTTACAATTACCTAGTAAATTTAACGTACATCCATCCGTCCAACCATCCATCCATCCATCCATCCAATTATAATCACTTGCACCTTGGTCTAGATTGCGGAGAGGGATGTCAATCCACCGCAGTGCATATACACGCGCAATTTCAAACGCACAAACTATGCGCAAATTAAAGACATTAACCTGACTGCAAGTCTTTGAAACCGGTGTACCCGTAAAAAAACAATGGGTCAATAAATCACGGCAAATAGTGGTATTGCACTCAAAATCTCAATGTATCCCTGTAAGGATTCGCCAGTTGCATAATACGTGTAGGCGGATTTCCACGAAGATGGTTTGACTCACAGAATCCCTGAAGTAGAATTGCCCACCTTCCATCAATTAAGTGTGCTGATCTTTTTTTCCGACAGATGTCGCTGTAAGATCCAAAACGTGGATATTGCGATTGCGAAAAGCTAATTGATGGGCATTTTCCTAATTATGTTCTTTCATATTCCTAATTAAGCGGCGGGGTAGGTCACAGGTTAGTAGTTCTTACTCTTTGAAAGCTATTTCCACTCCGTTTCCAAGAAACATTAATTTCCCGAAGAATATATATTTTTTCTTATTTGCATCTTGACGCGTCACTTAAACATTAGCCTATTGGTTATTTTTAGAATAGACACTTTGCTGCAGCAAAGAGAATAATTAGCTCCCTTCAAATTAGAATAAACTAAAATTCAGCGTCGGGGATCATTCTCGTGCGGCAAACAAACCGCTGGTTTATAAAATAAAACTAAGTGCCCGATAAGCTCATGCCATACCCAAAAGCATCAAGTTCTGTGTTTATTCTCATAATTAATATTATTTGCGCATAACATTATCGACCGCATGGCACGCGCATTTGCAAAAACTGGCCCAGTCCAGGTCACGGAAGATGGGAAAGGAGGAGATACTTGGCCGGCAACCTGCAGATGTAGTTGCCTCATTCCAGGTTATTAACACCATGGACTCAAGGGCACAAAAGCACTAACACAAACGCATCTTGGCTGCCAAGCCCTTTTTATGGTCTTCGCCTTCTGCGTCTATAGAATAAACAGCTTTCATGTACAAAGCAAGCTCATGTCCAGTCTCCGAGTTCATTGTCTGCTCAAACGAGCATCATTCAGGTGAAGTGTGCAGGCATGCCAGGATTTGTGCAATACGAGTAGCAGTCAAAATCAGAGTAATTGCAAATTATGTAATACAAACTTGCTTAGCACAAGCATCTGGATCAGGAAAAACACATTTTAACCGTTGCACAAAGAATGTATGTGTGATGCAGAAAAAAACTGTACTTAAAAATCAGTAAATGTTTGATTGCTATTTATAATTATTTGACATACCTTAAAGGTACTAAATGGAACACGCCATTTGTATATCGTTAAGAATTATTCCAGACAGCAATAAAATCATTTTAACGTGCCAATGTTATGTTGAGCAATTAATTTCTTGTGACAAGCAAGGCTTTGTATAAAGATTACTAATAACAGCTGTTTCACGACATGTGCACAGAATACGAAATAAAAAAAAACTGTTAGTTAAAAACACAGTAACTTGTGTCGCTACCAAGTTAGGTGAAAACTAAACTTTTAACATGTTTTTCTGAAATTTCATATTCCTATAGAAGTTGTAACTGATCTACATCTGCAGGCGCTTGATCCGCCCTACCCGTTTCAATACACCGCAAGCCGGGTGCTGGAGCGCTTTTCCGAGACTCATGCCTGGCGCATGGACGTGCTCATTCCCGTGGTTCCGAGAGGGGGCGATGAAGTTTTTCTTCCCCCTCCGCGGAGCGTGTGAACAGGAATAGTACGCTCCAGAGACAGCATTGAGCTGATTGAGCCTTTCACCTCTGGTATTATCATCAGCACCATCTATGTACGACAGTCTCCGCAAAATATCCACCTCTTTTTAAAAGGTTTTCTAACCCTAGCCATGAAACAAACCCTCGTGGAATTGATGAGGATGAGCAGAATATGCCGGATGATACTTGCCACTTGTTTGGGATCTTTTATTCTGGTCATCTTTTATTTCCAAAGTATGTTTCAGCCAGGTAGGACTTGTCTTTCAGCCTTTCGTGACATACTAAGCCCATTGATTATTGATGTTTACGGGACTGTTTGTAATGCCACCGAGGTGATTTTTCACATGGCCTGATTAAATGCCTCCTTTTAGAAGCGTGCGATCGTTTAAATAATCGCCGCCTTTTAAGAGACCCGGCTAGTTATACAGCGCATGGTAGCTTATACTTGTGTTGTAGCGCGTTTCGACGGGCGATTATTATCGGTAACTGGCGGATTCGCATGTATCTTTATTTGACTGTTGGCACATTGCACGATCAGATGCAACTTTGCATGTGTTATTTTCTCTTGATCGAAGCACGAGATCCAACAATAGTATTTATATATACCTCGCTGCCACGGTCATTGTTTCCATTCATTGCTTGTGGAGGATTCCTTCGCTTCGCCTGTGAAGTTATTTTGCACGGCAGAGCTCCTGTCGGACTCGCGCCTGCGTCTAAATGGCCCGTCACGCTTTAACACATTGACTTGCAATAAGCACCGACAATAGCAACTGGCAAAAAAAGTATTCATGGTGCTGAGAAAACGAATCAAATAATTACAAGAAGCTTACGCCGTGGGGATTTTCACAGGTTTAAAACGGACACCTCAGGTCGAAAAATAAACCGAATTAGTTTATTAACGAGCATCGTGGACATGAAGCTATAAGTCATTATCTGTATTTGTATTTTTAATGGTGTGTTAATAATAATAATACCATTATCTTAATGAGAACTGTCGATAGATATTTACATGAGAATACATTTCGTTATACCATCAGAAAAATAAATATACGCCTTCATTCTGGATACATTTAAATGTTGCTGTGCAAAGCCAGAAAACTGTGAAATACAGGTTTCCTGTGTTTCGTCATTTAAGAAGTTACGAAAATAACTGGTGACATTCGTGATTTTCCGCATTCGTATTATGCAAGGCCGATTAGATTGGGCAGAAAATATATTTTCATTTTGAGAAAACGTTTAAGTCGATGTCGTTGCCGTGGTCATTTTGTCATAGGTAATCTAGATTTTATCGAAGACAGAAAGAGTTGCATTTCTGTAAAATATTCTGTCGTGCAACTTAGCAGGTTTGTAGTTATTTTCATTTCAAGTTTTGTATCACCTCAGGGAAAGGATCACATTTAATCAGCTGTAAGACTAAACACACGACTTGTGTTAAATAACACCTATTCACACGTAGCGTTACAATTCAGGTCATATAACTTTACTTATACGTTAGAAAAAATGCAACAAGAAGTATAATTGAATGAGAGTGCTTCATTAAAATCACATTGCTTTGCGTGTTTGTATTGGTGTGATTGTACCTTAAAAAATACACGCACAGCTAGATCAATCGGCGCAACACAGAATATACATCTCTTTCAGATGACTTATGATTTTAATATGTACAATAGAATCAAACATCAGACACATCTAAGCGCTTCCCTAACTTTATAAAAGACATTTCATGTAGTATCAAGTTTAGACAGGCTTATGTGATACATAATATATTATAAATTGAAATTCTGGACTTTGAAACAGAACTGCCGGTCCCTCCTAAGTGTATTTCTGTGGTGGAACGGTCATTTGGCTGCTTGGCACGCTGATGCAGCCTGGGATGATGAGCAGATGCTCCAACCAATGGGAGGTACGGAGTGTGTGATGGGCGGAATAATACTGTGACACATGGCTGTGTCAACCAATGGGGATGCATCTTATCCTTTGTTGGTAAGCTCCAGGGTCTGAAGTAATAGATTTCAGTAGGTGTAAAGAAAAGGTCTTTGTTGTTCTGGGAGATGCATCAGGACTGGGGAGGTGCTTCAGCATCGTGGTAGTAGCATTGTGTCATATGTAATTTTTGAGATTCGTGGTGGGATAACGTCAGCAGTTAGTTTCGCAAGACATTCTGAAGCAGAGATGTTTCTTCTGGTTGGGTTAACCAGTCATGGGTTTGGACAGGATCCGGTTAAGAAGTGGCTTGGTCTTCCAGATAGATCTGGATGGTGGATTTGAAGCCAACGGCGATTGGACGAAGAGCACAAAGATGCTCTCCAGCACCGATGGTGTTCAAAGCCAGTCCAATCTGCACTGTCACGCTGACATCATTCCCACAATGCCGGTTTAGCATTTTACCCTGCCTCTATAAAGATCGCTTAAGGCTTTCAGTCAGATTCCCCGTGTGCCCCAGAAATGAGCAGTTATCAAATGAGTTTTTTTTTTATCTCACTTAAAGTAACCTGGTAAAATGCACTGAACGTTAGCATGGGTTAATCTATGAGGCGCCTCCTGTAAGCCTGACTCCTTGGTTCCCATTTGATCTGCTACAGCATCATTCACCCGCGTAAACATGGCTGTGCTTATTTGCGTTCGACATACAGGTGAGGCGGAACTGCTGAGACACGGACAAGAAGCAAGAAATCTGGTCTGGAAAACAGACCACAGATCTGCGGGTGTGCAAACTAGCAACCGTACACTCTCCCAGGTCACTACTCTTGTTGCATCACACACACACACACACACACACACACACACACACACACACACACACACACACACACACACACGTGCACTGACACAGTAGGACACCACTATGCCATTATAGGGCTGTCAGCAAGATTCCTGCTGATGCTGCGGTGCTTGGCTGGAAGCTCGGTGTGGGATAAGAGCAGGAGCCATATACTGTATGTTTTATGGAGATTCCAGGGTGTGGGAAGAGGCCACGCAGAACTCAAGAGGACGGAATATTTTGGCATGGAGGACTTTGGAAATTTTAGGATTGGGGGGTCCTGGTTGGCTGTCCGGAAGCTGTTACTTCCCGTAAATGAGATGCAGGAAGACTGAGATTCATGTTGTTTTAGTTCCTGAGCCCTTGCGTGTCTGACTGAATGTGTTATTGTCAGACTCTCCCTTGTCCAAAGCTTCCTCTCCCTGAGATTCGCTCTCTCACACCCACTGGGCTCCATCCTTAATAATGGCTGCCACAATCCCCCCCCCCAACATTCTGAGGTGCTCATCTTCTGAAATGTGCTTTCAATACATTTGCATCTGGAGGAAAAAAAAAGCTTTTCATAAAATAATGACAGTGAATAACAGTTTATAAATGGTTATTTGGGTTGTCGCGGGGACATTGTTGGCTTTGTTCTGACAATTGAGCATTTGTCAGAAGAGGTTGTATTCGTTTTTTATTTTCTAAATAATGTCATGGGGTTGTGACATCAGGAGCTGTTTGTAATTATCTTTTGTATAATCTCTGTGGTAGAAAAATTATAAATCAACCTCTCTGATAACTCTAGTTGAGCCACTTAGAATTAGTCTCTGGACCTATCAGTTGGTGAGTAAAGAGAATCTCTTTTATTCCAGCAAATTCAGCAAAGCGCTCCCGTCACACTCTGGCACTCGGTACCAAGTCACACCCAGCACACAGAGCAACCAGTTGATAAACCATAACTCCCAATTCCCAATAAGGACTTCTAAGTCCCGATTGGTCACAAAACACCAACAAACTGAGCTGAAACGTATAACAAACACAATTGTCCTGCTCTATTGGTTCACCTTGGTAGCAAGGTAAAATCCACCCATTTTGCTCAATTTACCGGAATCTGTCTCGACTGCTAGACTCTACTTGAGATATGTTTATAGATATCGATTATATGACATTGAATCACTGTTAATGTTTGGGTGTTCCGTTGATTAATGATTAAGACATTGACATATTGTCATTTGATCACTGCAAATACATGGTCAGCATATGATTAGTATGATTAACATGATTACTTATACATTTGCACTACCACGTATTATATATTATCTACTGCAACTATTTTATAGCTATAGCTATTTTAAAGCTATAGCTCTTTGTGCACCGGTTGGGGCAGCTTCGAGTCTCTTCCTGCAAGTGGTTTCTCCCCCCCTTTGCTCCTCTGTCTGCCTCTCCAAGGTCTGATCTCTCTTCAGGGTCTGCAGAACTAACTGCAGGCAGCTATCACTAAGCGAGGTCACACGGTATTCAAAACAATCTCTTCTTGCCTAAGGCTTAAGACATAACAGACTCGATATGCCTACCAATGTCCAATTTTCCTTCCAAATATCAGGAGTCTGTACCTACATCCAGAAGGCTGCTGGTTTGATTCCCACAGCTGACTGAGTGATCCTATCACCGTTGGGTTCTTCAGCTGTTTTTCCCAAACTCAACATGTCTGCGTGCATGTAAATGGGATATATGAAAAATTTAAATTCCCAGGTACCTGTACTGGTACCATTGGCAACAAAAGCTTCATCATAGAGCATATGACTTAGAAATGTATACTGGATATTTCCTAAAAGATAAAACTGTCAGCTATGATGCAGACAAGAAAGGAAGCAGACAAAGAAAACCTAGAGATACGTGTCACAATCTTTAACTTAAAAAGGGAAATGGGTTATCTGCCACGGCGACAATGAGGAACGGCATAAAAGTCTCTTATTTTGGAGTGCTTCCCCTTTAAGAGGCATGGCGTGGTGGTTGGATGACTGGAAGGTCCCTGCATGACTGCCACACGCTGGTGTCCCCTTTCACTCTGCCAGTCATTCACCGTGCACTAAAAAAGGGGATTTGCCTCACTAAATACCCAGAATGCATCATGGGCATCCAGCATTACCACTTGCTACTGGAGAGGGACTGATGTTCTTGTTTTGGGGTGGGGGTTGGGCGTTGAAGCGTAAAAGAATGAGCTTCTGGTTCATGGCATCACACTAAAAGCCTGTGAAAGAATCGCTTGGCCCGTGACTGGAATTTCTTTGGGAAACTCTAAATTCCTTAGTGTCAGTGGTCAAAGCTGCGTGTGGAGGTGATGCTGTACGTCAGCGGAGAGCCGCTCGGTTGTCGGGTTCGTTTCACAGCTGCATGACCCATTGATAGCCAGCGCTCTGTGATTCCCCCTGTTTCTCGAAACCTTTCGGTTGATTTTTTTTTTTCTTTGTTTGCACAAATGGCAATAAATAAGGCCCCCCTCATTCAGGATCCAGTTATTTCCTCCCGCCGGCTCCGAGTCCGTTTGCGATGCCGCAGGTCGCTTCCCAGTCGCCCGTGTGTTCCACATCGATGACTCCCGTCATCACTCCGGTCCGATCCGTGGTGATTTCCAACTGCCGTGGAAAACAAGACTGCCCTGGGTGTCGTCGTCACCTTGGTTGACCTTCGGAATCCTTCTCGATGTAGGTGAGCTGACATTCCCTAATCGTGCTCCGCCATGAAGTAGGAGGTTCGGCGTTTGACAGGAAAGGCTGCATTTCTTGTTCCCCACCCCGTGAGACTGGGGAGGGTTGCATGCCTGAAGGCCACGATTGTACAAATTGGGCTGATAACCATCTGCTGAATCTGACTGAGCTTCAGATTCAGACGGTGAGGGCTGGCGGTCCTGCATGATATTCCCCCCTTATTTCCCAGCATTTCTCTTTGATCTGATTGGCAGTCAGAGGAGTGAGGAGGTGCCGAATCTCGCCGGGCCGTGCTAAAAGACGCAGCCGTGCGGCACGCAGCTGTCGAATGCTGGTCGGCGAGTGGACCCGCGTTTCTGGCCCATTACAAAGTCTGCCATGTGCTTGGTGTTTCTCGGAGGGGGGCGGAAAATTTGTGTGTGTGTGTGTGTGTGTGTGGGGGGGGGGTGTGACAGGTGGCAGATCTGTGCAGTGTTTTGTCATTTTACACCCCAGCTGCCAGTGGCTTCTCCGATCACTTGTTACGTTTGATCCGGTGCTCTATCACCGTTTATTCTTTCTGGGTATTTCTGCTTTATTATAGACCACTGGCTGAGCATTTCCTCTTTTTGGGTGCTTCCCAAAGGTCCTTGGAAGGAGTTTAACGCCCCTGTAATCCACAGCAAACAGACCAGCATGAGGTTACTGAGGCATTCTCAGGGCGTTAGGCTCTGAGGGAACACCCCTGGGCTCCACCTGTGCGTGGAGTCACGCGAAGAGGGACCGAGACGTCTTTCCAAGGTCTATGGAAGACTTATACTGCCTTAATGAAAGGAAACATAATCTGGTTTGAATCCGCCCATCCACATGTCTGTCAGGACCTTGCCAGGACCAAGACCGTCATGCTGTGGGTGTTTATAAGCTGCAGCTGTGAAACCTTTTGCCTGCTCGTCCCAAGGGCCTTGCAAGGGTCTGTAGAACAATGTGGGCACTCAAAGCAGATTCTTCTGGTCTTCGAGGGGTTGAGGTGCAGTCAGGTCAGGTCATGGAGTTGATGGAGTTTTCTGGATGGTGTCGGTCGTGATTTTTCACCTCCAGCAAAGATGGATCAAAATTGTTTTGCTGCTTTTTTTGTTTTGTTGAAAAAAGAGCAGATAGTCACCAAAGGGTGTTTTGTGCTGTTTTTCAGGAGTGCCGAACTAGCATAACTGGTTTGTAAGCGCACATACATCGCGTGACTGTGTGGCTCTTTATCTATATCTGAAATGTCCAGAGCAAACAAAATCTCACATAAAATGCTGTCAGACGATTTTGAATCTTTCCGCTACCTCGCCTCTTCACCCGCCAGCCAGTGTGGAAAAGGCAAAATGCTTGTTAACTCAGTGCCTGTTAAACGGTCTTGCAAATCCCGATTGTTTCAGATGTTTTTAAAATTTACGTCAGGTGTGGGGGGGAACCTCTGGTTTTGCAGTGCGACTGGGGGATTCATACAGTCTCTTCCCCCCCCCCCCCCGCATTGCAGAGGCGCTAAAGAAACACTGGCCCAACTTCCCAGGGACCTTTTGTATCCCCTGTAATGGTAGATGTGATAGGAAGTCCTTAATTTTAACGCAATCCATTACCCTGACTGGGAAAAGATGGTCAGCTACAGTGGTTTTCTTGTTGGCCTCTGACATCACCCCCTCCCCCCCCCCCCCCCCCCCCGCCGCTCCTTGGTGTCTTTTCTTCCGGCTCTGCCCTCTCTGCTTTTTTTTTCTCCCCTTACCCCCCTGCTCTTCCCATCGCC
>JAODKE010000068.1:21762472-21773048 GCA_026779605.1 Mormyrus hasselquistii
TCTGACATCACCCCCTCCCCCCCCCCCCCTCCCCAGGGTTTATATTTTAAGACTTTCTGTCTGTCTGGGACTCTATGCTTTTTTTCCCCTCGCTAAACCAGTGATCTGGAAGGTCTCGCTCCAAAATGAAAGGCTCCGTTTCCGTGCTGCTGAGTTTCTCTTCTTGGTAATTCTGAAAGCTTTTCTTTTTCACATCACCCACAGTTGGGCGTCTTTCGAAAAAAAAAAAATGGGAGGAGGCGTAAATTAAAAGTGAAGCTGCTTCATGCAGCCCTTGCTCAACACTCTCTCTCTATCTCTCACTTTGTCTTTCTCTCTCTCTCTCTCACACACACACCCACAGCCCAGCAGTAACCAATTAACAGGTAGCAGGGATTCTCAGGCAACCTCTGATTGGCTACCTCTGTCTCCCATTGAGGATTAAGCATCGGCGTGTGTGGTTTGTGTCTCGAGGAAAGGACTGATGCTCATTCTTACTTTTTCTACGATCACTGTTAAGCTCAGGGAGAATCCTGTTTTGGCCCCGCCCCATTTTATACAAAGTAATAGCAGCCCTGTCTATGAATCGATATGGAGTCAGTGTCAGGTATCTTAACTGAGGTGCAGTCATGTTTGAGAACGTGCCCTGGATCCCGGTGACATACTCTCCGTACCGCCCTGGAACGGTCCAGCTTCACTGTGGCTGTTTGTGACTCGTAGCCTTCCGGGGCTGTTTACGTCGGGTTGCCTAGGTGACGCCTCAGCCAATGACAGGGCAGATGGGGGGGGGGGGCTGCCTGGTGACCCCTGCCATCACAGACTCACCATGCCCTTCACTGCGATGTCCCTGCTGCTTGCCCAGTGATGCGTGCCCACGGCCCACGTCCCTCTATCTGTGACGTGACCTTCGTCATTGTGGCATGACCTTCTGAGTCTCCTTATTTGTTTAATTAACTTGTGTCATCGTTAGATTGGCATCCCGGGTGTTCCCTGCTTTGTGCCCTGGGCTTCCTGGGACAGACTCCAGGTCCTGCCCCCCCCCCCCCCCCATATTGAAAAAGGACTAATTTATGGCAGCATGCCTTGTGCAAGTTCCGGACTCTGAGGCATAGATAGTGTCTGACGCACGGCTGGGCTGCGGTGTGTGTGTGTGTGTGTGTGTGTGTGTGTGTGTGTGTGTGTTTGGCTCCCTCGTTATGCCGTCTGGACAGTATGCAGGACACCACAGATCTGCTCTGGGTGGAGGTCCAGGCCTCTGCGCTCTGTTGCTGCCCCGAAACCCGCTCAGGGTGTGGATGCTGCCCAATGGTAGCGTGTAGACAGACAGACAGCCTGGCCTGGCGTGGCAGCCCTGCAGGGAATGAATTGCTCCTGGCGGCTTGCCTTTGGACCCGCCTCCTCACGCACGGCCACACCCAATCAGAGCAGGGCATGGGCCAAAGGGGACCACCTCATTGGTGCACGCAGCATGAGGAGAGGGAAGTAGACGGATGACAGGGTCTGACCACGTTTCTTTGCTGTTCCAAACTGACGGGAAAAAAAGTATGGAAAATGCCCGCTCCTGGAATGGTGAGGTAAGAGGATGGTGGAGATGCTTACGACATAGGGCAGCGTGGCCAGATGCGTTTGAATGATGATGATGATGTCACTGGGGGCGGAGCGCAGTGCACGCTGCCGCCGAATTCTGCCGAGGAGCCCGAGGAATCTCACTCTGTTCCCTCGCAGCGTCCAGAGAAGTCAGCCAGCCTGGCTCTGCTGGGACACGGCCCAGTTTGTCTCCGGGGCTGAGCGGGGTCAGCAGAGGATAAGGTGACACGGTGGCTCGCAGTGCGTCTGTGTCGAGGTGGGTCACGCCGGCCGGACCCGGCTGCCACGTTGAGGGGGGTGACGGGGAGCTGCCTGCTTTTGATGAACTGCAGGAGTGCAGGAAATGACACACGCATGTCCACACTCCCCCCGCCCCTCCCCAAATCCCCCCCCTTCCCCAAATCCATGCAGGGCAGGAGGTCCTCGCGCAGAACCAACGGCTCCTAAAAGGTGCCACCTGTGTAGTTCTAAGAGTCTGACGGCCCCCCCCCCCTGCATTTATGGAAGTTGATGAATTTATTTTAAATTTGTGAATGTCTTTCTGTTTTTTTTTTTAACGACAGACTACAGGATCTGGATTCCAGCATCAGTACTTGTGTTGGTTATCGGCACGGGATTTGACCCAACAGCGCCACCTCTTTGCGTCATCGAGCGTTGCACGTCGGTGATATTTACCGCTGTCTGTCCGTAACTGCCGGTTGACGTAGAGAGGAAGGGAGTTAAAACACGGCACCTATTGCACACGGCTGCACCGGCCTTTCCCGGTCGCTGGGATGGGACGGTAGCCATGGTAACCGCAGGCTGTGGAGTCACGGGGTGTGGGAAGGCTTTAATAATTATCCGTGTCATGTGGCTGCTGCTGGTTTCCAGCTCTGGTTGGCTGATCCCATCAATGCTGGGACGTACGCTCAGGATGGCTGCCCTCTGCTGCCACGTGAATCTCGATCGGGGGGGCGGGGGAGTGCCCACAAAGCTCTAGGTTAGGTCCAGAAGGAGCGCCCTCCCTGGTGACCACGGAAACAGTGCCAGCTCTTCCTGGTGGACTTCACTGCGCACATCCAGGAGAGATATGATTACGTCGTCACCTCAAGGGCTGTCGTAGATGGCTTGGGTGGAGTTCCAGCACTGGGGGGGGGGGGGTTGGTTGACAGCGAGGCTTTTGACTAATGAGACGGTGTCCATAAGCTGGTTTGTGGGTTCCTAAGGACAGATTTATGCAGATAGAGATTTTTTTCCCCCTGAAATTTGCATGGTCAGCTTCAGGAAAATTATCACATAGCAGCATCTATTTTTAAGGGGTTGCGGTGAACCGGATTGTCAGCCTGTAATTTGATGGCGTCTGCCTGGGGTGTGTGACAGGTGAAAACCCATGTAGCAGGGAGGGATACAGTCGCAGATTTAGAGGACCGACTTTGGCCGTCCTCTGTGTTAGGACTTCTAACCCCCTCTCACCCACACACACATACACACCTGTGAGGAAAGAGTACAATCCAGTGACTGGTCAGCTGAAATTAATTTGCCACTGTGAGGATGTTTCCACTGAGATCGACATTATTTCGGCTTTTAGATGGTTTGCATTAGCCTTTGAGCTCCACCCAAACGTTTGTAGGTTCACGTCTGCAGTGGAGATCTGCTTGTGTACACTTGAAATAAAACGTTACAACTTTAGTTCTGCTCTGGAAAACGGTCCGCGGAGTTACTCCAAGCCATGGTAACCCAGTGGTATGTCGTTTTTCTCCATTTTCCTCACGTATGATGACAGGGTGTGCGCTTTTAAAACCAGACACCTGTCAGAGACCATGCAGTGCTCACTGTATTTTTGCTGTTTGTTTGGCCTGCGTTGTTGTTTTTTTTAGTCCCTTTGAGAGAATAGAGATTAGTTAACCGCAGTCCTCCTGTGGCCTCTCACTTCCTGCTACTTTTTTTTCTTTCTTTTATCTCAGTCGTGCACAACAGCCCTCCAGACAGGAAGTGATGCAAATACGTTTCACCAATGTCCTGCTAATGTGCCACCAGAGTAGAGTGAGCTCAAAAAAGCATGCTGTTTGTGTTCGGTGCGAATTTGGTATTCTGACAGCGTCACGCGCAAGAGGTATCACGGAAAGCCGGCATTTAAACGTTAAAGTGGCTGCGCGAATTGCGTTTGCCGTGAGCATACGAAGGTGGGTCCTCTCGTGCTTCGGTCCTTTGTGCTGGTCTGAATGGTCTCCCTGCGATCAGCTTTCAGCTTGGGATGCCTTCAGTCATGTGACGTTTCGCTCACGACGTCGTCCGGCTCATTCGGCGTAAGGATTCACCGACTTGCCGTGTGAGCTGCTAGTCCGAGGGTGATGGCGAGGCGCTCCGCAGGGGTGGGTGCCTCAATTTGTCTCAGGGGTCAGGCTGCATCCGTGTAGGGAAACCTGCCAAAGTACGGTGTGATTGAGAAAACGCGACTAACTGCTGGAGTGGCATTTAGCTTGATTTTATGTCGCAGGGCTATGGTCTGTGCGATCATATCTACGTTGTTTATGTTCCCCTTAGTTAGGGTAACACATTAAATAAGTCTATTGTTCTGTTCCTACGGTAGCTGGCAGGAAGAGAGGAGTAGCACTCAGAGTTTGTTAGCTTTTATGGGTGTGAGTCTTGGAGAGGTCTAACCTCTGATATGGTTAAACGTTTTCGTGGTTTTAGTCTGAGAAATCAGCAGCGCTGACCAGGAAGAAACGCGTCATCCCGGTGATGTCACCCAGCTGGCGCTGGAGTCCGTGTGGCTTTTAACGTGTTGTCACGGGGCGAATGCCGCCATCTGCCGGCTTTCAAAGGGGAGAGGGGGGTTTATTTCCCCCAGGAGGGTGGGGGGCAGTGGCCCCATCAGAGCAAAGCGACGGCGCGATGTCAACCGTGCCGAGGATGGGAGCGTTTGTTGTCGTGGCGATTCACCCGCGGAAAGCCTGATGTTGTCCATGACTCACTGTGACTCACCATGACGACAGCGCCGGCTTTGCGGTGGGGGTCACGGAGACGGTGGTGTCTGAGGTTGCTCTGATTCAGCACCTCTCTGTCTGGCAGGGTGGGGGTTATATTCATTTTATCGGATTCGTTGATTTATCACCGTAAATGTTGACACCTCAGCCATGTGAAGATCTCGAGCTCCTCTCCTGGACTTCTGCAGATGTGGTTTGGAAACCTGCAGCAGCTTCTCCTCTCGGGGGGATGGGAGGGAAGGCAGCCATCCAGAACATAACCGTCATCCGCATCCTTCATAGGACTGTGAGGAGCCTAGATCGAGAAGCTGAGGGTGTTGGTGCCTGACAGGAGCAGCTGACGCACGGGTGATGGCACTGACAGTGCCAGAGTCCTGCTCATCCTGTAGCAGTTTGAGGAGAACCAGACATCCATAGCGACAGCATAAATGACTTTATCAGCAAGTAACCCGGACAACTGCATGAAGATAGGTGACTGGCCCATTCTTGATCAAAGAGGGCGGGACCACAGGGGCACTGGCCCCAGCTGAAAGCTGATTGGCCCGCCGAGTGCTCTCTGTCACTCGCCGATTCAAAACATATGACTGGCTATTGATGAGGTTGGCTCCTCTGTATCAATTATAGCCCCTCTTATTTCCCTATCTTTAAAAAATCCCCCCTGACAACCATTAAAGAATCAGAGGAAACATCAATAAACTTTACAATCTGCGTTTAACTTGGTGTTTTCAAATGCTTTTACCTCCCATAAACACACAATGGGGCCCGGATAATAAAAAAATCACGGGTTTGAACACTCGTTGTTTTCTGTATTGAATCCTGAGCAGCACAAATCGATTCGTCCATGGAAAGGCACAAAAATCATTTCACCCCTGTAGCCTCTGCTGTGTTCGGAGGGCAATGCCCGTGAGGGGCAGCGGTGTTCGGTAATGCGGCATCGATCGTGCGGATGGTGAGCTGGAAGGACGGAAGGCTGTTAAAAATGGTTCAGCCAAAGATGCTTCTTCCAATTTCCTTCACGGTTAAATGGCTTCCTGGCATCGACTGACCCCGAACGATGATTTCAGGGGGCAGAACTGGGCTCGATGGCTGCAGATCCCAGTAACTGTCAGCATGGAGACCAGTCATTAAGAATTTAGTGAAGAATTTCAGGTTCACGTTCATGAAGATTCATAAATGTTTGGTAATTGAGATGAGCCTTTGCAGAAACCCTTCAAGGGCACGTAAGGACAGGATGGGCGGAATATCTGGCGATTTCGTTATCCACTGACCTTTCACCTTCTCCATCTGTACATCCTCCAACTTGGACCCAGGAGCAGCAGAAGTTGGAGGATGCATCTTTCATATTTGCTCGCTAGTCCAGGGTCGTGATGAGTTTCGACATTGATGGACAGGGTTCAAGAGAGAGGCCATCTTTGACTGGATGAGTTATACTATTGGTCTTTTCTTCAGCTGGTAATAGTTACATAAGTTCTTCAGATGAAAAACAGCAGCAATTGAACTCTAAAGATTCACTAACGCCATGGAAACAAGTGCTTGCCTTAGCAACCAAAAGGTCCGCGATGGCTTTATGACCGTGAAAGTGGGCTTGGCGTAACCACGGCCACGTCAGCAAATGAGGTTGTCACTACGGGCCACCAGCCTAGACAGGAACGCCTTGGCACTGCCTCATTTCTCCCGGCTGGCACGGGAGAGCGCAGAGGGTGTGCCGGCGGAGAGGAGAGAAATCCGCCTGGACAAATTTTTCGCTTCAGTGAGTGCCATTGTTCACGCAATATGAAGATCCTGTGCTTCTGCCTTCTGAAAGGAGAAGCAGCCTTTCAATTAGATCATGGCCGTCTTGCAGCAAGATGAACGGTCAGACCGCCGAAGGCCAAAACGGAGAAGGTCGCCATGGAGAGAAAGTCATGCATTTTAAGGTGATTTAAAAGCCAATTGCTGCCGCCGCTGTGAACATCAGTCGTGCGTGACTCAGTCAGTCCTATCTCCAGTCTGAATTCTGTCCCAGCCTCAGCCCTGCGCAGATCCCTGTGTGGCCAAGCGATGGCCGCACCACCGTATATGCCCAGGGTGGGGGCATGGATCTGTAGGAGGATGTAGGTGTGCAACATGCATCATAAATTCCTCTCAGAGAGTCCGGTACCACGGGGTTATGGGAGGAAAGGAAATGTAGCATAAACAAAGGAAAACTCCCATAAGGGAAGGACAGCTTGGTCAGAGTCAGCTGCCTTCCTGGCCGTATCCTCAGCTGCCATCATTTATTTCAGGGATTCTTACTCGCTCAAGCCATATGGATGAGGATCTCAGGGAAAGATCTGGTCTGTTTGCAGAATCTTTGATGTTCTTGGCGATGGTTCCCCCCAACTCGTGATTGTTCACGGGCATCATAGGTGCACGTGGACCTGATGACCCCTTCGCAGGTGTGTACAGGTCTGTGGAGCATGGTGCCCCCCTGGCACCATGGCAGCTGACCGACAGGTACATTTAGCAGGTAGTTCCAAACCCCCAGCCCCAAGGGTCAGTGAGCCGAACTGACATTCTTTCCCACTTCACTACATTTTGGGTAAACGCTTCCCTCGCTGGAGCTGAATGATGTTCGGCGAGCGGCTCGGGGCTTGAGATGGCCCGGCATGCTCCTGACAATCCCCCCCCCCCCTCCCCCCCACCCCCACACACCCAGCCGACACCCTGGGGTCCTGAGCATTACAGCCCCCTCAGTGGAAGATGGATTTAACACATAATGAGGTAATAAATAAAGAGACCGCTTAGGTATCGACCTCCTAGCACACCCGGTCCTTGGGGACAGTCAGTCCACATTTTTGCTTCCACCCAGCTCCCTGTCAGACAGCCCACATTTTTGCTCCCTCCCAGCTCCTTGCCAGACAGTTCACATTTTCCCTGCCAGAAAGCATTTCCGGGAGTTGGGAGATATCAAAATCGTGGACCATCTATGGGTCCCCGAGGACTAGATTAGGAAACACTACCCCGGGATAATAGCTTGTGAGATACGTCTGAACAAAGTTTGTTTTTGTGTGTTTCTACAAGCTTTCATGAGCTCACGCGGTCAACGGGGATGTAATGAGTGGTGGCTGGGTCGTCGAGGCGTTCCGCTGGAGTCTGCGTGCGTCACCCTGTGAGAAAGAATCGTGTCACGGGCCAGCATTGAAGGTCCTGATTGTACGCCGTGAGCGCATGTAGCCTGGGTCCCGTCCCTGTTGGCGGCACGCCTTTTTACAGCCCCTAATTACGCACGTGCCTTCGGAAACCCCCGTTCACCGACCAGGCCTGTTATTATCCCTTATCTCCAAGGAATCTGGTTTGCTGCTCTAATTGAGTTTTTATTTGGCTGCCGGTTTTTGTGGCGCGGCTTTTTTACCCATTAATCCTGAAGGTCTAAACTCGCCTGAGGGGTGTTATATCTGAACAGAACCACACGGGGCACCATGTAGCTCATGGAACCATTTGGACCCTTTAAATTCCACTAGAATAGTGATCATAAATGCAATCCTATGGTCGCTGGCCCGCATCCCGGGCAGGACCTGCTGTTATACCCATAACATTTTCCATTTTGTTTTAGAACTTTTTTTTTTTTTTTGAGCAAGAAGGGTCAACCAATCGCCGAAGCAACTGGGGAATAAGGGCTTTTCTCAGGGGTGTAAATTGAAACCGTGCGATTTCACCTATTGGCCATCCAATCATCCAATCACAGGTACAGCGGCTTATCCTGCTGAGCCACACCTACTCTGTCTTACCATGAATTATAATGTCCAGCTGTCTAAACAATATATGTGTACCATCAAGCTGCCTTTAACTCCCAGGGTTCATATGGACGTCGTAATGACCTGTCGCCTGTCTGGGTTTACGGGCTTCCTCATGGCATCATCATCCTCGTGCTAAACTGCAAATATGAGGGTCCCCCAGTATGACATTATTAAAATTCTTGTGAGTCATACTGGAAAAGCGAAACCGCAAAAGCCGCCATTTTGGCTCTGAGAGCTGACCGACACACATGGAAATAATACGTAAGGGTTGAGTGAGGCTTCCCCCTAGTCGCTATGTCATGATCTGTAATCGCTGGCTGACAGAGGGGTCTCCCCCCGACGGCTTTGATGAGGCCTTTCACACGCAGTCGATCGACTCCTCCGCGCATCCGCTGCCCGTTGGAGGTCTGTCGATCAGTGCCTGCCCCCCGCCCCCATACCCTTCTGGCCTTAAGTGCATCTCAGGGGGGGTTTGATTAAAATGCAGCTGCAGCAGCCGGGAATCTCATCAGCAGCAACCTTCTCGCTCGCGGGGGGAGGCCTGATCATTATTACGCGCCCGCCGGGGGGGTGCGGGGGGTGTCTGATTTCAGCAGTAGAGTTCACACTGTGAACTTCACCGTGTGGATGGACAGTGCTTAGGTGTGTTTGTGTGGGAGTCACGTATATATTACATTGGTCCCCACAATGTGTTAAAAACCTATTATTTTGACTTTTTAATATTTATTATTTTCTGTTAATAAAGAAAGGCAATTTCCTAAAAAAATGTGAATACAATAAAAACAAAATGTCCAAGCACTTGTATTTTGTTTGGTTACTTAGGGTTAAGGTTAGGGCTGCGTAGGGGTTAAGTTTGTCATGTTGGGATTAGGGTTATGCTCATAGAAATGAATGGACGGTCCCCACAAAGATATGAATGGAAATGTGTGTGTCTGTGTGTCTGTGTGTATATGTCTCTCTGTAAGTGTGTTTCACTGTGTATGTCTGTGGGTGTGTCTGTGTGTGTCTGTGTCTCTGAGTGTGTGTGTTACTGTGTATGTCTGTGGGTGTGTTTCTCTGTGTCTCTGTGAGTTTGTCTATGTATGTGTCTCTGTCTGTGAGTGTATCTGTGTGTCTGTGTATATGTGTCTCTGTGTGTGTCTGTGAGTGTATCTGTGTTTGTCTGTGTGTGAGTGTGTGTGTCTGTGAGCGTGTTTCTGTGTGTCTCTGTGAGTTTGTCTGTGTGTGTGTCTCTGTCAGTGTGTGTATCTGTGAGTGTGTGTGTGTCCCACTGTGCTCAGACACAAACGTTTCTTGGGACAGTAACATGTTTTAGCTCCTGGGAGATCATTTGTTTTTCCACACGGGTTTTATTTCCTCAGATTAGAGGGTCTTTCACCATGACGAGGGACCTGAGGTCGCCGCTTGAGGTGCGAGTTCCGGTGCTGTTGCTCAGTGGGACTGGATACCAGCGACCGCCGGGTCAAATCCCAGGGTCAGCCGAGTGATTTCGCCGTTGGCCCTTAATTCCTCCAGGGACTGTCTGACCCTGATTTAAAAAAATGTTGCTTTGGATAAAAGCAGCTGCTGCATAAATTAAATGTAATGTAATGAACCGAACGGCTAATTAGGCATCCGGCTGTATGACTCAGCAGAGTGTAAGAGGCTCCGCCCACAAACTTATAAACCAGGGTCTGGAGATGAATCAAGATGAAGCATGACCAGTCTTGTCTTCTTGTTCTTCTTTTTTCTTCTTCTTCATCCTTCTCTTCTTCATCTTCCTTCTGTCCACTGTCACTCTGCAGCTTTACCAGAAGTTCCTTTTCTGTTTTAATTTGGAAGCTCCTCTATTTGCCTGCTCACTCCAGCTCTGCTCAAAGAGCAAAGAACACACAGTAAACCCCGACAGACCATAATGATAAACCATCCATCCGTCTGCTAACCGCTTATCCTGGTCTGGGCCGTGGGCAGGGCGCCGGAGCTGGGGTCCGGCCTGGATGGAATTCTTGTCTGTCATAGGGCTCAGAAATGGACTGTATTTATTCACTACAGGCAGTTTAGAAACATGGGTTATCCTGACCACATGTCTTTGGACTGTAGGAGGTGTGATTCGAACCCCTAACCTTGGAGGTGTGAGGTCACTGTGCTACCCACCGAATAGAACCTAAAATCTAATAAATGTAATAAAATGCAGTGTGATTGCTGCTGATGCATGCTCTGCCGTGATTGGTGCTCTGCCGTGATTGGTGCTCTGCCGTGATTGGTGCTCTGCCGTGATTGGTGCTCTGCAGCTCCCTTCCTGCAGGG
>JAODKE010000068.1:21778399-21790228 GCA_026779605.1 Mormyrus hasselquistii
TTGTTTGTCTTGTGCCGGGTGACGTGGGGGGGGGGGCGTGGTGGGGGGGGGGGGGGGGGGGGGGGGGGGGGGGGGACCGGAGGTGGAGCTTCAGCAGAAATGATTTAAGATTAGAGCCTCTGCCGTCGACATCCTGGTCTCTGGGGCCTCGTCTTTCTGCTGCCGCCAGACAGAGTGGAAGGTGGGGGGGTGGATGTCAGAGGACGGCTGCTGATCAGGGAGGCAGGCTGACCCATCAGGCTTTGCGGGTCAGTGTACTTTTTCTCTGATTGGCTCCCGAATCCGCTTCACTAATCAGCACCGCGCAACCCTCCCCCAACCAGCCCATACCACAGCTACACTTAACACTTTCAGTTTCCGTAGAAACTTAAATAAACGAGCATTTTTTTCAAGGCTATCCTATATCCAGGCGGTGCGCTGACACAGTGTGTACCCAGGTGCCCTGTGTCCCTCTTAGTGGCTGGTCTGGATGGGTTTTTATTAGGTAAACAATCACTTTTTGAAGGTTTATAGAGGGGCATTCGTCTGTCTTTGAGGCCTTGTCTCTTCCTCTAGCTCGGTCTTTAATGCCCCACATCTCAAGGTCCTTCTGGTCTTTTGAAGGCCTGTTTCTCATCATCTCGCCATTTTTGAGGTCTCTCTCTCTTTGAGGTCTTGTCTCTCAAGGTCTCTCTATTCTTGAGGTCCTGTCTCTCATTGTTCTGCCATGTTTGAGGCCACCTCTCTCTTTCAAGCCCTTCTTCAACACACTTTAAATTCCCTCCGGCAGCCTCACTGACTTTCAGCCACGTCTGCATTTTGTGTAACAAAGGTCCCCTTCCAGAGAATTTAAGTTTTAATTAAAGCGTTCGGTTCAAATATCTTAATTATGAAAAGGTCACAAACAAAAATATAATCATGCAAAATAAATACCAATTCAATCACTGTCTCTGCAGGGATTTGTAAAGATCTGTTAAATACGGTTATGTAAACACAACTAGCCTCTGTGATACTGTTTTGGAATCGCTACATTCATTTTAGCTTTGCATCAGCGCTGCATTGGGCTGTAAAATGTACTTCACGAGGTTGATGCGATGCTTGAACTACATTTGTGACCAGATGCTGGCCCTGTGACAGCTCTTTGCCTGGTGATTATAGTAAACCTTGCTGTTGGACTGTTTGTTATACCAGTGAATATTTTAGTGACTAAGTAGGTCTGTATCATCATGCTGCAGACTAACATTTACCTATAAAGGCTATGTGAAGCCACCGTAAATGTATTTTGACGGGGGACTTTGTTCCTGTGTGGCATGTGTGCTTTATAGTCCTTCATAGGTCTCCGTGATGCCCACGCCCATGGGTGACAGAGGGTGGGTGGTCAGCAGGTGCATCTGGAGGTGGCCAGTGTGAAATCAAGGGGGATTTAAGGGGGGTTTGGGAGGGCGTCACACTGCGGGCTTTCACACGCAGATGTTTGTGCTCGCCCTCTCAGTACCAGCTGTTCGTCTTGAGCGTTTTAACTTCCTGCGTGACCCCCGTGATGAGAACCAATAGGACCGGAGGCAGCAGCTGAGTCTCTCCCCACCCTCAAAGATTCTGTCTTTGTATTTCGTTCGGACAGAGGATCATGTTCCACAGCCCCCCCTCGTCTGATTGGGCACCACACTCACGTGCTGTCTGCTGGGTGTCATATGTGTATGTGCGAGTCTTTGCCAGAGGTCGATAGTTCAGTTCTATACAGTAAGAGTCCAGACTTTGTTTCAACCAACCAGTTGAGTACTCTGTGACTGACTCTTCATGGTCAACTGGTTGGTTGAGACAAAATCTTGGTCTGGACCTTTGCTCTCTGGACTTGGATTACTCACCTCTGGTCTTTAGACGTGTGGTATTAGGCCCGTCCTAAGGCAGCCAGATCATTATAGAGTCTGACTGAGGGCTCTGTCTATTTTTAGGAGGTTAGGTCACGACATTGTGCCGGGGTGATGCCCTCTTTCCCTGCATGGTGTCATGTCCCTGGGTTGTGTTTCTAAGACTTGTAGTCAGGCGTGCAAGCCCACTCTGGCCCCTCACCATGCCCCCGTCATGTTGAGTTTTAGGCCCCTGTGATTTATTTACAGCTTTGTGGGGTCCGCTCTCACTGCACCCCTCACACACCAATCTGTTTATGTCCTGCCTCCGGCAAGCTTTAATAAACACACCTAAAGTCAAACTCTAGAAGCTCCTTTCCACACCGTCCCTGATCTCATGTTCAGTCACTTTTTGGAGAAAAAATTCTAGCCATTATAACTCGGGTGTTTATTAATTTGTGCCGCCTGCCAGTTTGCTCTGTGTGCTACATGGTCGCAAACAGGTCCTTTAAGCAGGAAATGCTCTCGCTGGCTAGCCGCCACAATCTTTGATCTAATATGAAGGCAGCCATATCAGGTTCACCCACGTAATGCGGATTTATCACTTAAATTGATCATTTTATCATTGAAATATAAATACCAAAACCGTAATCTGGGTATGGCTCATTCTCTAAGTGAGATCAACCAAATTGCTGTTTCAAAAACTCTCACGCAGCGGTGTTGAAGATCAAACGGCCTAGTAGGCCATACCTTTACACTGATTGGGCTGCAGGGAGGAGGTCTGGCCTTAAGCAGCACCCCCGCAGGTCACTATGAAAACTGCAGGCTTATTGCTTTTCTTTGCTGATAACGCCAGTGTGAGACTAGTAGCCGACTAATCCTTGGCTATCCCACAATCCCCCGCTGACAGATGCCTGCAGATGTTGTGCATGATTACAGGGTGGGTACGCCGGAAGCTGACTGACCTTTTGTAGATTAGCCGGATTTTTTAAAACATCTGACAAAGTCTTATCAGTCCTCACTGAATTTTCAGATCAGTATTCATATGGTTTCCATATTTTTACCTAGCATTTCTTTGTTTATTTTATTTGTGACCTTGGTATGCTTTTGGTACGCTTTTCTTAGTGTATTTTTGGTTTTATTTTAACCTGATATCAAGTCTCGCAGAGAAAACATCTTCAGCAGAAATCAATAATATGAGGCGCTGTCTTGAGCTGAAAGAGGAACGATTGCTCTCTTTCTTGAATTGTTGCAGCGATTTTCTGCTTCTCTGTACAAACCTGAAATAAACGTACGTGAAGCTGAGACCATAGGTGGCAGGAGGGCAGCGAAGCCCCGATCGGGGGTCACAAATTTTAATCTTAACGTCGAAGCTGTACTTTGGGAGGAAAGTCATTTGGGTGAATTTCCTTGCTGAAGATTGCGCTCATAAAATTAGGCCACAAAAAGTTAGTCCTAAAAGGTAAACAAAACACACAGGCCTGAAAAACAGCAAGAATTACAAATTAACCAGCGATAATGTCCATTTATATAAATACTCACTCATCTTTTCAGATTAAAGGAATATCTGTTTCCTGGAACGCTATTTACAAAAAGCCGGCAGAACTGTAATAACCTTCATTTGGGACAAGAAATGGGACGTCATTCAGCTGTGAGACTGGGTTAAAATGTACGATTGTCTGCTAAGAGAAAATTGTGGCAATGGAAAGTTAAGCAATATCCTTTATGTCAGTTTGTACCTCTAAAATTAAACAAATATCAAGGAAAATAACGTGGCTTTTCAACCCTCTGATGTTTGGGATGTGTCTAATGCCCATCCTTGTTTAGTCTTTGTGGGTTAATCAGGAACTATTGTGTCATCGCTGCTCTCTGGGACTAAGGCAAACTAACAAGACTGCAGACACAGCAAGCCAGTAATCAGACGGCATATAACTGTAGCCTTACTCTGTGACTTTGGTGACTTTGCAGGGCAGTTGCCTCGTTGCCACAGGACCTTTGAACATTTTATTTCCTAGAATAGAGAGCCTGACAGATGGACACCTGGTTTCCAGGCTCAAACTGAACCCCACTGAAGCCTTTTCTGCTGACTTACGCAGTGTGAATGTTTCCAAGAGCTTCACAGGTCGTATTTTGTAGACCATCTATACTTCTACTGGCCTAACCTAGTACAGTTGAGCTTTTGCAAAAAACTTTGTGTTCATCCTCAAACCCAAAGCTCCGCATTGTGTATGGGAACATCTTGCAGGCTTTGCCTTCAGAAATGGTTCACAGGGGAGACGGTAATTGCATTCACCTTCCTCCAATCAGCACAGGTGGAAAAACAGCTGTCATTTGTGGCCTCCTGTTGCAAGTGGGCAGATAGTCGTATCTGGCCAATGGTGGCATTCTGTGATGCCTCAGGATGACTAATAATTGGAGCTTTGGGCGCTTTGAACACTGTTTGTAGGAGGACAGATTTCAGTAGTGCCAGGGAGGCCTACAGAGTGGTGAGACTTGGCCCCAGTATCACGAACATCACGGACAGTCATCTGGAAGTTTGAAGGGTGGAAACAGGGACCCTGAGCCTTGTGTACGTGGGACACCCTGGCTGTGCGAGCAAACGGCTCTCCGAGTTTTCAGATGGACTCCACAGGACTTTGCGGTATGGCCAGAGACACACCAGGCTAGGTAGCAGGGCTAGTCACCTGTTGCAGGGGCTGTAATCTTGTATTAAACGGCTTACAGAACCTGTTGAAGAGCTTCAATTTTTAACTGTGTCTATTGCAGTCCCAGGTAGAACTTAATTTACATGCAGAACGGCACACAAGGCAACACCCAATCCTTTGACTGACGTGTGAGAATCAGCATGACCTTTGAGAACTCCTCGCCTGACTTACAGGGAGAATTCCAATCTGGTAGAGTATACTTGTCCTTGTGCAAAAAAGGACATTGCTGCCTTGCACCCAGCACTTGGAGGACTCGGTGCCAAAACGGCTCACGCTGATCCACTGCCTGAGCTGGTGAAGGACCTCCACCCTCTATCCCTGCCAAGTCTGACTACTGACTAAGCGAGAGGAACAGGGAGCTTATTAAGGGTTAGATGGAGGCCCTTAAAACTGGATTATGAAGAGGATGGGAAAAGCAGGTCTTGGCTAGCAGAGTGCAACGTCGTGTCCTTTCCTCAGTGGTTTCAGAACCCTGGCCATTTATTCCCATACTGGAGTTGTGGGATGGAGGCACATGGTCTTGCTCTTTTCTCCAACTATAAGGAATGCATCGGGCAAACTGCTTTGGTTGTTCTGCATCGCGAAGCCCGAGACTCACCCGAGGGGGGCAGGTGGGAGAATTGATGGCAACCGCCTGTGGAAACAGGTCAGTCTGAACACCTCCTGAGACCGTACTGACTGACTGTCCTGGGCCTGAACCCCATCTCGTGAGAGTATGCCACACTACTGAACTCCAGACACCGGGCTACCATGGGTTCCATTCCCATGGTGGTTCCACACTGCTTCTGATAGCACTGAGATTTAAGCAGAGAAGATCAGAGTTGGAGACAAACTGGGCAAAGACAGTAAGGCAGTGAAGACCAAAGATAAGTATGCATATGTATAGAATCGGTGGCAGCCCTCTGGAATAAAAGCTTAGGGCAGGGCAATTCAAATCACCGTCCTCGAGGGCCGAGCACTGCTGTTTTTCCAGCTTTCCTTTACCTGAGAGCCAGTTGTGAAGCCTCTGGCCAATTAGAGACAGAAATTATTAAGATAACTACCTGGAGACTTGAAAACAAGGCCTGGATTTGGAATCAAGGGCCAGATTTGAATAGGGGGGGCTTAGGGTTTTACTCATGTCTAAAGCATCAGCTCAGCAGTCGGCCCGTAACAGTCATCATTTGGGACGACTGAGCTCCGTCGATAATATTCACTCTGCTCTCATTGCCACAAATATCTTCCACCTTGCAAAAGAAATGTGCACCACTGGCAGCGATGAATAGGGCCTGGGTTCATCATGATTTCCTTGGGGTTGCTAATTATTAGCCACAAGCTAGATTCCTCTGGAGGAACAGGAGATTGTTGGCAGGCAAATGGTACCACTCCAGCCAACGATAGATGACTGATTCATCTAAACACGACGTTTGCTAATTACCGTACCAATGTTCTTTAAGGCAGTTTGAGCTGGTCAGTGCTTAACAGCTGCCGCTTTATCTATGTAATCTTGCTTTTCGTATAGTAGTCCTGCTGTGGGAGGCTCAAATCACCGTGTGGGTGGGCACGAGGGGGTTCGGGTGGGGGTGCAAGGATAAAGATCAGCCTTGCTCTCCACATCTTCTCTGAAGAGAGGTCCTCCTCCTGTCGTGTCCTCCTGCAGGTCACTCTTTGGATAGAGACATTTCCTCATCTGTCAGTAAAGTGGGCGCATCTCATCCTTCAGCACAACTGCACCAGGCATCTGCACTTCAGCAAAGTGACTGCAATCATTTCTGACAAATGAGCTCATAAATTATCAGAAAATCATTCTGCCTCATTCTGGCACAGCCTACCTGTGTTTTACCTGAGGCTTTCAATTCATTAAAATGTTAAAACCTTGTTTATGGATAAAGTGTATTTCCCCACATGACCTATTTGTGTGACAAATTATTTTACTGAAGAAAAGCGAGTTCTCCCTAAAAATGCAACACCCACCCAATATCCCCTTCATTTTCCACATTCTATTTTCCAATGTATAACAGCACTCCCACTGGCATCTGAAAACAAGGGATCATTTCAAGCGGGTGAAATTCAGAGGAGGAAATGTCACTCAGGACCGGTCAGATCGTCAGCCACAAAGCGGCTTATATTTCATATGCATCTTTATTTCCATGTGTTTGCATGTTTGCTAACGTCCCAGTTTAGCTGCACGACACCTGAGCTCCTGTTTCTGGATCTTCGGCATTTATGAATATGAATGAGCTCTTTTCCACCCAAGTGCAAGAGCATTTACATTTGAATTAAACATGCAACATAAAGTTCAATGAAATATATTATAACAAGGTGGATGTGTTTAGATCTTAAGGTCCTCTTCTACTGTTTGTTATTGACAATTGGCTCTGGACGGATCTTTGTAGGACGTGGTGATTTATAGAGCTGTATGGTCCTGATAAGTCCGTATTCATTAACTGTTGACGTGATGGATTGCTGAAGGAGAGACTTGACAGCATTGTGGGGACGTCAGCAAGGTCAGCCTACATGCTAACATGAGTGAGACTCGGCGTGACCAAGCGTGAACTTGACTTTTTTCCTACTATTTACTATAAGGTCAAGGGTCCTTCTATAGCCTGCTGCCTCTCATCAGTGTGATAACTGCTCCATCGCTGTCTATTCCCAGAGCATCAGAAATCGACACAGTTCAGGGGCTGCCTGACATACATCACTCGCATCGACGTTTCATCACTCGCATCGACGTTTCTGAGAGGGAGCCGTTTTGGAATTTTCACCAAAGGGATATGCGCTGTTGATATTTCTTACCCCTTTTTCTATAAATTCCCCCTTTGCCCCTCAGGGGAATGAGGTTGAGGGCTGCTTGGGCGGTGTCCCTCTTCATTTGACGCTGGCAATTCCGGGGAATGCGCGTGGTTCGGAACAGCACGGCTTTCAGGTGCTGAATGAGGCCTGGTGTGCGTGGACTCTGAAGGAGAGCATAGCCCCGTACTGCCACAAGGTTTTCTTAGCCGGCAAATTCAGGACAGAAACTGCAGTAGCTGCGGCAGTGGAGACTCTAAACATTAGGAGCCCTATTCAGGCCGAATAGACTTCAGGTGAATAGAAATTGGCCGAGCCCTAAAACTAATGCACTAGCTGTGAATTACCCCCTTATCAAATAGCCCTGAGATCTCCCTGGGGGGCTCGGAGGTTTCACTTTGGACAGAAAACTGTTCTGTTATTCTGAAGGGTCCAAACTCCTGGGTGACGAGCTTTACTCTGCCGCACATGAGTGCAAGTTACAAGACAAAACAGCTAGTCCTGATGAGACCATTCACATTAAATAATCTGGCAGTGGAGTAATGAAATTTAGACCTTTGTTTTTTCTCGTAGTGTTATAATTTAACATATGGAGAAAGATGTAATCTGACCGTGAATGCGGCTGCCGATTCAACTCCACCATGCCACGAGTTCTTTAATTAAGAAGCTGAAAAGCCAGAGATGACTGGAAGTGCGTTGCTGGAGACCCTGGATGGGGTTGGAGATCCACCTAATGAGGGATGTTCTGCCCCATGCTCTGTTGGGGGGGGGAGGGGATTGATAGGCACCTTGATGTTATTAAGGTGATTCTTGGTGTCCTGCTGCAATTCCAATAGTCGGGGGGGGGGGGGGGGGGTTAGCCCTTTCAGCTCACAGGGCATTGTTAAAAGCTTCCCCCCAACACCCCATCATTAGTGCCATTGGAGTTCCTCCTTACACATGCGAGAGGACATGACCGAGATGTCGTAAATAGAGAAAGATAAAATAAAATCGAATGTGACATTTAATCATAGTTCCATCTGTCCTGTTATTTTTTTAAGTCTCTGTCTCACTATCCACTACATATTCATTCGGAAAATCCTTCAGCCGGCTGGATGGTCATTAACACATAGCTCTTGCTGTCGGTTCTCTTACAGTATTGCGGCGGAACCCATTTGCGGGGGACGTGTGTTGCCACAGAGGCTCGCGGAACGCCCTGCAGGAGCTCTACAACCCGGCGCAGGTAACCGACCATACGCCTGTGTGTGTGTGTGTGTGTGTGTATGCCTGAGTGACCCCACACCACCAGGATTGTCTGTCTTGCTCTTCATTCTGTCTGTCAATATCCGGTAATTCCTTCAAAATGACTAACTTTTAAATCCCTTGTACCGGTGTGTAACATTTTCAATACTGCTAACCTAGGAGAATGAGAGAGGCAGCTTTGGGAAACTGGATTGGTATATAAAAAAATACATATTAAAATCCACAAAACTGTCAGTATAACAGAAAATTCCCGCTGAAAAAAAAATTCCATTTCCATCCGTTACACGATGTCCATACTGGATGTCACGCTTCCTGTTCCTCTAGCAGGTCTTGCGGAAGACATTAATTCATTTGTTATCTCACAGGTGCTTTGAGTCAGGCCGCTGTGGGACAAGCCGTGTGACGTGGCGACGCCCTGCTGGCACTGAGAGACACTGTAGGGTGTAATGCGGTGTGACAGATGCCTGTGTGTATCTACATGTTCTTAGTAAATGAATTTAGACGGGCTGCACTGGGGGCATGGCGCAAGCCTTATTTAATTTTCGTTGCTCCGGGTTTGTTGAGCCCCCCGTACTAATCAGCGGGGCTGGGGTACAGTGGGGAATTGGAGCACACAGCTGGGATTAATTTGATCCGTGAGACAAGACAGTGTAGATGTTTAATAGCTGAGGTGCTGCAGGGCTGACGCTCTGTTTGTTGGGGTGTGGAGCAGCAGGTTAGAACACTGTGCTTGTGCTCAGAAGGTCGATGGTTCAAATCCCTGAGTCAGCAGAATAATTTCACCGTGGGGCCCCTGATTAAGGCCTTGGGCCCCCCAGTTGCTCCAGAGACTGTCTGACCCTGTATTTAATTGAATGTCACATTGGATGAAGGTGTCAGGCAAATATGAATATTGTTCTGAGATTCCCCTCTGTGTGGCTGAAAAGCTCTGCATCGGTAAGCAGGTGTGACATCTGGCACGTCGGCAAGGACGTCCTGGTGATGGCGAAGGTGAACGAGCCGGTGATGGTGACAGTCAGGGAACGTGGCTCGCTGCCACACCCTCCAAAGCCCGACCCCACCACAGGGAGAAGAGCCTTGTGGCTCTGTGGTCATTTTGTACTTTATTATTGACTCACTCTTAATACCCGTTGTGCAGTAGGCTGAGGTGTCGTCCACATAAGAATTTTCAGGATTAGCATCCAGTGTGGAATGATCGAGGAGGGAAAGCTTCATTAAATCAGGGTTTAATCCGAAGAAGGTTCAGGGTGGGGAGGAACATTCGTAGGGATTCTGCGATGTTGAGGTTTATAAAGACGTACACGGCTCTGTGAGACTCTGCTGTGAAGACGTGGGGAACGGCGTCTGCTTTGACCTTCACGGAAGGCGTCTCACAAAGCCCTCGTTCATCTTCTGGAGGTTTTAAGACCCTGTGTCGCTCTTGGTCTCGCCGCGTCCCCCCTGCTCCATCGCTGCTCGGCACGCATGTCCTGCGCGGCCCACGAGGGACAAATGACAACAAACTGGGATTTGTGACCTCCCTCGATGGCCGCCCTCAAACCAGAGCTCGATTTCAGCCGGATGCAAGCGGAACCATCGGACCGAGATGGCCGGAGCACTGAGGGAGAGAGAGTGACTCTCAGAGGCCTTGTGTTTTAGTGTTTCAGCGAAGGAAATCCACGCGGAGGTGTATGTCCTCATGGAATCATTGTTTTTGATGATGCCGAATGTGGGTGTTGAGCAGTGCCGACCTTTCCTGTATGTAAAGAAACGGCACACAAACACGTGTCCTCTTACAAGAGCACATCCTGTATGCTACACCACCCATCCCTCTCTCTGTACCGACAGAAGTGTCCAGCAGTCTCAAGTTACATGTTCATTCTATTCCTTCAACCCGTGAAGGACAAATTCCTCCAATATAAATTACATTTAAATGTATTGTACAAAAATAATGCATGAACAGCAAACACGCAATACTTCTTAGTCTTAGGCAGTCAGAGGAAATTTTTAAATCTATTTATTTGGGGTAGTAAGTGTATATTTGTTGAGGAAAAGAAGCACAATTTAACTTTAGAACATATTCAAATTAAGAATAATACAATAATCCGTTATGTCACACTTTATCCATTTGAGTCGCGGTGAAGCTGGAGCCAATCCCAGCATCTTCGAGCTCCCTGCCATCTCCCTGTCAGACTGTCCACATTTCTGCTCCCTCCAGTCCACATTTTTGCTCCCTCCCAGCTCCCAGTCCACAAAAATGCAGACTGTCTCTGGGCCCCCGAGGACTGGATTGGGAAACACTGGCCTAGAAAAAAATAAGCAATGCTAAATTTTCATTGACTGGACAGATTTCTTACCTGAATTGTCAGCAGAAAAGGGGAATGGATATGAGGTTCTTGGGTTTGGGGGGGGGGGGGGCGGGGGTGCGGAAAGAGAAGATGCAGGGGCATGCTGGGAAAGGAGATCTGGGGAATGAGATAGAGGATCCGCTGGCATTTGCGGGATGTATGAGGGATTCGTAGGTAGGTGGGGAGCTAGGAATAGGAAGGGGGTCTGTCCCCCACGCTTTGTGTGGCCATTTCTGTTTTCCCTCCTTCCCGCTCAGCTGAAACATAAAACGGGGTCTAATCACCTTCATGTTAAACTCCATACTGACTTACACAGTAAGCGACAAAAAAATTAACAAGCACACGCATGTACTACAGACGCGGCGTGATTCAGAACCTCCAGCCGAAACACACTCCGGCAGCAAAGCTGAACCAAGCCAGGCGGATCACCTTAAATTAACCCATTAGGCTACAGTAAAAACACACGATTCCCAAAGGGCCTTTTCCCAATTCCGAAAGAAAACAGTAATCCAGGCCCTGTGTAAACAGCCGGGAGTAGTATGGAGGTAAATCAAGTCGGAAAGAGATTTTGGGTCGCCAGTAGAAGCGGCAGCCGTCCTCACCACCTGCGCTCGCCGGCTAATGGGTTCCTTTGAAACGGGTCTGTTTTCATTTCGCTGGCTATTCCTGTGAGCTTCTCGAGGGGGTGGGGGGGGGGGTTGACGGCTCCGGTTATTTCCTGCTCACGACTGTGCTGTCGCACGCCGGGCCGGTCCAGATGGAGGGCCGGCCACGTGTGTGTATCGGCGGTCCATTTGATGTTCCCAGACTTCCTAATTGGGAATGCTGTCCCGGGGCAGCACGCTGTTTAATGAGGACATCTGCAATTTCCTGAAAAGCACTGCGTACAGAGCAGCCGGGGTGCTTCGTGGGTCTGCTGGAGGGCTAGTTTTATGGGCCCATCGGAGGGGTCATGGCCTC
>JAODKE010000068.1:21790328-21804217 GCA_026779605.1 Mormyrus hasselquistii
CGGAGGGGTCATGGCCTCTGGAGGCTGAAGATTGGAGTAAATGGCGGGGGGGGGGGGGTTCCGGATGCCAGGGGGGACTTTAGACGTCTGGAGATGTGTGGGTGGGTGGGACAGATCCGAGCGGGTGTGGATATACTGAAACCTGGGAAGTGCTGCTTCTCGTCCTCCCAGCGCTGGGGCGGCTGGGCTGTCGTAGAGCTTGATGCCCCTCCCCACGCGACCACGGGAGCCTGATGTCTGCACGGGATGATGCAAGCGGCTGCAAAGGTTAGCGAGGTGCTACGAGAGACCCCGCTATATGGCTTATTAACAACCACAGAGCCGACTGAACGTAACTGTCATCCGACGGCAAAGTTTATTATTGACTTCAGTCGGTATACCCCTGCCTGGTACCGTAGCTGCCTGGTAGAGGCCTCCTGTGACCCTGATTAGGATAAGAATTGGATGTATGTATGTATTTGTTTGTTTGTTTGTTTGTTTGTTTGTTTGTTTTTACCAGCCTGGACAATGTTGAAAAATATGCACTGGATGAAAAACAGAACAGTCTCTGATGTGATAAGCATTTTTTTGTTTACATCATATTAATAATCTTGTCCGAAAACAAAGCCCAACCTGACTATACAGTATATTTTTCTTACCGCGCCTTATCCCCTTGTCTGTGTTGTCATGGCTGACAGAACAGGCCATTTTTAAATCTGAGTGTCCGGGGGTGATTTGTTTGAAGTTCAGGCCCAGCAGGGACATTTAGAAGTAAGGTGACCAATGTCAAAGTCTTGCACAGAAATGTTTCCAGATTTACTCCTGTTTCTCCCTTAAAGAAAAGCACATAAAACGTGCTGTGATTGAGGACCCGTCAGTGTGGCTAAGACACAAGGCTCATGGAAGTTTTCCTTACACAAACAGGGCAGAACAAGGGCAGAATGAAAAAATGATTGGTTTAGAGAAATAACCAATCAAATTGTAGAGGAGGTGGGTTCAAGCAACTAGAGGAGGTGGGACCAACCAATCAGATATCTTGGTCCTGCGTTCTCTAGTTGCTTGGACCCACCTCCTCTACAATCTGGTTGGTCATCTCTCTGAATCAATCGTTTTTTAATTCTGTCCTAAGAACAGACATAAATTGCTCCTTAAGGTGAGTCAGCTCACCTTTTGCCTGCATCCCACAGAGTTGCACTCTGATTGCACTTAATGGAGTCACATTTCATGTCATTAAATGTTTAATAATTAATATGCTGTCTGCGCAGTTAGTACTTATCTAAAGCAAAGGAAGAGAGGACACTCAGATTTTTATTTTGTCATGAATTTCAAAACAGGTTCACCTCTGCCAGCATTAGTCCCAGGTGATTTTTTTAAAATAACGGTCTCTAAGCTCTTGAGTAGGCTTTGGGAGTGTTATGGTATTATGGCGTAACAAAGGGCACAAAATTCTGCAAAATATATCGTGGGGGCTAGCATGTGCTGTCAGTCGCTGTCCATGGAAACCGTGAAATCGTCCAATAAGGATGAATTAGTGACAGCCCCTTCATTTCACCTTGCTTTCCTCACACCTGTGGTTGCTCCCCATTATCAGACAGACTACAAACAGGCTTTGTTATGGAAACAGAATGCTTGTGGCTTCATCCTTTGCGTATGTCAAACCTTGTGCCCTGGACTTCCTGGCCTGGGCTGCCCAGAATTGCATAAGCAGTTGGACGGGTGGATGGGTTAAACCTGCCAAGGATCAACTGTTCACTCCATTTTTTTCCATTTTTTCTCTTCACTTCTAATCCTCTGCACAATTATCTTTCACTAAGGAGTGCTATTTAATCATTAAAGAGCGAGGGAGAGGATTCAGAACTTGGCTGGATATCAAGAGCTGGTACGGCTGACTCTGATGCGTTAGAGTCAATTTGTTTTTTGTGAGAAAAAGTCTGTCACGTGATGGTGACTCGGGACTTGCCAGTCAGACAGGGGATTAGGACGAGCGCAGAAGCTCAGATAGGCTTTAATGTGGCAGGTGCAAGTAGCGCGACCAGGAAAATCTGAGTATGGCACAGCCTGGGAAACCAGAGATGTTAATGAGTGTTTTTTTATCCAGTAATCCAAGTATCCAGTAATCAAATTATTTTTTATTTATAGAGCACATTTGAAAAAATGAAGGTTAACCAAAGTGCTGAACAAAATAAAATTAAAAAAAACGATTAAATAAACAAATCAAACAAGACAAACATTACACTTTAGACTTATGAGGGTCTGCACCCGACTGCTAATTTGTGATTAAACTGTACTTTAGTAAAATGTAGATGAAATGTGATGCACATAAGTAAATGCGTTGAGAACTCTTGCAGTCATCTGCACAAGTGGTTTATCTGCGCATTGCAATGGCCTGCAGGATCCCACATATGACCCAGCTGGAGCTTCCGGGTGCTTCCGCTCGCTGGTAGCTCGTTCTTATGCTCCTCGTGTACGAGAAGATACCTTCTGTGAGGCAAGCACCGTGTGGAAAGGGCTGGGTTTACAGTACAGCTGCATGATGTGCATGCATTGCATGTTTATGTGCATGCAGTTCTTACATTGGAAAGACCGTGATAGTTAGCTGGGTTAAGACAATAAGGTAGGCTAAAATTCAGCAAGCTTTGCAATTTTAATGGTCGTTTCTTGTCAGGTTTATTGAGTATATGTAAAACAATCTGGGTGAAGTTTACCACTGTTGCATTTGCAAGGGCAAGTCAGTGAGGCGGAGGAAAGCAAACAAGAACAAGATGATATTGAGCAAAGCAAAGGATTTGTTGGTACAACTCATGGTAACACCAGCAACTTACTGGCAGATAAGAAGTTCGCTTTGGCTGTAGCTTACTTTGGGTACTTTTTAAACTCTTTGTTTTGTTAAAAAAAAAAAAAAAACCATGCAGCATTAACTGCGAAAATTTCACGGCCTGGCCGGCATCCACGTGTGACGGCAGCATGTTGGGTAACCCCGCCCCTCCCATACTCGCCCTTCTCGAACCCCAGATCTCCCCTCAGTCTCGCTCCCACTTCTCCCCTTCCGTCTCTCGCCAGCTAGCTCAGCAGCAGAAGGCCCTGGCAGCCTGACGTCCCCTGGAAGGCGCTCGGCTCTGGAGCCGTCGAGAGAAGCCTGTAACTCGCTCGCTTCCAGTAAAAATATCCAGATGAACCACACGCTTCTCAGTGTCGTGTTTTAAATATGCACAGGCCACGGCGGTTGAGCAATTCCGCTGGAGCTCTGAACGCCGTAAGGCGGCATCTGACGTCCCTTATCGCCCCTCACGACGCTCGCTGTGGCTTTTGGCCTCCCAGCATGCACTGCTTCCTGACACGGGGAACACGTGTGACTACTGTGGAAGCGGCAGGCGGGCTTATTTATACGGTACCACCTGTAACTGGGCCAGCCCAGTAAACACTGGGCTGCCATGAAGCAGGATATAATCGTGGAGAACCATGACAGCATATATAATTCGCCAGTCCCACAGCAACCACAATGAGGCCTCTTAAGGGCTTCTCAGATATAGCACTTTTTGGTTAAAAGTTTCCCGGACTTACCGTATAAAAATAAACCAGCAAATTTATATATATATATATATATATATGTGTGTGTGTGTGTGTGTGTGTGTGTGTGTGTGTGTGTGTTTGTTTTTCCATGATGCGGAGACTCCAGCAAGCCAGGGGAGAACTGGGCAATTATGGGGGCTGAAGCCTGTCATGTGACCTCAGATGTTACCTGTCAAGTAAACAAGGCAATACCGGGACGTTCCCGCAGAGCACAGAGTCACTGATGGAGTCGCGTAGGGCCATCACTGTCAAGTGATTCACCAAGCCTTGGGGCGGTATCTCATTTTTCACACTGTCATACCAGTCCTACCTGGGGGTGTCCCCACAATACGATTTGCGGAGTGTGGGGTGGGGTCCCCCACAATAGCCGAACGGCCAATTTTGCTTACAAGGTTTAAATATTATGCGGTACACCCAAAATACCGTAGTACACCATATTACCACCCAAGCTAGGATGCACGATCTCTGTCAGTGAAGCCGGGAATTATGTTATTTTTTGCCAGATTTCTGAGACTTAACTCTCTCCCACTGGTTGTGTGTTGTCATCTAGGTTTATGGAGAAATCATGAGGCAAATATCCTGGGTCTGAGTGAGAGTTTTTCCTCTCTGATTCCTACATATCTGCGATAAATGCTTGAACCCTGAGTCCAAGGAAACTACTGTAATCATATTATTTGGTAATAAAATGTATTTTTAACTTTTAAGTATAGCTACGTTGCCTGGCAGGCAATCGACATCCCATGCAAGCCAGTTTCCCTTACACATTATGAGGCAGATGTTAGGAGCAGTGTGACTCCAGTTAGATAACTGGTTATTGAAAATGTACAGAGGGATAGAAAGATGAGGTATGGAAGGATAGATGGACTTTCAGAGGCTCAATATGAAGTATTTTTGTTAGACAGGGAATGAAGAAAACAGTGATATATACAGGGGATGAGGTAGATAGTCAGATGTAGAGAATGAGGTAGACAGTGATATATAAAGGGTATGAGAAAAGCGGAACATACAGGGAATGAGATGGACAGTGATATATACAGGGAATGAGATGGATGGTGATCTAGACAGGGAATAAGATGGACAGTGATATATACAGGGAATGAGATGGACAGTGATATATACAGGGAACGAGATGGACAGTGATATATACAGGGAACGAGATGGACAGTGATATATACAGGGAATGAGATGGATGGTGATCTAGACAGGGAATGAGATGGACAGTGATATATACAGGGGATGAGGAAGACAGTGACATGATATAGGGAATAAAGAATTGGTATAACAAATCCAGTCGACAATAAAGATCACCTGATGTGCAAAACCAACAGTTCATGCAGCATAAATTGGAGAAAAAAAATAACGAATACGACGGAGCTGAATCTCATTATGTCTGGCAGCCATTTACAGTTCATGCGAAAGATCTTTCTCCGCGTGGCAGCCGCAGCCGAAGTAGAAGAGCCACACGGTGGCCTCTTTGTTAGCATAAATATTTATGCGTAGCGGTTGCAGCAACAGTGGCCCGTGATGGAATGGTGTCCCGTGCAGGGCGTCCCCTGCCTTGGGCCCTGTGTTGCCTGTGATAGGGTCACATACACTGTATGCTGGG
Source organism: Mormyrus hasselquistii (assembly GCA_026779605.1). Classification (NCBI taxonomy): domain Eukaryota; kingdom Metazoa; phylum Chordata; class Actinopteri; order Osteoglossiformes; family Mormyridae; genus Mormyrus; species Mormyrus hasselquistii. The sequence continues at coordinate 21,795,484 of JAODKE010000068.1, forward strand.
GAGAGGTACGACAGTGTTATCGTTATTCAGTCAGTCCGGCAGGATCTGGCCACGCCGAGTGGGCGCTGGTGTGACATTTCTCGTAACGCCTTTCGGTGAGTGCTGGCTTGTGCATATTTTTTCTGGAGTCCAAGATCCCTGAAGCACGGGACGGGCTGGGGGAGGGGGGAGCAATTATGACTGCATACAATGCCGATGCCTCTCCCCCCATATTTTCCTGGGTCGCGAGGGGTGAGGCAGGGAGATTTTTTATTTTTTTTTTTAAGTGGGGGCGCTAAGCCAGCTGCCCAGTGGATTGTCTTATTCTCACCTTGATCTCCCCCCACCGGGCATGGCGGGGCAACACCTCAAAAAGTGCAGACACATGCGTTAAGATAACAAGCCCAGAGCTGCACCCCCACTGTGCAAAGGAGGCAGGGGGCCAGAAGGGGGGTAAATGTGCGCAAAGGCCGGCAGCCAGGGACATAAAATGCAGTGTCAGTATTTGGTGCCTCAGTGGGCATTAATGTGGGGTTTTATGGATAAACCATTCACGCACCGGGGGGGAGGGGGGAGGGGGGGGAGAGGGAGCAACGACAGTGGAATTTCTCATGACGGGGGCTGCTGTAGGGAACAGGCGGACAGCTCATCTCACCTGGTAAAGGAGTAGCTTCGCGCTGCAAGGTGGGGCAGGGCTGGGGGGGGGTTGCCGTAGGAGGTTAGGAGGCCGTGGAGATGTGAGGAGGGAGAGAGGACCAGAGGATGCTGGGAAACATGGTTTCAATTACGAGCTTTGTTGAGATACCCGATTCCACGGTAATGAATCAATCGTGTAACCCGAGGAGAAATCCATGGTGCGGAGAATGAAATCGAGCGGGCAGCATCCCAAAACACTGACATGTTGGGGTTTACTTCTCTGTGACCCTCCCCAAGATGGATGGATAGATGGACAAATGGATGATAGTATGGTGATGGATTGATGAATGGATGGATGGCCTGATATTCTGCCTCATTCCCATGACTTCATGAATTCTGGGCTAATTTCTTCTTCGTAAAGCATCCTGTCTGTATCCCCATTTATTCTTAACAGCAGCCACGTTTTCCCATTTGTTTTAGGGGGGATGGGCTTCTCTCGTTCCGAAAAACAGGCTTTAATTGCTGGGCCCCCTGTCCTCCTGGGTGTGACTTCTCCCGCCCGCCGAATAAGCTCCCGGAAAAAACTACTGGCTGCAGTCTTGTGGAAAATCCTGTTTTGCTTCATAAAACACCAACGTTCTCAGGTCCTTAATCACCGTCTGCTCTGCTTGCTTTTCCGACGACGGGAGCCTGTCTCTGCCTGTCTCATCGGGGGGAAACGTGTACGGGCTCATCTGCATCCGACGCACCCTCGGCACGCCTCCGCTCCGTTGACCAGCTCCTTCCCGTCGCCATAACCACCACCGTCTCTCTCAGTCTCATTCTCGCCATTCCGGGCCGATTCTAGGATTCTAGGATTTTTTTAAGAGGTGGCATAATTAATGCAGAGAGGATCACCTCATCGTTCATTTCAAATCAAGGACGGGGCCAATCAGCTTTCAGCTGGGGCCAATGCCCCTGTCCCTGCTGTAGAGCAGCTTTTGCGGGAATGTAAACCAAGGAGGGTGATCACGTGGCCACGCCCTATAGGTCAAAGGGTTGACGTTGCAGCAAACAGAAGGGCTGGATTGCAGCAAGTGGTCCCGTTGGGTGCCGTTAGTCTTCTGGGCAGACCGTGGGGCCGACACCCTACTGGGTCACCCTGATCTGATCTTGATTTTATTGCTTGATTGCCCAAACCTCACAGCTAAGTCCCAGTGCTTGGGAGAAAGTCCAGGGGTGGAAGAAACCTCTCCCCAATCTTACGGAGAGGACCTCTGGGATTGTGTGATGACGCGTCCTGCTCAGGTGTCCCACTGTGCAGCATTGCGATTGGCCACAGGGGCAGCTCTGTGTTCCGTGGCTCAATAGCGGCTTGTGTGTCCTGCTGGCTCTCAGGGACAGGCTACTTTAGTCTTTCTGACTCTGCTGCCATTCGGAATACAGGGAGGGGCCTGTGTGGGGAACGGGTTGGTGGGGGGGAGTATGTCCTGGTGGGAGAAGGGCTGGTAACCAGAGACCAGAAGGTCACGCAAGTTCAGCCCTGGAGAGTAAATGCTCCTTTATTTACGATCGCCTTTCGCCCAAGTTTCTCAGTGCAAAAAGGCAGGAAGAGCAGTGTGGGGTAGCGGAGGGTGAAGGGGGGCAAATGGAGCTATTAACAACTTGGCTGAGGGGGGGCGGGGGTTGGGAAGGACAATAACGACCCGCCAATCTCTGATAATAAACCCTGAGGAGGCAGAACAAATCTGGGGATGTGTGGTACTACAGTGGCTCTGAGACCTATCCAGGCCCCCGCAGGAAATCTGGCCAAGCACTCCCTGCTGGGGGGACACTTATCCACCTGTCAGTCAGTTCAATCTGTCCATTCCCTAGTCATTCCATCTCCCCTGCTGTCACTCTTCTCCATCGCCATGGTATCCAGTAGCTTCTCTTCATTATTCAGTACATCACTCTTACCCTTTTGGCCTCTTTATAGACATATTTCCTCCTCATTTCAGCAGCTTTAGATGTTCCCTGGCTCCTTATTCTCACCTTATTCAGGACCCAAATTACAGGCAATGGCCTTAACTGGACCCACAGTTCAACCATGAGTGAGACATTTTCCTAGATCTTGCCTCATTTTAACACAAAAACTCCTCTGTTTGGTAGCTGGACCTGCAGCAGGACGGTTCTCTTAGCCGTAATTTAAAAAAGCAAAGAGGAACATCAGCATGAACTCTGCATGCATCTGCATAAATTCCAAAAGGCACACGACTGAACTCACACTGACCTTGATGCACATACTGTAAGCTCTTCGCACCTCAGAGTGGATCTGCACCCAGGCACTCGCCGGGCTCTGCGTGCTCCCCGCCTCATCTCTGCTTGTCTCCGGAAGTGAGTTCAGATCGCCACCAGTGCACTCAGGTTTTGCCAAAAAATCCCGCCGGTTCTGCCGAAGGCCGTCGTGCCCGTGGCCGCGTTAAACATCAGCTTTATGGTGGCCTGCAGAGCGACGTTCCCTTAAAAAGTCGCGGACACGTTAACTCAGACGCGCCAGGAGTTTGGGTCGATGCAGAGCCCCGGCACAAAGCCGCGATGGGGAGGGAATCCCGCCGCGGCCGGAAACTCCCACCTGATGACTCCTGGAGAAAACAAGGGCCTTGTGGCTTTGTTTCTTCAGCTATCTGTGCTTACATGTGTCTTCTGGTGGAAAGTCGTTAAAGTTGTTTATTGACAGACGCTAACTGAAAAACGCAACTGTCTCATGCTTTGGTATTTCCTATTAGACAATGGGAATAGCAAGGCATTATGGGGCCCTAGACGAAAATGACATGTTGGGCTGACCAGGGGGGGGTCCCCTCAATTTTGCAGGACTGGGACCCCCTTCAGGTCCAGGAAAACAGACTTACTTTCCCCTGCCCCCCACCAGTGACAGCCCTGATGCATGCAACATACTCACTGTCACCATCATACCAATTTTAAGATGGGTTTCATTCCACAGTTGGTAAGATTATCTAATGATTTATAAATTAGTTTACTTATAAATACTGTATTACAATTAAAATATATGAATGAATAGTGAATGGATAAAATACTGAGCTTAATCCTCTTAAAACAAATGTAACTGCAGGGAAGGCTTGTTCCATGCAAAGTCACGGCGATGATTCTCTTTTCGTTCGGTTCCTGTTTGTCGGATGTGGCGGCTCCGGGCCACAGTCGCCATGGTGACCATAGCTCGTCCTCTCCCTGAGGAGTCGCCGGATTGGCTGGCAGGTTTGGCCCACACGAACGACATCATCCGCTCCACTCGAGCGCCAAGCTGAGCTCCGGGGCCGGCTTCTCTGAGAGCCGGGGCCAGTTCCCGTCGCCTAGGCCCGGCCTGGCCCGTCTGCCAGCTGGCGCCGGATTGCGGACCAGCTCCCTCTCTCACGGGCACTTTAACAGAGCCACAGATGGGACCGGCTTAGGCTGATGGGAAAACAACTGTTAAATGAGCTCACATATATCCATGTGCTGTAAGGGCAAATTGCTAACCTCGCTCAGGGCCTGGAAATCGCTCGCCGTGAAATGCTGCGGTTGACGTCCGGCGGTCCAGATAACAGAAGTTAAAATGCCTTCGTTTGCGTATCACTCAGCGGCATGATGGCTGCTCCTGCTGCTCATGCCCTGTAAATGCACGTATTTTTATATAATTACCAGCAGTAAAACCGCCGGTATCCCCGGCAGCGAGGGAATTGGGCCGCAGAAGGCGTCTGTTTGACTGTGCCGTGCGACGCTGATTTCTCCTGTCTGAACCACTTCTAAAAGGATCCATTTCCCTCTTGCTGAGCTTGGAATTAGGCTGGGGGGGGCAAAACTATATGATAAGGGAGGTCACGCAGAAGCTGAGGGCGGGGAGGGGTTTGGACAAAATAGGGATCCCAGCACGGGACGTGGGCCCTGGTGCCGGTGTGGTCCGGGATGCTCTGGTGGTTAGAGGTTCATGCTAAATGACATGGTGTGAAGACTCTCCATTCGCGTTTCACAGTGTTGATGAGATGGCAGAGACTTGAAGTGAAACCTTACATGCCCCTCTGTCTCCGTATTTACAGGGGTTTGGGAGAGACGCTCCGGATCGGGTTGTAATCAGCAGCTATAATCAGAATATCTTATCAGAGAGTCGGGCGAATCTAGTTTAATTTATGACATGAGAAGTCGGCAGGAGCATTGCCTGCACACCTCCTGATATATTGTCTCTCAGTTTATTAGTAATGTCAATATTTGTAATATGGGTCTGAGCAGTACAGTGATGCATTTATGGGTCGGTTTAAAAAATCGTGCCCAGCTTATGTATGCATCCAGAGTGGCGTAGCTCAAAAATTCGCTGCCACAGCGTGTCATGGATGCATTCAGAGACGCTGTTCAGGGTGTCACTGCGGTGACTCACACAGGGGGCTGATTTGGATGACATACAAGATTGGCTAGGCTAACTTAGGCCTGTAAAAACTCCCATAATCCAACCTTGTATGACTGACTGTATCTTGTTGGCGTCGAACATCCTCATCCCCTTTGTTGGCTTGGCGTCTCGGGCTAAAACAGTGACGTGCTGATTTTCCTTCTCGTCTTCGAGGTGGCACTCTAATGGGTTAACCTTCTGGGGCGATTCAGGCTTATGGGACAATGGTTGTCTGTGGGATGGACAAGCAGCCCAGAAAATGCAACCTTAGCTGAATGGCGTCGTTCCCCATGAATTGCATAAAGGAGGAGATAATTACTGCTTCCCACAGAATGGAGTTGTGGTAGTTCCTTATCTGCCGCGGCCTTGCTGACCTCCAGAGTGCTTCACGTTGCATTATTCATTGACTTAGAAGATCCGCTTATGTGATGATTCAGATGGCTGATATTCCACAGATGTTCTTCTGAAACATTAAAATGTTAATGCCACCATCTCAAGTTGGGACACGTCAGCCAAACAGATCCACCGCTTTGGCGTGCAGGTTTCTTTTTTCTGAATTACTCGTCTTCTTCCACTTTGCACGTCTGTCTATGGATCGATGCATCTCTTCATTTTCCGAGTGCTTATCCAGTACAGGGTTACCGGGAACGAGGAAACACTGAGCTTGAGGCAAGGGAACAACCTGGACTGGGATGACAGGACAGATACACGCACTCCTGTCAACCCCAGTTCATGTTGAACCAACCCACCTTACAGGAAGCGTAACTGATGCGTGTTTCTCTAGTCAGTCACTCTTAGATAGATCTCTTTCTGTCCCACCAATCCCTGATAACCGTCCAGGAATCGTAAATGCTGATTGGAGCAGAAGTGCAGCTCTTGTTCTTGTTCTGTGCCCAGGTGTCTGACAGCTTGAGGAAGCTAGTTTCACAAGCAGAGAGGCGCCAATTAATCCCTTCCTCAGTGGCACGGTGCCATCTTTGTTCCCTGCCTGGATGCCTCTCAGCAAAACCGGCGAATGAGACTCACCGTGATGGGAACTGGGAGGAGCATCTTTGCCAGCCTGAAAGCTCATTGGGCGGAACCCATTTGCAAGTTAATCTGTCACCGTCAGGTAAAGGACAGGTAGAGACATGTAGGCTGGTAAACAGGTCTGACTTTTCTCCTCCCCCCTAAATCACCGCCAGATGAAGTCAATTACTGCCCCCTGGCCTTGCCGTCTGTCACCAGCATCCGAGGAAATACATTTGTAGGCAAATCACAACTCTAAAAATGCCTAATTACTGTTAATGGACTGCATCTGTTCATAATTGCCAACTTGCAGTTGGCGTGTGAAAGCTGAACCTCTCGGTTTGTTTGACATCGGAGGGGTACATTTTTTTCCATGCTCAGACGCGCTCAGAACCTCGACCATAGAGTTTGGTAGCCCTAACTTTGACTTACCCCAGTCAGGAAGTCTTGGTCTCTAGCCTCACATTTTCCTGGTAGAAGAGTGGGAACAGCATTAAACTCACTGCTGCTTGAAATTTAATACAGTGGAAGTGGGTGCATGGGAAAACCTTTCACACTGTGTGAATAATATAAACCAGTCTAGTTTAACAATTCATCAGTGAATTTTTTTTTTTTTAAAATCAAATATGTATAATAAATGCAGAATCTCCTCTGCTTTTACTAGATTCAGTGGGTCATTCCCATAGAGACATTGTAATGGCAAGTAGCAAAGGTTGGCTGCGATTTAAAATCACTGCATTTTACTGGCTTGTCGGAGGGACACTTTTTGAAACCTTATGGTTGGCCCCCCTTCCCTCATTTAAGTGGGATGGGGGAAGGTCCAAAAGCTTTAATGCTCTAGCTCACCTTGGAGGGAGGGGGCATGAATTAGCAATGTGGCATTTGTGAATTCTCTGCTTTTTAAGAGCAGAGGATTCCAGTGACCTGTGCCAGTTTTAAGTGTGTTTTAACTGTGTTGTGGTTCAATGGCTATTGCTGCCATGCAGCTCATGCCCACTCGACATTGCAGCTCACACTTGCACTGTTTCATCCAGGGAAAATTACAGTGCAGAATGCAGGGTGACCTAGGTGACGTGGATCTCGAGGGAGGGAGATGACCACCGAATCGTTTCCTTTACCTTTGAGCATACTGGTATTGCCACTGGGCCCTGTGTTACACATAAAGGAATATTCTGGTGGGTGTTCTCACACAGATCCCGAAGAAGTAACACACAGTGGAAGACGTGGTTTTGTGGTTTTGAGCTTACCTGGTCGATTAGACTCATACATGCCTTAAAGACACTATCTGCACTATCTGAGTCCATCAAAGTGTGAAACAAGCCCCCCTTTGTCTCAAATTTGGTGTCTTTGGTGTTCACATTAGTGTCTGGTGAACCTTTGTGGTTGTGGTCATGGAGTTCAGGGACTATGGAGACCAAACCACAACACCAGCCTCCTCCTCCTCTTCCTCTCCCTCCTATTGGACCATCATCTCTCCCTACCTCTCTCTGGGCCCAAGTCGTCCTCTTCCCCATTTTAAGACTGGAAAGTTCTGACCCAGTCCTAGGATTGGACAAACCTACTGTTTACAAGGAGCTCCCGATTTAATGGCCTGTTTCATAGTTCTAGAGACAGAGGCCACTCATTTTTCAGGATTGTTTTGACAGAAGCACTTTAGACCTGTAGAATCCTGCCAGTGTGTTCGGAGACGCGAGGATAAGCGCAAACAGCCAGCACCCTCTATTCCAGGATTTTTCAACTCAGTCTTCGTGGAACCCCAGCCAGTTCACATTTTTGCTCCCTTCCAGCTTCTAGCACACCAATACCAAGTATTCGATATTATTGATTGTGTGCTGGAAGCTAGGAGGAAGCAAAACTGTGGACTGTGTAGGGGTCCCTGAAGACTGGGTGGAGAAACACCGCTGTATACAAACTGTCATATCCATATTCACTGCAAGACCAGTATCTGCTGTTTTTTTCCGGCTGAAGAATTCCTGCAAAATGATCCTGTTCCCTTCCACGCTGCCCTTCGCCCTACAAATGTGCATGATTATAACTTACAATAACAGTAAAAAAAACCTGGTGCCAGGGTTTATGTAATGCATCTTATTGGGGATTTGGGTCTTGTATTCAGGGAAAAATTATTTCTGGTCCCAGGACTTCATAAACAAAAGCAACCAGGGATGTAATCTCTCTGGAAACCGGCTAGCCCAACAGATAAGTCATGCTGGTTAGGCGCTCAGGGGCCAGAGCCATTTGTCTGATTTTCTGCTTGCTAATTTTAGCAGTCGCTCATTCAGTGCAGCTAACAATGCCTGCAGTGGTATTTGTGTGGTTTTTGCATTACTTTTCCAGACTAAAGTCCCTTTTTAAAATGACTGGAAACTAGATCTCTGACATGTATAGTATCTTCGGTGTAAATTTTCTAGGAATTGTGAGCAAATTCTGTTTATCGGTTTCTCCTTGAAGATTCCTTCCAGGTAGCGCAATTGATTGATTATACAGCTTAGGTACGCAGTCTTCTGCTGATGTGCGAATGATCAATTAACCAATTAGAGAGTCAGGGCTGGTTACCCCAGCTGCTCCCTTCCTGGTTCTGTTGGTGTTATTTAATGCAGCACTGGAGGGTTAAGCGGTAAAACTGAGACACCGTAGCTGAGTGAGTGTTGAGAACTTAGAGGAGCTCAGGTGTGTGAAGTGTTTCGGGTGTGTGAAGTGTCCCATATGCTAAGGATA
>JAODKE010000068.1:21804294-21816270 GCA_026779605.1 Mormyrus hasselquistii
ACTGAACAGAGATCAGAATCTCATTTGGAGGCAATGGGATGTAGATTGTCACCATCTCCTGGTTTCACCAGATTAGAAGTGTGAAATTCATCAGCAAAACTGCTGCTGATGTTCAATATGACTTTGACTTCACTCTTTAATGGAGCATTGAAAGAACCTGGAATTGTTCTTTTTTTCCCCCCCAAGGTTTCTGAAATCCCCTGCAAGAAAACGTAAATTAATTTGTAGTTGTTTAGTTCACTACTTTCCAAGCACTATTATACATCAATTCACACGATTGCTCTTTCAAAGAACCTAAATTCTTCTTCTGTTAATGAAAGTTGCTGGATTTTTTTTGATCATGAAAGATGGATGGGTTATTATTTTAGTTAGTGCCTGAGGACAGACAAAGTCTCTCACAAACAGCTGTTCCCACAGTCGTCTTTTTCAGAAAGTATGTTCTGGAAGATTTAAATGCGAGTCCACTCTTTCGAATTCCACTGCTTGTACACAAGGGTTGTGATCTCGTTCCAGAAAGGTGCCTATTCAGTTCTGACTTTGTTCGGAGTCCAGATGGGCAGATTAGTCGTGTGTAAATATCTGTGACTTCAGGAAGTATGAAATAGATGCAGATCAGCAAAGAAGCCACACAACCCTTTCCGGCAACTTCAAGCGATATTATATAATTATTTTCCAATAGAGAAAATCTTTGAAATGCAGTAACTGATGTGATTAAATTACAGGATATAGACAAAGTAATGGATATTACTTTCAGAAAGTAACTTTATGTAATGTAACTCTCACAATTGCATGCATTTACAGTTATTTAGAAGTAACTGGATTTGTATATTGATAAGATATAAAGCTTAATATGCTTATTTGTACTTTTGTTAGTATTGCACTCATACACGCTAAAAGTAAAAAATCTCTTGGATAGAAAAGTTAATAAGATTTATTCAAGGATTCAAGCTTCTGTAAGATGTGCCATTTAGGTTAAAAATGTCCCAAATATGAAACCATTTCATATTTGAAACCAGAAAAAAAGGATGCTTCTTCCCACCGCCAGTAAGGTCCGCAACAACCGTGATTTCGCATTCCAGACTTTGCATGCGAGCAAAACAATGCAGGGGGGGTCGGGTTACCATCGACGACGGTGACCGTAAGCGTACAAAGGATCACGTTTTTATATAAGTAAGTGTTTCCAGAGTGGGGCGGAAGTATGAGATGACATCGGGTCCTCGATGTCTGTAGGCCGAGGCCAGGAAGGTTCATCTCCCCCCCCCCCCCAACCCATAGTGGTTTCGGTCTCCAACGCTGACATAGAACATGCGGCGTTTGGCTCTCTGGTAGACCAATCAGTATGGAACTAGAACGCAGGGCAGGGAGAGTATGTGAAGGAGCCAAGCAATTATTCCGGCAATTTCAGGGCTACCGTTCTGGGGTTCAGGGTAAACAAGGTTCACCATCTGTGCTGGCGCATAGGACCATTAGCTCTAGCTCGAGCAGGTGTGTATTTTAATGCACACGCACACTCTCGCATAAATCGCGGCCGCATACAGGGAAACGTGTGCACCCGCGTGCGCGCACACACACACAACCACACACACATATAGATTTTTTCTAAAATTCCACACGCGTCGACTGAGCAACTATATTGATTTTCTTTTTATTTGGCACAAACGCAAGGAATGAGGAATGAGATGTACAGCTACAACACATATACCTCCACAAAAATGGCAGGGAAAAAATAGTTTGCCCTGGATTATAGATATGACTGTTGGTTTTTGGGAACTGGACCAACTGACTGAATGAAGGAAGATAATATGTGTACAACCTCACTGGAGAGTAAAATTATGACCTCCACTTATTAATTTTCCTTCTCTTCCCTTTTTTAAGATGAAATGAAATCTTCCAAGTAAACCAGAAACACGCCAATGTTGATATGAAGCATAATCTCTCTTAACTCCAAGGATCTCTGTTTACACTGGAGTGTACAACAAACCTCACTCCACCACTCAGCAAACAGTTGTGCTGCGAACTGTTTTAACTCTATACTTCTGCAACTTTTGTAGGAAATGCAAATAGAGATACTGGCGAACGGAACGTTGCTGGTCATCTTGCAGTTGAGGGACTTTATTGTGGTACCATGAAAACCAGTTTATTCATGATGGGAAAAAGGTTAGCAGGAAGAAACAACTGTAGGGTTTAGACTTTAGAGACATGACTCAGGGTTTCTCTGGTTCACACGTCTTGAAACTGTCCTGCTTGAAGAATGCAGGACACAAACAAGTGATTCTCGAAACTCGTAAGCTAAGGATGTTGCAGACAGAGATATCAAATTCACACTTCTTTACTTTTCAGCGCTTTTGATCCCTCTATTGTTGTCTGGAGACAAAGACCACCAACTAGGGATTTCTCAACTATTCTACATTATGTTTTGATTCATCTCCCTGGTGAGGACTGACTTCCACAGCATTAAATGGTGTTATTTTTAGTGGGAGGGAGCTATGGCACACTGTGCTTCACTCGAGGGGCGTTGCAGGGTTCTGACTTTAACTGCAGCTTTGAAACATACAAGTCTTGTGAGAATTTCAGCTGCATGTGGGTCACCAGCTTAAGTGTCACCAGTCGTCTGAATAATCCAGTCCAAGCCCTTTGTGTCTGATGCTTTAGTCTTTGCTGTGCCTTTCACGACAGATCTCCACACCCTTTTGTAACATCATAATATATTTTCCTGTCTAACCTTGTGCTTGTGAAGTAAGACAGCGATTGTGTTGCAGTCCTGTGCAAATCAGATGGATGCTGGTCTGAAACCTGGACACAAAGTGCTTCACCTTAACCGATATGGTGAAAATCTACCCTAGATGTCTGGATATTAAGCTTGTTCATTTCCCTCCACATTCAGCCAGTGAATAAATAATGCAGGGATGTAATCCCATCCATGAGGCTGGGTTCACGTGTTGCAGTGGCGTGTCTGATGGGTAACCTGTTACTGAGCATCTTGTTACGATGCAATAAAGTCAGGAGACTGGCTTGTTCGGATCTACGCTCAAAGGCCTGTCCGCTCTAGCGCCCCAGACAGCACAAACTACCCAAGAAAGTCATCCCCTCGCTCTTGATCAAGGACCTCCTGTTCCTGGCTGTGGAAAGACCAGAAGGAATGATGAATTTCAGGCCTGGACTCAGTGCTGTCGGCACATACTGCAGCACGATGATTAATTAAACACAAGCAGCCAGCGGGCAGTTAGTGATTGTTTGTTGTTGACCCTTCTTGCTCCAGTGCCCCTTTTTGCTGAACATAACCAGTGTGGTTTCAGACTCCTGACCTGTCCTGCTAGTGTTTATATAAAAATGTGATCATTCATAGCAAATTAGTCCGAGAGGGGAAATATTGGCTCTCCTACAGCTCCAAAGCTCCCAGATGTCTTTTTGGGAGAAGATGAAGTAACACATCTGACGTTTACACTACATCCACCTGGCCTTTATTTAACGCTCATATGTTCTATATAATTCAGTGTTTTTGATTTGTACATTCATGAATATTTTTTTGCCAGAGTGGTGTTCCTGATTGGCTTTTCAGTGGCTTGGGAAATCATTTTCAAGAATATGGAGTTTCCTGTTTGTTGATTCCTTCTGGTATACCGACTGTAAAGTGCTTTTTTGACAGCTAGCTCATGAAATGTGCCGTGTTGCTTAAATGCGTTTGATCCTCTGGGTCCCTGTTTCATGATAGATTATGGTTCCCGGTCCGGGTGGTTTGTGGTTTTATCCTTTCGAGTTCCTCGTCCAGCTGGAGCTGAAACCTTCAGGGATGCCAGGGGATCCTGTTTCTCGGGCCACTCCCTTGACCGAAAGCCCCCCCCCCCCAATGGAACAGCTGCAATCTGGGAGCAGGCGAGAAGTGTGGCGGGGGGGTGGGGAGGGGGTACTCTGTTAACCAGATCGGCAAGGTGTCTTTCCCTCCCCAAGAAGCATGGTATCAGTAATGGATGGGGCCCGATGCTGGTGTGTGGCGACTTCAGCTGATCGCTAACCATCACCGTGGCAACTTGGCTCTTCTGTATAGCTGAGCATGCTCAGTGAGCAGTTAAAATGACATCTGTCATTCGGTCGTGGAAGATGGAACCCGATAATTTGGGAGGGGAGGGGGGTTTGTAAATACCGCATGGAGAAGCCGGGCTCTCTGCATTGCCTGGCTTCCCAGTAAATGACAAGCCCAGTAGCGCTGAGGTCACTCTCGGGTCAAGGTCAAGTTTATTGTTATGTCTTAAGTTACTGCTGAGGGCGAGAATTGAAATGAAATACAAGTGCAATTAAAATCAATGGACAGTAATGATAAAATAAATAGTCAGTTAATCAATGAGTCGATACAGTAAATCAGGATTTCCCAGTTCCTGTACTGGATGTGCCAGTCGGTACCACGGTTTGCAGATTTGCCTGCTCAAATGCACTTCCTAAACCTGGCAATTGGCTCAATGAGGTGTGTTCGAGCAAGGAAATCAGCAAACCGCGTTGCTGAACGGAATTGACTAACTCCACAGCAAATAAATGCATTAACAGCCGAAGTTCCATTGTGCTGTAAAGCGTGTGATGCCAAAGTCGAGTGATTAGTTTATGCAGAATGTCTCGCGCTCTGTGGGAGAAAAAAAACATCCACGACCCTGCGTACTTTGGACCTGATGTAGACATGACACCTGTGTTGGTGAGCAGGCATCTTTTTTTTTTCTTTTTTTCAAATCCTCGCCTGCATCCTGTGACTCTTCATATGTGCCAAGGGGGCACTATGCTGACATCGACAGTTGAATGGGACTCTTAATGTCTGAGTACTGCCTACTTTCCCTCCATTTTGGCTTTCATCGTACAGAGATAGAACCACAGCCCCCCCCCCCCTCCCCAGCAATGGAAATGAAAAGCCTCCTTTAATTACAGGATTCTGACAACTCAGCCCCGCAGAACATAATGAGGCTGGGTTGTAATTTGGCACTTTATGATTATCTGTAAGGAGCGACGGTTCCCCGCAACAAAGACTTCATACATGTCACTCAGAGTGTGTTTAGCTTTGATGCGATGGAGGGGAGTTTGAAAGACAAGGTGGTTTTTGTGTAAGATCGAGTATGGGTTGGGGGCTGCATAGTTTCCATCTTGATCATCCATCATCATCCATTTTATTCCTTCACAGTTCCATTGTCGAACAGGAATTGAGGCTCAAGAAGAATGCCACACTGCTCAGTAGTGGCTGTATAACTTTGTGGGAGGGGGATGGAGTTGGTATCAGATACTTACTTCATAAGGGGAGACCGGGCTGGCAGAATCCCCTGAGTGCAAGGAGCAAAAAAGGAGCAATGGCCTCAAGGTCAACTGGTCTTCTTTCCGAGATGCGGAGGGTTAGGGTCTGGGTTAGGGAGGGAGAGACAAAGCTTGGAGCCTCAAAGTTGGCTGGTCTTCCATATGTGGAGGTCCCTTATCTCAGCTAGCACTAACACGGGGCAGGCAGTGCAAGGAAAAGGTATTAACAGATTTGACAAATATAAAATTAATTAAGCTAAAATCTGTAATTAACAAATCAAATGCATAGCCTTGACAGAAATGCGATTTTTTTTTTTTTTTCCCTGACAGATCCACAATAAGCAAAGCTGTGAGGTCTGGAGAGCCTGCCAGAATGATGGAAAAATGAGTCCTACTTTCTTTTGCTACAGGACATTTAAAAAAGAAACAACAGATTCTTTACAAAAAAATGCTAACCTGTAAGGGGACCATTTTTAAATAGATAGACTTGGTGCCCCCAAGAGGATATTCGGTGTACAATTGTAAATAGTATCTTCTATTATTTAAACTTATTAAACAACCATGATTTATTGAACAGGCATCTATTTCTAGGGCACTGTATCACATAGTTTTCCTTTTCAACTGTATACAGTTTCATGGCAGGATTCCACACAGGGTTATTTTTGCTCAGGGACAAAACTGAACCATGATACCAGAATGACGCCAGGCTCCAGAAAGCATAGATCCAATATTTAGCTCAGCCTGCTTCACAGGTTCTTGAGGCCAGCATGTTGTGTGGTGCTGTGGTCTGCTGTGCTTTGCTCAAAGTAGGGAAGCTGGCAATGTTAAGAGCCATGCAGCCACATCACGTTTCTGTTAAATTTATGCTTGTATAAATAAAAAGTAACATATGCATTAGATAATAATGGCGATGATGATGATAGTGTTGGAAAAACCAGGTTCCTGACTCCGGATGTCTCCATTTTAACTCCTCTAGGCAGAATACTCCGGAACAGCTATCCTACATCAGACGAGACGGGACCAGGTGGCGGAGACCTGCCGGGCTTACAGCGCCACCAGCCGCAAGCGACGGGTCTTGACTCCCAATGACCTCAGACACCTGGTGGTGGACGAGGACCATGCGATGATTTACTGCTACGTGCCCAAGGTGGCCTGCACCAATTGGAAGCGTGTGATGATGGTGCTGACAGGAAGGGGCAAGTATAGTGACCCCATGGCCATCCCATCCAATGAGGCACACGTGCCCTCCAACCTGAAGACGCTCAACCAGTACAGCATCCCTGAGATAAACCATCGGCTCAAGAGCTACCTCAAGTTCCTGTTTGTACGTGAGCCCTTCGAGAGGCTGGTCTCGGCCTACAGGAACAAGTTCACGCTCAAGTACAACACGTCCTTCCACAAACGTTTTGGCACCAAGATCGTGCGCCGGTACCGCAAGAACGCCACGCAAGAGGCCCTACAGAGTGGTGCTGATGTTAAGTTCCAGGAATTTGCTGGGTATCTGGTAGACCCCGCCACACAGAGGGAGGGTCCACTCAATGAGCACTGGCAGACCGTCTACTCACTCTGCCACCCCTGCCACATCCACTACGACCTGGTAGGCAAGTACGAGACCCTGGAAGAGGATGCCAACTACATCCTCAGGCTGGTCGGGGTCGGCGACTACCTGCGCTTCCCCTCGTACGCCAAGTCAACTCGCACCACTGACCAAATGACGGCTGAGTTCTTCCACAATATCAGTTCACAGCAGCAGGCACAGCTCTATGAACTCTACAAGCTGGACTTCCTCATGTTCAACTACTCCATGCCTGGCTATCTAAAGATTGAGTAAAGGTCTGGAACCCATTTAAACAGAGACAAATTGACTTACAGAAAAGTGTCATTCAGGCAGGGGTTCCACCAGAACAGAACTGACACCTGTGGGAGGTTGCGAGGTGCTGATTGAATCTGGGAGCATTCCCATCAAGAAGGGGGATTCGATCAGAACTGAACTTAAATCCACGGGAGGGTGCAATTTCGCTGATTAGTTGTTGTCGAATAAGGGAATGATGTTGAGGATATGGGGGCGGGGCTTTCTAATTTGTACATGCTTGATTTCAACAAAATGGAGAAGTATACTACTCTTCTGTAGAGGAAGAAGGGTAAGGCAGGTTGCTCACCCGAACAAGTGCTGCTACTGCTGCATGTTTCAATCTGCTCTGGATGCCAGGAGCTCGCTGGGGCTCCACTGCTGCCGTGACGCAAGGCCTCACTTCAGTGCAATCAATGCGATGGACGCAACCATCCCACTGTAAAATGCATCAGTGTTTTCTCTCAAGGTGTCTGTTGCTTTAGTCCGTATTTTCGCTCTTTGGGATTCGGGAGGTTTGGTCAGGCCCGGTGAACTGGCGGTCTTCCGAAAGGAGGCCAAGGGGCCTGCGGCTTGCCCAAAACCCACTTCCTGTAGATCTCTTACAGCAGCCATATCTTTGATGCGCCACTACATTGAAAGCACCTTCAGCCTGAAACGTGAAGGAACTCAAAATTAGCAGTCCATTCCCTTGAACCGAGTAAGGGTAAGTTTCAGGTTATCAACCAAGAAGGGCAAAGCTACCGGTTTTTGGGGGAGGTTGCTAGGGGGAACCAGCCCTCACCCTCCCTCAGGAGGCCCGCCCAGGAAAATCATAGTGCTGGACGTGGGAAAGGGTATGTCCCTGTGTGGGGAGGGTGTTTTGTTGAAGGCTCGTCCCCGGCTTGGACCGGAATAAAGGGCCCCATTTTTTTAAAGGGCCAGCATCACAGGGGTGGTCTCCAGTGTGACAGGATTGATCAAAAGTGCCAAGGGACCGGACATAGAACCCCTGCTTTTATGACCAAACAATTTTTTTTTGTGTCTTGTAAATTAAGATTTTTTTTCATCTCGTCTATTTGTGAGTGTTTTTATTTCACGAAAAGTTGCTGCGAGCAGCACAATAAACGGTTATTTAAATTACATTGTGAAAAAGAGAAAGATTTAATCTCTTCCCAGAGAGAGCAAACCAACAGTTTGTCAAAAGGAATGTCATGAAAGTGTTCATGATTTCACCAGTGTGTGCAGTTTTTCTTTTTTATTTACAGTCTGTTGCTTTTGTTTTCTGTGTTTTGGAAGCCTCAGGAGAGAAATGGTGGGGAAAGTTAATATTTTTAGCAGCTTAAGGAGTATGCTTCACTGAATTGTTTCTTTAGGGCCCCAGGGTTCGTATCGAAATCCAAGCACCAACTTGAGATTGCCGTCCTCCATTTTGGAAACTTCCTTCTCGTTTTTGGAGCAGTCACCCACACTCTGAGGGCAGCGCTTATACACATGAACGCACCAAATCTGTCCTTCCAGAAAACCAGATTCTTGTATAATTCCTCTGTGGGTCCAGGTAAAATAGGGCTACTTCTTCCTGTGGTCTGTGGGATCAGAAAACCACGACTGTTGAACGTTAATGGTGGGATATTTAAAACTGCTTTGGATGAAGGTAAATATCATAAAAGTTAATGGCGAAAATGGTGTGGTTAAAAGCAGGCACTTATGCTCTGGTGACCATGCAGATGCTGACCTCTTTGATGACACATTGCTGGTATGTTCTTGTTCATCTTCTTCTCTCTCCATTATCTTTCTTTGCCTGGACACTTAGGTAGAGTGAAGAAGCTTGCAGGTTTTCAGCCGCCTGGATGCCAGGAGGGAGAATCAGTTCAGCAAAAACAATAGACTTTTCATTTGCATTCCTAGTTATTCATAAGGCTTTAACAAGTCCCCCGCATAGCTTCGCTTGTGAGCAGCCGTGTGCGATGCGATTCATATTTTTGTTGACGTGCGACGATACAGGCATAAGGTTTTCAGTGAGCTGGTAGCTAGTTTGCTGCTTCCAAAGAGAAATCAGTCAGGTTGGAACTAAGAAGGTATCTAAGTGTGGCATAGCTGGAGTCTGTCTCGTAGGCCGCCGGAAACGTCCAGAATCTCTTAAAACTGCTTTTTGGCACTCAGTTTAAAACTTTCCTTAAGCCCCACCCATTTAAGATAAGCAAATGTCTTTTATGTTATGGTTGAGCTTCCATGACGGTCAGACACATTGGTGTCAGGGATCCAATTATGACCGAGTCACAGCTGAATACGTTAGCCCCCACTCCCACCCACAATATGGCTTCCTGGGAATGACTCAAGGAGACAGGTGAGCATGACCAGTATGAATTCTGAGCATTAACTTTGGCTCATGCTTCTTTCACATACACCCAGTCCTCACCAAAAATACATCAGGCTAGCTAAGAGATGCTTTGGTTTGTGTCACATACTGCAGAACCAGGGAAGCGACCTCTAAGACAAACAGCACCATAAAATCCCACAAGGACAGCAATTTAATTCCAACCACAGTCCAGGTTTTTAAACAGACCTTTTATAATCTCCTTTGTTCTGTCTTCCTCTGGGTTATTTTTAAGCAGGATTTTCCTTTTTCGACAGATTTAATTTCCTCTACAAATGCCACAGGCCACATCAAACTCTGCAGTACTTTAAGTATTGTTAGAGGGAAGCTTCCCTAGTGCTGCATTATATAATACGCAGAAATGTTTAGTATTAGTTCTGTGGGATTTAGCAAACGTGGCACTCAGAAGATGTGAAGGTAAAGCTTCGGAAATGTAATGCAGCATGGTGGTACCCATTTGCTTGGGCATATGACTGGAGAACAAAAGTTAGACCCGTTTGTCCAGATTGAGTCCTGTTTCCTACACAGTGAACCATTCGACACCCATTGTGTGTCCCCTATCAGTGCGTCCCTGCTCAACATGACAACAGGGACATTTCCCGTAGCTGCATATGCCCTTCGGCCTTCCACCCGCCACCACTCTGTCACCACCGTCTGTCATTAAATCGGCTGCCTCCACAGGGCAAGGGGTCAACAAATTGGGCCACAGTGACGACAAATTGTTGCGTCCTGAGGGTACAGCGGAATTCCAGCGCTAATAAGTTTCGATCATCCAGCCGGCAGGCGATCAACAAGCCAAGCATTCCCAGCTTCTTTCGTGCCCAGTGCCTTTCAGTCATCAGCAGACACGTGCCTCACGATCAAACTTCAAGCCGACGTGCAGCAACCTGGCCGGCTTCGATTTAATGAAGCAGGGAGCAGAACCGGAATGCCATGTGTCACGTAATCCATTTTGGTTTGCGGGGGCCCGTCTTCATCCGGGTGGCTCTGTTGACTGTGCCCAAGTGCCCACGTGTGCCATGGATTTGAGAGCACGTAATGGTGAGGTGGTTTTGGAGCCAGCAGGGGGCAGCGTGTAGCATTAGGTTACCAATCTGAGGGGGCTGGACTCTCTCTGGCAGTGCTGATCTAATCTGCAGTACCTCTAAAGTACCTATGTCTAACCATCTCATAATACACCAACCTTTCTACCCCTATTACATGCATGTGAGGAGAGACCTACCACACTTGTGCACAGTGAAATTTACCTCACTACTGAGGCCTGACGTCCCTTTGGTGTGTCTGCAGTGACGTCCTTAACATCACCATCCTCTCTCGTGCTTCTTCACTCCAGCACAAGAGTGATACTTACACCTCTTTGCTGTTCTCAGAACCTCCCAAGCTGGCCCGTAGTTTTGATTCGCTAGTTAGTTGGTGAGTTTTATCCGGTTTCTTTTTGACTAGGGGACTATAACTGCTGTATTAGTCATGTTAATGAAGTTTCTTCGCCATCGTCGTCCTCATTAATGGATGACTCATGGGAAATGCTGTGACACATCTCCCATAGGGATGGACCGGTGTCTCCTAGCTGTAGTGCTATCCTCTCTGGGGCTGGACACACAAGGCCAGTGTTTCCATATACTGGTGGGGTCATGTGATTAGTGGGTGAGGTAACATGGCAGTAGGTAACATGGCTGGGGTGATATGGATGGGTATAAATAGTGTGGGTGGGGAGGCATTTATGTGAGATGGCATGAAGATGAACTCTGAGATGCCTTGACCGAAATTCCCCCATCCTCCAGCTAGGTTGCATAATCGCGGGGCTCCTGCTTCTCCTGTCTGACTTCAGAGGAGATGTGTCCTCTGAGAATTTCTTCTGTGCTAAAGCGCCACACGGCCTCCGCCAAGGTGTGAATGATTGGGCGTTACGGTGACGTCGGATCACGGGGAACCTGGTGTCTCTCGATCGGAGGCGTTCCTGGTTGTCGGATTATCATCATCACAGTACTGACACATGAAACGTAGGTTATCATTGGTTTCGCCTGTCTGGGATGTCACTGCCTGATCACGGACACACCCGGCGTTCGACGCTTCATTGTCGCAGTGACACCCCTCATGCCACACTAAGTAATAACGTGAAGAAAGCTCATTTATATTCAGACCTTCTGAACAACTGACGCTTTACCGGGGTTCTCCAGTGCAGAGAACGACTCGCGTACTGTCACCCTAATTTATTTATTTATATCCGGAAGCTCTGCTTAAAGAATTATGCTCGTCTGCCTCAGGTTTCTGCGGCGACGTGTTTTTTTTTTTTTCCTTGACTCTGCCGGTTTCCATGGCAACGTTTTGTGCAGGAACGTACTCAGAGAGTCTCTCGGAAAGGGACTGGATGGACACGCTGCGTTTTATTTTTTTGTTTTTTTTTTTTTTTGGGGGGGGGGGGGGGGGGGTTTTCCCGCGTGGGCCCGGTTTTGTCCGCAATTTCTTTTGTTTTCTTGGTTTTTCCCAAAAAAAACGACAGGGAAAG
>JAODKE010000068.1:21843015-21868485 GCA_026779605.1 Mormyrus hasselquistii
AAGCACCAGGCGGGGCCCTCCCCTCAGCACTCCAGGGTGGGGTCCTTTGAAGTGGGGAGGCCCCGGCCACACCCGTATTTGAGCAGGCAATTTCAGGTGTGCCCCCGCGACATGCGGCCCCCGCGACATGCGGCCCCCACCTGTTGTTAGGCCTGAATTACTGGGGCCTTTCAAAGCACCTTTTTTGTTTTTAAGGGCAGACAGGGCCTGCCTCTGTTTACCCAGCTGTGGAGGTTGGAGGTGTCTGTACATGTGAACCTGGGACGCCTAAAGGCAGAGGGGCGCGGGCGCCGGCCAGTCTGCTGCCAGGCTGCCCTTCCCCAGGAGCCCAACGGGTTAAAGGCAGGTAGTGAATAATGCCAATTGGCCCCGAATTATGTGACCGCATTTCCCCGGACCTCTTTAATCCCAGGGTCCCGGTGTGCCTCTGGAGTCTAATTGTTCCTGATGGCTTGGACCAGGCAGCAGACCAAGGGGGGCTCCTGCTGTACTCCGCTCAGCCAGCAGATGGCGATGTTAATCTTTTAGTGGCTCACTAAACGCACACACTCCACGGTGCCTGATGCGGGCCGGGGTGTATCCGCCTGCTAATCTTCCAATTTCCGTTTGTGTGTTTCTTACTTAGTTTCAAATTTGCAGGTGTGCGTCCCACAGGTGAGTCATCTTAAAGGGGCAGAGACAGAGGCACCCTGTAATTAGTAATTGGTGGCAGCACTGTCTTGGTCATGATACTTAACACCATTTCGGCGCTGAGACTGAGGATGGCCTTCCTGTAAATAAGGGCCAGATGGAAATCTGGGGATCCCAATGACATCAATAAGTAGAGCAGCTTATGAATGCAGGGGCCTGCTTTTGTATCTTTGGGTTTTCAAAGAAATCTTTGTGTAAGTGGGTAAATCTTAAGATGCTTTCAGACATCTTTGGTTGTGCAAATGACATCAGTAGTGTTAGTGATGGGCTCCGCTAAGAGCGCCCCCTTGTGGAGGATTGTGTCCCAGCACTCTTCCCACACGCAGGTGAAACCTGACTGTATGGAGGGTGTGCGTGGGTGCGTGTCTCAGCCCAAATGTCTGTCCCCGTTCACAGCGGCAAGAGCGGAGCGAGTTGCCGTCACCAAATGTCATCATTGACTGTAAAAGTTTGAAAAAAATAAAAGAAGCCTCAAATTACAGGAAAGCAGCACTGCATTAAAGAACAAAGGAGATCGATGGCAGTACATTACGCTTTATGCGATGGGGGGGGGGGGGGGCTAAAAAAAAATCAACTAATTAAAATTGATTACTCCGGCTTTGTAAAAGTGTTTCTGAATTAAATTATTGTATGAAAACATTTTGACCAGTTGAGGGGCTGAAGGAAGTATCCATTACTGGATTGCCGCTGATTGGAGCGGGAATGTTAGCAGAGACGGAGTGCTGTGGTTCGTGGCGGCTCCCCGCCCCGCCCCGCCCCGCCCTACCCTGTCCTGCCTGTCTCTCAGCTCAGAGGCCTAACGGGTATGGGGATGCAGCCATTGCCGCCTCCAGGTCAGCATCCTCCTGAAAAGCTGAGTGGCATGGAAGTGGCATAGCAGACGAGGACCTCAGATCGTGGGAATGCCACTGGCGGCGGCGGCGGGCACGCCTGCCTTACCCTGGCGCTTTGACCTCCCAGAGGTATTTAGGGCAGGAAGCAGCTGTGCGCTGAGCGAGCTTTAACACCAGCATGCAAATGGGCCTCTCATCGTGTCAAGATGTCGATATGGTATCGACGTTCTTTGCCCTTATCAGGAGCGAAACCATCGCCCTCCTAATAAGCTAGGGGGCTGACAATAGCTATTTGCAGCACGGCGTTTGAAGCGGGGTGCCCTGGCAGCTCTAACGTGTTAGAAAGGGCCAAATCGACACTGTTTTCCTTCAGTAACGAGCCAGTGGGCTGGGCAGTCATCTTGGCGCCTACTCCTCCCGCCCAGTAAAGACCGTCTTACAGCCAAGTCCTGTTTGGTCACGTGCTCAGTCAATTGCAGACGTACCGAGCGACCTGATTTCTCTCTCTTTTCCTTTCAAACCCAATGTAAAGTTGTGTAATGCATGGTCACGGCTCTGTGTCTTGTTCTGAGTGGGAGGTGGGGGGGGGGCAGTTAGCTCTGTCACAAACACATCAACGGCGGCTATTTATAAACCCTAGTGAACCTCCAGTGGAGATTCCCCCCCCATGTGTGTTCTTTTTGACCTTTCATTTCAAAGTGTGGTTAGGGAGTGAAAGATACTCCCCTCCCCCGCCCCGGTACTGGAAGGTCATGGTACGAAAGCGTTGCTGAGCGGTCACTAACGCGGCCCGATCGCCATGCTGCCTTCTCTGGGGGGCGGCACCGGAATCCCAGATTGCTGCACTCTTAACTTTCCAGCATACTGACAGGTACAGGGCTCATTCACAGAAGCACCTGTCCTGATGTCGGCCTTCTGTCTGGTCTGTCGTGAGACGCTGGTGTCTGTGTCCTGGGGCTGCAGGGTCTGCTCCTGGAGCCCCCTCCCCCGGCGAGCTGTTGTCGCTCTCAGGAGGGCGGGACTTCCTGTCCAGATCCTGACGTTCCTGACGTTGACCAGGTAAATAGCTTGGGGGGGCGGGCAAATGAGCTCCTACTGAATTTTGTCGCTGCTTCTAGGAGGGAAAGTGCTGGAATGAAGTTCAGTAGATGGTATGTTAACGTTTAAAGTGTGGTTTCTTTTTGTGGTAATTTAAGTGACTTACCCTCTGGAGTTGGCCGTTTTTTTTTTTTTTTTTAACCATTTATTTTTGGGTTACAGAATGACATAAGCTGGTCTGAAAGGCTACCAGTGTCTCTGCTTCTTGCTCTGACTTGCTGCCGGCCTAGAGAGGAGAGGCGTCTCTCCTTGGCTGAATTTCCTTTTAAGCAGAGGAGGTGTCATAATTAGAAAAGCATTTTATAGACGTACGTTTTAAAAGATTAAAAACACCATTCAGTATATCAAACTGTTGGGGGTTGGGATGGAGACGTCTAATTACATCAGAGCCCCATGCCGGCTTCGGCCCGTCGCCGCGGACGCCCGTTGGGCTCAGTCCATCCGCTGCCACTGGTCCTCTTATCAAATCACTTGCCAAGCGGCTAATTAAAATAGAGCTTCATTTTTCCCTGCTTTTCCCTCTTTCTGGCCCCTCCTTCTCTAAGCCATTGTTTGGCAGGAACCTGAGAGCGGCTTAACGTGATTCTCCATGTCTGTAAGTCCCTTTATTACATCAGTGATGCTCTTTCACAAATGTACAGGGCTCTTGGAAATGAATTGACTCGCACCACGTCTGGCCGTCCCACACTCGCTCCTGATCACTCCTTTTCCCCAGTCCCCTCTGCCGCCCTCCTTAACCCAGCGGCCTACCTGTGATGTTGCCAGCAGGTGGCAGAGTGATTAAGGGTCCTGTGTAGGTGCCCATAACAGCGGCCCTCCAAACAGGCCTGTCTGATCTGGCCCCGCCTGCTGCACCCCGTCACCCTCCCCAGCCTTTTTTCTTATTGGAGCTCAACTAGTTTTACGCTTTTATGAGTCCAGATGAACGGTTTGTTCCGTCTTTCCCGCGGCTAAATGATTCACATTGACCCATAAAATCATAAAACCAGTCAAACTCTGGGTCTCCATCTTCAGCCTGCAAACCCCCCGTTTTTATGTGCGGCGCTTGTAGTGCCGGTTCCGAACGTCCCTTTCATATTTTACTGTTTGAAATTTGTTTTAAATATGTCCTCTTTCAGTATTAACCACGTTTACCGGCTTTAAGTAGTAAAATCTGGTGGGCGGGGAATCCTCTTGGTTTCCAATAATGTGTTTTCCATTACGTCAGACCGTTTTATTTCGCCATAATTTGAGTGTTTCTGCGTGTCTCCTGTGGCCCCCCCCTTGCCATAGTAATTATTAGCTTAGACAAACCGTTCGTTTGAGGGGCTAAGAGGACGGCTGCAGGCCTCTTAGGCCCGGCGAATATAATAAATGAAAATGTAACACTGAGCGTTTAAGAGAGAGCATCTCCCACGTGAGGAAAGATAATATAGAACCATGTAATGTCATCAATGCATCTTCCATAAAAAAAAAAAAACTAAATTAACCCCCCCCCCAAATTCTGTGTGTATTCTGTTTTGTAAGTGCACCCTTAAATTGGAGTGTGATTCAGACATGATAATGGTGCTGCAGGGTGTGATGTCCGGCCCCTAAACCGGCCCCAGGTCTGTAGTGCTCTTCCCCGCTATCCGGCCTCCTGCGCTTTTCGGTTGTAGCTAACGCTGAGCCTCTCATCTTGTTTGTAAAGATTATCAGTTAAAACGATGCATTAGCGACTCTGGTCTTACAAGAAGCATTAAAGGGCGACGGGACGCCCTGTTCGGCGCTTGTAGGCCGCGGCATGGAGGGACTCCTCGCTTTTTGTCCGCAGCCATGTTGAAATGGACGTTAGACGGTGACCGTCACCGTAAAGGTGAGACACGCCACCCATGCACTTTATGTGGGCACACGCTCGTGCGAGGCTTGCGCCTGCACGGCCTCGATCTGTGCGGCAATAAGGAGGCGAGGCTAAAATCTGTGCAATGTGGTTATAATTGATTGAGGCGTCTGGTAAAACTTATCCGAAGCTACTGTGAAATACCACCCCCCCACCACCTTTCCCTTAGAAGAAAAGACATGGCCCCTTCCCGCAAATGGCTGTGCGCCTGGTTACTGGGACCCGTCTACTTGCTGTTGAGCTTCACTGGGCTCGCCAAGTGGGTGAACGCCAGAGCCCTGGACTCCAGTCGTTTCTGTAGTATCTGTCTTACGCAGCGTCTCTTACCCTTCGCCTGTTTAAAATCTAGAATTTTGACAAGTCATCGGTTCCTTCGAAAAGCACCTTTTTAAAATTGTCTTCCTTTTGCGCGTCAGCTGTAACGTGCTGTTTGTGTCATTGCTGAAGCGGTAATGAATGTGTCCTGCGTCACCATCGAAAAACCTGAAAGCTGAAGTGTAACAGTATCATATAGAAACCGTATATTTACCTGAAAACGTTTCGCACGCTGCATTGGGCCAGACTTGTGTCATCAGAAGGAAGGAGGTCATCTTAACCCAAAAAGCTACATGTTTTTGGAGGGCTCAGAAATGCTTTCGTGTTTTGACTTTTTGATGCTAGTTGATCATGGCATTAATTTCTCTAAGCTATATATGCAGTTGATACATTTCATCTGAACTTGAGCCTGCGCTCAGCCGTTCGTTTGGTTGTATTCCTCCTAACTGCAGATAAAATATCAAACTCTCTCTTTACTACTGATCAGCCATCTGCGTTTTGTGCTTTAATTTGACGAATGCTGTCAAATCACTTTTTGTGAGCTTAATTTTATCTTTCTTCGATATTTCTCCATCCTCTTCAGACCTCGCTGTCATGACTTACTGACGCATGTTTCCAGATATTTGAAATGAGTCTGTTACTGAATATCGGTTTATTTGCCTTTTGATTTGCCTGTTTAAAAAAAAAAAAAAAAAGTAGTTTTCCCGGCATTTTCATAGTTCTCACTTGCTAATTTGTTTATTCAGACAGTGAATCAGCAGAAGGACTGTATTTCATTGAAAACCGCTCAAAGCAGTACTTGAATCATCCTATTATCGAAGCTCGAGTGGGGGAAAATTCTTTTTTCTTTTTTTACGGTAACTTTGCTGCGCAGTCGTCCACCGGGGGTTGTGTCGCGCTGGTGCTTTAATCGGCTTGTCAAAACGGCAGTTCCAGGTGACTGGCTTTAATAAGCCCTCAGCATATCGAGATCCAGGAATCTCCACACCCCTTGTGTAACCCTCGTGAGCTCAAAAGGTCGTGCTAATGTCATGGAAACACTGGAACCTTCCGAGACGGCGGTGGAGGAAGACCGTCGGCATGGTGGTAACGACGGCTGTCGGCAGCCTCTGCCGCTTAGGAAAGGTGGAGTAGAATTGTGATATTTTATTCATCCCTGTGGGGAAATTGTCTGCCTGTCCCGTCTTGCTCTGTATGAGTGACACAGACAGGTGAGAGCAGGCATGGCAATGACTGCACATGCTTGCCCGGCACCCCAGTGTGATTGGGGTTAAGGGTCCAACAGCAGCATCACTGTACCAGCCTCGGAATTTCACCCTCCGAGCTTCCGGGCGGGGGCATGGAATGGCCCCCGCGCTGAGCCACAGTCTGCTCCCAGTACTGTACTGGATTGCTAGTATCTAACATCCAGGCTCTCTATATGGCTGCGCAGCACAACCTTGACAAATCTTAAGCAATGCATTGTGGTATCGTCACCCCTGATATAAAAACAGCAACAAGCGAAATGACGGTAAAAACTGGCTGCTGTTCCCTCTCCAAAGTGCATGTGCCACTCTGGAACAGATTAGCCCCTGGACGACCTTCTGTCTCTTTAGGGTCACTTAACGAAAGGGCAGTAATTGGCTTTTGGGAGGGGTTACGGGAATTTCAGGTGAGCTTATGCCCCCGTTTCCTGTTTATGTGCCTTTGGCACCTTCATGTGCGCGATGAGTGCCGTCAAGGAAGTGCTGCTTAAACTTTTTTTTTTTTTCTCATCTTGAAGCACAGTGAAGTAGCAGGTTAAGGTGTCTCATAGAATTCACCCCCCCCCAAATCGATGGTTGCCGGGCACTCACAACTTACAGGTATTCAGGTGCTATTTAATTTTCTAGTGCATTAACTTTTAAAATCATTACAGCGTTCAGCTTTTATGATTTGATCACGGCATATATTTAAGGGGAGGAATTAGGGAACTTTTTAAGCTGAGTATTCTTCAGATATTAGATACAGATGAGCACTTTCGCATTAAGTATAGATTTTTCTCTCCCCACTCACTTTAGGTGGAGAATTTATCTTAAGGAGGGTAATAGCAAATTAAAGTCCAGACTCCATTTGTTCAGGAAAGCCCGATGGGCTAATTCTATAATGGCTGATTCAGGCCGACTCATTTCGTGGCTTTGTCAGGAAAGGGGTGAGGCACACCGCTCTCCCACGGCTGCTCGGGACTTTCTCTGCAACTCGCTGTCCAATTGGGGAAGCGATTAACAGCAGGGTGCACTGAAGTGTGCTCAGGAGCCCCCACCCCCCACCCCATCACCAACATTTATTTATTTTAATTTTGATGAAGGTTGTGCGCTCGATTTTCGGAAGAAGACCCCGTCTTTGGTCCCTGGTTCTCCCACAAATTGTTTCCACTTCAGAAATAGCTTTGGGGAATAATGTACATATCAATGCCCCCCCCCCCCCCCTTTGGTTTCCATAGGTTGCGACGGCTGTGAAGTTTCTGCTGAACCAAAAAGTCCGCCAGAGTCCCCTGAGCACCAGGAAAGCCTTTCTGAAGAAGAAAGGTGAGCAGCTCGTCGTCATGGTGGAAGCGGCCAGGAGGAGCCCCGCCCACTTCTCAGAGCCTCCCTCGGGCAGGGAAAGGTTTCCCCCTCCCCCACAAAATTCCCAGGACAAATTTGACTTGTGTGTGAGCTTCCTCCTTTTGATGATGTCATCTTAGCGAGACGTCCTGGGTAATCGCCATCTCCAGTGCAGGACTGTACAGTCAGCAATAGCCTTTTTTTTTTTTTATTATTATTATCATCTGCCTCCTTGTCCGAAACTGATAGTCTTTTAAGATCAAAGTTTAGGGCTGTGAATCGACGGGTGCCTGCGTGGAAATGGAGAAGGCGATGCCTGAATAGGGGTGCAAGGAAGCGTCCTGGCCTGTGGCGAAGCACCACAGAAGTGCAGTCCAAAGTCAAGGAACGAGGGGTGACACGTCCAAGTCACGTCATCTGCTTTTAAAGGTCAGAAGTCGAGGTGACCCTGACCTGCCCAGTTTGCTGTGGGGAGGAGAGTCTCGTTTTTGGCCCTCTGGCTGGCGTGTTTATTTCTGGGTTACAGAAAATGAATATTGACAGCCCCCCCTTTCAGTGGATTGTCGATTTTGTGTTCGCTAGTAGCGTTTTACATTTGGACATTACTGGTGAGGGGGCTCTTTTGGGTTTTGAGGGGGTGGGGAAAGGTCACTCTTCGTATTTGTTTTGTTACACTCTCCAAACTGGCATATAGGTTGGTGTGTGTCCCTCAGTATTGCCTCTTTAAGGTGGGGGTCTCCATCAGCCCTGAAGTGCTCAGTGTGGCTGACCTCGTTAAGGTGAAGGTCTCCATCAGCCCTGAAGTGCTCAGTGTGGCTGACCTCGTTAAGGTGAAGGTCTCCATCAGCCCTGAAGTGCTCAGTGTGGCCACAGTACATACTTGGAGCTTGTGAGTGACATGGTGTGTGTGTGTGCGTGTGTGCATGTGTGTGTGAGTGACAGAGAGAGAGAGAGAGACACTGGGTCTTGACTCTGTGGTTTGTGGTTCTTTTAGGTAAACTGGACCCTCCGGTGTGCTTCTAGCTAATAACCAGCAGCCTACTGGTTCCAGAGGTTGAATCAAACAAGGATGTAACCCTGAATAAACCATTAAACAGCATGAACAAGTGTCGGATTTCATGTATCTTCAGATAAAAACATCTTCTATGCAAGATAATGACTCCAGGTACAACCCTGCAATTAGTGAGTCTCCCTGACACACATCTACTTTCCCTTTTGTTCAGGGCCTGCAAAAAACAGAAGCTGTAAATCCACTTTTTGCTGCAGTCTATATTCCCGTTCTGCCATTTCCTCGTGGGCTTTGTGTATTTGTCTAAGTCTTTTTAGTGGGGTGCTTTTTATAAATCGGAGATTAGCGAAATGTCACAATTATACGTTTCAAACGACACATTAGCTTGGTTTCGCTTCATTATTTTGCATTTTAAACCTGGCTTCCATCCAAAGCTGCATCAGCCCTTCTCTCCTCCCAAGGAGGGGGGCTTCCTGGCAAATTGAACATCTTGTTTCAAACTGTTTGTTTCTGTTTGGGTTTAATTAATGTACATAAACCACTGCCTGGTGATATCGTCGCTGCAGTAGCGTGCCGCTAGTTCATAGGGTTTTTTGTATTTCTTGAATCGGGCAGAAATTTATACCAATTTTTTAAATCTACAATGCATATATATGCCGTGTGAGAACAGACTTAATTTGGTAATCTGGAATTTGTATTAATTTGTTTTTCATTGTATATGATATCAAGGTTGAGTCTGGTTCGAAGGTACAACAGAAATCCCCCTCCTACTTTGTTCGTCCATTCTTTTGCAGACCAGCCCTTCATTCTCTATTGTCACTGGTGATTAACTGGGAAACGTGTGCCCACACTGTGGGCTGAGCTCCTCCTCTTAGCTTGAATGACGTCTCCCAGAGCCTGGCAGACCTGCTTCAAGACCTGCTTCACACGGTGACAACTGTGGAATCACAGTCTGATTTATCTGCCCTTTGTTTGTAGGGACTGGCCTTGGTGTCTTTGGTCCTGCTCAAGATAAATACAGCTCATTTGGCTGTTAAATGTCATGCAAGGTGTTCTAAAGGATGAACAGTCATCTAGTACAATTTCAGGTTACGCCTCAGTTAAAAAAAAAAAAAAAAAAAAAATTGTCAATGTTGAATTTATAATGATTGGTCGATGGATTAGGGGATTACAGAGCAGTTTTGTGGTTCTGTGCTTTCTTATTGACCACAAACGCATCTCTGTGAAAGATGCTGTTCAAATGCAAATTGGTGTTGGTTTAAATGAGCCTACACCAGTTTCTCTGCTGCGTTCCATTTCAACTCGGAAGTCTTAAATTCCCAGTTCTTAGTCGGAAATTTTAACCGTGTTGCCCCCTGAGGTTGGAATTCTGACTCGGAAAGTTGAAGGAACCTCTTCATCCCTAACTTCAGAATTCAAGATGGCTGCGCAGTCTGGACTGGCTGCTTCCTTACCATAGAGTCCTGTGCATTATGGTGGGAGGGGGTGATTCTAGAGAAGGTCATTCACACATTACCTAACTGCATCTGTGGGATGTAATTCCAAATGAGATCGCAAAGGAGGATGATTTTGCTGTGATCGGTGGCCTTAATTGTACCGGAATGAGTTGTGAAAAGTTGATATTAAGTATTTCATGGTTGTGGTGGTCACATCTCTTATGAGATTGTTGGAGATGCTGGCTTGTAAGAAATTGACGGAATCGGCCACGCTGAGGACAGGTTTCTGTATGAGATGAAGGGGCTTATACTGTGTTTGAGTGTTTGCAAGGTGGATCTCCACAGGCATGGTCAAAAGTGTACATGCTGTAAATACGGGAGGGAAAAAGCGGTGTGTGACGTTGGAGTGCAGTGTGCTAGCATTACCCATGCAGTGTGCTAGCATTACCCATGCAATGTGCTAGCATTACCCATGTAGTGTGCTAGCATTGCCCATGCAGTGTTGGCACTGATCTACTTTGACACTGATCTGCTTCACCATTGGCAGCAATACCTGTACATTTACATGGTTATGGGCCTCCTTGCCCATAATGTATGTTAGACCGGAGCTGCTCACCGCCGTTGATAGTCTGGATGCCAGAGTCATCTCCAGGTTCCCCTTGAGGCCTAGAAGGGCTGGCACCAGGATGAAGATCTCAGTGACATTCTGAAAGACCTCCCAATGCTAATAAAATGAGACAAACCGCGATATGAATGAACTTGACGTACTTCTTTGCGGAAGCACGGCCACTGGAACAATCGAGCGATGAGGGCCTGGATCAGAGGCCCAGCGGTTCTGAGATTTGAACCAGCAGCCTTCTGATCACAGGCACAGCGCACAGATTCACTGAGCCACACATGACCCCACTGAGATATATATTCGTTATAATACAAAAATATATAATGTAAAACCTACTGACTAATTACCAAATGGGGAGAAACATTTGATTTATCCTGCTGCCCCCGCACCAGGACCACTAAGACCAGCCACCGCTGCGGTGCAGGGTCGTCCTGGTCAGGAGTCACGATCAGGTCAGTCGTACCTGCACCACATCGAGCACCATGCCGGCAGACACTGTGCCAAGGCCTGCCAGCAGGAAGGGCAGTAGGATCTGTAGTGTCATGGCCAAGGCTGACTCTCTGGGCATCCTCAGGGCAGCTTTGGGTGGCTCTGCCCCCTTGGCCTGCTGCCCCTCCTCCACAGAGACGTCTCCCTTGGACAGCAGGAGCTCCGTCTCTGAGGGACATGCTTCATCGTTGTCCGAGAGACCTCTGCCGCTCGTGAGGTTGCTGTTGGTCTCGGCCGAGGTGCTTTCGACTTCCTCCAGCAGTTTGCCATATTCCGCAGGTTCCATGTTGCATAGCGGTGATGCTAAATGGCCAGATCTGGGATTTAAAGGCAAGTTGCTTTGACCCTCACTGAGGCTTGACTCTGTGAGAAGTAGACGGCCATCGCTTTGACTGCAGTGGCTCTCTGATGAAGCTGGTTCAACAGGACGTTTGGAATCTGCCTTGGACACAGACACAGACCTGAAAGGGAGGAGCAGACTTTGAAAAAAATGCAGGGTCCCAGAGACAGTAAGGACGGATAAAACAAAACTACAAAAAAAGAGAAACAACAAACAGAAGTGAGCAGAAATGCACCTCACACATTTTCCTCTTCTCCTCACTGACGATGCCAGCCTTTCTTATAAAGCACTTTATATTCTGGGAAGGGCTTTGATGACAGGAAGGAAAGGAAGCTCATAACGACGGCCCAGGGATATCTGAAGAATGCCAGCTGTATTAAACCTGCCCTTTGAACAGCACAGCCTAGAGTGCAAGAAAATCTTTCAAGTTCACATAGATTCAATAGTAGGGCTTTTATAATCGCCTACAGAAAACTGCCTCAACGAGACACAAATAGTTTATGCGCCTTTCCGAAGCAGGAGGTTTGCTGGAAACACATAACGAGCCACTTTATGAACTGGCCACTAGGGGGTAGTACAAGCTAGAGAAACTGTTAGCCGTGTTTATTTCCTCGGCAAATCAGTGCTAGTCTATTTAATCGCATAATAAACATATACAATTAAATCAAGTTAAATTCATTAAATGATCAGTGCTCCTACCACATATAAAAAATATCTGTACATATATTTGACATTTTTCAGATCATTTTACGTGGTCCTACAAACTGTGCCAAAAAGTAAGAATGTAGGTACCTAAACCATGATCAAGCACCTGTCTTTAGTATCAGTAGCCGTAATATAAACGGTCAATAGACTTCTGTATACTGGAAAACAAAACTCCTCATTTACAGAATTCCTACAATCTCCAGAAGGGACAAGAAGTCTAGTTAAAATTAAGTTAAACTGTCAAGCTCAAGCAAAATCAGGCAGCAATTCCCGGGCAAGATCCTGAAACCGATTTGCTTATTATGCATTTTACATAAGCAACAAATGAAAAAAATATTAGGGGTTACGTACTAGAGTTAAACATATTTAAAAATCTACACAAAATAATGCCAACCGCAAGATTTTTTTTAAAGTCCCTACAGGACAAAAGAGTCGACAAACAACTTATACCAGTGTTTTGGATTTTATAGCCCACAATCGTTGTTTAATAATAAAACAATACTTTTCTCGTCATTATCAACATCATCATCATCATTGATAATAATATTACTATTATTATCCTTGTTGTTACCGTGCTGGTGTCTGACAGATGCCTCCTCGCTGACAGCCTGTCACTCCGGTCAAACGATCTTCCTACTCATTTATACGCGTCAGTCCCCCTACAGTACGCATGCGCAAGAACAACCGTTCAAATTATACTTGCTTTGGTTTCTCTGTATAACACAGCTAAAATCATCGTGACAAGTTGCCCGCTAAAAGAATCTTGAGTTGTAATAGGCCTACAGAGTCTGCAATACAATAATAGACACATTATGGTACAGTACAGTAAACCTGTAGGTAGCAAACATTTATGTTTCGGAATGTTCATACATTCGGAATGTGCCTTCATATACGTAACTCAGAAATTACCGCCCACGCTTATGGTTCATTACACGTCTAAGCTACATAAGCATTTTGTTAGGTAAATTACTTTAAAATTGTTTCTTATTCTCATCCATCATAATGTTATTGAACAATTTGATCGGTCTTGTTCTTGTGAATAATGCAGCAATGGTGAATAATTGTCATATATATTATGCATATTATTACTGAAATGAAACCTGGTATCCTGCAATTATCAAAAGGTATTATTCCGTCCTCCGTACGGTAGAGGGCGCCAGACTAAGCCACAACCCCCTTTCGGTATTACTTTTTCTTCTTTTAGGTGCAACCAAGCAACTTGTCCATGCGGTAAAAAGCATGGAGCAGCATCCGAAAAAGGGGACCTTCGTCTCAAAGGAATTGCTGTCCTGTGGTGACGAAGATAGTATGTAGTAAAGTTTATAAATCATGCTACATTTTCTGTTTATTTGAAACTTTTATTTCAGCGTTGGTGATAACCAGTTAACGGTGTACTGGTATAGAAGGAAAGATACGTCTTATGGTAGGAAGATTAGGTGTTTTTTTAAAACGGTTTGTTTTAATTGCAAGGAACTTTAACTTTCTTGTCAATTAAGATTTTCGAGGTATGGGTTAAATACCGCCTGGTAAAGTGGTGACCTGATTAATAGTTAAAATTGAAACGTTTAGTTTTTGGCATTTTATACTTTCATATGGCATGCAGTGCAGGTGTTTCTAGTCTTCTTTTATGGACATACTGATTTTTCAGCAAAATTTAGGCCTTAAAGGCACGGTTGAAGTAATTATTTGGACAGTGTCTTTTCTGGAGTGTAAATCATGCGTTGTTTGAAATGTATATTGAGTTGGACTGTATGGATTTGACAGCCCTAGGGTTATGTACGGTAATGTACTTTCTAGGACTTCGTGATAAGCTGCTTCTGAAGTCCAAAACCACCAGGAGCAGCAGCAGTACTTTGCAAACGACTGCTGTTCCGCGAAGTAGCGGTAAGCTTACGACGCACATTTTTTATTATGCGGCATGTTGTCGCTATACAGGTTATTACTTTAATAAGTAATGTTGCAAGCAATTCTTTTAACGATGCACTGAAAAAGGGGATTTTACAAAAACATTCTAGTTTCAGCTACTGGGAGACATAAGTAATGTTAAAGATCCGAATGTTCTGTGTTCGGCGTAGTACTGGACAGACTTCAGCTCTTCCTGCCACAAATCGCCCAGGCTAATGAGAAGTTAAAGCAGGAGATGGAGTCCTGCCCCACTGGCCACTTTGACATTGAAAATGTGGAAGATACTGGGAAAATAATCGAAATGGTATGGTTGTTTTTCCAAATGCTGGTCTGTGTGTGTGAATTGGGGCAAATGTGTGCTGTGTAGCACTGGAGAGTTTTGATAAAGTCTTCCTCATCTGACAGGATGTAGCCCTGGTGGACCTGGGTGACTCGGACAGCGACACAGAGGATGAGACGTCGGATGACGACAGCTCTGACTCGGACTCAGAATTTGAGGGCGAGATCACGGAGGACAATCTTAAACTGCCTGGAAGTAATAGGAAAATCAAAGAAAAGGCTAACATCAAAGTTCTGGGTGAGGACACCACTTAGGGAATGTCGGAGAATCTGTAAGCATGCTTGCTGGTCAGTGTGGGAGAACATGCTTGACTAAATCTGACCGAAGACTTTGTTGACGTTTGAGGTTGTTATGCGCGAGTCCAGATGGGAAGCACCACAGATTATCTAACGCACAGATTTTTGGCCTGACTGAACTTCACTACATTAGACCGAAGGTTGCATGGTTGTTTAGAAGCTGCACTTGTAGCAGGTTGCTTCACAGGAAGGAAACTCTGTTACTGTATTAAGCAGTGAGCTACGCCGCATTTTTCTCCCCATTGAGTAAAATATTCAGTCGATAAATGTATAAATTGTACAGTCACCATTTTTAATGGTATAGATGGACTGTTTTGATATACAGTACATAAATTATGTAGTTTATTCCATATTTTTCTAGTTTGCCTGATCTTTTTTTTTCTTTAATCGTGTACATAAACTTTTTGATATTTGAGGTTTATCGGAACAGCTGTTTATTTGGGAAAAATTAAATTTCTTTAAATATTATGACATATATTGATGTATATTTTCATGTATATTTACACCATACAATGCATTTTTTAATAAATCTTCATGTTTGTACATCAGGACAACGTGCACAGACCAACTCAGGAAAATTCAGTCACACATTTCCACTGGCAACATTTTAT
This sequence comes from Mormyrus hasselquistii, assembly GCA_026779605.1. Taxonomy (NCBI): domain Eukaryota; kingdom Metazoa; phylum Chordata; class Actinopteri; order Osteoglossiformes; family Mormyridae; genus Mormyrus; species Mormyrus hasselquistii. The sequence goes on from JAODKE010000068.1 coordinate 21,858,124, forward strand.
TGTTGGAAAAAGTAGGTGTGCATTACCCCCGTGTGACATTTGTAAGCAGCCTTTCCACAAAGAATATGAAAATAACCGTTATTTCCAACTCAATACATGAGAGGAATCAAGTCCTGCATCACATTGCCTTTTGGCGTTTGATGTGTGCTAGCTTATTGTTAATGGCTGAGGTAATGGTCTAGTGGTCACCGCAGTGTGGTCTGTGTGTGTATGTCTATTGTGTGTATTAAATTCACACCACTGTGATGGTCTGCAGTAAAGGAGCAGGTGTTCTGATGAGACTCACATACACATGATAACGGAAAGACTCCATCCATCTCCAATAGCCCTTGTACATTTAATGGAACGGTCCACTGCTTGAGTATGTCCTGCTTGCTGATAGGCCAACATGATGTGCGATGTTCACATCGACACTGCGCGTTGCGCACATGCTGTGGTCACAGCGTAAGGACCGCGACAGTCAGCTGGGTTAAGACAGTTAGGTACAGTAATGCATTTTTGCTCTGTCATATGAACAGAACCTGGCAAGCTTTCTAATTTTAATGACGGTTCCTTTTTCAGATCACCTAGTATATGTTTAAAAAGGTCGGCCTAAGGTTTACTGCTGCGTCAACGCCACATGCACTCTCCGAGACAATACTTGTATTTGCTGTTGGAGTGATTCATAGGCGATGAGGAGTGTTTATGAGAAATTTTAATAAAAATGAGTGAGATGGAGAAAAGCAAACAAGAACTGGTCACCGAAAGACGTTTGTCTCCCACTGCATGGAGATATTTTGGATTCTATAGAGACAAAATTGAGTAAAAGCAAATGATTTGTCTGCACCACCAACTTATGTGATACTATCGCAGTGTGAATTTTTCCAGTGCTTTTCAATCCTGCCTGCCAGTCCTTCTGTCTGAGCTTATCTTTGCTGTGACACGACACGTCTCGGCAGTCTGGGAGTGACAATACAAATACTCATGGTTATAAGCTACCTAATGCTACATTGGAAATGTGTGAAAGAATTCTGCATTTTTTTATACATTATAAATTATTATATATACTTGCATGGTAAGTGAGTATTAATGGTTTTCATTAGTATTGTTGGTGTTTTCTGTGACGATACTGAAACTGCCCCATAAAACTCGTAGCTTGTGTTTATTTTCCATTTAAATATATTGAACACAGCTAACTGTAAAAATCAAAGCCCCCCCCCCCTCATAACAGGGGCGGGGGGAGGGGGTGCTGCTGTGAAAGGCAACTAAAACCTCTTTAAAGTGGTTTAAACGGAAGGCTTAAAAACTTTAGGCACAATACTCGCGGCAGTGAATGATGAGAAATCACCAGTCTCTTCACCAGTCTCCACCCACCCGCCTATCCCAAGGATCCCAGAAATGGTGGGCAGATCCCTGCAGCTGGATGCCTGGTACAGACTGACGGCTCAAAAACGAGGTGCCAGATTCCACATCCGTTCCAGAGTGTCTCAAGGGAGTCTCTCTCAGTACTCTACTGTCACTGCTTTGGTCCTGAGGTATTCATGAAGGGCTTCCTCTCCTGGAAGAGGGACAAGAGTCAGTGAGTGAGTGAGTAAATATACAAGTAGATAAACAGTAAGTAAATAAGTAGTCACTAAGTAACTATGAAGTTCACACCACTGTGATGGTCTGCAGTAAAGGAGCAGGTGTTCTGATGAGACTCACATACACATGATAACGGAAAGACCATCCATCTCCAATAGCCCTTGTACATTTAATGGAACAGTCCACTGCTTGAGTATATCCTGCTTGCTGATAGGCCAACATGATGTGCGATGTTCACATCTATGTAGTAACTATAAGTGAAGTTAAGTCTGGGACTTAATCGTACCTGACCTTTAAAACCATTTTTGATTCAAAATTACTGGTGTTGAACAAGCCTTTCTGTAGTTTTCCCCTGCTTTGTCACTGAGTTTGCTGGGGTAGGATGGCTTACCCAAGTCTTTGCCGAACCCGGACTGCTTGAAGCCGCCGAATGGAGAGGCCACGTCTGTCTTGTTGTAGGTGTTGATGAAGACCGTGCCGGCCTCTAGCCTCTCACTGACATACATGGCCTTGTTGATGTCCCGCGTGAAGACGCCGGACGCCAGGCCGAACTCTGTATCATTAGCCCGGCTGAGCACGCCGTCTACATCACTGCCGCGTCGGGAGAAAGACAGCGTGTCATGGCGTGTGCGCTTTGACCCACAGACAGCCGGGACACGTTCCCCCGAGGCACCTACCCATCTTTAAACTTGGATACGACCATAACGGGCCCAAAGGACTCCTCCTTGGCGATGAACATGTGGTCCTCCACGTCAGTGAATACCGTGGGTGTCATGAAGAACCCTGAACACAATGCATTTAGCTGATGGTGAAGATTAAATGTGAAGGCTCCGTGACTGGACCTGGTCCTCAGCATGTAGACATGCCTGTCTTACCTGGTCTGACTACCTGACATCCTCCGTACACCAGTGTCGCTCCCTCCTTCTTTCCCACCTCACAGTATTCCAGAAGCTTCTCCAAGTGAGCCTTGTGGTTCTGGGGTCCATGGTCCGTAGACCGGTCCAGGGGGTCACCTATTTTCATCTTCTTGATCTCCTCCACCTGGAGAATGAGTGTAGGATTAAGAAGATGTCTGTCACACAGTGCTATGTACCAGGATCAGCCCACTGAAATGGGACTTGACTTGGTGTCATGGTAGGTGATGATGGGACGTTCAGCCCTCAGCTGAAATGGAACATGGAAAGTTCTACTAACCACTCTTGCGATGTACTCGTCATGTATAGATTCCTCCACAAACAGTCGGCCGGCTGCAATGCAGTTCTCTCCTTTGTTAAAGAAGACAGAGCTCATGCCCTGGAGAAAGATGGAGAAAAGAACACGCCTCAAGAAAAACTCAACTTTACCAGAAAGAGTAAGGGTTTCCGCAAGCTGAAATTTACCAAGCTGGTGACCAGAACCCAGGTGTTGGCTGAATACAGCCAGTGGGGATACTAATTTGGGTTGAGGTTCGAAGATGAAGCCTTTCCCCATCGGGTTTCAGCTTTCTTACCATGCGCACGGCCTTGTCCACGTCGCAGTCGCTGAAGATGATGAGGGGCGACTTTCCACCGAGCTCCAGGGAGACCTTCTTCAGGTTACTAAGTGCACAGCTGAAGCGAGAAGTCAGAATCAAAGGTGTTCTCGGTCAATTCAGCATGGCAGCACCAATACCATGAAAGAATCCTCTTTAGTTACAACACAAGGCCTTTCAGCAAAGCTCAATGAATGTGATGAACGGTCCTACATGTTGGGGGGGGGGACGACCCTCACCTCTTCATGATCTGCTTGCCGATGGGGGTCGAGCCAGTGAACCCGAGCTTACGGATGTCAGGGTGATCAGACATGCGCTGTCCGACCAGCCCCCCTGAGATGGGAGAGATCCAGCAGCCGCCAGGTTAGCCCGGTGTCTCATGAAGGACACGCCTGCCCTGCCCAGGTCCAACAGCCGCCCCCGCTTACCAGAACCCGGCACAATGTTGACCACTCCCTTGGGGATGCCGGCCTTGACGGTCAGCTCGGCAAACTTCAGCGCCGTCAATGGGGTCACCTGCAAGGTAATCATAACCGTAGTGACCGTAACCATAGAGACCTTCTTTAACCCTCTGGAATCGACGGCACCATCGGTGATGCCGAGTATCTTTCTTGTGTATTTTAGTTCATTACTCGCTGAAATCTTATTATAGAAACATGAAAAAACTAAATCCGTAATCTGTCTTTTCAAAACGTCCATTGTCGGAAATATTAAAGTTTTTAAAATTAGGTTAAATCTGTAAAAAAGTAAACCATGTCACCTTACTTTGTTTTACCCGCATCGGGGGCGTGTAGTGCCGCTGTCACCCGAAGATCACTATTCACATTCTAAATAGCCGCATTACCGCATATTCAAATCGCATTCGCATGGATGTTTGGTGAACAGCGCAGCGGTGAAACACGATCCTGATACATCCCCATCAGCGCTATAGAAGGGGGGGGGACGTGGCCAGGTGACAATGGCTCATTCATGCACATTCGAGCCAGAAATAGTGGCATGAGTTAGCTTTTTCATATTTTTTTTATCCAAATACATGTTGCAACTACACCATTTACTCATCTTTATTAGCCAATACTTTGGTGGTCAGATATCTGGGATCAAAACAAACTGCCAGCATTGCTTACTATATACTTTTGTAATGTTTCTGCAAGTGTTCCAAACTGCATTTTGCAATGTCTATACTTTGATGTCAAATTACAAACTTTACATAAATCTGACATATTTACAAAGTACACTAAGATTAAGATGAGTTTTATGCCAAAAGAAATATATAACAAATAATTTGCTTGCCATGAATTAAGTTTCTGATATTTGAATGTAGACAAATTTACTTTTACAAAAATTTTGCTACCACTTTACAATAACACTATGCTTAGAAAGGGTTTGTGAATGGTTTATAATCAGGATATTAATTAGGTTGTAACACAGACAATTATAAGTGATTTCCAGCAGTGATTTGTGGCTATTGAGCAGAAAACAGAACAGCAGAACGGACTAGCTTTGGACCTGACGAGTATCTGCTCACCTGAGCTGGTTTCAGAACCAGTGTGTTGCCGGCTGCCAGACAGGCGGCGCTCTTCCATGCCAGCATCATCAGCGGGTAGTTCCAGGGGATGACGATGGCGCAGACACTGCGGCAGCAGAAAGCGGGGAGGGGAGTCAGCCCCCGTCCACTCCAGGCCAGCCTAAGACACCTTATGCAAGTCCTGCTTGCTCTGGTTACTTGTGCATTTCCACGCTACACGGTTTCACCTTGTTCACTATTTATATTTTGCTTAAACCTTATTTGTTCCATCTGTTTTACTGTCCATTCGCTCGCCATGACTATAGTCCTGTTGGTTGGCATGGGCGTTAAATCAACGTAACTAACTAACTATTCAGACTTTGACCAGAGCAAATGCTGCGACAAAGGGATGGATACAATGAGGATTGCATTATAAAGCATGTTGGTGTCTGTCTCTCACCCCAGCGGCTCTTTCTTGGTGAAGGTGAGGTTGTGGTTGGGCCTTGCCTGGTTAATGGGGATCGTCGTGCCCTGAACGAGGAACGACATTGGACGTCAGACTGGGTGGCTTCACGGCGCTGGGGGCTCCCTGGCCGGACACACGCAGGCCCCTACCTGGATCTTGTCGCACCAGCCGGCGAAGTAGCGGAAGGTCTGGATGGACATGCCCACATGCGTCTTCAAGGCCAGGGTGTAGACGGCACCCGAGTCGATGGTCTCGATGGTGGCCAGCTCCTCCTGGTGATCCTCCATCAGGTCTGCCAGCCTGGTCAAAAACGTTCGGAGGTGTGGTGAAAAAAAGCTAAACGAAATGGTATCGTGGTCCCCTGGCTGCAGAACCCAGAGTGTCCTCAAGAGGGTGCTAGCAGAAGAAAGCTCACTTGTACAGCAGTCTGCCTCGGTCTCGGGGGTTCATCTTGCCCCAGGGCCCAGTCTCAAAAGCTTCCTTGGCCGCCATCACCGCTTTGTCCACGTCTGCCACAGATGCGTATGACACCTTACAGATGACCTGAGTTTAAAAAGAAAAATCCCATTTGTGCCAGACCATTGCACACAGTATGCTTTGTATAAGAACGTGCCTGTTGGTAATGCCCCCGATGGTGAGCAAGTATTCACGCTCACCGAACCGTCGGTAGGGTTGACTGTGTCATAGGTCTTCCCATTCTCTGCATCCTCGAACCGGCCGTTAATGAAACACTGGTAAGGCATCTTCACCGTCATATTGTTGACGTCCTTTGTTGCCTGTTAATCGTAGCATCACATTGACATTCTCCTATTTTCTTCAACGCATTCAATACAATCTCTTCATTTTTTTGTGGGTACTGACCCAGCCCCCATGAAGTATGCGCACTCACATAGCTGATGACAAGCTCCTCCTCCTGGTCCTCCCCCCGTAGCCTTCTGACGAACATCTGGACGAAGTCCTGGAAGGTGGTGGCCATGTAGACGTCCTCGGTCTGCAGCTGCACCCCGGCACACTTCTGCTTGATCTCCTCCACTAACCTGGAGCAGCAATCAAGACGAGTCAGCACACTCTAGATGAGCCTTACCTCCTGAGGAGACACGCGCAGCCACATGGTCAACCTCGCTCTTTATGTCGCAACTACCGCAACTATCCTCCAGATGTATAGGTTAGTGTCTAGTTAGCAGACAAACCCACCTGACCACGTCCATGGATGCTGCTCCTGATTTGAAAAAATCTGTGGTATCCTCAATTGTTGGAACGTTGCTCAAAATTCCTTTCCATATGACCTTTATAATGATTGGGGGGGGAGAAAAATGATGTCAGCACCACATTGCAGGTGTAAGATACAACACTGCCTTGGGGAATCCCATACCCGAATTTCCTCTGCCATCCTCTTCTCCTCCTCTGTGAGCTCCAGGCTAGCACTTTCCCCTGAAGAGAAGTACTTGCCAGCTGGGATCATCTTCCCATCTTCAAACTGCAGGTTCTTCACCAGAACCTGGGCAAAGACCGGCATCACAGACCTTGTTTACACGGACTGTCCCTTGTCGGTCTTTCTCCATTTTATAGAAAAGGCCACAGCCCATGTGGTTTCGGTTGACCAGGTCTTACCGTTTTCCCATCTGACCCATAGAGGACCAGACCTTTGTTGGTGATGAGGCCAGGTTGAGACGCCCCCTCGATCTCCAGGGGCTGACCTGCAGGCACGGCCCCAGTCAGCATCGATGACCCGTACAGGGTAACAGTCTACAGAAACACAGACTCAAGTTGTGAGGATCAGAGTTTGGTGCCTAAGACTGAGGGCCGTGGTGATTACTTCATTTCCCCAGCCATGTGATACGCATCCTTGTCCTCACCTGTCCGCCGATGACAGTCCAGGCTCCGGGCACTTTGTCATGCCCGCGGATCCAGTTATGGATAGCCTCGGCTGGCTGAGCCATAATAACCTGAAGGGGATGGATCGTGGATGAGAAATTCACTGCCCCTGGTGGCAAAGCTTGCTGTCATTTCCAGGAACCAGGAGCACTTCTTGGGATTTTCTGGCAGGTCACACAGCTGCTATGTAAGTCTTGAGCTGTGTCTTAAATAGAACTGCCATCCCTAGCCTTGGTAACACCCACCCCTCTGCTTTTCCTTGACGACCACCCAACTCCAACACACGGTCATCCTTACACAGGCCAAGGCAATAATTCATTATTCAACCTGGCTTCAAAGAGCTAATGATTTACAAAATCTGATTGTTTCTCATGTAAAAGCTACACTATATGGGCAGAAGTATCGGGACACCTGGCTATTACACCTACAGGAACTTTTATGACATCACAGCCTAAATCCATAGGTATCAGTATGGACTTGGTTCTGCCTTTGCAGCTGTAACAGCTACTATTCTTCTGGGAAGGCTTTCCAGTGTGTCTGTGGGATGTTTTACCCATTCATCCAGAAGAACATTTGTGAGGTCGGGCACCGAAGGCCTGGCTCACAATCTCCATTGTAATTGATCGCAAAGCTGTTAGACGGGGTTGAAGTCAGGGCTCTGTGCAGCCCGGTCAAGTTCTTCCATACCAAACTCACCCAACCATGGACCTTGATTTGTGCACTGGGGCACAGTCATGTTGGAACAGAAAAGGATCTTCCCCAAACTCTTCCTACAAGGTTGGAAGCATAGAATTGTCCAAAATGTTTTGGTATGCACAGTATGGCCCCAATACTTTTATCCATATAGTGTATATCGCTGTTGTTCACAATAACTCAGGATGTGTCATAGGAGGCCTTCGATCCTCACGAGTCCCACGCCATGTCTGTTCCTCCTTTAAGGGACCTCCCAGACTTCAGCAGCTCCAGCTCACTACCCAGAACTTCTACTGACCTCATGCAGGTGTCTCACCTTCGAGTTGGACTTTTTCTGTATCCCCTCGTAACTGGCCCCCTCCTCAGGCTGTGGAGTACGATGGGCTCTCCCGTCCGCAATAAGCTGCACAGCCTCCACCTGGCCCATACATAAGAAGACGTAAAAATCACTTGTTTATTGTAACTGGAGACTCTAACTTTGGTCCCAGAAGTGTGAGGCACCAGTGCTAACCACTGCACCACCGTGTCACCTCCTTATTGTAGTTATAACAAATGTTCTACAAATTTGTATTCTATATAATCGATTTGATTGAAAACTGTCTGGTGGGGACTATGCCTTGCACCTCAGTATCGTTAACTAAAAATAATGCGTCTGCAATCACCATGGCCTTGATGCCCTCAGGGAACAGGAAGCGGTTGTACAGTGAGTCCACCGTGTCATTGGGTTCCACAGGACACTCTTTCTGCAGCAGGATGGGCCCAGTGTCCAGCCCATCATCGGCCCAGAAGATAGAGAAGCCGGCCTTCTTGTCCCCATGGATAAGAGTCCTAAAGGAAGGGGACAAAGAACCCAGAGTTACTGGGTTTTGATTCATCACACCAGGCCTCTCTCTGACTTGATCTGGTTGGTGGTGCTCAATCGAGGTTCAGAGGCGATGGACCCTTTGATTAAATTCAGTTTGCACTGCACGGTATTGGATTCATTGTCTAAAGAAACGTGTCGCTGACACCTGCAGAACAGTCACGACTTTGGATGCGCTAACCTCCTGGGTAAGCTAACTATGAAGGACAAGACAACATACCGATGAAATGAGCACTTTCGATAATCGCTTCCTGTTGGAATGACTTGGGGTTCTGTTTATGGCCAAGATCCAACTTAACAGCATCTCTCTGTGGGTCCGCTCTGGTCAGTTACATCCATGCTCAGACATGCTCCTCTCTTAACACTTTCTCTTCCTTCACTATCCCCCACCACCTATTCTCTATCGATGGTCTTCCCAACCCCCTGCGATCCATTGCAGGGATGAGGATGATACATAAAGCATTTAGCAGCCATACTGCTATTGGGGGTAACACATTTATAATCTTCACCTGGACTACAATTCCCATGAACACTTGCTCAAACTTGTATGTCACATTTGTTTACTAATCCAAATGTGCACCTGGCTCACCAGTTGATGGCGGAGGCCCCGCGGTGGCGCGGCAGCAGGGAAGGGTGGTAGATGATGGAGCCGTGGGTGGGGTGGTCGATGACGCTCATGGGGATGAACTGGCTGCAGAAGGGCATGACGTTAAGCTCCGCCCCCACCTCCTTGTAGGCCTCCACTACCTCTGGGATAGGCTTCCCTTTCACTCGCCAGCGTGGGAACTTGAACACCGGCGTCCCGTCCTTCTCTGCCACCATGGCTGTGGGGGTGAGGGGGTTTGGAAAGGGGAGGGTGGTTATAAAAATACAAAGAGGCCCAAAGTACGCCGTACTAACAACGATCTAAAAATCAACAAATGACAAAACACCGTGGGAGGCTCATGGGTCTTTGATTATATTCATCTAACTGGACATGTTGTCTCCCGCTTTAACCTTACAGAATTTTATTACATGCTTCTGCTATAAAGTTAATAAAATATCATTTATAAATCAGTCCTTAGACAGCTTATACAAGGCTGAAGTATATGTATATAAATCACTGACAAATATTTGCATTCTTGTCTGTATGGAGATCGCACACTCTCCCGTGTTCGCATGGGTTTCTGTCGGGGACTCCGGTTTCCTCCCACAGTCCAAAAGCATGCAGCATAGGTTGATTGGTGAGTCTAAATTGGCCCTGTAGTTATGTGAGCGTGTGCGCGCTGTGGTGTGCTGGTGGCTGCCCGGGGTTGGTTCCTGTCTGTGCCCATTGTTCCCAGGATGGGCTCCGGTCCCCCCTGTAACCCCAGTTGGGATTCAGCGGTTTCAGAAAATGGATGGATTTTCAAACACAGAAGTCATTCAAAGTGCTTTACAAAAGCAAGTAACAGGAATATTTTAATGGAAAATATGTACTATAAAAATATGAGTAAAAGAAGCATCAACACTGATTAGAAGTGCTTATCAAAAATATATAAATGTTTCTTGTCAAACAATTGAACCATAATGATGTAGAAGCAGGGCAAGACTGTGGGCTTCACAAGGAATCATCTCAACAAACTGTGGAAAAAATGCAAAAGTCGCAAGTTCCTTCAGCAGCGATGTAAACCTCACAATACTCTTGCATGTGCATGTTAACGGAAGCTGTGTCCCACCCCCAACACGTCCAGGAGGGTGAAATAAGATAAGACCATTGCCCAACTGTCCATCAGTCCCTGCGTCTAGCAAAAACGCTAATCAGCAGAATCCATGTGGAACACCGTCAGGGGTGGAGATCAGCTCCCCCCCCCCCCCCCCCCCCCCCCCCCCCCCCCCCCCCCCCCCCCCCCCCCCCCCCCCCCCCCTCC
>JAODKE010000068.1:21900270-21928641 GCA_026779605.1 Mormyrus hasselquistii
CCGGGCGGAACCCCCCAAATACCCCCCCCCCCCCTTCGAAAACATTTGCCCCCCCCCCCCCCCCCCAACCCACCTTTGGGAACAGGTCAGTCTCGGCTTCCGAAGACTCAGAGCTTTATATAGTGAGCTCAAAAAAAAAAACAAAACTAGACTAGAGAGGGGGACATTACAGCGCTTTGGTTGGGTTTCCACGCGTCCCACTGAGCCTGAAGGGGGCGCTATGTACCCCACCCCCAATCTCCCCCCCCCAAATGAGCACAAGAGCTGTTGCGGTTCTCTTCCACATTAAGGCCGTTTTTTGATTCTGGGGGCGATGCGGAGGAACGGGTCCCTCTCTGCTGCTTTGTGGGCGAACGGGAATTTTCTGCATGGCCCAGAGATGGTTCTGATCCAGCCCTCAAGCGTTTTGTGGTGTAATTGTGCCTGACACTTTACAGGTTTAGCAATAATGTTTGGATTATTTCTGCTTTAGGTTTGTTGTCTGTCCTGAGTAAACACACATGGTTGTTATTTTCCACAAGATGGGGTAGGCGGGGGGGGGGGGCTGGGGGGAACAGACCACGGTGATCACGGGACTGGAAAAATGGCCACGTTATACAGAATACAAAAATATTATTGCATCAATAAATAGATTTTAAAGTGGCTTTGCGACAGGGTGTATTAGCACTGGGCTCACTGGTACCCAGTGTGCCAGAGGGCAGGCAAAGAGGGACTGGCATTTTATGGCTGTAAGAAAAAGAGGAAATGATAGCACAGGGTTATATTAGTGGATTTTTGAGCGCTTTCAGATGGAAAGCTACCGAATGAGCTCTTAACCACAAAATGCACGTCGGGCACTAATGTGCAGGCATGCAGGGGATTCCGTGTGTGTGTCTGGCCGTCCCGAGGGGCATGGGGGCTTTTTCATGTGGTAGAGTAGCTCATGTGTAATGTTATTTGCTGCCAGCAGGGGGCAAAGTGGTTAACAATCTAGATTTGGACAGGAACCTTTTCAATAAAATACCCAGTGTTGTAGTTAGACGATGCATTTAATTTTTTTTATTATTATTATTATTTTTAAGGGTGTGTTGTATAACGCAGCATAATGGGGTGAAAAATGTTGTATTCTCACTATAAGGCTACAAGTTGGTGCCCCGGAAATGCAAACTCTCCTCACAAGAAAAATATAATGGCACCTGTCACATGCCATCACAGTGGGCCTGGATTTAGCCCTTTCCTGGTTCGCTAGGTGCTGTCCTGGGTTCCTGACTATGCTCTGCTGGTTGATGCTCCGCTGTCGCCCGAAATCACCCCCCGAAGATGCATTTAAAAAAAAAAAATAAATAGAAATTGAGAAAAAGGCTTCCTGTCTCATACCATTTGAGACTCGCATCAAGTAGCCGCCATTTTAATTGGCCTTCCCAGATGCATGTCCCTCCTGTTAGATTCATCCTCCCACCCCTCAAGCAGTTTGGGTCCAGTAGGGGACATCAGTCAATCAATCAATCAATCAATCAATCAATGTTTATTTATATAGCACTGTTTTGACCGCAGGGTTTTTAGAAGTGCTTTACAGATTTGGTGGAGGTGTGACTCTATGGCTTGGGATATGTGCCAGTAATTGGAAGGTCAGTGGTTCGAGTCTCATGAATGCCAGGAGTGATCCTACTCTGTTGGGCCCTTGTGCGAGGCTTTTAACCTGCAATTGCTTCGTCCTTGGTATGACATTAATCTACATGCAGCCCTGCAAGTGGCTCCTCTAACTTATAAGGGAAGTTTGTTGGCTGGACTGGCACTCCAGCCACGGGAAAAACTCCCGTCCATTACCCGCCGCATGGCTGCCCACGGGTTCTCATCCCTGAGGTGGTTCATCGCGTGGCGGCGGCTGCGGTAACATGCTGTAACCAGCAGATTCTCTTTACCACTACAGACCTTTACAACGAAGTTAAAATAAGTAATAAGCACAGAGAAAATAATAAAAAATAGAATCAGTTTTAAAAACTAAATAATAATAATAATAAAATACACCAAAACACGGGACTTTAACCACCACGGTCTGTATAGGGGATTTTAGACCACCCTCTCTGGTCTCTCTAGGGGACACATACCCCTGCCACACTGGAAGCCAAATCCACTGTCCTCATGGGGACTCAAGCCTCAGAGTATTTGGGGAAGGATTCCCGGTTAACATCCTCTTACTCAGAGCCTAATTCGCCTGATTGGATGTATCCCCTTGGATTAGCATTGGCTGGGGAGCTGTCTGGGATCCGCCATTGGGCGGAAGTGGCCCAGCTGACTAGGCCTGACACTCCGCAGGTGTACCTGCTGTCTGTACCATGTTTGTGCCTGTACCTGCTGTCATATAGCGGCAGGCAATTTGTGCCAACTAGGGGTGGCTGGGTTTTTACGTTTTTTTTGGCCATCGATGGTGAGAGTTAAGTGACATTCCAGAGATTCTGATCTCTCCATAGCCACACTGCTACATACTCGTAATATCCTGGCCAATAACGTCGCGAAAACACACTAAAGGTGTAATTGGCCTGATCTCCTCCAATAAGCTCACTTGAAACTCTCTGTGTCATCAGTAATTATGAAGCTTGACACATCACCCTCTGCCTACATCACTACGGCTGGGGAGAATTTGCAGCATCTACAATTTGTGCGTCATCTTAATAGCTGCAGTTTCATTGTGGGCAGTTACTTGTTTACTTGACACTTTTATCCAAAGTGATTTGCAGAGGAGAGAAGGGTTATGATGTACATGTGTTTCCTGGTCTCAGGCCTGAACTTTTTAGAGCTAAACATGGAGAGAAGGGAAGCCCCAACCAGTCAAGCCGCAAGGCTGCATCGTGTAGATACTAAATGCATTTACTGAAATTGCATCGGACTTGTTTAGCTGTCTTGACTGTGTTGCAACATTGGAACTCGTATAGGAGTTTTTAACGTGAATATTGCATAAAAATGGGCTCTTATGAATCAGTGCTATTTTGAGGTTCACTCACTGGGGTCTGGCGAAGTTAGGATACTTCCCTGCCTGGCTGAGTGCAGGATCCCATCGATGGTAATGCTGTAGTCATGCCTACCTATTTGCCAAAGGTCTGTTGTTAATTTCTAACTCAGGAGCGAATATTATCTTTGCTTGGCACCCGCTCCCCCCCTGGAAAATGGCGTACGGCGTGCCAACATTCCAGACAGAGGGGACTTTTGGGAATTTGTACAGGGAGGAGCAGCGCAAACATTAGGCAGATACCTGTTGCTGCTAATCTGGGGGGAGGGGGCGGGGCCTCCCTGGCAGCCTGGATGCCGCGTAGTTCACACAGGGCCTGTTTGTTTTAGCGTCTCCGCGTGGTAACAGCTTGCCACGGGCCCCTGTGAGAATCTCAGGCCGGATCGCTGGCGGAACGAGGGATCCTGGCTGGATAAACACTGTCTAATGCTGGCCGCCGATGGGATTCCTGGGCAGTGACACGTCAGGCGATGCGTCAGAAGCCCGGCCTCGGGTTCGAGGGAGGGTGACCAGTCAGCGTGGGCCATTGGATACCGAGGATGTAGCGTCTGGAGGATGATGGTGTGATTTTTGTCCAGGGTCCGATTGTTAGAGATGCGTGTTTGTGGTGGTGGAGGGCGGAGGGGGGGATTTAGATCAGCCTCTCTGACACCCTGGTGAAGGTTTTCGAGGGCTGTGGCGAAATCCCCGTGATTCGGGCCAGCGAGTGTCCTGCCAGCAAACAGCTACTGGTGGGAGCACTAGTCGGAGTAGCACCTTGGTGAAAATGTGGATGGGGAGATCAGTGGGGCATCTCAGACGAGGGCCGACTATCGTCGGTTCTCCCTACCAGAGATTTAGACAGGAAGAGGAAGTCAGGCTCATTATTAATTTATTCACCAGTGCCACTTTAGACCTCAGCACCATGCAGTACTATCTAAGTTATTGTACATCTTATGTTCTTGTTCACGATTCTGTTATTTTAGCTATTTGTTGTTTGTCGTTATGGATGGTTTTAGTCTTGAAGGTGGTTTGCAGACAAGTACAGGTGGTCATCAAGTTACGATGGTGTTAAGTTCCTATGCATTCCTGGTAAGCTGAAAATATCGAAAAGTCGAATATGAATATGATATGATATATAAATATGCAAGTTGATACTGTCACTAAATGGATACATATTTGGCTAAATGCAGAAAAAAACCACTGTACAATACATTGTTAAACACTGTATGAGACGTTTAAGCTTGCGATCGCTATGGAGACTGGAGACGTGGCTGGGATGATGCTCCCATTGGCCGGCATCATATGGCTGGATCGCTGGTCCGGGAATAGATCGAAATTCAAAGTCTGAATGCTGAATGTGCATTGCTGTTGCAGCATTGTGAAGTCCAAATACCGTAAGTCGAACCGTCATAAAGCAAGGAGAATCTGTATTTCATTTTCTTGTGTAAATGACAATAAGCTTTTGAATCCTTGAATCCTATTTCCTTGAATCCTAGTACTTAAAGATGTCCGCCCCCCTGTCTGCAGTCTATTAACCAGCTGCACCGTCTTTCCCCAGCCTGGGCACCTGACCCGCATCTCAGTAGCTTGTCCTCTCTGTTTCCCTTTCAGACATGGACGAGTGCGACAATGACTACACAGGAGGCTGTGTCCACGAGTGCATCAACATCCCGGGCAACTACCGGTGCACATGCTACGATGGCTTCATGCTGGCCCACGACGGACACAACTGCCTGGGTATGTGTCTGCTCAACCCCACGTCTCTGCCTCCCCGCCTGTCACGTGTGCGCTTTCCAGAACATTCCCTCTGTCGTCTTCGTCCCAGTCGGCCCTCACGTGCTCCGGTGAGACGGGATGACGGGGTTTGTTTTTCTTTCCCCAGATCTCCCCTTACTGACAGATCCGCCCCGCGACATGAAGCGCCGGTTTTATTTGCTCTGCGTCGGACAAAAGAATGCCCCCGTGTTCTCTGATGAAGCGCCGTGCTCTCAGGATGTGCTCAAACACATCTCATCTTTTCTTAGCGGCTCCGTTGATTGACTCGAGCAGAATCGGGAAGTCTCGGTACGCCCAGTGCAAACGTCTCCGTGCCGTTTGTTAAAACTGTACCGCTGTGCTAGGATTTGTGGTTCGCTGGTGAAGGTGCTGTATGTTGCATTGCATGGCGGCACAGGTGATGTCATTAGCGATGTCCAAGTGTTTATGCACGTGCCCAGGAGGGTCACATGACTCAAGCGTATGAAATCAGGGGAGGGTCACATGACTCCTGACATGCGTCTGCATACTTATTTGCTGTGTAGTAGGTAAAATATAGTATGCGACTCGCAGTATGGATGAGACGGTAAGCAAACTGTACCCGGATGTCATACTGCGTTCTGTCAAATCCAGAAATGCACCAGAACTGCACCAATTGCAAAACATTGTCTAGTTACATTACGTGACTCAAATATGTGTTGTTGTTTTTTTCAAGGTATGTCATTTTAAAACATCCAAGTCAGGAATGAGAAATGCCGTATATCTCAGTGCTCGTCTGCTCCATACAGTATGTACTGCATGGGGTGGCTGCAGTTTGCTTTGCAAAAAAGAGGAAACTGAGGGTAGGATGCAAAGAGCAAAGATGCACACAAAGTATCCTGACTTTAGAAAGCAAACGTCGACATGAAATGGTGACATCCTGTTCATTTCAGGCATTTTTAGGTCTCAAAGGACAACAGTATGGTTCCGATGAAATTCGGTACCTAATGTGTAAGTATGTGATTTTTGACATGCCTTAAGTATTGGTGCATGGAGTCAGGGGAAGGTCACATGACCTGGTGCGTGGAGTCATGTGACTCTTGTGTTAGTGTATGAAGTTGAGCAGGAATAGCAGTTCCGCTGCGTCGTTTGAATGTTGCAGTTTTGTTGAAGAAAGAAAAATGTTTGCTTGTGAGCTCTCAAAGCATGTGTCCCGCCCCCCGAGAATGACTTTTCCTGGGATGACTTGATGTCCTTAACAAGCCAAACTTCACTGTATACAGGCCCATGTAAATATAATGTTTTGTGTAAACAAACATGTTCGGCCCAAGCGGCGATGCTGACGGGGCTTCTCTCCTCCTGCTTCGTCGTTTTTAAACGAGGCTTGTCGTAAACACAAACAAACAGAATGAGTGTTTTTCATTAGGGTTTTCATGGTCTGGTACGGGAAACGCACAAAAATGACAAAAAGGCCTGCAGATTCGGGGGACAGCGGCATGGAGTCGCTGGGGTTTTAAAGGCGCTTTTTCCATCCTTCTGAAATGTCACGTAAATGTCACACCACGGTTATTATATCACCTTACCCAGAGTCCCGTTGGTGCGTATGAAATGTTTGTCACTGATTGTGGGGGATAAGGGCGAAACATGTCAGAGGGAGAATCAACTTATATAATATGATTGTTTTTTTCTAGAACTTTTTTAAGAACACGACGGCCCGGCTTCGCTTGGCAGGACGCTGGACGTCGTCTGAATGTCACCGTAGTATTGCCTTCCGTCCGTTTCCATGGAAAAGCGAGCGCAGATGTTTTGTTTCTCAGTGACGGGGTCACTTGAAAGCTGTGTGCCGTAGTTATTTCCGGAAAAACTGACTTGAAAAGAACGATTTATGGTAGTATTTAGTTGAGCACATTTCCGCAAGTACAAAACAAAAAAAGGAGTAAGGAGCGCATTAAAATGCAGAGAGCCCGCTCATCTCGTTATAGGAAATAATTACTCTTTTGGGGGGTGCAGGTGGGACAGAGGGAAATTGTCGGTGAGATGGTTTTATGTGCTTTTTTTATGCGGGAACTTTAATCTGAAGTCAAAGTTGTCACTCTGCCGACATCACGGGCGTTTATTCTGGAAGTCAGACATTCATTTGAAAGCCTTGAGGATCTTCGCGCTGTCATGCAGCTTGGTCCCCAGTCCCTCTGGATTTTTTCGTGATTCGTTGGTCGTCTTGGCTCCTCTGTCCAGAGCTCCTGGCACTGCCTGCCTGACGTCTTTATAGGAAAAAGGCTCGGAAGGCACCGGAAGCAACGGCATGTCCACCCCCACCCCCCCTTCACATCTGCGTTGTTTATTTGCCTTGCGTCACTTCATTGCTGTGGCACGACCGCGTGACGGTTCTGTCACGAAAAGCGTGACAATCTAGTGTTACAGCCCAGTAATGTAGAGTAATGAAGAACTGTGCAAGGCCTGTTTCTTTCACAGAGTAGGACCAGCCAATGGGAAGGCAGCTTTGCTTACCCTAGATCTACTCCATAATGATCACCAAAGTGATCCAGCCACTGTGGTCCCTCAGAGTGTAACGATTGTGCTTGCGGAACTGCTCATAGTCGTGTTCACGGTGCTGCTCGCGGTGCTGCTCGCGGTCGCGCTCGCGGTGCTGCTCGCGGTGCTGCTCGCGGTTGCGCTCGCGGTGCTGCTCGCGGTCGTGCTCCCGGTTGTCCTTTTGGGTTGCACATCATTGCTTCCTGGGATCCTTGAGCTTGCTGCCCAGTTTGACCCTTCCAGCCCTTCGCAGAAGCACATCTCCATGACGATGTAGTGGGGAATGTCTCAGAGCCATTTGCTAGCCCGTTACTTGTATTCAACTTGTATTCAATCCTGACGGGAAGCCTAAGCGTCCCCCAGCACCCGTTCAGCTCTCCGGGTAGACATGTCTAGAGTAGCTTTGCAGGTGCTGAAACTTGGGGAATGGGATCAGCATTCGTTATATTAAAAGACGATCAGACCCTTCTTCTATAAGGAACATATATACTCCACAGAGGAAGGGGTCAGTACGACCAGCCATAAGAAAACGACGGGATTTTTTCTGGCAGCGTATGTGAACTTTCAACTTGTCACACAGCAAATCTGCAAATGAATCTGTAATTTGTTCATGTAAGATTAGGATGAGTCATAGCCAGCAAGCTTCACTGAGGCGGAGTCTCCCGTCGGTGACCTGACCAGTCATGAGGGACCGCGGCTCCTCAAATCAGCCGCGTGGCCTGATGGCTGCCAGCCAGCCGCCCCCCCCCTCCCCCCCCAAATTGTAAACACCCCATCCTCAGGCCTGCATTATCACGAATTGGCAGGTGCCAAACCAGCCATCAGTGATCCACAGGATGGGGAATTACCTGGCGGCTTGTTTGCTCGGCTAGATGGCTGTCTTATTACTGTCCCTCTTCCCGCTCTTCTGGTGAGTGGAGGCGACTGTGGGTGGAGGTTTAAAGCGGGACACGGCTCTCAGCAAGGGCGGGGGGGGGGGGGCAGCCAGTGCGAGCGAAGGAAAGGCCGCCTCTTTCCTCATGTCCTAAGAGTCTCTTGGCCCACATGGGCAGTGGGAACATCTCCCCACTGGCTGCACCTGCCATCACCCGATGAGATTTCCCATGTTGCACCAGACGGTCAACATGCCCAAAGTAATGGAGTGTAATTGAATCATGCGTATCAGTTCACAGTATAAAACCAGGCTCTAGCTCGAGGGCATATGCGGGGGTGGGCCCAAAGGGCACTAGCCCAAGCTGAAGGGTGATTGGTGCCTTCTCCCCTGTACTCAGCGGTTCAAAACATATCATTGGTTGGCCTTTCTGTATGATTTATGGCCCCTTTTTGCCCCCCCCCCCAAAAAAAAAATAGAATCAACTTGATCTAGTTGAGTCCTGTCTAACCCACATCTAACCCTGTAACAAAGTCCAAAACCAACCAACCCATAGTATAACTGACCAAGTCTCAGAGAGCAACCAAACCATTCAGAACCATGCCTGTTTATTGCAGGCATATTCACCTATTAATGCGAAATGTGATTTGTTTCGATCGGATCTTATTGGATTAAGAAGACATCAATCAAGGTTCTTGCAGATTATTGGCTCTCACAAGGCTCCACTGTTGGTCTCTTCGGAATAATTGGCTGACGATCTCCATTTTGTATGTTCCAAACAAACACCCAGACAGCCACCAAGTAAGTGTGTGTGTGTGTGTGTGTGTGTGTGTGTGTGTGGGGTGGGGGGGCAAGCCTCTGTGTGTTTGTTTTTCACTCTGGGGGAGGAGGTTATTGCCTGCTCTCTCTTTTTCCGTTGCTTCTGTGGATTGGCAGTAGGCTTCAGAAATGAACTGAGCACGTCGGGCAGAGGGACGATGATAGAAAATGACAGGAAGAAAGGCTGATGTCGGAAGTTGATTCATAGCTTACCAGATGCTTCAATGTCAACAAGTTAGGCACTAATTGATTTAAGATTGCTCTTTAATCAGAGCACGATTAGGCAATCTAGTGCAGCTCCTCTTTGCCTGTTTGATTCAGCTTCTTATATATTTTCTCCTCCCCAAAAGCAGCTGGGCACAATCTGTTGCAATTTGGGTTTTCTTTTCTTTTTTTTTTTTTTTTTTTGAAGGCACTCCTGGTTTGTTTCCTTTTGATGCGCACGCACCGTCATCCTTGTGTCATGGGGGGCGCTGCTGAGCTGCCTCCGTGGGCCTTAATGTCACGGCCGTGGTCAGAGCCTGCCGCCCCACCTCTGCCTCACCTTGTGACCTCTTTCCACGGGGTTGGGAGTTACACTGTTTGTTCCGTGCACTTCAGTATTGAGCAGCTCTTAGATATCACCGAAGAATTATCACTTCGTCACAGGCAATTAAAAAAAAACATTGTGACGCTTGCAGTGGGGTCACTGCTGAGAAGCCCCCACGGGACTGACCGGGGATTGGCACCTCTTGCCCCCCCCCCCACATCTTCTCGCAAGGTCCGGTTGCCTTTTCTACCAGGTTCGGCCTTCCTGGGCTTTCCAGCACTGTCAGTCATGTCAGCATTAAGTCATCACACACATCAGCCATGTGTTCTTGGCCTTCGTCTCTGTTGATTTTTTGTATTATATCAAAATGAATTTTACTCTACGTCGATCTCATATTTCAGCTACCTCGAGTGTCCCTAATTTAAAACGGATGTGCTGTCGATCACCAATTTAGATTCCCTTCCGCGTCGTTTCCACTTGTGTCTCAAGTACTGCGTCATTTAACTGGTCAGCTCTGTTTCCAGTATTTTTTTAAAAGCCAAAGCGAATGAAGTCCCAGTCTGCTGGTCTGAAACCTTCAACCCCAGCCCTGACACCTGCCAAACAAAAATCCCAGGACTGTCCAGTAAGTCTAACAGGTCGGTGTGTTGGGAAGGACTATTACCAAACGCAGTGCTCTCTCCGGAAACCTTCTGTATTGCCCTCCCCCCCCCCCCCTCGCCCGACCAGATCCCGCACATCTTGAACGTGTCCAAATAAAAGGTTACACAAGCAGAATCTAACAAAACAAAAGCGCTCTAGTTTAAACTTGCCGGATTTGAAGTGCTCGCTCTTGTTTAACGTTTGGCGTCGGCGGATGGATGATGACGATTGCAGTGTTGTTTTATTTTTTTTTGTTCTGTTTTGAGGTTGATGGGGGTCGGGGGGGGGGGCACAATAAGATGGACTCGATTTTGCTTTTTCACAGCTCGCTTTTGAAAATGCTGAGTTTCGGGGGATGAATGGGGGTGATTTTGGAGTCTGGCCATTCCAGACACGAGTCCGATTTTACTGCTGCACATGCTAAGCTGTATATTTGTGACTGTTTAACAGGCGTGCTTAGTGTAGCTATAATTTTAAGCAGTATTATCACCGTGATTATCCCACTTTTGACTGTCTGTCCTCTCCTCCCTTAAAATGAAACAGATGGTGGGTCTCTGTACAGTTCTTAGCGGCTGAGCTTGCATCCTGACTTCCCAGTAACGAATCGATATTGTTAACGATTGTTTGGTTGTTTATCTGAGGGCGGGGGGGCTAATCGGGCTGTGAGTTTGGCGGTTTTTAAGGTCAAACTGACACCGCCACCTGAGCGACGCAGTAAGTGGGAGATGACAGGACCCTGTGGGGTTTATATGTGAACGGTTGTGGTCTTTGTCACTGGTGAGTGTTTATGGGATCGCCATGATGTCGCCATGGGAACCTGCGACATATCGGCATCTATGACATCATATTTCTGCCACTCAGCGCTGCCACCCTAGAAATTAGAGGAGAGGAAGAAAAAAAACACATCTCAAAGAGGCGTGGTTGGACACACCGCATAATTAGCCTTGTGTGTTCACGGTTCGAATCGCCTGAATGAATATCTTGGCAGGGCGTCAGTTAGCGGTGTGGATGAACTTCGAAAGGGTTGTTTAACAAGGCAGCGGAGTTCACGGGGTGCTGGCGGCGGGCATCTGCATGTAATTGCTGTGATATTTCGCCATGTGGAGCCCCATAGGCTGTGCCAGGCTCCGTGCAGCATCCTTAATGTGTGGTTAGGGGTGCAGCTTCGGGGGGGGGGGCCCAGGCGGCCGCTGTAAACTGAACTTAATGAAAGGTTAAAAAGTATCTCTATCCTTAGTGTTCGGCGATTGTGGAACGATTCAGCTGTTTATTTTTAAGAAGCCGCCACTTTAGAGGGGAATTAGGTTGATGCTCCACTTTGTGGCAGGAGAGTTTTAAATACAGTAGTCAATTTTTCTTAGGATAAAAAATGACAATAAGTCGCACTTTGTAATCGACGGCGCCCCTAGTGGCCCATGTAAGCCATGCAGAGTGTGTCAGTGAGGGATACCTTTTAACTTATACCTGACTTGATTTGTTACCCATCTGATTTGTTGTACCGAATTACACCTGATATAAGCAAAATGCAAATTAGCCCAATTAGGCAGAAACCCGTTAAGCTTAATGAAATTACGGGCACATGGTTTGTGAGCCTTCTGATGTCATCAAGTCATTCAGACCAGGGAAGGAATGTGAAGCCATGCAGGGCTTTTAAAAATGCCCGGATTCCCAACCCGTTCTTCGTTTGAATCTGCACTTGGCTTCACCTGGTGATGAAGATGGCACCTGGGCCGATCTGGTGCCACGTTCAATGCAGCCGGTGACAGCGCGGGCATGTCGCTCACGGCGCCGATCAAAGCGGACCGCCCGATTTTGTGTTTCCACATCATTGCCAATCTTGGGAAAACGCCCCGTTGGGGAGTCCTGCCCCCTAGAGGGCAGCTGGCAACTTGCACCCAAAGGTAAATTGACGCTGAAAAGTAACCCTTTCATCAGAAGCACTCTGTGTGCCTGGCCTGTGGGAGTAAAGTCTAGACCCAGCCCCAGTGCAGCTTGATGCCTCCCATGTGTATAAACATATAATCATGTAAATAATTAACGGTTAGTTAATGACTACCGATTACTCGCGTGAGGTCTGGGATAACCACTAAGACAGTACTGGTGGAAAGAGCCAAAACAACTGGGAGACTCAAGACAGCTGCATAACATTCCTTTGTAGTCTACTTGGTAACGCTTTGCATTAACTGCACCTTTATAATGCCTTCATTATGCATTCATAGAACATTCAGTGCACTTTCGTAATGCATTTATAACGCATTCATAGAATATTCATAAGCAGCATGTAAGTATATCTTGACATGTCATAAAGCATTGCATTCATAAGACATGATGGCTGAAATATGAATTAATAACAAACATTATATGATTATGATGTCATATATGTTATAGCATGGCATGAATATTTACACAGATTACCTAATTGCAGGTATGCATACAGGGGCGGGGACATAGAGGCACCGGCCCAAGCTCAAAGCTGATTGGGCCCCGGAGTGTCCAATCCCCTGTCATTTACTGATTCCTAACATATAATTGGCTAATAAGTTTGGTCCCTCTATGAATTATGGCCCAATTTAGAAAAGTGAATCCCTGAGCAGTAGTGTGGGGGGTGATGAATGGCCCCACCCCATGGAGATTCCCCAGAGGGGGCCCAGACTCAGGGAGTGTTGCCGGGGGGGCGGAAGCTCCAGTGCCCACTGCCCTTGCACCCTGGCGGCGACCGTGCCCATGGTTGGACAGACAGGGGGCACACTGTTTCACAGTTGGGGGGGCGTGACATCCCTCCCGACTCCCCCCAGGGCACAAAGGCTGGCATTCTCCCCCCTGCTTACGCTCCCCAAGACATTGAGCCTTCTTCCTGCACACAGTTAACAGAATTCCCTGTCAGAGGCCGCAGAATATGGGCAGGTAGAGTACCGCCCCTATATAAAAGGCACTGTACGGTGGAGGGGGGCACTGTCAAAGATGTTCAGAGGCTGGGCAGACATGGTGCCTTTCACGGTGGACAGGGCGGGGGGGGGGCAAGGGGTAGGGGGGACCTGGGAGTTAATAACCCTATTCATTGTGGTAGAGATCTCAATGAAGTTAGGACTCAGTGGATATCACAGGGCTGCTCCGAGACGTCCATGTTTTACACCGGTATCCCGGTGACAGCGGTCGTAAAGGGTTTTACGGCCACGTATAAAGCGGCCCCTAAACGGCCCCAGAAGCCCGTTAAGCTGCTGGCGCTGGAGCTCAGACAGCCGTGCCATGCCGCTCCTGTTTAGGGCCTAGGCACTAATCGCGACTGCTTCATCCTCGCTGCGTGCCCTGCAGCCTTGACGGGCCTCCTTGGGAGAAGGGTGCTTTCTGATTGGCTGCAGTACAGCAGGTCCTCTGATTGGTCCGCTTCCCCGAACCTTTTTTCTTAATGGAGCTTGAAATCCCAGTTAGAATCTGCACTTGTAAAATCCCTTTTGAAACTAAGGAAAATAGCTCTGTGTTCAGGTCTAACCCTATGTTGCCAAAGGACATTTCAATGTCCTGCATATAAAACAGGCACTGATCAGTGGTTGAGTTACCGGGGTTAATTGAGAATTGTGACTTTTATCCAAAGTTCCCGGGTCAGACTCAGGAATGGCAGCTGGTTGGCATGCCCTCAGGCCGGACAGTATGGGGCGGAACAGCTCCGCCGAATACCGGCAAAGAAGCGTTTACACGACCGCGATGGCGGCGGACGAAAGCGGAGAGATAAAAAGGAGGAGGACAAACAGTGTGCGGGGCTGGAGGTGAATTCCCCGCGGGGTGTTTTAAGGTCAGCGCAAAGGCGCCTGCACGGGAGCCAGCCGGGCTTCCTCATGGGTGACAGGCAGGCTGAGCCGCTGGGTCTGTAGCAGATCGAGACCCCCCCCCCCCTCCCCCGGCCGCCCGGCTCTGCGGCTCGCTGACATCCCCAGAAACACCTCGACGCTCGCAGACTAAACAAAACATGCGCCCACTTCCTCTGCGGCATCCCCCGCCGCTCACATACGTCAGCTGCAGCAGAGGAAGTCCCGCCCCCGCCAGCCGCTCTCCCGGCTTTGATTGGACCCTCTAGGCTTCCTCATCCCTGCCCTTAATGGGGTGTGTGACCCATCTGTCTGGGAATACCCCTGTAATCATACATAATAAGTACTTTGTGTGCTTGATTTTTGTTTAAGAATAACCTTAATTTGGATCTAGTTTATTCAGAAATGACTGTTATTTTCTAGATCAAAAGAACATTGCATGATGAGACATGAAATTTCTGGGGCATTAAATACAATCTTTATATCATCTCCTGACACTAATGGCTAATCTGCTTTGGCCATAAACTAGTGGTTCTTTAACTGGGTCTATTATCTCAGACATCCAGTGAAATAAGTTCAAAGTGGGTCCCACCTGCGTGGGCGTGGAGTTCGATACTCCCAGGGCCTCACCGGATTTCCTTTCTTCCCATCGTTTTAAGACGTGATAAATTGAAAAAATCTCATACTTCTCGCAGTGTCCAGCAATGTGGCATCTGTTTTTCTCATAAACGTGAAACTTGAACGTCCCCGGAGTAGTAGGACCTTAAAGGTCTTGCTTACGGCCCCGGTGGTGATACAGTTACTCTGTGGGCACAGGATTTCAACCAAAATCAGTTTTTGTTGGTCAGACGCCCCGACCGAATCCTGGGAGCTGCATGTCGGACATGCACCGTGATCTTGGCGGTGGATGTCGTGATGAGTATCTCGGGAGGTTTCAGGCGCAAGCACAGCTCCTCAGTCCACAGAAAGGGAGCTCGAGTTGTTTTGCTCGGACGTTGTGCCGTGCCGTGGTCCGTCATGCGACTTTCCAGCATCCATTCGTCCATATGCAGCCTGGGGCGAAGGGGAGGCTTCTATAAATAAATAGGAATAAATACCAGCGATTGAGTGAATGCAAATACCTGCGTGAGATGGCTCCCTCACTCGGTGCTATGCACACCCCCCTAGCCTGCTAATTTCCACCGCCGTTCCCCCCGCAGATGTTGACGAGTGCCTGGACAACAATGGCGGCTGCCAGCAGATCTGCCTGAACACCATGGGCAGCTACGAGTGTCTGTGCAAGGAGGGCTTCTTCCTGAGCGACAACCAGCACACCTGCATCCATCGCTCTGACGGTGAGCCCCACCTCAGCTTTGCCAGTCCGTGCCGTACGGCTGGTCCCACTGCTCTTTGCTGGGTGTCTTATAGCATTGCTCCGTAGCTGTGTTCGGTAATAGCGAGGTTCCAGACCTCTGTACAGAGATGTGTGTCAGTGTTTGGTACTAGCAGGGTTCCTGACCAGTGTGCAGTGACGTGTGCCAGTGTTTGGCGGTAGCATAGTTCTAGACCTGTGTTTGGTTTTAGTCGGGTTCTAGACCTGTGTGAGATCCATGTAGCCGATACCAGTTTCGCTTTCTGATGTCGTGACCTGGCTGAGCTTCTGAGCCTTTCTGTGTTCTGTGTTTTCTGATACCTACTTTGATGCATCCCTTTCCTTTTCAATAATTTATATGTGTGTATTTGATATGTGAACCATGCCAAGTTCCCGAGGTAAATATTGACCTACCTATACATGCTAATCCTTATGCACAGATTTGCTGAGGATACGATGAGGGAGTCTTACAGCACAGTCAGAGGTCTGTAATGTACCACAGTTGAGACAGAATGATCCATTTGTTCTTTTTCAATTAGGTAAACGGTAAACTGGTGGGGGGGGGGGGGGTGCGAAAATGTCAGGCGGTGGAGTGTTTCTCTTTGCACAGTGACGTCATCTCTTGGTACCTGTGGCCTGGAAGAGCGGGTCCTTTGGCTACTTCTGAGTCACCTTCATGGCCGCACACTCTGGCTTGGTATTGAGGGGCCTTGCGCAGCATGAGGAGAGTGACAAGGTTCACCCGTCATGTTGGCGTAAGTGGACCCCCCTCCCCCGCGCTGATTCGGGATGCCATCCCCAAAAGCGGCCGCGAGAGGAAGCCGGGGGAGTCGAGCCAGACAGTGTTCGGGATGTGAGGGCTTAAGAAACGCTTCTTCAATTCAAGGCTGGAAATAGAAGCACGGTGTGTTCGGCTTTTCCAGACACCAGGAAGCCAAGGCTAATTTTTTCTTTTCTCACTCCCCACCGTTCCAGGTTATATTTTAAACATCAAAAGTGTCCCTCAGCAAATACCTGTAATTTCTTGGCCTGTCAGGCGTCTTCAGAGCAAACAGGCCCCAAAACGGCGTGGAGTGGGCGGCGACACGCCACTCTCGCCTCTCAATGAACTGCTTGTCCGTTGCCGGGACTACGAATCCCCGATGTGGAGCCGCTGCAGGACTTTCACGCTTGTTCTGAGAGCGGGCCTTGGGTCTCTCTGCCCACCTTGCAAATTAGAGGGATGGGATTGGTCAGTCACGGTCACCAACCATGTCCTCTAAATTTAACTCGTCGTTCTTCCGGTATGTTCCGTGACGTCACCCACTGGTACCTGAAAATTTCTAGAATGGCCCATTTGATCGTCCAGGCGTCTTGGGTTCCCATTTGTGTCTGTATTTTTTGATGGGAGGGGCGACTAGAGACTCACGGACAGCACTTGGTAGCTCCTGTCATCAGACCGTCATGGCTCTGTCTGTATGTTTATCCCAGCTCTGCTGGCGTGGCACGTTTGGCATCACGGCATCCCTGCCAGGGAGTTTCTTCAGGACTTGAATTGCTCATAATGTGATGGATCATGACCCTGGGTTGGATTTGTGGTTATGGGTGACAGATGGATGTTTGCAAAGCGAAATCCAAGGAGATCAGAAGAGACTCAGGTCACAACCAAGCTTTTAACCAAGCATTTGTCTAACACTGTAGAGTCTTTGGTAAAGCACCCTTTGGACCTGGGGGTGGAGAGCTGCATCCTGATAGATTTACTAGTATAACTAGGGTCTGCATGGCACAAAAAACTGTAAACATCACAGATTTTTCTGGAAAGTAGTGGGGGACTTTTGGCCCCATTCTCGAGCATGTAGAGAGTGTTAAACATGCTGTCAGCTGGAAGCTGTAGTGGCTCCTTCTGTGTGCCAGTGTTTTTGAAGAACCTATATATATATCCACACTTAGAAACCTCCGCTCCTGCTTGTCGATCAACTGACTGTGAAGTAACTTTAATGAAGATGATGTCACGCTCTCAGACCTCCTACAGGATTAGAGTTGTGGGTAAGGGTGACATTGGCATAGGCGACAGCGACCCCTGATGGTGGGGTTTGGAAGGCGAGTGCCCATCACAGACAGTGTGCACCTGCGTCACCCTGGTCTGTTAGTGTCTTACAGTTTCTATTTGCATGAAGCAGAGGTGATTCTAGACCCATTTCATATTTGTTTTCTGGTTTTTTGTAAATACTCCTGTAGGCTGAACCCTCCCAATTGGTGAAATCCTAGAATCACCCTCCCCTGGAGTACATTTGCTGAAAGGGAGATGAAGCAAGAATGTTTGTTATAGAAAATCCAGTTGGTGAATTGAGGATGGCTTCCTGGTAAGGTGACCTTGCTCTGGACACGATGGGTGGAGACCTGGACGCCGTATGTGCACTGAACGCTCTCTCAGAGAGGAAGACTTTGTATTTATTCGGCTGGACTCGCTCCATGGAAAGCTGTGTGTGTGCGTGTGTATGTGTGTGTGTGCGGGCTTGTATTTACCACACAGTGTTAAGACCTGTTACTTTGTTTCACATGTTTCAGGTCCACACAGTGTAAACCACAGTTTTCTTTAAAATCTGTAACTTCAAGAAACTAAAAATATCAAAAATCCCGTATTTTGTTTTGATCACTCGTGGTTAAGGTTAGGGCCCAGTTGATGTTAAGGTTGTCATAATTAGGATAAAGGGATTTGCCCGTAGAAATAAATGGAGAGTCTCCAAATTAATAATAGTTTGCACTGTATGGACAAAAGCATTGGGACACACCGATTAATTACTGAATTCAGGTGTTTCATTCGGACCCATTGCCACTGGAGCATAAAATCAAACAGCTAGCCATGCAGTCTGGTTCGCAGACAAAGAATGTGTTTTTCTGAAGTGTGGTGATGTCATAGCACACCACCGTTGTCAGTTTGTGAAGTTGCTTCCCTGCTAGATATTCCACAGTCAGTTTTAAGTGGTATCATTGCAAACTTGATGCATTTGGGAACCACCAGACACTCAGCCACGAAGTGGAAGCCCACGTGAAGTAACAGAGTGCTGAGGTGCATAGTGTGTAAAAGTCACCGACACTCTGACTAAATAACTACAGAGTTCCAAATTGCCTCTGACAATGGAATGGGCTTCAATGGCCGAGCAGCTGCATGCAAGCCTCACATAAAGCACAATGCCAAGCGTCGGATTGAGTGGTGTACAGCACGCCGCCACTGTTCTCTGAAGCAGTGGAAACATGTTCTGTGGAGTGAATCACGCTTCTCTGTCTGGCAGCTTGATGGACAAGTCTGGGTTTGGCAGATGCCAGGAGAACGTTACCTGCCTGACTGCATTGTGCCAAATGTAAAGTTTGGTGGAGGAGGGATAATGGTATGGGGTTGTTCGTCAGAAGTTGGGCTGGGCTCCTTAATTCCAGTGAAGGGAACTCTTAATGCTTCAGGATACCACGACATTTTGGACAATTCTATGCTTCCAACATTGTGGGGACAGTTTGGGGAAGATCATTTTCTGTTCTAGCGTGACTGTGCCCCAGTACACAAATCAAGGTCCATAAAGACAGGATTAGGTGAGTTTGGTGTGGAAGAACTTGACTGGCCGCACAGAGCCCTGACTTCAACCCCATCAAACACCTTTGGGATGAGCTAAAACAGAGATTGTGAGCCAGGTCTTCGCATCCAACATCAGTGCCTGACCTCACAAACGCTCTTTGGGATTAATAGGCAAAAATTCCCACAGACACACTCCAAAACCTTCTGGAAAGCCTTCCGATAAGAGTGCCAGCTGGTGGGGGACCAACTCCATATTGATACCTATGGATTTAGAATGGGATGTCATAAAAGTTCCTGTAGGTGTAAAGGCCAGTAATCCCCATACTTTTGTCTGTATGGTGTAGGCGTGTGTGTGTGTGTGTGTGTGTGTGTGTGTGTGTGTGTGTGTGTGTCTGCGCGCGTGCACGCCATGGAGAGGACAGCACTTCTGTGGGGTTTTGGCAGAGGACAGGATCAGTAAGTGTACCTCCCCACCAGCGGATGCCTTTGGTCTTCCTGGTAAAGGACAGATGAGCAGAGGCTTGAGATTTATTGCTACAACAGGGACAAAAAAAAAAAATAGGTTAGCATCTGCCTCTGAAGGCTCCCTCTATACTGGGCTGCATTGTTAGTGCCACTGCTGTGGCCCCGGCTGTCTTCATGGCTGATATATCACTATCCTGTGCTCCCTGATGTCCGTGTGGCACTTTCTTCACGCTCCCCCGTCTCCCACAGCTCTGCTTGGCCTTTGCCAGCGGCAAGAATTATTTTTTTTTTTTACCACCTAACATTGTCCTTTTAGATTAGTGTGCAAATATAGCGTCCATCACTGCGAGCCCCTTATAACAGAGGCAGAGGACGGCGACGTATTTGCAGTTATTACTTTCTATTTATATTTACTAATCCACCACCTTGTAATTTGAACAGACCCCTGTCTTGAATAGTGCTCTTTTTTTGCTTAATTGCTTTGCTAATATTAACTCGCGATAGCAGGCGTTAACAGGCTGAGAATCTGCTGCAGAAAAGCTAAGGTGTCTTTGAAGAGGCAGGCAGGGAGGCCTTCCAGAGTCCCAGAATTCAGGGTGCAGAAATAAATGGTGGGCAGAAGTAACCGCCAGAGCAGTCAAAAGTTTGGACACACCAAGGAGGAGTGATAGTGTTGTGTCACATGACCTGCCTTAAACACAGAAGAAATGCTTTTGGACCAGAGCATTTGGCCAGAGAATAATGGAAAGGCACCCAATCACTGCTTAGTTTATACACAATGTGGGCAAAAGTATTAGGTCACCTGGCCATTGCACCTACAGGAACTTTCATGATATCCTAAATCCATAGGCATCAATATGGAACTGGTTCCCCTTTGCAGCTATACCAGCTAACATTCTTCTGGGAAGACTTTCCAAAGAGCGTTTGTGAGGTCAGGCACTGATGTTGGATGTGAAGGCCTGGCTCACAATCTCCATTCTAATTCATCCAGTCAAGTTCCTCCATATCAAACTCACCTAATCCTGTCTTTATGGACCTTGCTTTGTGTATTGGGGGCACAGTCATGCTAGAACAGAAAACGACTTTCCTCAAACTGTTCCCACAAAGTTGGAAGCATAGAATAGTCCAAACTGTCTTTGTATGCTGAAGCATTAAGAGATCCCTTCATTGGAACTAAGGGGCCCAGCCCAACTCCTGAAAAACAACCCCATACCATTATCCCTCCTCCACCAAACTTTACAGTTGGCACAATGCAGTCAGGCAGGTAATGGTCTCCTGGCATCTGCCAAACCCAGAGTCGTCCATCAGACTGCCAGACAGAGAAGCGTGATTCATCTCTCCACAGAACACATTTCCCTGCTCCAGAGAACAGTGGCAGTATGCTTCACAGCCCTCCATCCTACTGCTGGCATTGTGCTTGGTGGTGTGAGGAAGCCCATTCCATGATGCTCCCTCTGCAGCTTTTTGCCAAGGTGAATGCAAGGGGAGGTTTGGAACTTCGCAGTTACTGAGTCAACAGAGTGCTGGCAACTGTTACACACTATGTGCTTCAGAACTCTGCTCTGTTACATTACGTGGTCCTGCCACTTTGAGGTTGAGTTTTGGTTATTGCTAAGTGCTTCCACTTCATGAATCGACTTATTCCAAAGGTAGAACCCTATGACAGTACCACCCTTGAATTTACTGAGCTCTTCAGTATGAAATGTTTGTAAATCTGACAGCATGGCTGTGTGCTTGATTTTATACCCTTGTGGCAATGGGTCTGAATGAAACACTTGAATTCAATGGTTAAGAGGTGTGTCCAATACTTTTGTCCATATAGTGTATGTGGGACCTCCTTCAGGACAGCTGGAGAAGCATCCCAGGAGGCCACCTCATGGAGCTGGTGTAGAGGGGACAGCAGGGTCAGCCAGTCCCAGGAACATTTGGGTTTAACAGCCTTGTTCTAGGGCCTGATAGTGAGATCACTCTGCCGCAACTGGGATTTGAACCAGCAACCTTCTGATTCCCAACCTACAGGGGTTAGATGTCTTTAGAATTATTCTAAAATATAGAGAATAGTACAAATATACCTTCCTATGGGTAGGTGTGTCCAAACATTTCGGTGGTACTGTACTTAATATGCACGGCAAATCCTTAGCTGCCATTACACCTGCAGACTGCTTTTGATTTACACGTTTCATAAAGGTTCGTGATTTCATGCTGTCCCGGGTCATGTGAACAGGCCATAACCATACATGGCTTTGGAACGGAGGAGAGCCACGGCCCGGGGTGTGATGCTGATTGGCTGACACTGGTCTTTCCTTTAAATCGGATGAAGAGTAAATCTTTCACCTTCCCCTCCTGCTTTTCCGCTGCCCTCCGGAGAGCCTCGAGGTGAAAGTGCCGATGAATTTTGGAAGGTTGACAGAATGTGACAGTCTGACATTCCCTGCCATAGCCTGGCTCTGTCGGATCACCAAACAGATTTACCGCAAGAGATCAGGAAGCGATTCTGTCAGCAAGTTCTTTTTCATGTGTCGCAAGAGATGATGACGTTTTCTGAGGGGGTCGAGTTGGCCCCAGGGACAGGGGGGGAAAAATAAACAGGGAGACAAACATGGTTCGCGTGGAGCAATGGACGTCGCATGTGTTTATTTGGAGTTACTCGGAGAAGGAAGCGAACAGGAGAAGGCTGCTGCTCGCTTGCACGGTTCGGATTTTTGTGCCGGAGGAATTCTAAGTTTAAACAAACAAGTGAAGGACAGGGCTGTGGAACCACAGCCTTGAGTAAGGTTTAATCCCAAAAACCATGCTCTGGTCAGGTTTCTGCATGCAAAGAAGACTCCTCTTGTGAAGCCTTCTTGCATTATATAAAAACATATTTAGTCTTCATGCACTAAGCAGCGACCTGCAAGTCTCGGTGTGCTTCATTGTCATTGCATTAATGTCGGGGTCACTCCTTGTAGCCGTCGGCGTGTCTGACCATCCTCCTCACAGAGGCGAGTGGTGCGAGAGCTCCTTTGTAGCCATAGAAACGGGGCGGCGAGAGAAGCTCAGTTCATCGGTTAACTGCAAGAGTTGAGCAGCAACTTTTGAAAAATAAATTGCATGGTTTGCATCTTAAGTCTTGTTAATATTAGCTCCACGGAACATTTTAACTCAAGGATTGACCGCTTACGTGACATTAGATGCGTTTAGGGTTCATATAGACCCTTGTGGTCAAGAGCAGTGAGGAATCTCAGTGTATAGACTGAAAAGCTTGTGCTATTTTGATGGCAAAGTAAATGTGCTCTCTCCTCACTTTGCTGGAATTGGTGGCCTTGGTGGGGTGCGGGGTCACGTGGACTCTGCAGAAAGGCTGTGTTGGCACGTCCCTGAGTGATGCAGGGGCAGCACTGACACTCCACGTTCACCCTGCCTTTTCCAGGTCCATCTTTCCCCTCTGTGTATCTGTGGTCCCTCTCCCCAGCACGGCTGGTGTTGCTCGCCGGACAGCCTGAGCTTCAGTCCAGATGATTAAGCCGACAGTATTTGTGCTTTGTGTTTGAACTGCGCCGCAAACATCCTGGCTGGCAAGCAAAATCCTGAGACTCCAGTCAGGGGTCACAGATTAAAAGGTACTGGAGGATGGGCTGAGATGAAAAGCCATAGGCTATATTTCTCTAACGTGTAACTCAGAGAGTTCAACGCCGTTTCACCCTCCGATCTCAGCCTTCAGCTATCACACCGGGGAAGAGCGTTCCCGTTTCTCTTGTACAGCTACGTTTTCTCTCAGCTTGCATCGTTTCTACCGAATGCCACAGAAGTATCCTCTTTGGCGAACCATACGAAGACGGTCTGAGACATGGATGTTAACAGATTGTTTCGAGCCAATGTTTCTGGTAGCTTAGGTCAACGTGCGGCTTGCTCTGTGTTATACAACTACAGTTTCATAGTAAACCTTTGCCTGACCCTAACTGAGAACTTAGTCTGTGGTTCCATAGTAAATCCCACTGTGGAAAAAGCAAGCGCACAAACACTATGGACAGACTAAAAGTGGTAAGGTAATGCACTCACTCCCGGCTCACTGCTGCTCCAGGCTGATCGCAGAGGGGAAAAAAAAGCCTTAATGCAGTGTTTGTAAACTCGGAATCTTCCTCCGTGTAAAAATACTGTTTAAATATTATTTTTTTGTGTGTAAAAGCTTTTAAAGAGAGCCCTAATTATTTGCCCAGTTGTGACTCGACTTTTCAAGGTAAACACAGCTCGTTGTTTACCAGAGGGAGAAGGGGGGGGGTCCATTTTACAAGGGGGCGGCCTATGTCACCATCTTTTCCATTTAAAAGGTCCCACGGTATTTTTAGGGAGCGGGAAGCTGTTCATGCTCATGAATTGGGCCCTGGGTTTCATGTTGAAGGCCACGAAACTGACCCGCTGATTGCCGATAAGTAAAATGAAGGCCCAGAGAGATGGCAGAGCGTCTGATAGCACATCACATTTGAAAGGTGACAGGGCGTTCTGGGCATAAACGCACATGCATGGGCGCCATCAACAGGCCCCCTGTGCTGATTTCCTTATACACTGATATCCCTCCCAATAATCATCCACTTTTTTGCCCAGTGGGCCCAGTGAAGTGTAGAAACGACTGGAAAACCAGGCAGTACAGCAGCTCTTAAATACCATATTTCACTCCTGCCCATCTCACCAGCTCCTCCGCATGACATCCCATAATAAGCCACAGGACCACCCCAGTGACACGTCCTGATGTGTGTGAGTATGCGTAATATATAATGGAACAGGCCCCAGTGACGCTGTGAATTGTACTTAACATGCTAATGCTAAGGGCTTCTGGAGAATTCTCTTCCCCCGAAGTGCCCCAGATGGGGATGGTGTGAAACGTGTTCAAAAATATGTCCTTCTGGAAGCCCGTCTGAATACCACAGCACCAAGTTCATCGCCCATGCATTTCCTCTCCGTGACTCTCTCTGCGGCCGCACGATTCATTCCAGTTTTTACCAAAAGTATGCAGTATTTTTTTTAAAGACTTGTTCTAAATGTAATTAGCTGTCAAGGAGACTCTACAGATAATGTTTATTTGTTTATCAGCTTCCAACAGTTTGTCCAAAAATACAAGCACTTTTTTTGGAAACGCGTTGGGAATGAGTTTGGATTTTATTGATGAAAACACAAATGTTGGTGCAGGCTCTTTAAGCAAAGTCATGGGTTGTGAAGAGAAGAGTTGAAAAAGAGGGTGTGTGTGTGTTTGATGGGGAGATTCGAGTGTTGGGGGGGGGGTTAGGATACGGGTGCTCAATTGAAGGACATCAATGCGGTCTGTTGAAGAAAAGACCTCATTGAAATTCATGGCTTACTACCTATAGTATTGTGGATTTAACAAACCAGAAAGAGAGAGAGGGAGAGAGGGAAGGAGAAAGACTAAGAGTCTGACAGATTTCAATTAAAATGGCATTTGGGTGGGGAACGGGTGGGGGTGAAAAGAGCAGAGTGTTTATGTGTGTGTGTGTGTGTGTGTGTGTCTGTGCTTGTTTGTCCATGTATGTGTTTCTTGTGAAGCTCCTGGGCCCAATCGACCCAATCTGCGGCCCCGCGGCCTAATCGACCCAGTTCGCTGCAGTCAGCTCCTCCCGTCGGTTAGGGGCCAGTTGCTGTCGGTACCTGAGCCCAGAGCAGAGCTCAGTGGAACAGTTGGGCAGCACTGGTTTCGCTGGCGTTGCACGTGCGAGCGGCCTGGCGATGCGGAGCCGCTTTGATCGCTGAAGCATCACAGCCCTTCGCCGCTTAAGTCTGCTAACAATAAGGAGGGCAGCGGTGGAGGGTGGGGGGCTGGAGTATGGGGGTCTTTGGGGGCCTGCTGGCTGAAGTAAGATCCGGTGAACCTGTCAAGACCTCCACCCACCTGACAGAAAGTATCTAACATGGTTTGGACAGACCCCTGCACTTGTGTACCAGCTGCCCAAAAGCGTGGACCTGCTGAACCTCTGGGTCTAGGGGGTTGTGATAACACGGGTCTAGTTACTGGGCCCTTGTGCAAGCAGCGCTTATGTTTGAGTCCTGGAGCAAAAAAGAGGCAGGGGGGGTTGGGGATAGACATGACTGGAGTTTCCTCACATGCCCCCGTCCCCCCACCCC
The DNA here is from genome assembly GCA_026779605.1 of Mormyrus hasselquistii. Lineage (NCBI taxonomy): Eukaryota > Metazoa > Chordata > Actinopteri > Osteoglossiformes > Mormyridae > Mormyrus > Mormyrus hasselquistii. The sequence goes on from JAODKE010000068.1 coordinate 21,925,643, forward strand.
CACCAAAACCCCTAGTGAACGCTGAGTTCACACTTTCCCCATTGAATTGTCTCCCGTTTCAGTTTACCTAGTGGGGCAAAGGAGAGGGTGACTGAAACTGTGTAACCCTTTACAACTAACTTTACCCTTTTTTTAAAAAACAGCATAGACCAGCATAGCTGGTTACCAGCATGACCAAAACAATGCATGCTTGTTATACCCGGATATGCTGGGCCAGTTCCTTGTGCAGGTAGACCAGCACAGCTCTGCTGCTCCACCAGCTACACCATCACCACACCAACACTAACCAGCATAGACCAGCATGGAGATCATGCCACTCTGTGCTTTTTTTTTCACAGGGGAGTCAATACAAAATGTAGGTCCTGCGTAAATCACCAAGAATTAGTACACGTGCTTTCATATCAGGTATCTGACACCAGGAACACCCGCTTGTCAGTAGTAATGATTCCTCTTTGATGGTACATCTCTTATATTATGCATATTATTATTATTATTATTATTATTATTATTATTATTTATTATCTTACTCCTAATATGCTGCACAAATCAATACAGGGGAAGCATTAAAATATTCTGAGTCTGAAGAGAAAACGAGGACGCCAGCAGTCATAGGGCAATGTTGTACTTGGGATGTCCTTTTTTCTGGATACGGCGTTTAGGGTATTCTCAAGAAGCTTTTTTAGTTGTGTATTTGAAGGGATCCTTTTAAGCTCTGGGTGTCCACACATGAAAGTGTGCTTACACTTAGGGTGTCGGTAAAACACTTCGGCTCCACTCTGGACTAATGGGACGGAGATTTATTTGGTTGAACACCAAGCATGAAAAATGAGGTGCCGTGTCGTACATGCGTAGGTCACTTGAGCACACGTATAGAGCGCGGTCATCATAGATGTGTATGAAATCGACGGTATTTTTACACGCATGGTTATTGAAATGAGAGAACTTTTGAGGCACAAGTGATTGTCAAGAAAACACACTTGCCACGTGACTGTTACTTGTTGCGGTCTATAAGATGTTTGATTATCAGTATTAGATCGGTTGTTAAGAACCTTACCCATAATCCTTTGTGGCATCACAGTAGGTACGATGTGTGTCATCTCTAGCTGCATGCTCAGCTCACACGATTTGGTTGCGCCAATCCAGTTTAAAATTTAGAGGGTCGGAGAGGGATGCGTAACCTGATGCCCTTATGGTTGTGGGCCTTTTACGATCTGGGATTGGGATAAGGTCGAGAGGGAGTAAATCCCAGTTTGCTTCTGCTGTCTGGAAGCAAGGTCACGGTTTCTTTTCCCGGTACTGCTCCAGCCATCTTATCTCATTTCCTGCCCTAAGGACAGCGGGTCGGTTCGTGGCCCAGTTAATCACCCATGTCTCTAAACGTGGTTCCCCATGACATGGGCAGATACTTGCCCATCTGGAGGGCTTCCTGTTGGCCTTTTGTGCGTGACAGGATTATCCCTCCTTATCGTAAAAGGATTACAGGCTACGGGGGGCGTTCTACAATGGCGTCCTGGCTGGGCGGCCAAGTGCCAATGTACCACCCACCCCCACCCATTTTGTGGCGAAGCTGAAAGCAGTACATCTGCCAGAGTTTCCAGGCAGGCCTGCTCTTCATCTGATTCTTTAGTGTGACCGTCGCATCCATCAACACAGCTCTCTGCTGCCCCCTAGCCTCCTTGTGTTTAAAATCTCTCTCTGATGGATTTGAGCGCTGCTCCTCAAACATGAAACCCGAACAACCTGTGAGTTGATTGACCGATGACTGGGTTCAAGTCCATCTAGGGCTTTGATTCTCCACTGTCCACACTAATGGATACTTATCTTCACTTTGAACAAACGTGGGTTCAGCAAGGCTGTTCGGGCCTCGTATGCCTATGAGGGCCCCCGGTTGCCCTGACCCCACCCCCCGCCCAAATCCCTTACCACATCAGAGCCTGCTGGCTGGTCTACCCTACAATATGATCATTACTTCATCCTTGAGCCAAAACAGGCGAGAGGGCTCGAAAGTATTTCCCCACCCTTTTGCGCAGCATTAACTTGAATCAGCGCCGCTTTGAAAGGCAGGCAAGAACAACACTCTGGTGATATGCTTGGTCGCGACCTGGCCTTATTTAGACTCAATGGCATTTTAGCAGAAAATGATTTAGTAGCTTTAAACGACTTACCTCTTTAGTCGAAAGAGAGGCTGAGGCAATGAGCTTTAGGGTTAGGGTTAGGGTTAGGTTTAGGGTTAGGGTAACCTTAGGGCAGGACTTCCAGGTGTCCCTGCCTGAATTACCTCTCTGCGTGCTTCTCTGTCATAGGCTTTTGGCAAACATCTGGCATACAAGCCACAAGAGTGTAGACATGTAGGACGATGTTGACATTAAAGTACTGTGACATTTTCTCCCCTGGCTGTAATCTGTACGGCTGCTGTTTTTGGAACTGTTGTCGCACTGGTCACATCAGACAAGCATCCTGCTTTGGTGTTGACCCAGTGAGTGTCATGTCTTTGAAAATTAGGGAGCCCTTCTTAAATTTAGTGGGGGAGGGGAGCTAATTTTGGACACTCCAGCAGGCTAAGTATTTTGTGCTTCTTTGTGTCATTTATTTTCTTTTTTACTCATTTCAGTTTTCAGTTTGAAGTGCAGACTGGAAGTTGTAGAGGTTTCAGAGGTCACCTTCCAGCTCTTGGGGGGGGGGGTTGGCCATGATGTCTCCCTGTCACATTCCTTCAAATGATGACATTGGTCCTCCAAAGACCCTGAAAGGCAGCAGCGACTGCCTAAATGGATGCTCCATCATCAAAGACCTTGTTGAAGTTCTGCTTCTGTCCTTCATGCTTTGTTGTAATTATTCCCCAGGACATTAGGTGGGGGCTGGCAGGGGGGGGACTCTTTGTCACTAATAGGCCTTGCTGGACCCTCTAGCCGGGCCTTCCACCGGATTACTGGTTCTTAATGAGGCACAACAAGGGCATTCTCGCCACTGTCTGTGAAGAAACATCTCTTGTTCCCCCC
>JAODKE010000068.1:21934428-21945422 GCA_026779605.1 Mormyrus hasselquistii
AAGGGGGAGGGAGAGTCAGTGACTAGAGACCCTCTCCGATTCCCAGGACTTCTTAAAGATATAGTGCGATGGGTCAGGAAGGCGTCCACGCTGAAATCAGCTGTTTATTACATACAGAGAGGTGCAGGGGGAGGCACTGAAAAAAAGAACGTTCTGGAACAGTGGCGGACGTCACTCAGGGACTTAGCTGGAAAGAGCCGCTGTTTCTAGGGCTATCGCTCTTCCAGGCGGCCTGTTGGAGGTGATGGGCACCCTGGCCCACACCAGGCTGTCTGGGGCTACTTCAACCCCATCCTGTCCGCCTGTCCCTTCGGTGCCCATCGGATTCCAGCCGTTCCTCCGAAGCCTTTAATCTCATTTTTTTTTTTTTTTAATGTGCTGACATCTGTGCGCGGGAGTTTATTCGGTGGTCGAGCAATAAATTAATAACAACACCTCAGATTCTGAAAAACACATTAATCAGCCGCATCGCTCGGGGAAATCGGCCAAGTGAGGGAGGCAGCCCCCCTGATACGTGGCGCTCACTCAGAACTTCAATACGGAGCCGCGTCGGGTTTTTACATTTGTGGAGGACTCATGGACACCTTCAGGTAAGTCTCATGTTTTTCGGGGCCACTTTCCACGCACCACACCGCACTGCATTACCTGCCAGGGACCCAGAACTGGGCGTCCGTGTTCCTGAGTGTGCTGGACGTCATTTTGAAACACGCACAGGCATCAGAGTTTCATTCATAAAAAGCCATACGCTGATCGGTTGACGTCTGTCCTTCATAAGAGGCATTAACTGATTGGCTGACGTCTGTCCTTCATAAGAGGCATTAACTGATTGGCTGACGTCTGTCCTTCATAAGAGGCATTAACTGATTGGCTGATGTCTGTCCTCTGTTAAAGATACACGCTGTAAGATACACGCTCATAAAAGACACATGCGGATTGGCTGAATTATGTCCGTCCAGTTTCTATATGGGGCTTAAAACATGGATGTAAAATAAATTCCAGCTCAAATTTTTTGTAACTTTTTTCATTTTATTATTATTTTTATTTTTTTATTTTCCAACTTTTATATCAAATGCTAAAGCACTTTCCTGGTTATGTGTGCCTCTGGGCACTACTTTATGGTGTTTTCATGGTAAAGATGCTATCAGTTGACCAGAGAAAGTCCCTTGTGTGTCACTTTTGGAGTGACAGTTTGGAATTTCACCATGGCTGGTCAAAGCCCTGCTCCAGCTCGGGGTCTGAGGGGTGAGGAGAAGATTAGACACTGACGAAGCAGTTGGAGTCACACCTCGAAATTCCAATTTCAAATTCAAGTTTTGTTACTGTTATTTTTATTCACGCAGCTTTGTCTACCTTGTATTGTACAAAATACAATTAGTTTATATATAAACAATCAACATGGACTCGCATGACGAGAGAGGTTTTGTTTCTCAGTTTGAACTGTGTTAATCAGACATGACCTGGTTTTGTTTTGGAATGATCTCTCTCTCACTCACACACAAACACACATACACACACGCACACACATTTGTATCCATATCTTTGTGGGGACCGTCCATTTCATTCTATGGGAAAAACATTAATCTCAACCATGACAGTCTAAACTCCTACGCAGCCCTAACTTTAACCATAAGTAATCAAACAAAATTTAAGACTTTTTAGTTTCTTGTTTGCAGTCACAGATTTTTAGAAACTTTAGGGAGTTTTCCCTTGTGGGGACCAAAAGAAATGTCCCCCAAGGTCAAAATAACAGGTTTGCTTCACATTGTGGGGACATTTTGGTAATGCATCAAAACCCACACACACTCACATGCAGTGATGTCTTTACAAAAATGTCACCCTCTCCCTCCTCCTCTTGAATCCCAGGGGAAAAAAATGTCGCTTATGTCCTTCATAATGTTGCTAAAGCACTGAAAATGGGGGGGGGGGGCGAGGGTAGTGGTGAGGTGGTTCGTGGGGTATGACTGACGCAGCACTATCAAACCCGGGGGATACTGTCGTCAGAGTGCTGATGAAGCGGGCCCTGTTTGTTTTTTTTCCTTTAACGGTATTTTCCCTTGCAGCACTGCGGAGCTTCAAACAGCATTAATAGGAGATGGGGGAGTAAGAGGAGGCCCAAAAGCCTCTCTGCCTCTCCTCAGGCACCTCCTGAGACAGGAGAACCTTTCTGTGTCTCTGTGTGTAAGCAGAGTGTCGTGACAGTTCTCTGGGTCTTTTCCGTCGCGTCTCTGTGCCGCTGTCTTTAGGCTCCCTGTCCTTTTCTCCTTCTCTCTGGTGATAGTTACTGATTGCCTGTCTTGTCTGAGCATCAACGTTAGAATAAACAGAGGGAATAAAAAAAATAAAAGACGCTAGGAAAAATGAACCGAAGATAAATCCAACGTAAAGGCGCAGCTAAGGCAACACCGATTGAACAAACTTCTCAATTGCAGCCTGATTGAACCTAGAACTCCCAAACAAATCAATCAGGGGGGAAAATAAATCTCACCCTGAAAATGGCATAGAGAGCAACAAAATTGCCCCCCCCCCCTCAGCATTTTGAGCAAAGAACAAAAAAAGCCCTGTTATGGTACAACCCAGAAACACCATGATGTCACCAACTAAAGGAAACAGAACAAAGCTGGCCTGCCCATCTCATCTGTCCACACTTCCTCATGCTCTTTTTCTCCACCACCCCCCTCCGAAAAAAAACCAATCCTCAACCCCTCCCTTCCTCCCGCCTGCAGAAGGATGAGCTGTATGCATGTCGTGTCCAAACACACAGGCTGCATGCGTCTGCCTCTGATTAAGCCCCTATGTTGCCATGTGTCCTCTGCCTGTCCTTCATGCTTTCCTCTTTACACTAATCCGCTGCCTTGGTTTTGCTGCTCTGGAGCTCTTTCCTTTTTACCCTGTTTTACTACCTCTTTACACCCCTTCGCTGCCACCCCAGACTCCCCGGAGCTGCAGTATAGTAATCGTAACCTCCCCGGTCCCCTTGTTTTGATTTCCGACAATCATTACATGTATTACGGTATCAGTAGTATGGTGGTGTAATTTTTCCCTTATGAATCGATTACTTCTCGTCTAATTTGTGTTCTTTTTGCTGGCTATTCCCCCCTCCCCTGCCAGCCCCCTTTAAAGACAGCCTATTTAAATGGCTGATTCACTTCTTTTGGAGATTCCTGGACCCTATTCTCTCTCTCCCCCCTCCCCCACACCCCAACCCTCTCAAAACTTTGGAGCCTTTTGCCCTCAAATGCACTTTTAATCATAAGTCCCTCACAATAAACAGCCTCCATTCACCTCCAAATTCACCTCCTTGTCTGCCACACCTTAACCGACAACCCCCCAGGAAAGGGCCAAGCAAAGACGGGGGGAGCCCTCACTTTTGGGGGGCTTCAAAGGCTTTCCCATCCCAAGACCCCCTTTACAGAGGCCCTGGCAGCACCTCATCCCATATGCATCATGGACCTTCTTAAACCCGATGGCTAAATGTGGTGCATTACCCACGATCCCTCTGGCTTCCGCACGTGAGGTACACTCCAATCAGAGCAAGCGGGGCTTTGGCCCTCCCCCATGTCAGGCTCCCTCACGGAATTGGTCGGCCATTACTCATCACCACTCTAACACTACTGCTGTGTCGCATATCTGCATGTCATGCTTTGGAAACCTGTTTCCAGCATCAAATGTCCAAGCCAGTTGTGATGTGTTCCATAGACAAGCAGGCAACCAGCGCTGCTCCAGGCTTCTGTCCCTGTTTGCATGTACTCTTCTGACTTTCATCCGTATGGCCCCCCCACCTTCCACCCATTTTTCTGCTGTTAACTCCTTTTTCTGTCCCCCGCGGTGAGACTCGCCGTCGTCTACTCCTCCCTCTATCCATCGTGTCCTCCCTGAGTCTTCTTTTCCAGCTGTAGCAGCTTTCGAGTTTCCGACACGCTCGGTTCTCCTGACGATGTGTCTGTGCCGCCCCCCCCCCCCCCATTCCGTCACCTACATCTCCCCCTCTTCCACTGTCGTCATCTGGCTGCCTGCCCTCCCAATGCCAACCCTCACGCACTTTGTCTTGGGCACGATTACCCATCATGCACCTCTCTCGACATGACCGGGCCATTGTTGAAAGTGCGGCCATTTTGACACGGACCACCGAAATCAGCAAAACCACAACAAACACAAAACGAAGTCCCCTACCTCAAAACCCCCCCACCCTCTTCCCCATACTTTTATGATTCCACAAAAGACTGTTTCTTTTTTTCTGTTCTGGGATGATTTTTGTTTTGTTTTTCTTTTTTTACCAATGGGATTAACACTCTAACAGGGATTTTGGCACCTCTTCACGGCTTCTTGCTTCTTGGCTTGGGTTGCACAAACGCCAAAGGGAGCCTGTCCCAGGCGGGAGGCGGAGATTGAGCTCCTCATTAACCAAACTGTTTGTCCCCCTGTCACTTGTGTTTTAGAGAGAGATGAGGCTGCAATTGAGAGCTCTGAGTTCAATTCCACGTCAGTAGCTGATGTGGACAAGCGGGTGAAACGGCGCCTACTTATGGGTAACTCTCTTCTTCCTCTTTCTCTGTGTTGCCATGGCGCTTGTGCTTGTTGCCCCCTCCTCCTTTTCTCCTTTCCCTTCTTTATCTATTTATTTTATTTATTTAGCCTTATAAGGAGTTTTTTTTTATATATATATATCTAAGCATCACCTTTCTTTGCCATGAGATCACACATTAATCGCTATTGACACCCTCGATTAATAAAGACAGGGAAAAGGCTTGTATTCAAACACCGCTCGAATTCTCTGACTCACCTTGTATATTTGTTTCTTTTTTTTTTTAATAATACTAGTTTGTTATAATTAGCGGTTTCTTCTAACGATCAGCCACGCCAAAGATATGAATTGCAAGATTCCCGAAGCAGTTTGTGCGGATAAGATTTGTGCCCCCCCGCACCTCCTCCCCTTGGTCCAAGGGCCCAGTGCCCCAGGAAGATGCACTCTCTCTGAGCAAAGGAAGAGGACCTCATTTGTGCTATTGCAAATTAATGGCCTAAGGGCCGCGTCGTCTGACGAAGCGATTTACTTCCACTGAATTTTTCTCCTTGAGCCAAAGAAACACATTTTCTGCCAGTTTGTCACGTTGCTCATACCGCTTCATCATATTTGGCTGCATTAATCATCTATCTGACTTTCTTTGCCCTACAAGTGAAGTCTCGCGATCCGTAGGAGCAGGCAGTGAATCTCAGGAGTGTCCTTTTAGGTCACCGTGAGCCAAAGGCAAGGCTGATGCTGGCCTCCTGTACCATTGTTTGTGTGTGAGGTTTTCTGTCCACATGTTTGTCCTGTGATGTCATAATAAAGACTGTGGCACAACGGTAGACCGGATCAAAACAACCTCAGATGGAACTAACGGCCCAGGATGTGAGATCCGGTCATCCCAGAGAGTACAATGCGACGTAAATGACATACATCATTGGGGTGGGGCAGGGGCGCGATATCCGGAAAGGGGGGGGGAGTTCAGGACGATTCAGGGGTCCTAAACATTTTGGAACGAACTGGATTGGTCAGACACCTAAACATGAGGAAAGAGGTCTCTGAGTTTCTTAGTTAAACAAAGGATAATGTGCAACATAGCTGCATTAAAAAAAACACGCAGGCAGCACTGAGAATGTACGGAATGTCAGTGTGTGAAGAAATCCTGATAAGACAAGGCAGTAATACAGTAAGGGGGGGTGGGGGGGTTCATCCAGGGTGATACCATGCCTGCCTCATACTTTTGTGGCATGTAGAGAAGAGGGTATCTCCCCCCCATTCTCTGTCTATGGCAGTAAGGCCATGCGTTTGCTTGGAGCGCTAGTAACAGCAGTGCAGGAGAATAATAAGCTGGCAGATAAAATTCTGAAAGAAAAAAAAAAAAAACATTTTATTCCGAGGCTGCTGTCAGGTTTTTATTAGATGTTGAATTTAGTGCGTCGGTAATTCTGGTTATTTCTGCGAGCCCACGAACGAGCCAGATGATGTTCCGGATAGCCTGCTTCTAGATATCCGAGATGCGTAAAGGAGCGAGACGGAGCCTGGCTTGCCTCAGCGTGGATACTGGCACCGGTTCTTCCCCATGATAACCCTAACCATCCTTAGCAAGTCACAGGGACTGCCCCTCTTCACGGCTCTTTGCTTATTGGCCTGTCAAAAGAGGCAGCGGCCGTGATTGGCTGTCAGTAAGGTAAATTCTAAGAGTGCATAACTGATCTAGACAGTATGATCTGTCCCTCACACATATCCTTAATATCCTGCACTGTGAGTACATGGTGGAACCCATAAAATTTTGCATCTAACATTCCGTGTCCATCTTTCTGTCGTCAGGCAGTGGTTCTGTTTTATTTCACTTTGTCATATGATTTTATTTAATTAGAAAATTACTTTAATTGGCAGAGGTTAGAGTTTATGACACCGTGGAGGAATCTAGGTACGATTTATTCTACTATTATGCCCTCAATCCCTCTCCTAAAGTAAATAAATAAATATATTTGTGATATATTCCAGAAGTTTCCAAAGTTAGTTGAGGCTGCAGTTTCATTAAGGGTCATTGTGTGTTAATGCATAGCTACCATCAGAATGCTTGTCCTGTCTCTGGCGTGTGGAACGGTTTCTTCGCTGTCCCGCAGTACCATGTTACATTTTACACAGAATGTTTCCGTCTAAATGTGTCTCCTGATATTTGTTCTGGAAAGGCTTATTTGGGGAAGCTCCCCCCCCCCCAGTATTTTGCACTAAAGAATTAAACCTTAGGGTGTATTTGTGGTAGAGGGGGAGCGGTAGACTTTAGCGAGTCTACAAATGGCAGCTCCCTACTGCTTGTGAAAATCTGAGCCCTATCCCCCGATGGCAGTATTAAATGAGACCTTTCAGCTTTGAATGTTTCTCTCCAGAAACTACGATCGTTAACATCGATTATAGGTGTTTCCCTTAGTACTAGAACAATGTCTTGGCTCAAAAGTAATAGTTTAAAGTTCTTGCTTTATTAGTGCTGTTTTTGTGTCTGGAAAAATTGCGTTTTTGACGCATAAGGACTTTATTTTCAATTCATGTGCCCCCAGCACGCCCCCCCCCCCCCCTTTTAAAATCTTGCTGCCCTTGACTCTGTTGACGGTCTTCTTTCAAATCGGTCGACTTGTCCTGCCCTGAGTTCCACCTTAGAGCCTGTCAAGGGAGAGTGTTCTTTTCAGTTTGGCGACCCAAGGAGCTTCTCTGCATGAGTTGGCACACATGACGACGGCTTGAAAACTAGTCTTGATGTATTGACCCCTTCTTAAGAATTTAAGATAAATGGTATTCCTAGGCGCAGATGTAGTAATTAATTATCTAGCTGGATACCTTGAGGTACGCCAGTCCTTTTACAACTGCATTTAAAATGAAGTGCTGTATTTTTTGCAAAGTCAGATGATATTTCATGCAGAATGAGAGTCAGGGACCTGTGAAGTCCATGGCCTTCCGGAATGAGGTCATTCTCCTCTTGCTCCTGCACAAGACATCAGCTATGGCTGTTTTGCAGAGGCATTCTTAACTTGATTGCATGTCGCATTGCAGCCCTCATTGTTGAGGTTGCTACATTTTGCAAATAAGGTTGTATCCGCATTACCAGGTTTGGCTGCACCTGTATCATTCGAGGAGTGGGGTGACATAAGACCCGTGTATTAAAAATGCCACAATGCGACCTTGTGACCTCCAAATGCTCGCTTGTGTTTTATCTTCTCGTAGTTCTGGCAGGAGACTGTAAGGTGAGCATCAGTGCGAAGTATATGGTTAGGTGTGTGCAAAGGGTACCATGCTGCACGTGGAAGCTAATTCAGAATCACCGCTTTGAAGGGGGCGTGAGCTGAACGGGGCCACATTGCCCCAGAGATCTGAGGTGCAAGAAAACTCTTTGTACACCAGAGAGCCGTCGTACTGTGCAACAGGAGGTATGGCAGGAAGATATATGCATGGCGAATGAAGGAACATGTCCGGCTGCTCAGCTAGCGGATGTGGAATTCCTGTGCACCACACTGCCTGGGGGTGTGGAACCGGGTGGTTAAAGCTTGTGCTAAAACTCTCAGGGCCCAGTATCCTAATGACAGGCTCTTTTACCTTCATTATAAATCATTTTGCAGTAATTAAGGCTCAGAAGGCTCAGAAACAACTATACCGGACGACTGAGGCTGGGCTTTGAAATGCCCCCCAGCTGGAATCTGATTGCCTGTTGGTAAGACGGAGTGTCATCCACTCTGTCTCGTCCACTCTCACATCCTTGTATAAAACACGGCGGCGCTGATGGTTGTGTCAGCTCACTTTCTGTTCCGGCCCATAATTTACTGAGCGGACCAAGACATTCATCATTGCGTAGCGCCCGAAAGGACTCGAAGGACAAGTTTTACATCCTGTGTTCCTACAGGGGAGTGCAGGTTGTGTAAGATCACTGTAGATTGCGGGTAGATCAGTAACTGTTGGGTGTTTGGAGATCAGGCCTGGCAGAGTCCTGGAACTAGGGAAGAAAGGTGAACTTTGTCGTCAATATCAGTACCCCTGCTGAGAGGTTGTAGCAGCAGAGTGGGTGACAATGTGGCCTCATGCCGTCGAAGACTGTGAGTTTGACACCTCCCCCTGCTCCCCCATCTTGGGCGGCATCTGCCCATTGCTTCTGGAAAAGTCTCCAAGCTCCCATCACATCTGCGCTGGATAAGAGGTTATAGTAGTTGGATTGATTAAATGTTCCATCCACCATGTTGTGAAGGAAATCTCAGAGCACAGGACATAGAGTTTATTCAAATAATCTGTTTAATAATTGAGGAGCAAAAATCCCAAAATTCACTCAGTTCATTCGTTTCTGTTGTTTTTGAGATGAGACGGCCAGTGACCTAAAGTAAGGCTTTCTCATCATATGTTATGGTATCGGGAACCAAAACTCAGTCAGTTCTCATGTAATCCAACAAAGAACTTTCGGTGAATTTCCAAAACTCACAAAGTCCACAGGAATTTTCTCAAAAGACTGAGAAGGCTTTGGAAATTTGCTCTTTGACTTTCATTTACTGAGAGCTGAGTGTGCAAGGTTGGTGAGGGCGGTGCTTGACTGCATGCTGTACTCGTGATGAATTCCGCAGTCCTGACTCCTAGATGTGCGAGAGAGGTCGAAGACGTTTAACTTCCCCGCTTGACGTGTTGCTGACGTGCGTAATTTATTGAGCGTTCAATGGAAAGAAATGTCTTACGGAAGGGATACTTCTGAGCCTTTGGCATGACGTCTGCCACGGAGAGCTCAGAGACGCTGATACTGTTCAGAAGAGGAAAAAAATGAGCAGGGACACGCATTCAAAGTCAACAAGGCAGCCGGAAGGCTGACGGGGCAGCTGGGAAGCGCTGTTGGGGTGTTAGACGCATGCCAGGTGTTCTGGGCCCGGTCCCTGGATCCCACGGCAGCCAGCACTTTCAAACGGGACTCGAGCAGCTCCTTTGGTTCTGGTGCTGCTTTTTCACACCATACTTTCTGTTCATCATGCTGTGTATCACACTTAATATAAACCGCAGCCCCTTCTACATGGTGCTGAGCTAGACAGGTAGAGATGGATGGATAAAAAGATGGATAGCGAAAGATACATAGCTAGACAGACAGGTACAGACAAACAGGCAGAGGTAGGTTGGGATGGATGGATGGATGGATGGGTAGAGAGAGGTGCATAGTAGTGATGAGGAAATGAAGCTTCATGACGCGTTTGCTGTATTTTCTGACCCCATTAGATGGTGCTCTCTGTTTATAAAATGGCTCAAAGCATGTCCCAAAGTAAACCAAGAGCACCATCTAGTGGGGTCAAAAAATATAGCAAATGGTTCACAATGCTTAATTTGCCATCACTCTTACATAGTTTTATAGAAAGATAGGTAATAATAGACAGACAGATACAGACATGGGTGGAGACAGATACATGGATAGTTTTATAGACAGACAGGTAGAGAAACACAAACAGACAAGTAGAGATACACAAGTAAAAGGATTGATTGATTAATTTTAATCTTTGATTGACTGATACCAACGAAATTTGCTTATGTAGCAGCAGCAAAAGATATGAAACAAAGAAATATGACATAAACATAAAAGCATAAGAAGAATAGATACAAGTCAAAAAGTAATTACAAGTGCCCTGTCCTCTGCCGTGGGGCAGCTTGGTATCTCACCATTAGCGCACTGTTAATTTTGATGAGAATCTTTTATTTAGTTTTATTCTTAGTCACTGAAAATTGTAGTTGGATTAAAGTCACATTTTAGTCTTTCCTTTTTTGTTCTGTTTGGTTAACATTTAGTCAGTGGAACTCAAGTTTAATTTCAGTCTAATTTAGTATTTTTTTTACAAACAGGTTCACAATACTGAATTTTCATTATCAGGGCATAAAAACACCTATCAAACACCCATTTAATTGTGGAGGATCTGTCTTCATAATGTACAATAACCCTCCTTCAAAAGAAGAAAGTACAGAATGAAGTAAACTTGCTGAAACAACATGTGTTTCTTTCTGTCTGCGATGCGTCAGCTCACGTTGTGAACAGTCCACACAGAGCGATCGAGTGCCATTTTGCCAGCACCGATTCGCCTCAGATCTGAGGGTTTTGTCGGCAATTTCTCAAAACTGTCAGCAAGCGGAAAATTGGGGCTAAAACCATGTAGTGTGAACTTCGCATTAGTGGAGGCCGGAATTTGTGCAGACATACACCAAGCACTTTCAGATTTATGCGTATGTAAATGACCGGTTTAAAAGAATAACAACCAGTGCTTGGAGATGGCTGCTGCGGTCGAGGTTGTCTGGTGAAAACAGAGCCAGCAATTTCATCTCGTCTTTACTCATCAGAGCATAATGCAGTGGTTCTCAACCTGCGGCCCGTCACAAATGCAAATGCGATGCTGACCACGTAAAAAAAAAATTAAATAAATTAAAAATAAATAAAATAATAATAAATGTATCCCATTAATGGTAAGTAGAATTATACTCTCTAATGATA